>CM041780.1:220203028-220813497 GCA_023374045.1 Limonium bicolor | reverse complement strand
CTGTCCTTAGTACGAAGTTGACTACTTCTCGTGTTCCTAACACTACTTGTCTACATACATGGGGTACCGTACTGATACATTACTACTTACCCGACTAACTCATAAATAAGTCTGTCAGGCCCACATGCTTCTATCGGAGTGCGGTCGTCCCATGTCTCGTTTAGTAAACTGGTAATGTCTGTCACACGACTATTGTGAAGTATTCTGTTGTCAATCCCTTTGATGGATATCCTTTTAGTTGTTTATTAATTCGTGTTATCGGTTATCTCGTTGTAAGTGCTATTGCCCTAGTGGCATCGGTGGTAATTCGTGTCATAAGCCGGCGTTATTCAGCTCGGTGTAAGTAAAATTCGTGCTATATTTAGCAAAATTGGTTCTCCTGTCTCGATCTCATTGAGTACAACACATATTCCTTTTCTCCCTGTTTAATCATGATCACATCTCATCCATAGTTCGTATTCGTTCCCTCATCCGTTTAATTGGATATATTGTAGATTACATAATAGATTGAGCAACTTGGCTCTTCACTTCCCAACCATCCTAACTGATGATGGTGCATCTACAAGGGTATGCTTGTCCATAAGGACTAAACATTCATCACTAGTAGTGATTAGCATTAAATGCGGGTATACACTGATGGTATTTGGCTAATAAGCCATGTCTGAAAATTCTCGAACAACAATTAAACTAGTGTGCTTACAATTATAGTGGCTGTATAATTTCTTCAGTTGCAGTGGTTGGACTAACGGTCTTCCCGAGGTTTCACAATTTCTAATCTTAAGGTTTGTATGAAAAAAGTTGATATGAAAATTTTGGTATAATATAAGAGATTAAAAATTTAGTGGTAGTTGTAGTTGCAGTTGCAGCACTTGTTGTGGCAAGTGCGCAAGACAGATGGAAATTTTAGTGGTTTGATCGCCATAGCGCTTGCAATAGCAAGTGTGCCATGCAGGTGGAAATATTGGTACAGTAATTACCGATCTCATTGACTCTTCGTCATTGAGTATGGGCTACATGATAATGTAAGCATTAACATTTTGTTCATATATATCTGATCCGTCAAGTTTCAAGGTTACTGGTATCGAGTACACATAACTAGTCTTTAAAGTCATACACAAAAGGCGAGTGGTCAATGACACACTCTCACATATTTACAACATATCTCTTTTACAATTCAAGCCAAGTACTAATAAAATAAGCAAAAGCATTCCACCAGCGGTATCTCGGAGTTCAGGGTGCTCATGCCCTATTGACTCCCTTCCCTCTCTGGGCTCCAGCATCAGTAGATGTCTGGCCCTCCTGACCGCCTCGTGGTACTCCAGATCCTTCAGCTGAGGTCTTCTGAGTATTCTTTGGCGGGCCTGTAGTTACGGCCCTCAGGTTGTTCATCCACGCGCGAACTCCCGGTGGCCCTCTTTCTTGCAGCAACTGACCACGCAACTTTGCGCCCACTGCGGCAGTCGAGACCCGACCCCAGGATGGTCCTTCCCACAAAGCTTGCAATAAAAATGGCGTTGGGGCTGTCCGGTGCCTAATGGTAGCATTTAGTTTAAGTTAATAGCTGTAGGTACAAAGGCTAAGTTTCAATTTAATTTAAGAGGAAGGTGTTCTCACCCTTAGGAGCGTAGATTTCAAAGGCTGAGCATCTATAGCTGGGCCAGTCAACCGAGGGACGGGCTCTTTCCCCTTTGCTCCCTAGTGACCCTGCTGCCCTTTATTATGAAAGAATTTCCTGTTCAAGGTTTCGGGTTAGCATTCGTAAGGTATTTAATATGGTAAGTAATTTAGAATGGGATAAGTCCTTACTTTCTCTTCTTCTGGCTATCGCCTGTAAATGCTCCTCCACCCTCAGACTCTCCCTCAGGGTTCTTTCTCTTCTTTGTCCCGAGAGTCTCTTCCCGAGTCTGGAGCATTAGCTCCGTCCTCGAGGCAGCGTCATAACACTCCTGGAATCTCATTGGTAAGTTCTCACAAAGTTAATCGGTAATGTAGTAAGTAAAGAATTTATGGCTTTCATGTTAATACCTGGATAGTAGAATAGAGGGTAGCACCCATCGCCATCTGATGCGAAACAACAATCCCCCCGGAACTTCTCGACCTTCACGGTCTCCGAGTAATCAACTCCGGGAATGAAGTCCAGTAGACCAATGAATCGAGCGTAGTACTCATCCACGGTCAGACCTCCCCTGGGAGAGTGTCTTGACTCTCGTGCTTCTCTCGTCTCTTCTTCTGCTTGAGGTGCCGGAAGTACTTCCCCCTCAGCAACTCCAAAAAGGCAGCCCACGAAAAGTCGGGAGTAGCCAGGTGGGTCCTTGACCAACCTC
This sequence comes from Limonium bicolor, assembly GCA_023374045.1. NCBI lineage: Eukaryota > Viridiplantae > Streptophyta > Magnoliopsida > Caryophyllales > Plumbaginaceae > Limonium > Limonium bicolor. The sequence continues at coordinate 220,811,173 of CM041780.1, read as the reverse complement.
CACCAAGTGCTGGCTGCATCCTTCAGATGGAAAGCAGCAATGACGACCTTCTTGTCGGCAGGTACTTGCAAAGCTTCGTAGGCCTTCTCATGTTCTACTATAAAACACTCTAAGGCTACGGGTCTGGCTCCCCTGAATAAGTAGGTGGTAAGGTCTCGGTAACTGACTTCAGCCAGTTCGTCTCCCTGGGCTGTGGCGGGTGGGCTGGTTTTCCTCCAATTTGAGTACCAAGCTATGCGAGAACGGCAGCAATCGTCTCTGTAACTCCTGGAATCATGGGGTCACCGCCTCCACCTCTACCAGTACCACACCCTCTAGTTTCCCCAGACATTTGTAGTACAGTATTTCATATAAATACTCGGTAATTTACCGTACACAACCAGTAGATATTGAATTGCCTTTAAGGCTAATATATCACGCAATTTGCGTTACGAAAAAATAATACTTTTTTTAAGACGAGTCGTCTCGTACCTTACACACGTTTCCCGTAATTTCCCAAGTCCTAAGCTCACTGTCTTAACCTAGTTTCTCGTCATCTGAGCGGTACTCCGCTCTGATACCACTTTTGTAACACCCGTCTCCATAATCACGTAATAATCCTCACGTAGCAATAAATAAAACGTCTTACAGCGGAAGATAAATAACAACAATAATACTCACTCGGGTGTCACCGGCCATTACTCGCCCATGCGAGTAACGAAGCCAAACTATATCCAACAACCAACATAAACAACTGCTAACCGCTGTGATAACGAGATAACTCCTATACATCATACTAAGTCCATAAACCATAAACGTCGACAAGTGAGCGTCTACCCCATCCCGAATATACATAACCGTACCATAATACAATCCACATTCTAATATCGTTATACAAATAAAATCCATGTGCGGTAATTAAAGTAAACCCTAACTACCCTGATCTCGCACTTTGGCTTTGACAATGATCAACAACCTGCACAATGAGTGTAGTCTCAGTGATAAACACTGAGTATGCCGGGCCTGGACCCTAATGATCACTTAGTCATTTTAACCATCTTATTATTAGATTGGTTTCATGCTTTACCATTTTACAGTTATAATCAATACTGTAATAAGCATGCATAGAAAACATAGCCATCCATCCAAACAGTCATAAATACCTAACCACCCATCCAATCCAAACATTCGTTGAATATCACAAACAACAATTGTATAATCGAACATATCGAATAAAAGTACTAAATAATCACCGTAGCAAACATCTTCCTTAGTTAATTTAATTTGGCCTTCAAGGCCCCATCCAGCCAAACCATGTTAATTAAATACCAGTTGGGCGTCATGTTAGGACAACCCGATAACCTCACCATGGACAGTAGTCCTCCCGTACACACAAAGGTGCTCATTTCGCCAGAGGTCCGGAGGCCCCTAACTATTCACTTTGCCTCGTAAGGCATCCATATAAAGGCCGTAGCCACCTGACCCACGATCCAAATAGGGCTCGTTGGGTAAATACCTGGAGCGAACCCGATCGGGAACCCCTCAGTGATCACAAATGCGCAACCAAGTAGTTCGTGAACTACCGGGATTCCTCACCTCAACTCATACCAACTCTCTCTCATAATGTTTAAGATATGCTCTTAGTCTTATGGAGAATACAATTATTAATTAGCTGCCCAATGGGTCTCACGCATACCCAAAAGTAATCTAGGTTATATTCATGTTCGAGATCCATGCTACAGAGACCGACAATGTCGTGACTCGTTCCTAAGTGTTTTACTTAGGTTACCATTTACTTAATATTAATACTAAGGGTATTATATCAAGTAACCGTCGTGTCATCACATTAAACGCATACGTATGTTTATATAAGTCGATTATAGTCGACGTAGTGTTAGTCCCGTAGGACGTTTGTGCATAAATAATTAATGCAGTCACACAATCACATACACATATCCACACACATAACACACAAGTTATATCAACCAAATCCGAGCCCAAGGAATTCCTTAGGACAACCCGATGAAACCCCTTTACATACCGTACACCTTAGACCAAGGATGCGCAGTGTAGACCACTAGCTCGTCAAGCACCTTCGTCTGAAGTATGATCTAAACGGTAATAAACTATAAGTCAGTCTCCATGACTAACTACATCCGGTATTTCCGAATAACAAGTAACCCCGACAGTTCATCCCCGGATTTCTACAGTTAATTGTTACGGGTTTCTCTAAACTAGTCGGCTTTGTTACTAAAACTCGTATGTCGAAATGTTTCGACTGTTAAGTTCAATTTCTTACATTTCTTTAATCTTATCCATCATTGAATTTAGGTATATAACCTATAGTTGCATGTATGCATGCATTATTTATTATATTGTATTATTTTCCTACCATCCATTATAATACTTGTCTTATATAATCCCTTAATCTTTTAATAAACTATATTTGCATTCAAAACTTATAACGTATAGTTTATAAACTATTTTCATGTAATAACCACCACCATTATATTATATGGTTTCCAACCATAATATATATCCATCCTTATATACATTATTCTCGCATATGTATATGTTTACCAATATAGGTAAGTTCCATGAGTTGTAAAACTCTTATATTATATGTACATTTTATCATCTTATATGAGATGATCATTCCCATTAATTGTATTATATTATACTACTTATATTAAGATTAATATCCTAATATTATGTAACATCTTTATGTTGTATAATTACAACTCCTAAGGTTTAATCAATAAATACCTTAGTTTATAGATCTTATTTATTTATAGTTTGTCACATTATTTAATGTGTATATCCTTACTTATATTAATTCCATGTAAACCACCTTAATACCATATAATTGTTATAACATTTATAACATTGTAGACCATAGTCTAAAATTCATTTTTCCAACCTTAATAATTCGGTACAGCCCTAAACTTCTCTTTAATTTCATTTTAACCCCATAACATTATGTAATGTTATACCATATACTAATATCATATAATATGATATTTTTATTTCCTTTAACTTATAACCTATAGTTTTTATACAAAACTATATTTAATGCCGCATAGGCATATACATTTAAACCTTATTCTTTTCCATAACACATAGTTTTCTTTATTTACAAAATCACCCCATAATTTATACCGTGTTATATATATCATATAATATAACATTTTTAAATTATAAAATGGTATAACCTATGGTTTTATATTTGAAAATACCGAACAGACCATGTCTGTTTGTAAATTAATTTCCAACCCCTTTAACTTTCCAAATTTATAATTTGACCACATATATAATGTTATGTTATATATATCATATATTATAACATTTTTACACCTTAATATAATATAACATATGGTTATATACATTTAAAATTTCCGAACAGACCCACTAATCTGTTTTATATTATTTTTCAACCCTCCAACTTTCTATAATCACAATGTGACCCACTATATAACATATAGTTTTATATATATCATTAAAACTATATATTATACATATATCTTAGGAAATACTCTTATATTATACTAAAAATCACCAAAATTTACCCAAGGGTTATAATTAACATTACTAACCCATATATTCTCGGTTATTACTATTCCACCACATATATTTATCCAAAGTGTCACAATGACATAATAACTATATATGATACCTATATAGTTTATTTTAATTCCAAAATCAACCCAATAAATTCCTAAAAATTCCTAATAGCCCATGGGTGTTTATAATACCATTTTACACCCTTAACTTTCGGTAATAACATATTTACCACATATGTTATAAAAATGTTATAATTAAATACTTATCTTATTATAAAACCTTAAATAAGTTATTTAACTTATCTAATTTGGTCAAAGCCTACCATATGGTCAAGGTTGACCTCTTTAATATTGCCTTGACCATTAATTTCCATATATCATGGTTTGTACCCCATATTTTTCATTAATTACCATTTAACCCTAAAACTTTATAAAATCTTATAATTTTTATTTTAAATGCTTTTAACCTCAAACTTTCGGCTTTATTATTATATAGCCCCCAAATTTAATTTAATTATACTTTATACCCCAATTCCTTGCGGTAATATATATATATGTTACCTAAACTTAATTAAAACCTTATAAATACATAAATAAAATGGCCTAAAGTACATGGCCTTATTACAAACATTAGCTTATAAAATAAATTACACATAAATGCCCAAAATTCATTAAACTCTCGGCCTCACCATATAGTTTTCCATATTTACCAATTTTCCACATAATATCTTAAATTTGACAATTATGTTAATTAATTACTTATATAATTTACCAAACCATTCCTTAATCACCTAAGGTCCAATATGACCTTTTATACCATGTTCACTCACGGCATATATATAAACATATGTATAAGCACATATTAATATACCAAGTGAAGGTTTAAGTGATTTATACCTTATTTTTGCCAAGCTTAGGCCTTGTTTGGCCACGGCCAGCTTAGAATAATTTTTCCACAGCTTATTTTACATGTTTTCAAACAGCAATTAAGGCATGATTAGTCTCGAAGCAAGAGCTAACCATAAGAAGTGTTTAATGTATATTTTCAAGGTAAAATTTACCTTAGAATACCAAGGTAACCAAGGTTGATCTTCGGCCTATTTATACAGAAGAATAAGAGTATCAAAATAGCTACAAAAACCAAGTTTAAAACCGGTATAACTCAGATTAGAAGATGGCTAATTTTCACCTTGATTAAAATGCCAAAAATGGTGTTTTTGGCATGGATTTGGCTATTCCTTGAAGCTCTTGATATACCAACTGAATAAGCATGTTAAGAATAAGATTATAAGCCAAATAAATCAGGTTTTACAACCGGAAATGAAAGGAATCAAGAGATAAGTGCTTAAAGCACATTTTTACCTTAAAAGATCAAGATTAGAACTTCCCTCCTTCTTCCCTTGTTACAGCCGAGAATCACCCTCTTTTTAACCACCTCCAAAACAAGCTAGAAACATGGATGGAAATGGTTGATGTTAGCTCCATGGAAAGAGGAAAGAAAAGTGAAGAGAATGAACATAAAATGGCTTAATAAGCTTACCTAGATCCATTGGTGTTCTCCTCTGAGTTTGGTGTGATCCCACGGTAATGGAGGAGCAAAAGAGAGGATGGAGGCTGAAGAAATCGGTTGGGAAGGAGGTAATGAAGGAAAGAGAAAGAATTAAGCTTATTAGGTAAAGTTTACTTACTTTAGTAAATAGTCATATATGACTCATTGGTAGACATTTTAGGTTGCTTAATGGGTGGGTATGACAGCCTAAAGAGGTCAGAAATGAGTGGTTTGGTCAATGGATGACATTTGACCATGGTTAAAGTTAAGTAATTAAATGTTATTTTGGGTACTATTCACCCAAAATCACCCATTTTGATTTTATTTTTAAGCTTTGATTTAGACTTTATAATATAGTATATCATGTCACATTAATGATAAAGAATGTAATCTAGTCCTTAAAGTGACAAAAGTCAATATCTTAGAGTTCATACACAAAAACGTGCTTTAAGGGTGTTTTAGTGCACATTTTGTGTCACAAGGTGTTTCTGAGCTTTGTTTTCTTTGAGAATGGTTTCATTGTGTTCCTTACATGATAATTGATCTTAGGAATCCAATTTATATCAAATAGAGGTCATAAGACCTTTAAGGTTTCTTAGAGCACATTTTTTGCCCTTCTTGAACTTGAAGCATGTAAATGCTTGTTCTTTATGTTGGAGTGTTGTCCAATGATTGTTGTATGTTATTTTATGTGTTAATAGGCTTAGGACAAAATTTTATGTCCTAAGAAGTTTATTTAAGTATGTATTTACCCTAAACGGTCAAAGGGTGCAATATTTGCTTTGTTTTGACCATTGTTGTTCTCAATTGACTTTTAAGGCATGTTTAGGCCTTAATTAATGTGCTTAGATGTTTAATCCATGTTTTATTAGTTTGGGGTATTTCAGTTGAAGTTTGGACACAGGTCAAATTGAAATCAGAGGGAAAATCAAGGAGTGTCCGAACATCAAAGCTCGGATGGATATTCGGTCAGTTTTCAGAAATCAGATACGGGGTGGTGTCCGAACTTGTGTCTGATTGTTTATGTTCAGATGCAAGTCGAACAAAATCAGAGAAAACCAACTGAGGGTGTCCGAACTTCTATTCGAACACCTGCCAAAACTTGCAAGCCAGACTCGTCCTCGTACCCCGTTCGAACATTAAAGCTCGGTCAGAAGTTCGGAAACAAGTAAAATTACGGAAAACAGAAGGCTTAACAGGGTCTATCCGAACGTCAATGTTCGGTCGACGTTCGGACATGGCAAAATGCAGAATTTTCAAAAGCAAATTGCACACAAATAGAGAACAAAAATGCACCCTATTGCAATGTAAATTCAGAGTTGTGTTCAAAAACAACTATGTGGGTTTTAAGCAAGTCAAACCACAACAAATCAGATAGAAAACAACACAAACGCAATGAAATTTAACCATTCATAAACTCAAATTACAAACTCCCCATATCTGAACACATGGATCGAATCCGCTAGCCACCTACCTTGTATTAGTAGAAGAGATTCCAAAATGGGTGTAGAACTCAACCAACGCAGACACAACAATGCAGACCGAAACACGATTCCAAACAGCCACTGATTGCCCTCAAACATAGAGACAAAAACCCCATTGAACACCGACGAACTCCTCAAAATCAGAAACTATAATTAACGTAGTCACAACCCTTACTTGAACCCAACGATGAGGAAACCACAGAGGAAGATTCAAACGCTGCCACATAGAAGATTTCTGATTCTGTCAATTGGGTTGAAGGGAATCACAATTCGAACTAGAAGTTCCTAATTCAATTGAGGAGGAATGCAATCTAACAATTCATACCTTAACCTTCTTTAGGAACTCGTAGAGGAAGAGGAATTTACAACCGAACTTCAATAGCAGATTCATATCAGCGAAATCTTGATAGATCAAGAAGATGAAGGACGTTAAAGAGAAGGGAGAGAGGAGCGTACTTGGCGGTTTTCCAAAACTGAACGAGAGTTTAGAATAATGAGAACATATTATGAAGGTGGAGTAATTACTGATTAATACTAAAAAAAATCAGCTCTTACCATTAATTAGAGGAGCGGGGAAAAGACCAATTCATCCTCCTCTTTAATTCAAAGGACATCCATGTCCTGAATCACAAAATAGTTCAGCATAAAATATTTGTGAAGAAATAAATTTTGCAACACCTTGGGTTATAACAGATTCTAATATTTATTATAGGTGTACAAATATCAAAGTTAATTTGTAATATTAGAAATCAAGAATAAATATTAAACGTGTATTCTCATGATCTAGTTTTAACACAAAAAAAACGCAAAATTTCATGAAATGGCACTATATTTTGGCCAATTCCTGACATGAATCAAAATAAAAAGAGAGAAGTCACAAAATGCCACTACATTTTGTAAAGTTCCATGAAATGTCAATATAACCATTGACCAGGAAGAAAATGACAATAATACCCATACTAGTTAACAAAGGACTTTTAAAATCCTAATATATCCCTAAGTGTTAAAATTCATAAAAAATTCAAAACACTATAATAATATATATTATAAAAATGAAATAAAAGTTATTAAAATGTCATTATATTATAAAAATAGTAAATATTTTTAGGTTTTTTTAAATTATTCAATACCATTGAAAAGAATATAGTGTTTTAAAAAACATTAATTATACCATTTTTTTATACCAATTAAATACCATAATTTGCATGTGATATTCAAATCCATAGGAAAAAAACATCAATTTCGAGAGTATCATTATCACTTTTTTTGTAAAGGTATTTCCACTATATTGAATTTAATAGGAAAAGACGCCTCAAAGAAACTGACTTCTCTGCTGGTTTTTATGTCTTTCATGTCTTTGCTCAAATCCTTATAACCCTTAATGTTGGTGCTTTTACCAAGATAAACAAAAGCCCTAGACCTAGGATCTAGTTTTCCTCCATTTGGATTGATATCAGTGACAAAACCAAGATAACCAAAGGTTTTAAATGTTTTATACAGGGGAGGTGTGCCATAAATGGCTTCATAGGGAGTTCTAATATGTTGCTTTTGTGGGCATCCTGTGTATGACAATGTAACATCCCTTTCTCATAAACACGATTAATACCTAAACATCATCTGATATATATACAAAAATTCGAGTAGTTACAATGGAATTCTAATACACATGCGCCAAAAAGAGATGTTACCGCCACCATGTGCCCAACGCACGTGACAAGGCCTCCAAACAACAAACCAACAATCAACCAAATGCTGTGATGACAGAGATAGCTTACCAGATAACAATCTAATTCAAATCTTCACTATAACTATGAGAAACTCTACTACTCAGGGCTTTGCCCAAGTTTTACCATATGCCCAAAAAACATCAGTCTACCCCAACTCGCTCTTCGTCTTTGAATTTCCAATCTACACACCTGAAAAAAACATTGCTAGAGGGGTCAACCCAGCTACTGAGTATGTCATCATACAATCCTCCTGAACCCTCATAATTAACCCAGGTATTTGCCAAGTGAGCATGCAGGTTCATTTCATGCAAATTCCGGTTTATAAATATATAACAAAAAACATATATTAAACAATAAACATAATAGGCAAACAAATCATAAAATACAACAAGGCATGACTTAAGTAAACCCATCATCACAATCAGGTCCCATACTTAAAGTTAAAAACTAGCCAATCGTTGTCAGTGCCATCTGACGATTGTTAGTGAATACCCCCAAACCTTAATATGTTAGTTAATTATATAATTATTATATTTTAAGGCTTATTTTAGTCATTAAGAACATGTGAGAAAAATTCCCGAAGGAAACGGATCCAAATAGTGGATTAAAAAGCAAAACGAGCTTTAAAGCACGTTTTTCGAGAAACCCGGAAATGTGATTTTAAACGGGTTTAAAGGACTAATAAAAATTTATAGTCAATCATATGACTATAATTAAATATTAGTCAAGGCCTAGGACCATAAAAATAAATAAAACAAAATCTGGAAACCGGACCCGGACTGTTAAAACTGACAGTTCGGGAATTAACGGGTGTTATCTGCTAATGACCAAGTGCCACTCTCTCACATTGTAAAATAATAAAAATCAAATTTTTCCCCTCTCTCCTTTGTGTCTCACGATTTGGTCCCCCCCTCTCTCTTTTACTTTACCTCACTCTATTAGCTACAAGACAAAAATAATAAAGTACATTTACTTTACTCTCTCTCACACCATACTCTCTCACACACTCTCTCTCTCCCTCATTTCTCTTGTGTCCCACGATTTGCCTTCCCCTCTCTCAGCCCTTATTCTTCATTTTGCTCCTCTAATGGCGATTTCACAAGCCAAGAGCAACCCCATCTTCACCTCTCCTTGTACTTCATCATCCTAGCTCCAAATCAAGAATTTTTTACACCAAAATACTCCTCTCGTCTTGGGGATTATTTTCCACCTTTTAAATCTCAAAACTCCATACTTCATCTCCATGGGTATACCACACCTTGAAGAGAAAACTCCATATTCTTGAAGCCAGTCAACTCCTTGATGTCTAAGGTAAGAAAGAACTCAAAAATCCATTCATCTCCCATTTCATATGGTGGCCGATTTTGTTGTGTACTAAACACCATTGTTTTCTCTCCATTTTAGCTTATTCAATCTTTTAGAGGGGTTGGAGCTAGCCCAAATTCCATTACCAAAAAAAAAAACTTCACGTTGAAGTAGAAGGTAATTCCCTCCTATGATGTTCAAATATTTATTCTAGGGTTAATGGAATAAGGTTCATGAACCCTCCATACTCATTGTATTCATGTTGGAATGGTCATTAGTGTAATAAACAACCCATTGAAATCGGTTGTGGAACAAGAAGTGAGGAGGAGGGATAGTTGAAAGAAATCCAAGGTAAATAACTTACCTTAAGCTATGTGTGTGTTTGGATTTTGTGTTTTATCTTGGTGCAAATATAAATGCTCAGTGAAATGCAGGTGTTGCTAATAATATGAGGAAATTCAGTGTTTAATTTAATGTTGTTCAAGGGCCTAAGAGCCAAGCTTGTAAGGTTTATGAATATTGAGGGCTATTGTGGTTTAAATGGCGAATTTTGTGTGTTTTTGGTGCCTTGGATGAATTGATGGTTGAAGTGTTTTAGTGGGTTAAAAGATGAGTGGGAACATGTAAAAATTATGGGGAGATCATGTCAAAATTTGTGTAGAAATATAATGGTTCAAATGCATTTCTAGGTGGGAGCAAACTAGTGAACTACAAGTGTTTTGAGAGAGTATTTGAGGAGCTTAGAAATAAACTTGTAAATGAATTTGGAAGGGGATATATGAAGGTTTTAGTGTGCCTAATGATGTTAGAACACCTTAGGAGGCTTGTGAAGAAGTTTGGAGTTGAATAGGCATTTAGAACACAAGGGTCTGGAGCCGACCGACCTTGGGACCGGACTTACAAGGTCGGTCGAGCCCAGTTTAACCCGTCGGAAACCCTTCTAGAATCGACCGACCTTGGGGACCGGACTTGCAAGGTCGGTCGGACTCAAATTTTGTGCGCGGAAATCTTTCTGGAATGGACCGACCTTGGGACCGGACTTGCAAGGTCGGTCGGGGTAAAAATTTCAAACGGGAAGTCTACTGGAATGGACCGACCTTGGGACCGGACTTGGCAAGGTCGGTCGGAGTGAAAAATTTCAAACTCGGACGCTACTGGAATGGACCGACCTTGGTAAGTTCGGTTGGCAAGGTCGGTTGGCCCAAAATCTAAAAAAAAAAACAAACAAAGTGTGGCTTAGTTAGTAGACCCTAGAGGGTATAATAAGATAATCAATTGTAAGTCTAAGCATAAAAATGTAAAGTGTGTTGCAAATTCAGAAGTCAAATAAGTTAATTAACCGACATTATCAATCATGTTTAGGAACAACGTACGGTGGAACACTAGAGCGGCAAGGACCAAGGTATGGTTTTCTTGCAGTTTGTTGCCTACCGGTTTACACCGGCTTGTGTGTTGTTTGTTTTTCTGTGTGTTTACAACTTGTAAGATTAATCATGAAACGAGTTTACAGTTCAGTTCTTATTTTTAATGTGACATGTGCGTACCGATACCGGTAACCTCGAATGCGGGCTAACTGTTATTAACTAAAGCTAGGAACGTAAGAGAACGGTATCCGGTAGTAACGTTCCAACCTAAGGAGCGTTCTAACCACGGCTATGTGTGTTTGATTGTGTGTGTGTTGTGATTTATGCTTGCTTCCCTTGTATGTCTAACTGGACTTAAACACTTACTTGTGAGAGATTGTGTTAAGTTCCCACCGTGGGGACTTCTAACAGGGCTAACCGGGGGAGTGAGGAATCCGGTCGTTCCGGTCACGCGTGTATGTACGGGGGTCGATATCTGAATCAGATTCGGCTCTCTCCTTATGTTAGGGTTGTATTCCTTTTTGGATTTCAACCTCCCATTAGCTTAGCCAAAGCTTACCTACCTGACTTCCACTCGGGCTAGGGGGAATCTATGTGTTTGATGTGTTCGGGTCACTACACTGTCTCATCTTTTAAGTTAAAGTTGTTCAGTCGACTAACAAAACAGTAATGTGATATGTGTTAAGCTTAACATGAGGATGAAGTCATCCTCTAGGCTTACAAGTTGACTAACCATGTTGGTTGTTTCCTAAAGTGAATTGTTTTCACCATGTATGTGTTGTTATTGTTCTGCAATAATTCTTGCTAAGTATATGCATGTGGTATGTTACAATCAACGCCATGTTATCATGACAAATAGTCGCGTGTATCCCGGTAGTCAGTGGGCTGCACGTTAACCATGCCAGCAAAAGGTTGCTGACCCCCTTTGGGGCTATGTTTATTTGCAGGATGAGGATCGAGAAAGCAGAATGGCTTTAGATCCTAGGTTGTTGATATTTTGTCATTTTTGGAAGTTGAACCCGAGTAGTGCCTGTACACTCGAGGTCGAATATTTTGGTGGATGTAGATTCAGTGGGTGATTTTTGTACAGTTACACTCGGTATATTGTGATTCTTTTTGGATAGGTGATTTTTGGAAGGTTGTAATTATGCTCGGGATTATCGAATCAGACCGATACATTGTACGTAACTGCCTTGTTAGCCACGTGGGTGGCTAACGGCGTGTAACACCGCCCTTTTGGTAAATGGATAAGTTTATGTTTTCCGCTGCGATTATTGTTTAAGTGTGAAGGTTATGGTTGGGGTGTTACAAAAAGTGGTATCAGAGCGAAGTATCGCTCTGATTTCCAATTACCAAGCTTAGGAATATACCGAGTTAGGAAATTTAAACCTTGTCATCCTAAGGACGTTATAAACATGTGACAAGATAAGTTTGTAAGCACAATACTAATGTGCTCTCATATATGTTCAGATGGCAGGGCGACCACGAGGACGAGGCCCGGAGGGCCTGGTCCAGAAGACGCGGGGATAACCCTACCGCACAGATGATGCCGAAGCCGTAGCGGCCGCCCTAGCACAAGTAGTACCTCAGATAGTAGCTGCAGTGCAGCAAGGGCAACAACAACCCGTTGGTCAGGATCAGCCTGAACCACCACCACCACCGCAGCCACGTGAGACTAATTGGGTGAAAGCGTTGCCGATTTAGGCCCCCGTCTTTCAAGGGGAGACCGACCCTTCCAAACTAGAGGCGTATATCTCGGAGCTTGAGACCGCCTACGAGACTTTGGCCGTTCCTGCTGATGCCAAGGTCCGTCTTGCTGCGTATTACTTGAAGGGTTCGGCTAGCAACTGGTGGAAACTCATACGGGCCGAGAAAGTGGCCGACCCGGAGTTTGGATGGGAGCAGTACACGGCATTGCTACGGGCCAAGTACTACCCAGTGCATGTGCAAGAGGCCAAGCGCCTGGAGCTCGACAGTTTAAAGCAAGGAGAAAAAATGACGGTGGACGACTACTACACCGCCTTCACCGACCTTGTTCATCTCCTACCCGACCTAGGTTACTCGAACCGGGTCTTAGTGAACCGTTTCTACAGTGGGTTGAGCCACCGCCTACTATGGCATGGGGCCAGCCGAGTACAATACCTTGCAGGTATTTTCAATAATGTCTAAGTGTGGATGAGTTATGTTTATGTGAGTGTGTAAATGTATGCGGGGCATGACTAACACCTTGATACTTCAGGAGTGCTATCATGCCGCTGCTAAGGTGGAGATCACCGTCCGTCTGAGGGACGAGGAGAATGCGCATAAGCGCAAGGTCTCGAGCGAGGGCCAAAGCTCGCAAGGGTACCAAGGAGGGAAGAAGAGGAAACCATACCCACAGCACCAGAAGGACCAGCAACAGGGTGGTAAGGGCCAAGCCCAGTCCACCACCGCTGAGGAGCCGCTGAAGCTCACATACGCCTATGCGGCTAAGCCCTTACGCTCTCAGCCTATGAGGGGTAACCACTTGATTTTGAAATCGGATTTAAATGCGTGTTGTAAGTTGTAAAGTATACTGATTATGTGTTGTGATAGCAGCCAGTACGTGCTCTGGACCGGAGCGCCACTACTTCTGTAAGTGGTGCAAAGGAGACCATCCGGCAAGATTGCAAGGGAATGATGTGCAGTGTCACTACTGCAAGAAGCTGGGGCACCGTGACTTCGAGTGCTACAGAACCCCGATGGCAGAAACTATAGGCCTAGGGGGCAATGGAAGGGTAAGACTGCTGCGACCACTGAAGGCCCGAAAGCTACCTATCAGCCATCCTCAGGACAAGGGAATACTGAGTCCCAGAAAGGGAAGGGGCCGGGAGCAGGCAAGACTGCCTTGAACATGGTGGACCGGTCAGAGGCACCAGGATCGTCTTCTAGACCAGGTACCCCTTAAACTGTTAAGTGAGATAAGTGATTGCATACCGCATTCCATGCATGTGTGTTAGTGAGTCTAAATGTATGACCACATAAGTAAATGAGTTAAAGTATAATGTGAAAACCACCTAAATTAGGAATTCTAAACCTTAGGAACCTTCAATATTTGTTATCCAATCCCGCCCACACCGAACCCCGGAGATACCACCATCGACATCCCCGACTATCCGACAGAACAGTGTCAGGTTATCCAACCATGATATATTAAAAGGATACCTGACACCCGAAGCACAAATCCATATCATTCGACGATGTAACGAGCTTGGAGCAGCACCTGGAGGTTTCTACACACCCGAATACCTAAGGGGGCGAAAATGAACTTAAAGATGATGTGCATGGGTAAGGATTGGAACCCTTACACCAAGTCATATCAGGACACACGAGCTGAAGATGGAGCTACCATACCAAGTATACCTGAGGAGTTCCTTGCGGTTGTTAACCACACCGTGGGAATTGCTCAGCAAGTTGTAATGGAACAACTTCCAAGTATCGAGGCGGATCTATGTATTGTAAACTTCTACGAAAAAGGTGGAAGGTTGGGTTTGCACCAAGACAAGGACGAGACACCCGAGTCTCTCAGTAAGGGAGTACCTGTGGTGTCTTGGTCCATTGGTGATACCGCAGTGTTTATGTATGGCGAGCAGAAGCGTGCGGACCTCGCAAGGAAGTTAGTACTGGAGTCTGGAGATGTGCTGTTAATCATTGGGTGGGCAGTCAAGGATGCGTATTCATGGTATCAAGAAGATCAAGTTGGAATACCGCGCCTCCGACAAAATCAATGCCACACACATGAAACCTGGACGTTTAAACTTAACCTTTAGACAGTTTTGAAGTTATGTGTAACCATGTAAGTGTGAAGTCAGTTGTATGTTAGTATGTGATGCATTGAGTATGCTAGTTATCAAGTGACGTAGCCAAATGTAATACCATCATGATGTAATGACAGTTTTATGAATAAAGCAGTGTTGATTCCTTGAGTAAACCACCCGTGTTATTACCGTTGTACTTATATGTTTCTGAAATAAATTAGGCTGTGCACTCGGGAAGGGAGGTATACTGAGTGTCTGCAATGAGCAGAGAGGCCGGCAAGAGCGGTACCATCCTCACCGGTACCTTCCCAGTTAATGGTGTGGACGCTCGGTCTTGTTCGACTCCGGAGCCTCACACACTTTTATCTCGCTATCATTTGCGAAGAGGTGGGGGTTAGACGGTGAAGAGATGCAAGACTTCCTAGTCACTCTCCCGTCGAAGAGCGGATCAGGTGTACCCGCTACCACCGCGATGTTGTTGTACGAATTAAGAATGAAGAGTTCCCGATCGACTTGATTGAGTTCGAGGGGCTCGTTTTTGATGTAATTGTCAGGATGAACTGGTTGGAGCGGTACAAGGGCAGAATCCTATGTGCCGAGCACCGTCTGCTTCTTCGGAGTCCGTCTGAGGTTACCATTTCATACCGCCAGAGGCCTAGGAGCCTTCGACACAGATCATCTCCGCCATGGCCATGTATCATGAACTCAGAAGAAAGAATGATGTATACCTCTGCTATGTCCAGGACATAGAGAGGACCCTAAGTTTAGCCCAGATGTACCGGTTGTGTCAGAGTTCCTGATGTCTTTCCTAAGGAGCTCCCAGGCATGCCACCTACACGGGCAATGAGTTTGAGATTGACTTGGTGCGGGCACCGGACCTATAGCGAAGGCGCCCTACCGTATGGCTCCGTTGAGATGACAGAGCTCAAAGACCAGCTGCGAGACCTACTCGACAAGGGATTATCCGCCCTAGCGTTTCACCATGGGGGAGCATCAGTCCTTTTTGTGAAGAAAAAGGATGGGAGTCCCGCCTCTGCATCGATTACAGAGAGCTGAATGCTGTGACGGTGAAGAACCGTTACCCATTGCCACGTATCGATGATTTTTTGATCAGCTGAGAGGTGCATCTGTGTTCTCTAAGATCGATCTGCGATCGGGTTACCATCAGATTGCTATCAGGGACAGTGATATTTGAGAAGACCGCATTCCGAACCAGATATGGACACTATGAATTCACGGTCATGCCGTTTGGTTTATCTAATGCACCGGCAAAGTTTATGGACTTGATGAATCGTTTGTTTCGAGATCAGTTGATAAGTCAGTAGTTGTCTTCATCGATGATATCTTATTTACTCTAAGTCCAAGGTTGAGCATGAAACTCACCTGAGGAGTGTATTGCAAACGTTGAGAGAGAACCAGCTTTATGCGAAGTTCTCAAAGTGTGAATTTTGGTTGGACCAAGTCTCTTTTCTTGGTCATGTATTTCTGAGGCAGGGATCGCAGTGGACCCGCCAAGATTGATGCTGTGCACACCTGGCCTGACCGAAGATGGTTACCGACATCCGGAGCTTTCTCAGTCTGGCAGGTTATTATCGGAGGTTTGTGAAGAATTTTTCTAGTGTTTCGAAACCGTTGACATCCTTAATGAAGAAGGATGCACCGTTTGAGTGGACAGTTGACTGTGAGGCTCATTCCAGAGCCTCAAGGATGCCTTGACTTCTGCACCAGTTCTTACTATACCAGAGGGTACTGATGGTTTTGAGGTGTACAGTGATGCGTCAGGTAAAGGAATGGGTTGTGTTTTGATGCAACACGGGAAGGTCGTGGCCTACGCCTCCCGCCAGTTGAAACGACATGAAGAAAATTATCCTACACATGATTTAGAATTGGGTGCCATTGTCTTCGCCTTGAAGATATGGCGACACCATTTGTATGGAGTAAATGTGACGATTTATTCAGATCACAAGAGTTTGAAACACCTGTTCACTCAGAAGGAGTGAACATGAGGCAAAGAAGATGGGTTGAATTCCTTACTGATTACGATATTAACCTTCAGTACAAGGAAGGTAAAGCAAACATTGTAGCTGATGCATTGAGTCGCCGAGCACACTCTCTCCATTCGCTAATCTCTCACTCTAGCTTGGTTGAGAGAGGTGCGGAGTGCTCAGATGTCAGATCAGTACATGTAAGAGATCAAACAGAAACTTATGGACGGCACATTCGAGAGCCAAAAGTATGATTTCGACTACATGATGATGATTTGATCAGGCTGAATGGCCGACTTTGTATTCCACGAAGTAGCGCTGAGCTGAAGGAGCGTATACTGAGTGAATCACACTGTTCTTCTACTTCTATTCACCCCGGAGCTTCAAAGATGTACAAGAGTATGAAGAGATATTTCTGGTGGACTGGACATGAAGAAAGATGTAACAGACTATGTTGTTAGGTGTCTCACTTGCCAGAAGGTCAAGTTTGAGCACCGTCGTCCTGGTGGCATGGTACAGTCGATGCCCGTTCCTGAGTGGAAGTTCCATGATATTTCCATGGACTTCGTTGTTGGGCTTCCGCCTACTCGGGAGGCTTGAATATGATATGGGTAGTTGTCGACCGACTGACCAAGGTGGCCTGATTCATTCCGATGAAGGACACCTGGAAAGTGGCGAAGCTAGCAGAGCTCTTCGACCGTGAGATAATAAGACATCATGGAGTACCGAAGACTATCGTGTCTGATAGGGATACCAGATTCCTCTCGAGGTACTAGAGAAGTACACGGGAAGCGCTTGGTACCGAACTGAAGTTGAGTACGGCGTTCCACCACAGACGATGGTCAGAGTGAGACACCATACAGACGCTTGAGGATATGTTACGTGCATGTGCACTTGACTTTCAGACCAGTTGGATTGATAAGTTGCATCTGATCGAGTTTAGCTACAACAACAGTTACCATGCTTCGATCAAGATGTCTCCCTTCCAGGCTTTGTACGGTAGACCATGCCGTACGCCATTATGCTGGATGAGTCGAGTGAGACGGTCATTATAGGACCTGAGTATTTAGAGCAAGTACAAGCAGAAGTTCGCCAGATCCGGGCTAACATGAAGACAGCTCAGGATAGGCAGAAATCGTACACCGATGTGCGCAGACGTGACCGGAGTTCGCCGTGGGCGATCAGGTATTTCTTAGAGTATCCCCCATGAAGGGAGTGTTTCGTTTTGGCCAGAAAGGCAAATTGAGCCCAAAATATGTGGGGCCTTATGTTGTGACAGAGCGGATAGGCCCGGTAGCCTACAGACTCGATTTACCTGCTGAGCTGGGCAAGGTACACGATGTATTTCATGTGTCCCAGTTGAAGAAATATATGTCTCATCCGTCTCATGTACTTCAGCCCGAGAGGCTAACACTAGAGCCGACCATGCGATCAGTGGAGACTCCCGTACGGATCCTGGACACTAAGACTCGAGACACTCGCCATAAGTCTGTAAGATTGGTGAAGGTCCTTTGGTCTAACCAGGAAGTCGAGGAGGCCACTTGGGAGCTGGAGGAGAAGATGAGGGCGAAGTACCCGTTCTATTTACTTCTTAGTATTTGTATGTATAGGGTATGGGGTGTACCCCTATTTAAGGGGGGTAGAGCCGTTTCGGTTATGTATGTACGACATGTGTTGGAATACATGTCTATGTTGTTATGTTATAGACCTTTGAGTCTAAGTGATGTTATGTACCGGGACCTTGAGTCCGACTGTGATGTAAAGAATGTTTGTGTGTTGTTATGGAAGCGCTGTTTCAGAAGTAATCCCCTGCTCTAATATTTAAGATGCGTGGGAAGTGTGAACTTTAGGGACAAATTTCTTTTAAGGGGGGTAGATTGAAATACCCCAACCTTAATATGTTAGTTAATTATATAATTATTATATTTTAAGGCTTATTTTAGTCATTAAGAACATGTGAGAAAAATTCCCGAAGGAAACGGATCCAAATAGTGGATTAAAAATGCAAAACGAGCTTTAAAGCACATTTTTCGAGAAACCCGAGAAATGTGATTTTAAACGGGTTTAAAGGACTAATAAAAATTTATAGTCAATCATATGACTATAATTAAATATTAGTCAAGGCCTAGGACCATAAAAATAAATAAAACAAAAATCCGGAAACCGGACCCGGACTGTTAAAACTGACAGTTCGGGAATTAACGGGTGTTATCTGCTAATGACCAAGTGCCACTCTCTCACATTGTAAAATAATAAAAATCAAATTTTTCCCCTCTCTCCTTTGTGTCTCACGATTTGGTCCCCCCTCTCTCTTTTACTTTACCTCACTCTATTAGCTACAAGACAAAAATAATAAAGTACATTTACTTTACTCTCTCTCACACCATACTCTCTCACACACTCTCTCTCTCCCTCATTTCTCTTGTGTCCCACGATTTTCTTCCCCTCTCTCAGCCCTTCTTCTTCATTTTGCTCCTCTAATGGCGATTTCACAAGCCAAAGAGCAACCCCATCTTCACCTCCTTGTTACTTCATCATCCTAGCTCCAAATCAAGAAATTTTTACACCAAAATACTCCTCTCGTCTTGGGGATTATTTTCCACCTTTTAAAAACTCAAAACTCCATACTTCATCTCCATGGGTATACCACACCTTGAAGAGAAAACTCCATATTCTTGAAGCCAGTCAACTCCTTGATGGTCTAAGGTAAGAAAGAACTCAAAAATCCATTCATCTCCCATTTCATATGGTGGCCGATTTTGGTGTGTACTAAACACCATTGTTTTCTCTCCATTTTAGCTTATTCAATCTTTTAGAGGGGTTGGAGCTAGCCCAAATTCCATTACCAAAAAAAAAACTTCACGTTGAAGTAGAAGGTAATTCCCTCCTATGATGTTCAAATATTTATTGTAGGGTTAATGGAATAAGGTTCATGAACCCTCCATACTCATTGTATTCATGTTGGCATGGTCATTAGTGTAACAAACAAACCCATTGGAAATCGGTTGTGGAACAAGAAGTGAGGAGGAGGGATAGTTGAAAGAAATCCAAGGTAAATAACTTACCTTAAGCTATGTGGTGTTTTAGGATTTTGTGTTTTATCTTGGTGCAAATATAAATGCTCAGTGAAATGCAGGTGTTGCTAATAATATGAGGAAATTCAGTGTTTAATTTAATGTTGTTCAAGGGCCTAAGAGCCAAGCTTGTAAGGTTTATGAATATTGAGGGCTATTGTGGTTTAAATGGTGAATTTTAAGTGTGTTTTTGGTGCCTTGGATGAATTGATGGTTGGAGTGTTTTAGTGGGTTAAAAGATGAGTGGGAACATGTAAAAATTATGGGGAGATCATGTCAAAATTTGTGTAGAAATAATGGTTCAAATGCATTTCTAGGTGGGAGCAAACTAGTGAACTACAAGTGTTTTGAGAGAGTATTTGAGGAGCTTAGAAATAAACTTGTAAATGAATTTGGAAGGGGATATATGAAGGTTTTAGTGTGCCTAATGATGTTAGAACACCTTAGGAGGCTTGTGAAGAAGTTTGGAGTTGAATGGGCATTTAGAAACAAGGGTCTGGAGCCGACCGACCTTGGGACCGGACTTACAAGGTCGGTCGAGCCCAGTTTAACCGTCGGAAACCCTTCTGGAATCGACCGACCTTAGGGACCGGACTTGCAAGGTCAGTCGGACTCAAATTTTGTGCGCGGAAATCTTTCTGGAATGGACCGACCTTGGGACCGGACTTGCAAGGTCTCCAAGGTCGGTCGGGGTAAAATTTTCAAACGGGAAGTCTTCTGGAATGGACCGACCTTGGGACCGGACTTGGCAAGGTCGGTCGGAGTGAAAAATTTCGAACTCGGTCGCTACTGGAATGGACCGACCTTGGGTAAGTTCGGTCGGCAAGGTCGGTCGGCCCAAAATCTAAAAAAAAAACAAACAAAGTGTGGCTTAGTTAGTAGACCCTAGAGGGTATAATAAAGATAATCAATTGTAAGTCTAAGCATAAAAACATGTAAAGTGTGTAGCAAATTGAGAAGTCAAATAAGTTAATTAACCGACGTTATCAATCATGTTTAGGAACAACGTACGGTGGAACACTAGAGCGGCAAGGACCAAGGTATGGTTTTCTTGCAGTCTGTTGCCTACCGGTTTACACCGGCTTGTGTGTTGTTTGTTTTTCTGTGTGTTTACAACTTTGTAAGATTAAATCATGAAACGAGTTTACAGTTCTTATTATTAATGTGACGTGTGCGTACCGATACCGGTAACCTCGAATGCGGGCTAACTGTTAATTAACTAAAGCTAGGAACGTAAGAGAACGGTATCCGGTAGTAACGTTCCAACCTAAGGAGCGTTCTAACCACGGCTATGTGTGTTTGATTGTGGTGTGTGTTGTGATTTATGTCTTGCTTCCCTTGTATGTCTAACTGGACTTAAACACTTACTTGTGAGAGATTGTGTTAAGTTCCCACCGTGGGACTTCTAACAAGGGCTAACCGGGGGAGTGAGGAATCCGGTCATTCCGGTCACGCATGTATGTACGGGGGTCGATATCTGAATCAGATTCGGCTCTCTCCTTATGTTAGGGTTGTATTCCTTTTGGATTTCAACCTCCCATTAGCTTAGCCAAAGCTTACCTACCTGACTTCCACTCGGGCTAGGGGGAAACTATGTGTTTGATGTGTTCGGGTCACTACACCCGTCTCATCTTTAAGTTAAAGTTGTTCACTCGACTAACAAAACAGTAATGTGATATGTGTTAAGCTTAACATGAGGATGAAGTCATCCACTAGGCTTACAAGTTGACTAACCATGTTGGTTGTTTCCTAAAGTGAATTGTTTTCACCATGTATGTGTTGTTATTGTTCTGCAATAATTCTTGCTAAGTATATGCATGTGGTATGTTACAATCAACGCCATGTTATCATGACAAATAGTTGCGTGTATCCCGGTAGTCAACGGGCTGCACGTTAACCATGCCAGCAAAAGGTTGCTGACCCCCTTTGGGGGCTATGTTTATTTGCAGGATGAGGATCGAGGAAGCAGAATGGCTTTAGATCCTAGGTTGTTGATATTTTTGTCATTTTTGGAAGTTGAACCCGAGTAGTGCCTGTACACTCGAGGTCGAATATTTTGGTGGATGTAGATTCAGTGGGTGATTTTTGTACAGTTACACTCGGTATATTGTGATTCTTTTTGGATAGGTGATTTTTGGAAGGTTGTAATTATGCTCGGGATTATCGAATCAGACCGATACATTTTACGTAACTGCCTTGTTAGCCACGTGGGTGGCTAACGACGTGTAACACCGCCCTTTTGGTAAATGGTTAAGTTTATGTTTTCCGCTGCGATTATTGTTTAAGTGTGAAGGTTATGGTTGTGGTGTTACAGTTAGCTTCATTAGAGATCCTTTAATTTCCCATCGCGCGTGTCCTCACATAATTTCACCCTTGTCACGTGTAGGAAGTGACACGTACCCTATTATGAGTTGGGTCAACCCGGGTAGTGGCCCTAACCAAGTCAATGAGCACATCGACCTCGTTGAGTCATGCCATTATGAATCATACCAATATCTGAGCGGACCAGTTAGTCATCACCCACTCGTCATACCATTACTAATGAATGAGTGGACTACAAGTTTGTCGTCATCCACTCATCATACAATACAAATATTGAGTGGACTAGTAATTGTCATCCACTCGTGCACAACACACGCCGACCAAAAACCCTGTGGGTTATTCTTGTTCCTAAGCTACTCTAATAACCACATTCTACCCCGTTAGCCAAGTACTGGTTAGGGTAGTCATTCATATATAACTGAAATACCCTGGACTTAAAATATGGTGATTAAATTATTCTAATATGATATTAATAGGCCTAATGTTGCCTAAATAATATTGGTGAAGAAAGTAAAACCAAAAGAAAGAAGAATACACTTAAAAAGCACTAAACAAGAAAATTGTGAGTTAAAACAACTAAATAGGAGGTATATGACCTCGACAAGGGTCCTTGATGGGTTCCTAAGACTTAATTATACAATAAGGACATGTGGTAAAAATTATCAAAGAAAATGAATCCATATAGTGGAATAAAAACGCAAATGAAGTCTTAAAGCACATTTTCAAGAAAACCCAGAAACGTGATTTTAAGCAGTTTAATGGACTTGTAAAAATTATAGTTGATCATATAAATATAATTAAACCTAATAATGGTCTAAGAACCATTAAATTAAATAAACAGAAAAACAAGCCCGGTTGATGAATAGTGCCAAACTAGGAAATTTAGGAGCGTTTCTTGCGGAAAGACGAAAAGCCCTTTCCTAAATAATAAAGGGGGCCAGTTTTATTAAGTGTGACTCAGCATTTTTTTGGATAGCTAAGTGAGCCCCTTTATATGAGAAAGAGGAGGAGGAGAGAGAGAGAGAGTAAAAGGTACAAGTACATAGTAACATGTCTACTTTAACAATAAAAGAGCAAATAAAGCTACTCACTCCCCTTCTCTCTCCTTTTTCCTACCGATTTGTATCCCCTCCCATCTGATGACTCAGCTCTTCTAGTCAAATGGGACTCCCCCTCACGTGAGAAACAAAAGAAGACCTCCCTCTTTATTTCCCTCATTTTCCACTTTATCAATTTTGGGTACTCTCTCTGCTAATTATTTCTTCTCTGAACCAGCTGCTCCCCCCTCTTCTTCGTCCTCACGCCAAGCTCCACCTTCCATGGCTACTTAAGCTTATTTTGTTTGCCTAAGCCAACACCATACTCCAAACTCAAAAATAATTACATATTCTTGTTGGTCTCCTCGAGGGCTTTCTTTCCCACCTTTCAAAATATTCAAAGGTTGAGGTTTACCACCATGGGCATAGCTCCATTTGAGGAGAAAAGCACATTTTTTGGAGCTAGGTTGTCTCCTCTTTGTTTTAAGGTAAGAAAATCACAAAAGTCCATTTCTTCCTCCATTCCTTGTCATGGCCGATTTTGACTCCTCAATTACTCTGTTTTCCTTCTTTATTTGAGCATTGATACAAGCTACAAAAGCTTAGTGGGAGCTCATATTTGATTCATGACAAAAAGCTCATTTTAGGGTTTCAAAGGTAAAATCCCTAATTCTTGTGCTTTAAGCACCTTTTTGTATACTAGATTAATTGATAAGCTTAAGAGTGTGTTTAGTGCTTAATTCCCCATTTGGGTGTTGCTCTAGAGTTTGGGCAATGTCATTGTGTAACACCCTACCGGTAATCATACCATTATCCTCTAACCCGTCTCAAATACCAACAACAACGCAGCGGTAATTCCAACACAATCGGGGATGAAACAATGCCGTCTAGGCTAATCCAAACTCAATTACAACAACAAATACAATATCGGTCTGATGGGTCTTATACCAAGTACACTTAGCCAATTCATAAATCAAATACAACCTTTAATTCCCCAATATACCAATGCAACAACCATTCAACACTATACCGAGTATCTATTACAATTCCCAAACTTATTGACCACTTGTTGGTCTTACAATTCCACAATGCAACCCAAATACAATTCTCAAACAGCTACCCATATTTATTACCACCCTGTCCTACTCTCGAACGGTTGATCAGCTTCAATGTTACTGCAAAATAAAAACGATGCCCCTAGGGGCTCAGCAAAATTGTTGCATATGACTTCTGCATACCCCGCGTACTAGCGAGGGTACGCCGACTAATTGGTCGAGAGCATGCGATTCATTTTGTTCCAATCAACATGCATACAACATACACTATATACATACATTCACAATCAAAGTTCAAGGAAGAAACACAAATACTAACAAACACATCAAGAGGTTAGTTTCCTTTGTTGTATTCCTAGGCTTTGAGGGTTATACCTCACTATGCCTCAATTCTTTCTACCTTGTCACCCACTCACTAGGGTTACTCTTACTCAAATTCTCTTGCTCTCAATCTCAACTCAATACTCAATTATAGCTCAATACTCTCAAGTCTCAACTCGTACTCAATACTAACATGCTCAATTCTCAATACTCAGGTTCTCAATCCATACTCATTACTCAAAGATATATGTTAAGTCATTCTCATGACCTCCGGGCAGGGTCATACACAAGACCCACCACCGGGCTTACAAATACAAATGGGGCAATGCATTTAGCTCCTCAAGTCCACCAATGTCCAGTTGTCTACTGGGCTACTCAAATTCCCAAACTTCTCTCTCGGAGTCATTTCACAATCTCAAGGATTAGCCTAGAAGTATCTCTCTTGATAACATCTAATGGCTTAGGGAATTCTCAATGTCTAGTATTCTAATATTTAGGGTTTTACCCAACTTATTGAATACTCTCATGTTCGGGACATTAATCATATTAGTCGGATCCTCTCATTGGGGTTCGACTATCACTCAAAGGGGTTTGGTGATCCCTTGCCATGCTTTACTTTACTCAAGGTTCATATGTGAACAGTTATCAATCCTCTAGTTTGAGGTTACTCATATACTTCCACTATTATTTATTGTGTGGATTAAATATCTAACCGTTACCGGGAGTTTACTATTCCCGTTCACTTTCTCACATTCTAGTGAGTTCATAGGTTTATGTTATCGTTTCTTGGTTCGATAGTTTTAGTGTGTTCCTACATTTTATTATTTCACACTTGACTCTTCCTATGAGTCACTACTCAAACAAGACCCAACTATGGGTCGCACTACCATACACAATCACATGCAAGCAACTCATTCTCCATCCACCCATTTCATGAATTATACAAACTTTAGTTTAATTAATAATCCAACAAGCAACAATACATCACAAGCACAAGCAAGTGCAAACATTCCGATTCGTGCATTTATCTTGTAGGTGATCACTCAATCAAACAAGCACACAAATCGGGGTAACCAAGTTAGGATACAGAGCATGAGGAAATCATACCTTTCACCGGGTTAACTTTACCGGGTGTTCCCTCGTTCCTCGGTTCACACTTGTTCCTCTAGCCTTACTCTTGAACCACGGGCTACATGCCAAATGGTTCTATTAATATTAAAGCATTACGATATGTACATATTTGCTACTCCCGTACTTACCCCGTTATCCCGTTATTTCGGTTTAACTTAGTGTACTTAATTCCTTAACGTACTCACTCACTTCCAACACTTTTTTATACTTCTTTGGACCTTTATAAGTCACCAAACAATTCCTAAACATCATCTAAAACCAATACCATTCAATCCCCCATCATTAGAAGCCTTAAAACAATTTTGTTTTTTCTCTGTCTGGTCTGGACCGCCCCTCTAGGGAGGTCCCAGGGGCGGTCCACAACAGAAACTACACCCATCCTGCAGAATTAGACTGGACCTCCCCACAGGGGCGGTCCCTAGGGGCGGTCCACAACAGACCCTATTTTTAAAAGTGTTTTTCTACACATTTTGAACTCCAAATTCACCCCAATCTTCTCCCACTCATTCCACAATCTTTCCACTTGTTTCCTACATGTTTAAACACCTTAAAACATGCACTAAACCTCTCCAAATCATTGGTTAAATCCTTACTCCAATTCTTGCTCAATTTTCTACAAAATTTCATTCCCACTTTCACATTTTGCACACTTGTGCATTCCTAGCTTCTTCTTGCTAGTGTCTACCTCCTACCAAACTTACCAATTACCTCATGACCATTCCAACTCATTCCTAGACCTTTGCACTTCTAGAACCCAAGTCCAACTTTCATTTCCTAAGTCTTGCACACAAGCTCCTTTTCTAGTTTTTCTAAGGCATTTCATTACCCTTTTGCTACAGATTTTTGCCTCTTCCTTTTCCTCCCCTCATATCCACTCAAGAGTGATTAACTAATCCAATTAAATCCCTTCCAATACCTAGTTCATTCCCTAGGTTGTTCTTACTCATTACAACCCCTAGAACACATTATTTCTACCAAAATTTTGCCATAACCTCCCCATAAACCTTACATGTCCAAACTCACCATTCTCATCAATTTCCATTCCTAGTCTAGCCACACACTTAAAGGGTCCTACCAGCACACCATATCAATCCAAAATTCACCAATATCTCTTCAAACAACAATATAGCTCAAATCTCAAATATAATGGCTCTTAGGCCTTTAATTGCACAATTTCACAATTCTCTCTCACATCATCCAAACACATTACTAACATAAGTTTTTGGTTTCATTTCTTTAATTGCCCATCCTAAGTTCTAAAACAATTAAACAAGTTTCAATGTAGGTTTCTTACCTTAATTCACAAGTGTCTCCTTAATTCTCCTCTTGCTCTTCCTCTTCTCAATTCGGTCAAATGGGAATGGAGTTGCCAAACTGCATCCCAACATTCAAGAAGCACAACAATACACACAATTAAAATCCTAATCTTTAAAAATACACTAATCCAAAGCAAGGCTTGAGACACCATAGTTAGGGTTTACCTTTGGAGCTTTTTGAGAGAGGTTCTCACCCTTGAATCAAGTAGGGGATTGAAGAGGGAAAAGTATGAGAGTAAAATAAGAAAGACATCCGGTCCCCTAAGGCTAGAAGGGAAACCCTAGATAGCGTAAGGCCGGAACACGTTCCGGCCAAATAGGCAGTCAAATATCTCATTTATGTACAAATGCCAGCCTGGCAACCAAAAGAAGGACAGGCTGGCAACCCCCGATCTAACAATGTAAACACTATAAATAAGAGAACACCCCCCCGAAAAGAGGGACAGGTTCAACACTTTTGCACAATTCATACGTCTTCTCCTCTCGAAAAAGCTCCCCCCCTGTGTGATTGATTTAGGATCAGGTACGCAGTTAGATTAACCGAAGAACAGGAGGGAGGGTACTTTCTTACCTTTTCATTTTGGCGCCGTCTGTGGGAAGAGAACAGCTCAAGATCTTTCTTAGCAACCATGAGTCCACCGGAAGTAGTTTGATCACGGATAAAACAGAGAAGCTCTGAAACTTTGGGATTGTGTCTTTTGCAGGTACAAGCGAAGAAGGTGCGCGCGTAGAAATGGCTCCAAGAACGAGGAAAACATCCCGACCGGATGGCGAGGTCAACAATGCAAGAATGACCGAGAATAGCAGAGCGGAGGCTGAAGGTGCGATCTCCAAACAAGCGCTAGAAGAGATACTAAAAAATCTAGTCAGAACCATCGATGAAAGGATAGTGGAGGGAAATGAGATCTTGCAGCAGGAACTGATGCAGCGAGATGAGGAGTCACCAAAAAAATGGGAAGACATGACTGAAGCGCTCGAATCACTCACAAAACAGCGGCTCTGAGGCAAGCAACATCCGAAGAAAGGAACAGCCAGGGAAAACTCTGATCATCAACGAGGAGACTGAGAGGACGATTCAATTGATATGACTCTTTATCCCTTCTCCGAGAAATCAGAAAGCAAAACTTCCTCCCCACTTTGTTGCACCAGCAGTGGAGAAATATGATGGAACGGGGGACCCTGCTCTTCACATCAAAAGATTTATGTTTGCAATGAACACGCAAGGGATAAGTTCTTTGGCTCTTTGTAATTTGTTTCCAGGAACATTGTCCAAAAGAGCACTCAGTTGGATCTCAACAAGACCTTCACAATCGATCTCAAGCTTCAAACAGTTGACCGAAGAGTTCCAGCAGTATTTCGCCGCAAGCAAAAGATCAAAAAAGAAACGATAGAGCTAATGGATCTCAAGCAGCGAAAAGGAGAGACGGTGAAAGAATTCAGCGAAAGATTTCATAAACAGGTGCCGGAAATTGATGACATTGATGAAAAAATTCTGATCAAGGCTTTTGGAAACGGTTAGCACAACCGAGGTTAGTTAGGAAGATTGCGACAAAGGCTCCAAAAACCCATGGGGAACTGGCTGAGATGATTCATGATTTTCTAAAGTCAGAGGTGGTGGAAAATAAGGGCCAGGGACTTGGCGAATAGCTTCAAGGCGATTGGCGATAAAAAGGGAGGACAGAGTGGGAATGGCCCATCCGGCAACGCACCAGGAAGTTCATCTGGGGGAGGTTCAAGATACAGCCTTACTACAAAGCCCCATCCCAAGGACCGCAGTATCAAAACGCCAGGGTTGCTGTCCAAATCAATCCAGGAAGGTATGCGGCGGCAGTCAAAGAGGGATATTTGCCTCCACCAAAGAAGCCTTATCCGGGAGAGATTCCAGTAGCCTTCTGTGAATATCATGGCTGCAAAAGTCACAGACCGCAAATTGTGCCACTTTGGCCAAGGAGTTCCGAGTCATCGAAGAAGAAAGAAAAGCAAAGGAAAACAAATGACGGGCCAGCAAAAACAGTACGGCAGGCAAAACCAGTTCCCCTCTCGAAACCACTAGGAGAAGGAGGTCCATCCAGAGCTGAATCACGGCAAGTCGGTCGGTATGATCTCAGGTCTGTAAGAAGGTGAAGAAGTTTTTTGTTTCTTTAAAAACTAGATAGGTCCGGTCATACCGGTAGTCAGGCGAAAATGGTGTAATTGTTTTCTTTTTCTTTCAAGAAAGGCACACATTGTACAAACAAACCTTCCGGTAAATCACCTCCGGAAAGATTAGAATCCTAATAAATTTTTCTTTAAGCAAATTCTCAGGTCTCTTTTCAGAAGTAGGACCGTTGACCCCAAACGAAAGGAAAAGACATATTCATGCAGTACATCAAGAGCTCCCGGAGAGAAAAATCGCCAAACGTGAAAGTCTTCCCCATATTTTCTTTACAGATGAAGACGAAGATGGGGTATTATATCCCCACAACGATCCACTTGTCATTCGGGCGCAAGTGAATGACAGGATGATGGAAGGAATCTTGATAGATAGCGGAGCTGGAGCGAATGTCATATCAGCCGAGGCAGTTAGAAAGCTGGAAGTCCCGGAAGGCAAGTCAAGCCATACTCAGCGGTCCTCGGAGGCTTTGTTGGGGGCGTTTCCACCAAGTCCTCAGGGAGCATAGACTTCACCATAACATTGGGACTCGGAGACGAGCGGAGAACTGAAAGACTTACAACTTTCATTGTGCCGGGACTTTCCTGGATACAATATGTATCTCGGTCGACCAGGGATTAATGCCTTCAAAGCAATATGCAGCACTCATCACCTAAAAATGAAGTATTTAACCAAGGCTGGAAAGGTGGTAACCATAAAAGGAAGTCAAAGGATGGCTCGAATCTGTGAAGTCCGCATCATGGAAGGTATGCCGGAAGAAGGAATGGTTAAAACGGTAGGATCAGACAAGGAATTCAAAGGAAAACTACCCCTCCCACCGGAGCCGGATCAAAGTACAGAAGGCTGTGGAACTTCTAAAGACTCACCAAGAGAGGTACACTTAAAAACTAACCCTTCTAAATTTTTTAAAATAGGGAATGCATTCGGCTGTGGAGAGCAAACTCACCTGATGAGATTCCTGGAAAAAAGAAGGACAACTTTTGCTTGGAGTACGGACGACATGCCCGGAATAGACCCAAGCGTTATCCGGCATGACCTACGAGTAGATCCGAAGCACCCAGCCATCCGGCAAAGAAGAAGAGTAATAGGAGAAGAAAGGGACCTTGCGGCACGCGCTGAGGTGCAAAAACTGCTCAAGGCCGGATTCATCAGAGAAGTGTCTTATCCCAAGTGGCTGGCCAACGTTGTAATGGTTAAAAAGTCAAATGGCAAATGGAGGATGTGTGTAGATTTCACACGGACCTAAATAAAGCATGTCCCAAAGACTTCTACCCATTGCCATCAATAGATAGATTAGTCGTCTCAACGGCTCAAAGTTCTGTCTTAAGTTTCTTGGACGCATTCTCAGGATACAATCAAATAAGGATGAATGAAGAAGATTCGGAAAAAACATCCTTTATTACCTCGGCCGGAACCTTTTGCTACAAGGTAATGCCTTTCGGATTAAAAATGCGGGAGCAACCTTCCAAAGAATGATTGACAAAGTTTTCAAGCAAC
Organism: Limonium bicolor; assembly: GCA_023374045.1. NCBI lineage: Eukaryota > Viridiplantae > Streptophyta > Magnoliopsida > Caryophyllales > Plumbaginaceae > Limonium > Limonium bicolor. The sequence goes on along the minus strand of CM041780.1, from coordinate 220,780,539 downwards.
AGTTAGCCCGAAACGTAGAAGCATATGTTGATGATATTGTGGTGAGAAGCAATTCTTGGGCACAGCACATGGAAGACCTGAAGGAAACTTTTGACACTCTGGACAGATTCCAAATCAAGCTAAATCCGGAAAAATGTGTATTTGGAGTTACAAAGGGGAAGTTCTTAGGCTTCATCGTCGGGCAAAGAGGATTGAGGTGGATCCCGAAAAAACCCGGCAATTCTCGATCTATCGCCACCAATGAACATTAAAGATGTGAAATCATTAAATGGAAGACTCACGGCCTTAGGAAGATTCTGTTCAAAGCTCCAAGAGAAGTCAATCCCATTCTTCAACATTCTAAGAAAAAACAAGAGATTCCAGTGGAGTCAAGAATGTGTAGAAGCCTTTGAAAGGATCAAGGAAATGCTTAGAGAATTGCCAAAATTGGGTGTTCCGGCGCCCGGTCAAGATTTATACCTCTATCTGTCTGCCACAGATTGGGCGGTGGCGGCCGTGCTAATAATGGAGGAAGAGAAAAAAGAGATACCAGTATATTACACCGGAAAAATCCTAACTCCAGCAGAAAGTCGGTACACCAACATCGAAAAAATATTGTTTGCATTAGTCGTTGCGTCCCGGAAGCTTCGACCTTATTTTCAGTCACACCGGATATTTGTTAGAACAAATTGGCCTCTAAAGCAGATAGCAAACAACCCGAATGCATCTGGACGAATGGTTAGTTGGACGGTCGAACTCACCCAGTACGAAATTCATTTTCTCCCTTGAACACTATAAAAGCATAGGCCTTGGCAGACTTTATAACCGAGACGACCTTTGCCCAAAGGCAGAGAGAGCCCGCAAACCCACATGTCATCTTAGTTGACGGAGCTCGATGTAAGACTGGGCAGGAGCAGGAATAGTGGTCCAAACACCAGATGGAAGAACTCTTAACTTTGCGTTCCGGTTGGAATTTGAGGTAACAAATAATGAAGCAGAGTATGAGGCTCTCATACAGGGTTTGAAATCGCCACTGCCCTAGGGGCAACAGGTTTTTTTCTTATGAGACAGTAACTTCCATTCGTATCCTTATAAACTTGTCACGTACCTCCAAAAGGGGGAAATGGAGCTTACCTCTTTAAATTCCTTGTGCAGAATTGGAAATATACTCAGACTCAATGTTGGTAGCGCGACAAAACGACAATATTTACGAGGTCAAAGAGGAGAAACTCGGGAGGTACTTGGCCAAAGTCCAAGAGACAAAGGCGAACTTTCAGAAATGCGAATTAAGGCATCTTCCCCGAGCGGAAAATATAGAGGCCGATGCATTGGCCAAATTGGCTAGTATGGCCGAAAAAATGCCTAGTAAAGTCTGGATGGAGATAAAAGCGAAATCAAGTTTGGAAGAGGTTCGAGTGTGCACCATTGAAACGAACGCAATAGCCAACTCTTGGATGACACCCATCATTGAATACATTCAAGACGGAAGTTTGCCACAAGACGAAAAGAAGCAACAAAGATAAAGCGAAGAGCTGCATCTTTCTTCATAGAGCACGGGCAACTCTACAAGAGGTCATTCGCAAGACCAGCGCTTAAGTGCGTCACCATAGAGGAGGGAGCAAGGCTCATGAAGGAGCTACATGAAGGAACCTGCGGAAACCACCAGGGAAAAAGGGCAATAGTTCACAAAATCCTAAGGCTGGGATACTACTGGCCGGAAATGAAAGAGCATTCTAAAGAATACATACAGAAATGCAGAAAATGCCAGGAACATGGACACAAGATATATAATCCTCCGGCCACACAGAAACTATATTATCCCCGATCCCGTTCGCCATGTGGGGGTTAGATATTGTTGGACCTTTCCCGGAAGCATCTCCCGGAAGGTACAGGTTCATCTATGTGGCCATTGATTACTTCACCAAGTGGGTAGAAGCCATGCCAACAATATCTATTACCACGAGAAAGTCGCAGGACTTTATTTGGAAATACGTGGTCTGCAGGTTTGGAATCCCAAAGATAATAATAACAGATAATGGAGCCTAGTTCAATTGCGGTAGCTTTCGGACATTCTGTGAGGAGTGGAAGATCGATTTGAGGTTCGCATCGGTCGCTCATCCACAGGCAAACGGTCAGGTAGAAAACGCAAATGGGCAAATTGTCAAGGCTATAAAAAGAGGTTGGACAGCAAGAAAGGAGGATGGGCGGAATTGTTGCCTCAGATCCTTTGGTCCTACAGAACGACCGAAAAAGGGCCAACTGGAGAAACACCATATAGGTTAACCTATGGTCTGGAAGCAATCGTTCCGGCTGAGATCATAGTCCCATCAGTTAGATGGGAATCCTATGATGAGGAAAATAACGGTGAAGGGGTAAAAGACAGCCTGGATTTACTGGAAGAGACTAGGGTCATGGCTCAAGTCCGGATGGAAAGGGATAAGGCAAAGGTGGAGAGATACTTTAACCAAAGAACAAGGGAAAGAAGTTTCGCTCCGGGCGAGCTGGTCCTCCGGGAGGTAAAGCAGCCAAAGAAGTTAGAGCCCCAATGGGAGGGACACATTTATAATTCAGCGGCGAACAGGGCAAGCCTCATATCGCCTGAAAAACAGCGAAGGATACGAATTGGCTCATTCTTGGCACGCCGAATGCCTTAAAAAGTTTTATGTATAAAAACATTTTGCACAAGAGCAATAAAATGAGGTATTTTGTTGAAGCAAAGTTTTTTGAAATGTACCATCCGGCCAGCGTGCCTACAGGCTATCATGCCTTGAAATGTACCATCTGGCCAGCGTGCCTACAGGCTATCATGCCTTGAAATGTACCATCCGGCCAGCGTGCCTACAGGCTATCATACCTTGAAATGTACCATCTGGCCAGCGTGCCTACAGGCTATCATGCCTTGAAATGTACCATCTGGCCAGCGTGCCTACAGGCTATCATCCTTGAAATGTACCATCCGGCAGTGTGCCTACAGGCTATCATGCCTTGAAATGTACCATCTGGCAGCGTGCCTACAGGCTATCATGCCTTGAAATGTACTATCCGGCCAGCGTGCCTACAGGCTATCATGCCTTGAAATGTACCATCTGGCCAGCGTGCCTACAGGCTATCATGCCTTGAAATGTACCATCCGGCGCGTGCCTACAGGCTATCATGCCTTGAAATGTACCATCCGGCCAGCGTGCCTACAGGCTATCATGCCTTGAAATGTACCATCCGGCCAGCGTGCCTACAGGCTATCATGCCTTGAAATGTACCATCCGGCCAGCGTGCCTACAGGCTATCATGCCTTGAAATGTACCATCTGGCCAGCGTGCCTACAGGCTATCATGCCTTGAAATGTACTATCATCGGCCAGCGTGCCTACAGGCTATCATGCCTTGAAATGTACCATCTGGCCAGCGTGCCTACAGGCTATCATGCCTTGAAATGTACCATCCGGCCAGCGTGCCTACAGGCTATCATGCCTTGAAATGTACCATCCGGCCAGCGTGCCTACAGGCTATCATGCCTTGAAATGTACCATCCGGCCAGCGTGCCTACAGGCTATCATGCCTTGAAATGTACAATCCGGCCAGCATGCCTACAGTGTCTAGAAATCTTCTTAAAAATAAAATTGAGCAAGAGTATAAGGACTTTTGTGTAAACAAAGGGGGCTTATAAAGCATTTGGAAGTCCGGTCACTCCGGATAAAGCCAAATGAGAAATATATAAAGCCAACCCATAGAAAGAAACTTGAATCGACTAAGAAGTACAAAAGTAGTGGCAGGGGCAAAACGTTAAGACATTGTCAAATTAGAAACCTAAAATACAACTATACTAGATCCCTACACTAAGAAATCACTTTTTCTGAAAAGCATCTATTCTTTAGCAGGCTTCTTTGCAGCGGATCCTTCGACCGGATGAGACACGCTCTCCGCAGAATTAGATTTTCCAACGGCCTGATGAGAGCCAGCAACCCCCTGGCGCATACCACTATCAGGAGGAGGAAGGAAGCCTGACCAGGCCCAAAGACTATCTCACCAGGGAGACGACCGAACTTCTCAAAATCCTCAAGGAAGTTGCTCTTTCGAGCAACATTGTCAAACTCCAGCTCACTATACAAATCGTCGTCCAAGACTTCCCCCCTCTTCAGAAAATACTTGGAGATGGTCTGGCGACAGACATTAGTGATCTTCCGGCTCTGAGAACCGAAAGCCTTCTTCAAGTGGGCAATGATGGTTCCTTGCTTCTTCAGCTCCTCTTGGGTTCGACGGGCGTAGGCCATATGCTTAGCAACATCTTCCTCAAGCTGTAGGACCTGAGCTCGGTAAAGATCACGGTTAGAACCCGCAGCAGAAAGTTCCTCATTCAGCTTGTCAATACGATTGCTGAGTTTCTCGACATGTCTTAAAAGATTTTCAGAATCTGGTTGAAAAAGGAAAAAAAAGAGTAGGATCAGTAAGAATAAAACATAAGGATAAGAACCGGCCGGAAAGAGACCGATAAAACTCACCCTTTGCCGGGGCCTTAGCACTCTCGGATTGAAGGGAGGCCATGGCTTCCTCTAAAGCCTTCACCTTTTCCTCTAGAGAAGCCTTCTCGGCCGCAAGGGCAGCTTTGCCGGCAGAAAGAGCCGTGTTTTCTTCCATCAGGGACTACTTCTCTTGATCAAAGGCGGTCCGAGTCTGCTCGTCCAGGGCGTCCTTTTCCTCGGCCAATCTAGTAAGCTCTTGAATGAGTTTGGCTTTGTCTTCCACTAAAGCCTCATTCTGTTGGGTCAAAGCCTTCATGTCCATCTCAAGGGACTCGGTCTCTTTCTCAAGAGCAGTCTTCAGATCCGCAAAATAAACCTTATATGAAGTAAGGGAATCCACCTCCCTTTTGTGAGCAGCTTGTACCTGCCGCAACAAAACCTCCAAGTCAGTTAAAGCATGCGGAGGTATCGAGACATCCTTTTTGCTGGAAGCTTGGCTGTGTACCTGTTTTAAGATACTCTCGGTTCGAAGATTCTGGTTTCTCAAAACAAACATCTCTTCCCGCAAATTCTTTAACTTCACTTCGTACTCATCTCGAAGGCGGACACACTCATGGCGAGATGATTGTAGCTCTTTGTTTAAAGTATCCGTCCTTTCTTTCACCTTGCGGTCAATCTCATAGTTTACAAGATCAATGTAGCTATCGTGGGAAGAGCGGGTCTGCCTCAACTCAGCTTCAACATTGTTGGCCCGATTTTCTCGTGTTGCAGGTCAGATTGGAGGTCCCGGGTTTGAACTTCAGCACTTTGGGCCATTGACATAACCTAAAGGAGGCAAAGCATAAAAAGTTTAAAGAACACCGACAGGGTATAGGAGAATGGGAGAAGGATTGCACTAACCCGAAAAATGCCCTGCCACATTAGGTTGAAGACCTCTCCTATAGGAAGGGAGTGACGCATGATAGCATCGGCTCCTCCGCTCCCGGCCCTCAATTTCTCCTTGGTCGCAGTAACAATGGACGAGGGGCAAAGATCCCGTCCGGATGATCAGACAGCTTTATTTCTTCCTTCCAAGCGTCGGTGTATCGGGCAGTGTCCAAGGAAATCTTGTGCAGGGGTTGCCCAAGATAGTAGAACCATCCCTCCTTCTGGGAAGGGCCGGTGAAACTCCCCTGAACAGGAGGGGTGGAGAGGAGGAAGAGGCAGCAGTGTCCTCCCTTTGTTTGCTTCGGAGCTCTGGGTTCTCAGGCACTGGTCGGTATTCTTTCACTTTCTCGTTTACTGATTCCTTGACTCCAGGAGCATCACATGGAGCCTCGCTGCCTCCCTCAGCTTCGGAGACCTCCGTTAGGACAGCCTTCGGCTTTGATACAGTTTTCTTCCGGAGTTTTTGAGAACCGTGAGCCGGAACAGCGGTAGTGGGAAGGTCCGGGCCGCAAGCAACCTCGTTGTCAGTAACGGTTATGGGTGCACCTTGAGAGCCTAAGAAAGAAAGAGTCAGCAAAGAATGCACAAAAGGGGAGGCAAGAGTTTCCTTCAAATAAGAAAGAGCAATACGTAGGTCAGTCTCTTCCAAGACAACACCGTGAGCCGGATCGGAAGAAAAATATCCTGCCAAGTCAGGAAACAATTCACAAATAGGAGTTGGATGACCAGACCCCTGCCCTGGGTGAAGGACAGACCCCAGGCCTGAATCAGGAGTAGGAGGGAGAGAGACGCGACGCCCAGACCTTGGACTCACGGGCCGAGTACCTGGCAAATCACCGTGCGGTCGGGCTGGGGACTCAGTTATTCTCTTTTTCTTCTGGCCGGATCGATCCTTGTCATTTTCACCTTTTTGTCTCTTCTTAGAGGAAGAGGCATCCCCAAGGAGTCTTGTGGCCGCATCGACAGCCGCATCAATAGACGCATAGTAATCAACTTGCTCGTCACCCATTTTGAAATTAACAAAATTCCAACTGTTGAAGGGCCCCACCTTATCCCCTCTAGAAAAGAAATCTACCAGAGCAACGCAAAGAGTAAGAAGATGGTAAAAGGTAAAAGATTCAGGTAAAATTGATTAAATAAGGCTTACTGTGGTATTTCTTCAATGAGACCAGGCGCGCCGGAGTGAAAAATTCGGAAACTGTAGGCTGCTTCTTGCTCACCATCTTCAGAATTTTCGAGATGGGCATTTCTTGCGCCGGGGAAGGTGGGCAGCGGAATTGGCCTTTCGGGATCGAGGAGCAGTAAGGAACTCCCAAAAATCGGCCTGGTGGTGGGACAATGACGAGCCATCGGGAGTTCCACCCGAAGACGCTTTTTTGTAGTCGAAAAGAGAAAAGCCGGCCTTCGCCTTAATCGTCAGGCTGTCCGGATCGTCCCTTGTGGAGTAAAATTGGGCGAACTCGGTTGCTTCCACCCGAATTTTGTTCTCTTCACAAAGCAGAACATAGGCGTGGAGGTAGGAAATTGCCTTTGGGTGTAGGTGGGCAAGCACGCAGCAGCGCCGAATAAGGAAACCCAGAACGAATGGGTGAGGGGGCACAGTCAGGCCACGAGAGAAAAAATCCGCATAAACGGCGTATCCAAGCCCAAAATCGTCGTGGGGATGTGAATCGGAAGAAGGAAGGTAGATGCGAGTGCCTTGTGGGACTTCGACATCCTTTAGGCAGGAGAGAAGGGAGGCAGTGTCCAAGGAGGATGAGGAAGGCTCCCGATCGGCGGAGGAGGGAGCGGTAGATTTCAGGTAGGAAGGGCGAAACCCCTGGGGCGAAAAGGTACCTTGAATCGCCTCTTTCGCAGGAACAAAATTAGCCACTGCCTTGTTCTTCCTCGAGCTAGAAGAAGCCATTGAGGAAGATGAACGAAGGAAAACAATGAGACAGGGGGGATGGAGAAGAAGTTCGGAAACGAAGCGTAAGGAGGTAACGGCGAAGACTGAAGTGGGTAAAGGGGAGAGAAGGTATCAAAGATAAAGCCTGGAGTTTTGAAGAAAACGGTTCCCGCTCGGCCAATAAAGATTAATAAAATAAGGACTCTGCATCTTCCTGGAAAAGGGATGTTGACATAAAGCGTCTCCGAAATTCTACATCGAAAAGGCGCGAGGCACGGGCAAGCTTTCTTTCCTTTAAAAAATAAAAAAGAGCAAGGAAGACTTGTGGGACTACAACTGAGGAAAGAAGAAAGTCGGTCCGGAAGTTTGAAGAAAGTCAGTCCGGAAGGTCGCAAAAACTAAAGGCAGGCAAGGGTTTTTCTCAAAAGCATGCCAAAAAAAAAGGAAAAGTTCTACTTTTACATTCCGGGAATCAAAAGTAGAACTTGTGGGACTGATGAAGAGGGAAAAGTATGAGAGTAAAATAAGAAAGACATCCGGTCCCCTAAGGCTAGAAGGGAAACCCTAGATAGCGTAAGGCCGGAACACGTTCCGGCCAAATAGGTAGTCAAATATCTCATTTATGTACAAATGCCAGCCTGGCAACCAAAAAGAAGGACAGGCTGGCAACCCCCGATCTAACAATGTAAACACTATAAATAAGAGAACACCCCCCGAAAAGAGGGACAGGTTCAACACTTTTGCACAATTCATACGTCTTCTCCTCTCGAAAAAGCTCCCCCCCCCCTGTGTGATTGATTTAGGATCAGGTACGCAGTTAGATTAACCGAAGAACAGGAGGGAGGGTACTTTCTTACCTTTTCAGGGATTACTCCACCATTGGAGGGTTGAAATGAAGCTCAAAATCAAGAAGAAAACAAGGCATTACAAAGGGGTAAAAATCGGTCACCAAAGGAGGGAGAACAAAAATGAGTTTTTCAATGAAATTTTTACCTTAGGAGAGAGAGAAGGCTCCAAGCTACCCATTGATGCTATTTTCTCTTCAAATGGGGAAAACCCATGGAGATGAACTTCTTCATTTTTTGATTTTGAAAAGAGATAAGTGTAGAGAATGATGAGGGGAGTTCAAATATGTATTTTATTTTTGATTTGGAGCTTTATCCAAGCTTGGGCATGGAAGAGAATGAAGAGAAGCCATGGAAGGAGGGGGGAGGAACTTCAAAATCGGCTGCACCAGAGGGAGAGGTGAGAAATCGCAAGGAAGACGGGAAAGAGAGGAAAGAGAAGAGGGAAAAGGAAATAAAGGAGGAAAGAGAGGGAAAAAGGGTACTTGTACCCTTTTTGCTTTTTGGCTCTTTTGACTTAATTAATTAGCTAACTAGTCAAGAGTGTGAGAGGGCTGATTATTTTTTAAAAACCGGTCCCACATATTATAAAAGCTGGAGCATTTCTCGTCTTTTTACAGAAAACGCTCGTTTATTTACCGGTTTAGCACTACTCACTAACCGAGCCTGTTTTCCGGAATTTTCTCGTTTCTTTAATTTTAATGGTTATTATACTCCCATTAATGTTTATTCATAGTTATTTAATTGAACTGTAATTTTTACGGGTTCATTAGACCATTTAAAGTCATGTTTTTGGGTTTTCTCGAAAAACGTGCGCTAAAGCTTTATTAGCGTTTTAACTCATTATTTGAATCCGTTTTCTTCGGGAATTGTTCCCATATATTATTTAGGCATTATTAAGCCTTTTAAATTCATTTAATAACCTTTTTAAGGTTTTATTTTCCCTAGGGTCACATAACGCTCAATTTAGCGTTTTTTGCTTTTTAAGCGTTTTCTTGTTTCTTTTGGATTTATTCTTTTTACCAAACTTCATTAGGCACTAATAGGCCCTCAATATCGTATTAGAGTAGTTTAATCACCCTAATTAAGTTTGGGGTGTTTCACATTGCCCCATGACCGATTTGCAATCAAGAGAAGAGGAGAAGAAAAAGAAGAGAAAAGAAAAAAAAGACTTGAGGACTTAAGGTAAATAAGCTACCTTAGTGATATCCTTGATTCTTTTAGAATTTTGGGATGGGAAATTAAAATATGAACAAAATATGAGTTGAGATATGTTTGGTTGATATGAGAGAGAATTGTGAATTGAGGTTTAGATTATTGTACTATAATGTAATTGGTGAATTGTGGAAGAGATTTGGATGAATTGTGTGCTGGTAGAATCCATTGTGGATTTGGGTAGTTGAAATTGATTTAGGAGAATGGATGTTGAATTGTGAATGTTTTGGTGTAGGTGATGAAGATGATGAAATTCAGTGTGTTAGTATAGTGAAGAAGTTATTGCAAAATTTCTGCAAAAACGAAGTGCTTTGGAAATACCCCGAACTTAATTAGGGTGATTAAATTACTCTAATACGATATTTGAGGGCCTGTTAGTGCCTAATGAACCTTGGTAAAGAGAATAAATCCAAAAGAAACAAGAAAACACTTAAAAAGTGAAAAACGCTAAATTGAGCGTTAAGTGACCGTAGGAGGAATACGACCTAGACAATGGTCTTAGGTGGATACAAAAGGCTTAAAAATGCCTAAATAATGTATGGGAACAATTCACGAAGAAAACAGATCCAAATAATGTATTAAACGCTAATAAAGCTTTGGCGCACGTTTTTCGAGAAAACCCGAGAACGTGACTTTGAGTGGTCGAATGAACCCGAAAAAATTATAGTCCATTAAATAACTAAAATTAAAATTAATAGGAGCTTAGTAACCATTAAAATTAAATTAAACGAGAAAAAATCCGGAAATCGGGCCCGGTTAGTGAATAGTGCTAAAACCGGGTAAATTAACGAGCGTTTTCTGTAAAAGACGAAAAACGCTCCAGCTTGTACATTTATATGGGGCTGGTTTTTAGCTAGTAAAAAGCCCCCACTCACACGCATTAAGCTAGAAAGAAAGAAAGGAAAGAAAAGAAGAAAGAAAAAGTAGAAAAGCACTTTACCTTTGCTCTCTCCTCCATTTCTCTCTTTTCCCTCTTCTCTTTCCTCTCTTTTCTTTCTTCCCTGCCTTCTATCTATCTTCCTCCATGGCTGCCTATTTATCTTCTCCTCCCATGACTACTCAAGCTTCTTTGCCTTGCCCAAGCTCCATTAGAGCTCAAATCACAAAAATAATCACATATTCTTCATCCCCTCAACTAGCTCCATCATTCTCTCTTTTTAAAATTCCAAAAGGATGAACTTCATCTCCATGGGTTTTCCCCATTTGAAGAGGAAAGGACATAAAATTGAAGCTTGGAGTCTCCTCTCTCTCCTAAGTTCAACCCTCCAATAGTGGTGGAACCATATTCTTGATTCAAGGGTTAAAAACCCTCCTAAAGCTCCAAAGGTAAAAACCAAGCTTTTGTGTTCTAACCCCTTTAGATGAATTAGAGTTTTTCTAAGGGTTAGAAGTTTAATTATATTCCTTTTTGTGTCTCTTGAATGTTGGGAATGGAGTTTGGCAACTCCATTGCCCATTTGACTGAAATTGAGGAAGAGAGAGGAGAAGACTTGAAATGGGAACTCATGAGGATTTTAAGTGGTTCGAGAATAACACTCGAGGAACAAGTGTGAACCAAGGAACGTGAGAACACCCGGTAAAGTTAACCCTGGTGAAAGGTATAATTTTCTCATGTCCTGTATCCTAACATGGTTACTCTGATTTGTGTGCTTGTTTGATTGTGTGATCACCTAACAAGATAAATGCACGAATCAGATTGATTGTACTCTCTTGTGCTTGTATAGTATTGCTTGTTGTTGGATGGGAATTGAATTTAAGTTTGTATAATTCATGAAATGATGAGTGTGGATGAATTGTTTGAGTGTGAATGGGCACTGTAGTGCGACTCATAGTTGAGTCTTGTTTGATTAGAGACTCGAAGAAAGAGTCGAGTTGTGAATTAACGAAAACATGGTAACACACTAAAGCTATCGACCCAATAAAAAATAACCTAAACGTCTGAACTCACTAAAGCGTGAGAGAATTGTACAGGGGAAGTAAACTCCCGGTAACGGTTAGAGAACCGATTTGATCTAATCCACAAACAACTAATAGTGGAAGTACATAATTAACCACTATCTAGAGGATTGATAATTGTTCAAAATATGAAACTTGAGTAACGTAAAGTATTGTAAGGGATCACCAAACCCCTTAGAAAGATAGTCGAACCCCAATGAGAGGATCCAGCTAAAATAAACCATGCCCCGAACATGACAGTATTCAATAAGTTGGGTAAAACCTTAAATCTTAGAATACTAGACATTGTGAATTCCCTAAGCTAATGGAGGATATCGAGAGAGATACTTCGAGGCTCATCTATGAGATTGTGAAATGACTCCGAGAGAGGAGTTTTGGGAATTTGAGTAGTCCGGTAGAGAACTGGACATTTGAGACTTGAGGAGCTAAGTGCATAGCTCCTTTTGTATTTGTAAGCCCGGTGGTGGGTCATGTGTATGACCCTTCCCGGAGGTCGTGGGCAAAGACTTAAAAGATGCCCTTCAGTATGAGAATTTGTATTGTGAACTTGAGTTGAGTATTGAGAATTGAGTTGAGACTTGAGAGGCTTGAGAAATTGAATTAAGTGGAGAACTGATTTGAGTATTGTAGAACTTGATTGAGGTTGCGAGTAAGAGAATTTGAGTAAGAGTACCCAAAAGAGTGGGTAAAGCAATGAGTAATTGAGTAAGACATAGTGAGGTAAACCCTCAAGGCCTAATGAAATACCCCAAACCTATATATAGTGTTTAGATGATAAATTAAGGTATAATAAGGCTAAATAATGCCTTAGAAACTTTGGGTAACAATTTAAACCAACGAAAACACTAGGAAACACCATAAGAGCGATTTAAGCAAAAATGTGCTCTAAGCTTGGAGTAACTTGGGATAGCACCAAAATATTATTCTTAGACCTTAGTAACATCCTAATGGTCATATTAAATCAATTACCAAAGAAAACCAAGCTCAAAAACAAGTTAAAACACAAATTGTGCTTTAAGGACTCTTAAAGCACATTTTTGAAAAATTGTCTTGGAAAGGGGTTTTAAGTTGCTAAATGTCCATGATTACTCCTTAATTAACTTGTGTACTACTTAGTATCACATTAGGAGGACTAAATCAATGGGAAATCAAAAATTTCACAAATAAGTGCACTAGTTTATGAATAGTAATCAAATAGTGCCTAGTTTAGTCTTTAGTCAACTAAGTCAAATTAAATGGTCAAACAAGACCGTGAATAGCCTCATTAGTGAAGGGGCGGTTTTTGTTAGTGGTGAGTCACCACACAGGATAGAAATATTAGACAAAGAGGAGGGAAACAAGGAAAAACACTATTTGCTTTTTAACTTAAATATCTTACTTTTGCTTACCTCTCTCCTCACCTCTTCATTCTTCATCTTCTCCACCGTTTGTACTGCTCTCTCTCTTCTCCATCACGTTGAAGAACAACTCCATGCTAGCTCCACCTTGTCTTGATCATTACTCACTCATCTTAACTCCAAAATAAAAAATAAGCATAGATTCTTCTTAGGTAGCTCAAGCTCTCTCTTTCTATCTTTCCAAAACTTCAAGAGCTCCATTTTGGTGCCAAGTCAAACTGCCATTAGAGGAGGAAACCCAAGCTTGGAGAGTTCATTGCCTTCTTCATTCTCTTAAGGTAAAGAATATGTAAGAAAAACTAGGTTTCCATCATTTTTCTCCATAACTGAAAATCTATACTCATGGGGCTCCATTTTTTATGCCTTGTTCTAGCTTGTTTTCTACTCTCCAAAGGATAGAGGAGGTCCTTCTTTATTCATATCCAAGCTTGTCTTGAGAATCCAAGGTAAAACATTCAATTTGATACCTTAAAACACATTTTTTTAACCTAGGTTTTTATTCCTTAAGTTAGTGTGTTGTTTAGTACTCATTGGAGTCATTGAATATTGGTTAGAACATTGGCAAGGAGAACTTGGTTGGTGATCGAGATTGTTCAAGGAAAAACCTAAGGAGAAAAGTTTGTGGAGCTTGTGAAAGAACAAGGTAAATGACTTACCTTAAGGTGTTTTAATGCATTAAGGGATGGGATATGGATAGGTAACAAGTTTAGTTTGGAGTCTACAATGAAAAGTGATATAAAACTTAGGAGAAAGAATACTACCATATTGAGAACTTGTGACTAAAGAGCTAATGAGAAAAGAGATAGTTAAACAATGTTGAAATGAATTACAAGAAGCATTTTATTTCAATGGGAGCCTTGTTGTGTGTATTCGCAGGTCAAAGGCAAATATATGTGGAAATTCAGTGGTTAAGATTATTGTCATTTAAGGGCCTAAGTGCCAAGCATTTTAAGTTATTGCACTATATGATGATGTGGTGTAGTTTTGGTGTAAATAGAATGTTAAGAATGTGTGGAAAAGATTTGGGTGATAAAGGTTGCTAAATGGTGAAAACCTAAGTGTTTGGGTGTAGTAATATGCTAGGTAAACCATGCCAAAAATTTGGTGAAGAAACATGATGTTTAAGATAATCTAAGGAGATTTTATGACTAAGGAAGTACTAGGAATTTTAGGAGTTGTTTTGGTTGAAAAACAATGAGTCTAAGATGTTCTAGTGAACTAGGATGACTTAGGTATGTCTATAGAGACTAGGGGTTACAATGGTGAATTTTAGGCACCAAGACCTTGATAAAAGAAGTTAAGAAACTTGTGGAAGTTTGATGGAAATAAGGTGTGAAACTTTGAAATGGTTTATGTGTGGACTATAGTTTAGAATCTAGGGAAGTTTGATAAATGCAATAAGGGTGGAGAGTAGTGTATATGGAGTGGTCAAGTTCTTAAGGAGGGAGCATTTGGTTAGTGAAAATTCTAGGTGAATTGCATGTTAAAAATGTAGAAAAATAAGTGCTAAGTGTTGGAAGTGTTTGTAAGAATTGAGAAAAAGAAGAATCTTTGGAGGATGATTTAATGAGTTTAATGGGTTTAATAAGGTGGGTCTAATGTGCCAAGATGGTGTTAGACCTATTAGGACACTTGTGGAAGAGTTTGGAATTGAAAGAACAATTTAAGAGAAAAATCTGTAGTGGACCGACCCAGGGTCCGACCCAGTTCTGGGTCGGCCGGACCATGTTATGCCAGCCAGAATGTCTCTGGACTGGACCAACCCAGAGGGTTTTGGGTCGGTCGGCTTAGCTTTGGGTTGGACGGGTAATTTTCAAAAGACGGAAAAATTTCTGAGATGGACCGACCCATAAGGTTGGGTCGGTCGTGGGTCAGACTAAGAGGATTGTTCGAACCAGAAAATTTCTGGGACGGACCGACCCAGGGGTTGGGTCGGTCGGTGGGTCGGTCGACCCTTAACACTTAAAAAAAAAGAAATTTTAAGGATGTCTAATGGTACTAATGGTACACCATTAAGAGGGCAATGATGATTAGAAACCTAAAGACCTAGGGGATTAAGTTAAGTATAAACTTACAAGTTTAAGGTTAAGATGTACGATTAGGAATAACCTTAAGAGGTATTAGTTGGGGGTTAAATAAGTTAAGTAAGTGTAAATAATTAATAATCTAAGTTGGGTGAACATTTTAGGGTTTGAAAGTTTGGAACCGGAGGAGAATTAAACAACGGGACAAACGACGGTGAACGGTACAGTCTTTCTTGTGACCTGCTTGCTAACGAGGTGTCCCCGGCTTGTGTGCTATTTGTTTATGTGTGCCGACTAAACAAGAAAAAGCATGCAACCGGTTTTATTGTACCTATTGTGTGTGTGTTGTTTTACACTAACACATGAGACTTGAGGAAGTTACTAACAAGGTTTAGTGCGAATGAGATTAAGATGAGGAGTTATATTGTTTAACAGTTGGTTAATACCCGAGAAGGTTCAACTGACACTTGGTTTGTAAGATTTTCATTAACTGAAACTTAAGGGGGGAGTGAGGAATCCGGGACTGACTCCGGTCATGCATGTTAAGGAAAAAGGGAGATCGGTATCTGAATCAGATCCGACTTCCGCTTAAGGACTTGTCTTCGGACTTGTTGCCTAGGGTCGATAGTCGGCTCAGCTACATTGGATTTCCAGTCCTAGGTAGGTGGCATTAAGATGGTGCGGTAGGATCACCTATATCCTAAGATTGAGTTAAGTTGTTTATACAACCAATGGAGTTTATAGCTCATTGGCTAGGGTTGCTTTTGACCCGACCAAAATAAACATTGAGATAAGTTACAACCACTTCTAACTAAAGAACGGTTTGTATTTCGAGGATTAAGTTAAGGACTAAGATTAAGGAAAGTCTGTTGGACTAAGGTTAAGTGGCATTGAGATTTGAGGAGTTGATTGATTAACTCACTTACTAAGGGAACACGTTTAAGCCGTTCATTATGTGTGAACTATTTTGTTCTTTGTGGATTGTTGTTTATTGCACTTCATATTATGATTGTCTATCTAATCAATTTCCATGCTATCGACAATTAGTCGTCGTAGCCCCGTTAGCTTGGGGGCCATGAGAGGGCGTACCAGCATTCATGCTGACCCCCTTTGGGGGCTGTTTTTATTTTGCAGGTAAGCGTCCGTTGAGGAGTCACCCTGAGAGTGGGGGTGGTTAGACTAGGGACGGGTTGTTTATTTTGAGCACGGGTTGCGCCTGTGCGCCCGTCTGTTTATATTTAAACTGATGTAAGTTTATGTTTATGACTTAGAGTCTTGAACTCGGTTGGTTGGCGTTTTTGGACGGGTTGTATGTTTTGGACAAGCATTGTAAATTGGTAAGATCGGTATTTCCTATGATCAGACCGTGGCAAGGTCCCGGTAGTTGTTATATCCACTGCGACGTTTGTGCTTAAGTGTTAAGTTTACGATAACCACGATTGGCTTTGGACGGGGTATTACACCTAAGATTAAGCAACACTAACTAACTAACTTATTGTGTTAGTGCATTTGTATTCCTTGGTTGAATGTTGAGTGTTGTGTGAATGTACCTATATAATGTATGTTGTATGCATGTTGATTGAAATAAAATGAATCGCATGCTCTCGACCAAATAGTCGGTGTACCCTTGATAGTACACGAGATATGCAAATTTCATATACAGTAATTTTGCTGAGCCCCTAGGGGCACCATTTTTATTTTACAGGAACATTGAAGCTGATCACCGTTCGAGAGTAGGATGGGGTTGTGATTAAGCATGGGTAGTTGTTTAATAGTTATATTGGATTGTATTATGGAATTGTAAGACCGAAAGGTCATCAATAGACTTGGAATTGTAGATACACGGTATAGAATAGTATATAGATTGTATTTGTATATTATGGGATTGAAGGTTGTATTTGGTTTGAGAATTGATAAGGAAATGGAATGTATTGTTTATATAGTGTACTCGGTATAAGACCCATCAGACCGATATTATATTTGTATTGTTTGTTTGGATTGGATTTGGCCTTGTTAGTCACGTGGGTGACTAACGGCATGTATTACCCACCGGTTGTAGTTTGAATTCCGCTGCTTGCGAATAGGTAAATGAGACGGGTTAGGAGTTAATTGTGTGATTACCGGTAGGGGTGTTACAAAAAGTGGTATCAGAGCGAAGTATCGCTCTGATGGTCTAAATACCGAGTCTAGGAAAATACCGAGTTTGGAATTAGAGACTTAGGGTAAGGGTTAAGTGTTAGCGTGTGAGGTACGCTAGATAGGAACTTCCAGTGTGATCTGGATACCTACATAACCAGTCCCGCCCTCCGCAACCCCCGTTATAAGTTGGGAAAAGAACGCCAGATAGATGGAAAGACCTCTCATGCTCGGGAAAACCCGATCTGGCAGTTGTAGAATAAACTTTGAAGAGAGAAAGAACCCGTCATGCGGTAGATTCCAAGAACTGGAAATCCCGAAGACGGTTCCCGTTTGAATGACAATAACAGTAGTTAACGGCAGGAGATTGAAGATCCTAAATACAGGGTAGTGACATTTACGGCACCATGGGGCGACGTGCTTCACAGTCGCAAGAACCATGAGCAGCCAACAAGAAGGGAAGCATAATTACACAATGAAGCGAAAAGGCGAAGTAACAAAACCCGAGGCAAGGGAGTGTGTGGACTGTAAACGCTTGATGATACCGTCAATGGTATACTAACCGGCTATGGAAATAGCCAAGGTTGGATAACTCTGAACCTACAATGCCAAAAGGGTAGTAATACCCGAACAACATAGTTCAGACAATTATGAAAATATTCAGAAAACATACACCAACAGGACTACGATGTAGCTCCTAAGGACTTGTCAAACCTCGGTAACCACCGTAAGGGCGTGGGAACCAGCGACAACCAGGGTTCCCGGAGTACCTTAAGGATCGGGAAAGCACCCGAATTATCGACAACCTTGTCAAGAACACTGAGAGGCTACTCAGGAGATTGATCACTAAGATCAAAAGATCAATGAAAGATCCAATAAAACATCAAATTTGGATGGAAAGAACACCGTAACCGGTGTTTGTTAACCTCAAAACTGACCTACCCACGCACTTGCCAAGGCAAGTGCAGCAACAACAAGACAATTGGAAGACTTTTTGATGACCAACATGTACTTACTAAAGCACCATCAAGGAGATGGAAGCAATCATAGGATCGCCAATCCTAAGAATTTGAAACAACGAAGCCATGGAAAGGCCTAACGGCCTGACCATCATACTAACGAACATACCAGTCAGGCAGAAGCTGGACTTGGTCAAAACCTTAGACATGGCAGTGTCATGGAAATTTTCTTTCAAACTCTAGATCTTCATTTCAAAACCCTGAATTTTTCTTTCAAAACCACAACTTTTCTTTTTAAACCTCAGTTTTTTTAAAACCAAGCCAGAAGAATCACGATGAGTATCATGGAATGATACAAGAGGAGTTGACAATAGAATACTTCACCTTGGCGTGTGACGAGCACTACGAGTGTACCCAAATACATGATGTGGGACGACCGCACTCCGAAGGAGCTTGCGGGCCTGACAGACCATTTGTGAGTTAGTCGGGTAAGTGGTAATGTACCAATAAGGTACCCCACGTATATATACATGTAGTGTATGAAACACGAGAAGTACTCAGCTCCGTTCTATGGACTATAAGGTAAATTCAAGCTGAAACAGCTGGACACCTCAAACAAACGAAGGAACTCAGATAAGCTCACGAAGCTAAAAGAGTCAAGAACTCACTCTAGGAGAACGGTTAAGAGCTAGAAAGTGCGAGAAGCACTAGTAATTGAGCAAAGACATCGGATATGTCTTAAGAATATTGAAACGAAGCATATTAGCTGGAATGAAAACCTAGTCTAAACACAATAAGGCAAATGCCTGATGAGAACACATCAATGTTCAATGAACAAGGTGAAATACGCAGAGTGATATTATAAGGTACCGGAGAATACCCTTCACCACCGAAAAGTATATCAAAATAGTTATAAACATAAGGAATAACATCAGTAGTCTACCCTAAGAATGGGAGACGTTATAACTCTCAACAAGATAACTCAGATCCAGAACCGCAAGGTAGGATAACAAATTAAACATTCTCATAAATGTTAGCCAAAGGTAATGGCATAACTTAGCAACACCCAGGAGCAATCGTTGAAGGGTGTAGAATGATGTCGTGATAAAGACACAAGAATTACAACGAACATTCGGTTAGAACACCGAAGAGATCCCACTTGCCAGGGGATACCCTAAATTAATAAATGATACTGACCAATATCAATATACTTAAAGGGGGCATCCAACGGACGGAAGCGTGATGCGATGATTCCATCATGGAGCCCAGTAGTACCTCTAAGCCATTTGACGGTGTACGGAGTAATGCAAATACATGTGAACCGCCTATATTGAGCAAGACTCTAGGCAACGTGGCTAATATGCCATGAACCTACTACAATACATAATCCTACGGTTGCAGAACGCATTGTGAACCATATGGAGAGTTGTCAAGAACGACACCAGTAAAGGGTTTAATAACTAACGAGCAAAGACACACTCGTTATTGTGGTACCGCAAGAGCTGTGAACATACAAATCCCAAAGAAGTGGATATCATCAAGGAATGTATGAAAATACATCCTTCTCAGAACTACCAATGTAGTGAAGCTTGAGCATATAGACATTGCCAATCAATAACTTGAATAAGATAAAACCGAAGAAAGCTTTGATAACAATTGTTGACAACCAAGGAGTAACCGGTTCAGAAGAAACACGGTATGTGGAAATGTGAAGTATAAGTAAATAACGCTCAAGGAGCTCAGAAATATAAATGGTGAACCATTATATAAATGGTAGAGATACATGAGCAGAAGCTAAGGTAATAGCGGATGCCATGGAAACAAATGTCGTAAATAATACGAACATGGTGCGCAGCAAGCGACCAATACATGGGAATAAATCACACAATGAGATGGAGTTGATGAATAGAGATGGTAGACATACCGAGAAACAAGGAAACAATATTTGTTCCTATTGCAATCACACTAAAGATTTACTGCCAAGGGTTTACGCCTTTGCACTTTGTAGGACTAAGTGTTTTGGTATTGCACTTGTGCAGTGATGACCTAGTGGGATAGCTAGGAAGTTTGGAAGATGACGATTGTGGTGAAAGTAGAAGGAAACTTATGGAAGTCATGAGGACCGATGCATAGAAAATGCAAGGTCATACAAGTAAAGAACACTTGTACGAAACCGTTCAAGTGGGCAAAACCTAGAAGCCACTGACAACAGAGGAAGCACTACAACTAAGTAGTGGCTCAACCTCAGCCGACAATAAGTCAGGGGAATCAAGTGAATAACCACGAAAATACACAATAGTATGTATATAGATTCCCAAAGAGCTGGATAGAAAATCCGAAGCTCATGGAATTCGCATATGGTAAGAAATACCATGCATAATTGATTAACCTTATTCCCAAAATAAAAAGGGATAAAAGGGTATGTATAACACATTAAGGGTAACGAGAAGGGCGAATAAACCCAAGTTGTTAGGGTTGCGCAACAGAAGCTAGTGGGCCCAAATTCTAAGGTTTAATACACCCAGTGAATGAATGGCTAATGATCAAAGCCTTGAAGCCTCTAAGGCTAGAACCAAACCCGGTTAAGAGTTAAATAAACTCCAATGAAAATTTTTGGTGCAGGGACTAAACCAGAAAATTGGTTAAGACCCTTTGACCAGAATACATTGTGTAATAGACCGCATGGAAGTTGAACCACTCCGTGACGGCTAAACGCCTTAGACCTATGTCCGATGTTGACACATGATATATTACATGGGCATAATCCCTTTTTAAGGGGGCTAGGGCAAAAACCGCAGAATTTATGTTTTACGTGATAGTGCGTAAACTACAATGCACATAGCGTAAAAGAATTTGTCTTGATGATTGGTACTTATGTTGCATAAATATATGTATCCATTCATAGTGCAATTATGGTGGATTATGAGATTTGAAGTGGAAAGAAGTATGGATTGTGAGACTGGAAGTGGAAAGGAGTAGAGAACCTCCAGGGGAATGAGAACCCCGATTGGTAATAATTTGGGAAATGAGTATGTTTGAGGAGTTTGATGAGTATAAATCGGTATGAAACCAATGTTGAACCTAATGGGAAGTGAGTCCCCTAGGTAACTTGATTTGATTGTATTTGTGAATAATTTAAGGATAGAAATCGATTTGACTTGTGAACGATTTGAGGATAGAAAAACTAATTGGAGATTAATTTTGAATTTCTTAGGTAAGTATTTTGGGATAAATTGAGTAGTAATTGATAAGATTATTAGTAAATGAGTAAAGTGGTTTATAAATTGGTAAATGTATTGATGGGTGATTATGACTAGAAAGATTAAGAAGTTAGAAAATGAAATTAATGCTTGACTATTTGATTGGGTGAATTGAGGTGGGAGGTGGAACTTGATTTGCTAGGGATCAAGGGAAACCGAACGCAAATTGGAGTGGATGGATAGTTCAACACCAATGCTGATCACATTGGGGTTGAATGACTCTTGAATCTCCCTATAAGTGGTCATCAGAAATCACGCTAGTAATAGGTATAACTAACATAAATGGGAATTTGGAGATGCATTGAAGTTTTCAAAATGAATTTTCAAATTGATTTTGGCAAAATGATTTTTCTTCAAACTTGAGAATTGGGATCAGTTTTGAAACCGCTCCCACGAGCGCTAGTGGATCTTTCATGACTAGGCACCGGTATCGGGTCGAAACCATGGAGGTGAAGCTAGTTGTGAGTCGGTGGAAGTGATGAATAGTTTTGAAACCATTACAATGAACGAGCAACGGTACTAAGTGACCGGTAGGATGTTTGTAATGCGTGTTTTGTATGTGTCCAAGGGCTGCCGGATATGAGTAGTCCGGTCAAGGAAGAGTACCCACTTTGGAGCCTGAGGATTCTCTAGAGGTGCAAATGAATTTGATCGGAACCAAAGGACTGTATAGCCAGAAAGCGTAAGTTCTCAATGTCATGACGACCATGAACCAGAAAGCGTAAGTGTTCAAACGTGACCGGTACCCGAGGGATCACTCAATATGGAAGAGGACTGTTGTGCCTTCCTTATCTACGGATAGACCCCATGGAGAGTTTGTACAAGGATATTTTTGGTTGCTATGCATGCAGTGACATGTTGCTTGGATGTGTGGTATGTATTGAGTCATACGTTGGAGTCTGTCAGGATATATAGAGTTTATAACCTTTGTATTGAGTGCCTTGGTGACTAACAATCTTAGACTCGCTAACTTTATGGGCAAAGTTCCTTAAGAAGGGTAGGTTGAAATACCCTGAACTTAATTAGGGTGATTAAATTACTCAAATACGATAATTGAGGGCCTGTTAGTTCCTAATGAACCTTGGTAAAGAGAATAAATCCAAAAGAAACAAGAAAACACTTAAAAAGCGAAAAACGCTAAATTGAGCATTAAGTGACCGTAGGAGGAATACGACCTCAACAATGGTCTTAGGTGGATTTAAGAGGCTTAATCATTCCTAAATAATGTATGGGAACAATTCCCGAAGAAAAAGGATCCAAATAATGTACTAAAACGCTAATAAAGCTTTGGCGCACGTTTTTCGAGAAAACCCGAAAACATGACTTTGAGTGGTCGAATGAACCTGTAAAAATTATAGTCCATTAAATAACTATAATTAAACATTAATGGGAGCTGAATAACCATTAAAATTAATTAAACAAGAAAAATCCGGAAAAAGGGCCCGATTAGTGAATAGTGCTAAAACCGGGTAAATTAACGAGCGTTTTCTGTAAAAGATGAAAAACGCTACAGCTTGTACATATATGGGGCCGGTTTTTAGCTAGTAAAACAGCCCCCACTCACACACATTAAGCTAGAAAGAAAGAAAGGAAAGAAAGAAAAGAAAGAAAGAAAAACTAGAAAAGCACTTTACCTTTCCCCTCTCCTCAATTTCTCTCTTTTCCCTCTTCTCTTTCCTCTCTTTTCTTTCTTCCCTGCCATTCTCTCTTTCTTCCTCCATGGATGCCGATTTCTCTTCTCCTCCCATGGCTACTCAAGCTTTTTTGCCTTGCCCAAGCTCCATTAGAGCTCAAATCACAAAAATAATCAAATATTCTTCATCCGCTCAACTAGCTCTGTCATTCTCTCTTTTTAAAATTCCAAAAGGATGAACTTCATCTACATGGGTTTTCCCTATTTGAAGAGGAAAGGACATCAAATTGAAGCTTGGAGTCTCCCCTCTCTCCTAAGTTCAACCCTTCAATGGTGGTGGAACCATCTTCTTGATTCAAAGGTTAAAAACCCTCATAAAGCTCCATAGGTAAAAACCTAGCTTTTGTGTTCTAACCCCTTTACTTGAATTAGAGTTTTTCTAAGGGTTAGAAGTTTAATTATATTCCTTATTGTGTCTCTTGAATGTTGGCAATGGAGTTTGGCAACTCCATTGCCCATTTAACCGAAATTAAGGAAGGGGAGAGGAGAAGACTTGAAATGTGAACTCATGAGGATTTAAGTGGTTCGAGAATCAGACTCGAGGAACAAGTGTGAACCAAAGAATGTGAGAACACCCAGTAAAGTTAACCCCGGTGAAAGGTACAATTTTCTCATGCCCTGTATCCTAACTTGGTTACTCTGATTTGTGTGCTTGTTTGATTGTGTGATCACCTAACAAGATAAATGCATGAATCAGATTGTTTGTACTCTCTTGTGCTTGTATTGTATTGCTTGTTGTTGGATGGGGAATTGAATTTAAGTTTGTATAATTCATGAAATGATTGAGTGTGGATGAATTGTTTGAGTGTGAATGGGCACTGTAGTACGACTCATAGTTGAGTCTTGTTTGATTAGAGACTCGAAGAAAGAGTCGAGTTGTGAATTAATGAAAACATGGTAACACACTAAAGCTATCGAACCAAAAAATGATAACCTAAACCTATGAACTCACTTGAGGGTGAGAGAATTGTACGGGAGAAGTAAACTCCCGATAACGGTTAGAGAACCGATTTGATCTAATCCACAAACAACTAATAGTGGAAGTACATAATTAACCACTATCTAGAGGATTGACAATTGTTCAAAATATGAACCTTGAGTAATGTAAAGTATGGTAAGGGATCACCAAACCCCTTAGAAAGATAGTCGAACCCCAATGAGAGGATCCAGCTAAAATAAACCATGCCCCGAACATGACAGTATTCAATAAGTTGGGTAAAACCTTAAATCTTAGAATACTAGACATTGTGAATTCCCTAAGCTAATGGAGGATATCGAGAGAGATACTTCTGGGCTCATCTATGAGATTGTGAAATGACTCCGAGAGAGGAGTTTTGGGAATTTGAGTAGTCTGGTAGAGAACTGGACATTTGAGAACTTGAGGAGCTAAGTGCATAGCTCCTTTTGTATTTGTAAGCCCGGTGGTGGGTCATGTGTATGACCCTTCCCGGAGGTCGTGGGCAAAGACTTAAAAGATGCCCTTCAGTATTGAGAATTTGTATTGTGAACTTGAGTTGAGTATTGAGAATTTGAGTATTGAGAATTGAGTTGAGACTTGAGAGACTTGAGAAATTGAATTAAGTGGAGAACTGATTTGAGTATTGTAGAACTTGATTAAGGTTGCGAGTAAGAGAATTTGAGTAAGAGTACCCAAAAGAGTGGGTAAAGCAATGAGTAATTGAGTAAGGCATAGTGAGGTAGAAACCCTCAAGGCCTAAGATTAAGCAACACTAACTAACAAACTTATTATGTTAGTGTATTTGTATTCTTTGGTTGAATGTTGAGTGTTGTGTGAATGTAAATATATAATGTATGTTGTATGCATGTTGATTGAAATAAAATGAATCGCATGCTCTTGACCAAATAGTCGGCGTACCCTTGCTAGTACGCGGGGTATGCGAATTTCATATGCAGCAATTTTGTTGAGTCCCTAGGGGCACCGTTTTTATTTTACAGGAACATTAAAGCTGATCACCGTTCGAGAGTAGGACGGGGTTGTGATTAAGCATGGGTAGTTGTTTAATAATTGTATTTTATTGTATTATGGAATTGTAAGACCGAAAGGTCATCAATAGACTTGGGAATTGTAGATACTCGGTATAGAACAGTATGGAGATTGTATTTGTATATTATGGGATTGAAGGTTGTATTTGGTTTGAGAATTGATAAGGAAATGGAATGTATCCTTTTTATAGATTACTCGGTATAAGACCCATCAGACCGATATTGTATTTGTATTGTTTGTTTGGATTGGATTTGGCCTTGTTAGTCATGTGGGTGACTAACGGCATGTATCACCCACCGGTTGTAGTTTGAATTCCGCTGCTTGCGAATAGGTAAATGAGACAGATTAGGAGTTAATTGTGTGATTACCGGTAGGAGTGTTACAGCTTTAGGTGATGTAATGAGGTTGGAAAATCAAAGGTTGATTAGGAGGAAGAAGAGTGTAAATAGGTAAATTAAACTCACCAAAACTAGAGTATACGAATTGGATGGAAATGAGCAAAAAATATGTGGCAAAGATGATATTAGTGTGTCTTGGAATTCTAAAAAAAGAACTAGTATGTGTGGCCTAGAAAATATTGAATGAGTCTTGGTAATAGAGATGGTTATGCTAGGAAGGATTTGGAATGGTCATAATGATTTAGAGCGAGATAAAAACTGTCATGAGAATGTGGTAGTGCACTAGTGAGCAAACTGCTGGACAATTGGAGTGAAAAAAATTATGTAATTGGTCATGATTTGAATGATATGTTTGGACAATGGATTAAGGAGGTTTTTGGCATGATTATGGAGTTAGAAATGGGTTGGAAAAGAAATCTAAACTGTCAAATTTAGCAGCTTTTTAGCAGGGTCCGGGTGCTAGCAATGAATTTGTAGGGGGAAAAGGATGTACAAAGGAATAAAAGAATGAAAGAAATATCAAATAATAAAATAAAGCCTACAACTCTATATAGGTAGAAAAAATCCCAGTCGGAGTACAGTGTGAATAGATTACGACTGAGAGTATCGAACCCAAGGGACTTAATAGAAAATCAGTCTTAATCCTGGTAATAGCCTAATCTAAAGCTGGAGGGAATTGTAAATAACAATTTAACTAAAAATCCTAACTAAATAAAGATTCGTTCTAGATTCGGTATTACTTCAGCCAAGTAACAATATGATCTCACAATAGGATTACAAGATTCGAGTTTAACCAAACAAAATGAATGCGCCAGGTGGGTTGCCGGACATAAGATGCATGACACATTCAAGCAATTTGATTGTGCTGGACACTAGACACCCGGCAATGCACCCGACATGTTTAAGTGTCAATGGTATTTCCATGCTTCGGTTATGACAATAGGAAACTTACTACCCATTGTTGAATCGAACATCTTTCACGCCACGAACTAATAGGATAGTGGGGGAATATGGGGTAAACTTGACAATCTTAAGTATTGCTCCCACTTATGCGCAAAAGACAACGATAAAGATGAATTAAGACTCCTTCTTTCCATTTCTACTGTTGACTGATAGAATCTCAAGTAAAACCTTGAATGAG
Organism: Limonium bicolor; assembly: GCA_023374045.1. Lineage (NCBI taxonomy): Eukaryota > Viridiplantae > Streptophyta > Magnoliopsida > Caryophyllales > Plumbaginaceae > Limonium > Limonium bicolor. Next base: position 220,754,260 of record CM041780.1, on the reverse strand, counting down.
AAGAATAAGCAATCAACATATTCAAATGTAATGACCGAAATCTTAATGTACGCTTGTATTTATATTGAGATAATCATATTGTTTACAAGGAAAGAATCATCCCTAACCAAGAACTAACAAGGTTTTCTACTTCACCATCCGCGCAAATGAAAGAAAAAGAACAAAGGGAAAAAGGAAATTGGTCATAGCCTTAACCCGACAAGAACTTCTTCTCTTCGCGTGGATGGATCCGTAGACTTCCTTGGACACCAACAGTGGAATGATGCGGAAATGAAGATATGAGTGGAGTGTATAGGGGTGTTGAAGTGTATCAAGAAGTGCAGCCCTTCGGCCTATTTATAGGTAACAAAATCTCCATGTGTCAAGTGTCATGCCGGGTCCAGGTCATCCGGCACCGTACCCGGCATCAGTTGGATCTGTCAACTGTAAATAACTGCCATCGAGTGGTCAACTGTGACGACTTTTCACATATGTCGGATAGAAATTACCCGGCACTGGATCCGGTAAAGCTCGTTTTCTGCTCCATGCTTGTTGCAGACGTGTATATCTGAGTGGTTAGAACTGGTGTATTTAACATAAAAGAAAAGAAATTAAAACTCAAAATAAACGTCGGGCTGCAAACAAATCCCGGTCGTGGTAGTATAGTAAAAATGTAAGCGACCGGATATCGAACCGTGGGACTAATGTACATATTATAGTACCTAAGCGTGTCACAAAAGGGGGGGATTAATTGACTTGTATTATAAATAAAAAGGAAAGATAAAATAAACTAAGCTAATAGATAAATTAAATGGGACTCTGGGTCAGGTTAATATGATCTGCTTAATTATACTATCTCTACTGGTTTAATATAATTATTTGGCAAGATTCCTGTTATTATCTTAAGGTCCGATGAAAACTCATAAGAACTCGATCCAGATATGCAAGGTCCGATGAAAACTCAAGCACCCACTGGTGGACGGCAGAGGAGTATGAGGAATTTTATTCTTGCAACTGAATACTAACTTATCAAATCATAACAAGTTTCCTCCAGTTTTACGGCTTAATTAACCTATCTATTTATCACCGGTCTGATCAAAATAGACTTAGCAAGCAATTTAATAAACTCATGACATTTATTAAAAAGGTGCAAGATAACCTTAAGCGTAACAAACTGTATTTAAATAAACCAATAAAAATATTGCATAATTAATACAAACACATAATAACCATTGCCCAGAGTATAAATATTCTAGCCTAACATATTAAATAGATAAACAGAAACAAGAGTAATAGAAATCATCTGTAGTCACTCCTGTATTCGTTCTGCTATTTTGTATACGGAGGACTAGAGGTGGATATGGTGGAATGAAAAGTAAATAAAATGGAGAAGACGGGAGAAGAGAAATGGGATGAATGATGGTAGACTGTGGTATTTTGTATCTGGAACGGACTCCTTATTGAAGGCAGAAGAACGTGGGTTTTATAGAAGAAAAGAAAAGGAAACAGACAGAGGGAACACCGCGTGAGGAATTGATTGAGGCGGCAGAAAGAGCTGGATCACGCGTGAAAGGATTTGCAGAATGATTGCTGCTCATTTATTGCAGGGGACAGAACTCACGTGTGAGGGAAATAAGGTAGGCGCCGACTGGTAATGGATATGGCAGAATCAAGTTGCAGACAGTCGCGTGAAGAAGAGAACTGTCGCGTTGATTTTTGGACATTTACACGCGTCCGCTTTGTTGTCCGCCCAGATCTATGCGGTTGTCACTTGTGTGGTCCGCCCAGGCGTCCGCCTGGTTTCATGCGGTTGCAGCCCTGAGTCGTCCGCCTATGCGTCCGCCCAGCTAGACGCGGACACAAGGAGAGTCCGCACTCACGTCCGCCTTGTATCACGCGGTTGCATGTGAGGTCGTGACTCATTTTGTTCTACAAACTTTGACCGGCTCTAGATTCTTCGTTTGGACTCCGTTTTCTGAGCCATTTGCGCCTATGCGTTCGTCTCTTCGTCTACTTTACTCCCAGATTGGTTTTCCTCATGTTAAACCAATAAATTTGTGAGATAAACAATAAAACCTAAACTAGAGGAAAACTAACCGAAGTGGAGAAATGAGCAAGAAAAGTGTTAATATAATATATGAAATACACCTATAAATCATGCTCATTTGGACACTTATCACTTGTGTCGTGCAGAAGTCATCCAACATCACTTGAACTTTTGACTAGGAATTCGTTCCTCGCATAAAAAGCTTATAAAACATATAAAATGCTTTAATACATAATTTAACATAAATACTAACTATTTAACCTTAATTAGACTAATATACTCCTAAATCTAACACATAAAATATGATAAGTCTGCGGCTTATCACCCACCACACAAGAAAACACCCAGAGAGTTGCTGTATTATTGGTCCAAGACCTAGCTTAGGGACAAAGTCCCGGACCACCCCATTAGACTAGCTGAGAGTTGCACTGCCATGCTGGTCCGGGACTTGGGGTAAGGATGAAGTCCCGGACCACTTAAAAATTCTAGTTGAGATTGAACCAAACAGTTGGTCCAGAACTTAAGGGCCACACCAAGTCCCGGACCACCCCTAGATTGTTACCGTGAGAGTGTAAATGACATTAAATGATGGAGAATTGATGGGCATTGATTTTAGATGATGTTTGAGTTGATTTTAAATTGTTCGGTGACATGAAAAGGTCATTAGGAGTATAAAAAAATGCTAGATTGAATGTGAAAGTGAAAACTTAAGATCACAAGAGTAAAGTGAAGATTAACGGGACAATGGGGTTAGTTACGAGTGCATTAGTCGTTTAAATTCCATAATGCCTTAACGCTAATAGAAAAGTTTGAAATGTTACCAGTTATTTGGGAGTTATCCAAGGGGTGTGAGACGACATGCTAGAGTAATTCCTTGGTGAACGGTATGATTTTCACATGCCCTATATGCTACAAGTGCTACCTCGATTTGTGTAATTGTGTGTTTGTTTACCATCACCTAATCAAGATAAATGCATGAATATGATTTACTGCATTTGCTTTATGTCTAGTGATTGACATTGCACTTGAATGAGTTGTGACTAACATTTAAAGTTTGTATAACTCATGATGGACGTAAATGGTGGTCGTAGAACTATGAGGTATTGATTGAAAATTCTCACTAACTCCCTAACTATGAAACCATTCCAACTTTGAGATAATGGTAACTTGGAGGATGTGAGAAGCCCGATATAGTTTCTGCCACACGTGAGAATAAGGAAACAAGAGAGATTATTTTTCTGAGTTCTGGCCTAACCTTCCCACTGTGGTCCAGACCCTTGTGGGCGTAACCCAGGGAAGTAAGCCAACCTAATGCCCGGTGATGAGATAGTCTTGTCTCTGCCCGGAGGTCAACTGACTTAACTGAAAAAATTATTCAAGGGAAGGATAATTGGTGAAGTAAGATCATGACTAGTGTGGGTCATATGATCAAGAGTAAAGAGTTAAAATTATCTGATTAAACTGGATGAGGTATTGACAGACAAAGAGATGAGGTGAGAACTTTAGAAGAGAATCTCAAGGCCTCGATGAATAATGAATGGATGACTTGTGAATTGTCTTCCATTTGCATGTGTGACATGCTATGCTGAGTGTTGCTTTTGCATGATTATTATGTTGTTCATACTAGCATGTTTGCTTGAATTTAAAATGAACTCCATGTATGCGACCAAGTAGTTGGCGTACCCCATTAGCACGTGAGGTATGCAAATTTCATACCAGCAAGTTGTGTTGAGTCTCTTTAGGGCAAATCATTTTATTTCAGGTACCCGGCAAGTAGAATGGTCGAGAGTGAGACCGGTGTTAAGACAAGATCCTTTAGTTTTGATGATAGCAAACATTGTATTGTCTATCTAATGCGTTTGTCAAGATTCATGAGTTTAGATAGACAGGTGAATAAGTGGCTTAGCACGCATGGTTGCAAGCACACTTAAGTCTTGAGTGGCTTAGCATGTAAGGTTGCAAGCGCGCTCAATCCACGACATGTGCTGAAATACCCCAAACCTTTATATGTTGTTTAAATATTAAAAAATGGTACTTAAAGGCTAAAAAGTGCCTTAGAAACATTAGTGAACAATTCAAGCCATAGTAAAAACAATAAAGTACCTTTAAGACAGTTTGAGCAAAAACATGCTCTAAGCTTGGAATGAACTTGGTTAGGACCCAAAGAGCCTACCAGGACTTAATAACATGCAACTATGATTTGATAAGGCTAATAAAGTCCTTAAGAAACATTGGTAGACAATTAAACCAAAGAAAACATAAAAAAACCATAAAGTCAATTTAAGCAAAAACTTGCTCTAGACTAGGTGTAACCTTGTATATGACCTAAAGGTCATTCCTATACCTTATTTACCTGTTAATGAACATGTTAAATCAGTTACTAAAGAAAACCAAGCTTGGAAACAAGTTAAAACACAAAATGTGCTTTAAGGAGCCTTAAAGCACATTTTTGAAAAATTGTCTTAGAAATGGGTTTTGAGAGGCTAAATGTCCATCATTACTCTTTAATCAACATGTGTACTACTTAGTATCATATTAGGAAGCCTAAATTAATGGGAAACCAAAAGTTCACAAATATGTGCACTAATTAGTGAATAGTGCTCAAATAGTGCTAGTTTTGACTTAAGTCAACTTTAATTAGTTAAATGGTCAAGAAACACCATAAATATGTTTATTATGGAAGGGGGCACGGTTTTAGTGGTGGTGAGTCACCAACCTAGCCAGCCAACTAAAGAAAAGAAAAAGAAATAAAGTAAAAAGACTATTGCTTTTATAAGTAAATATCTTACCTTTTTCATTCTCTCGCCTCACTTTCTTCATTTGCCTTCCTCCTCCACCATCGCTCTTATTCCTTCTGCTCCAAACCGTTAAAGCTACAGCAAGAACACTTCTCCAACTTCAAACTCTTGCCAAATCCAACTCCATGCTCCAAATCAAAATCTAAGACCATATTTGTGTTAGTTGGAGCAAGCTCTTCATTCCTATCTTTTCAAATCTTCAAGAACTCTATTTTGGTGCCATGAAAAAATCTCCATTGAAGGATCTTGAGCTCAAATTTTCATGCCTTATCATTCTCCCTTGCTTCAAGGTTAGGAGAATCAAAGAAAATTCATATTTCCCTTCATTTTCTTATATAACCAAAAATTGACCTCTTAATGGTGCATTATCTTGCTCTTCATTTAGCTAGATTCAATCTTCAAAGGACTAGGAGGAGTCCTCTCTTGCTTCTTAATCAGTTATCTTTCAAATTCCAACGGTAAACATCAATTTTAATGTTGTAAGACACTTATGTAAATCTAGGGTTTAATTATGAGTTTGAGTATTAAACTTAATGCTCATTACCCTTATATTTGTATTGTTTAGAAGATTGACAAGTGATAAAAGCTCCTTGCCGATTTCCTATCAAGAAAGAACAAGAGAAAACAAGTGAGAAAGCTTGGAAAACAAAGAGGTAAATGACCTATCTTAATGTAGTTTAGAGCCATAGGAAATTGAGCTTTATTTTCTTAATAAATGACCTAAAGAGCCAATAGGAAATGAGCAAGAAAACTATCCACAAGGTGGCCTAAAAGGACATGGGAGCATTGTTGTGTGTAATTGCAGGTTAAAGGCATTTAAATGTGGAAATTCAGTGTTTAAGCTTAATGCAATTTAAGGGCTTAAGAGCCATGTTATTTAAGGGCCTAAGTGCCAAGCAATTTAAGTTTATGCACTATATTGTGATGTAGTGTAGTTTAAATGTTTAGTTGTGTGTAAAGAATATTTCTTGCGAAGGTGAATGTCTATAATGGTTACAGGTTGAAAAACCGTGTGTTTGTGTGGATGAAATGTGAATTAAGAGATTGAATGTTCTTGGATTGTATAAAAGTGGAAAACTATGTGTTTTGGTGTAAGGTAATACAACAGAAGCTATGGCAAAATTTAGTTGATAAACAAAGGAGTTTATGTGTTTTAAATGAGATTTTATGACCTAGAAGGTACTAGGAATTGTTAAGTGTTAAGATGGTGAAAGGAAGTGAATTAAGGTGTTCTTAAGTGTTAAGATGCCTTGGAGATTTAGAGAACTAATGAATGATTTCTAGATACACCAAGGTCAGGTGGAGATGTGGTAAAGTCTTTTGCAAGTTTTGGTAAACAAAGGAAAAAAAAATAATGCCTTGTGAAGGTCTAAGTGTGAGCTAGTGGAAAATAAAAGGAGTTTGTGTATGGGAGGTGTATGTGAGAAATAATGCCTTTGGAGTAGTAGTAATGGTGGTAAGGTAACATTTTTGTTAGTTGAGGTAATAGGCATGAAACTACCACTTAGAAAACCTAAGGAAAAATATTACAAGTGTTAAGAGATGTTGTAAGGAAATTGAGTAACAAGTTTGGACAATGTTTTAAGGAGGTTCAAAGTGATATTTTGGTATTAGGATATGCCTAAGTACATGTATGAAGTTTGGGCAAACAATGGGTGAAGAGAACAAGTTGAACAAGGCTTGAAAATGTTAAAATTACAAATCTGTAGCTTTGGTCCGGGACTTGGTTCCAGGGTAAAGTCCCGGTCCACATACAAAAACTAGCCGAGAGTTAGACAAACACTATGGTCCGGGACTTGGGGTCAGTACAAGGTCTTGGACCACCCTGTAAAATCACCCGAGAGTTTTCTAATGTATTGGTCCGGGACTTAAGGTAAGTTCCAAGTCCCGAACCACTCTAAAAATGTTATTTAAGGTTTGAAAATGATGTGTAATGATGGGGATTGGTAGGTAATGATGTTATAAGGTAGTTTAAGACATGTTAGGTGAGTTATAAAGACAATTAAGTGGATGAAAAGTAGAAGTAAAATGTGAAAGTAAAACAAGTTAAAAATGTTAAGTTATTTAGCTAGTTAACGGGGTTAACTATGGGCAATTAAACGTTAAACCGTTATATTACCCCGATGTTAATGAAAGCTATTGTAATGTTACCAGTTGTTCGAGTATTGTTCGAGGAACATAAGAGAACACAATAGAGTGGACCTTGGTGTCAGGTATGGTTTTCTTGCAACCTGTGTTCTACCGGATTACACCGGCTTGTATACCAATGTGTTTTTCTGTGTGTTTGCCACCTTGCAAGAATAAGCATGAAATGAGTTTATAGTAATTCATATATGTGGCGTAATTAGTTCTGATACCGTTTAACCTCAACATGTGTTAAACCTTAGCTAACCGACTCTAGGATCACATAAGAGATCGGTATTCAGATTTAACGACCCAAACCATGGGAACGTTCTAACCACGGCTATGCGTGAGTTAGTTGTGTGTTGTTTGTGCGTGCAGGTATGTTTACCTCCCTTGTGTGTTTAACTCGGTTGCAAAACCTTATGGTGTGTGGATGTGATAGGTTCCATAATGGAGCTCTTAACTATATGTATATATATTATGGGGGGTGAGGAATCCGGAGTGTTCCGGTCGCGCGTGTTGTTTGGGAACTGATTTATACAGTTTCTTTAACTCCCTCTCTGTTATGGTTGATTTCCTTCATGGTCTTCGATCACCCTCAAGCTTAACCAAGGCTTCCACTGACTCACGTCGGTACCGGGGGACATGTACGGTGTGTTCGGTACTATATTGAGACCGACACATCTCAGTAAAGTCAATGTGTACGGTGCGTTCGGAACTAAGTATTTCCGGTGCATCATAAGTGACATGTGATCTCTATGTAGAACAATAGTTATTGTATAATGAGCTTATCATGGGAATAAAAAGATTCTCCAGGTTCTAATGAGATTACTAACTCACATGTGGGGTACGTGTCCTCACGTGAACCTCACCAAGTTATGACGTATGTATGTTAAAATGTGATATGTGTTGTATGTGGAGTATGTGGATCATGGGTACCAGTCCCAGCCTGTAGTAAGAGGAATCTAAGTATAACCCAACTAGTGGGTAAGTGTCGTCTGACAAGGAAATAGCTCCATTAGAAGAGAAACCCTCAAAGGTTAAAGAACAAAATGAGTGATCTAACGAGTTTTGTTGTGTTGACTGTTTCGTTGAGCCCCATTGTGGTGGGTATGTAATGTGTTATGTGTTTATAGTTTTCATGAATGATTTAAATATAATCAACCGCATGATTAGACGACAATTAGTTGTGTGTGGCCCGGTAGCATGCGGGCTGCACGATTACCATACCAGCAAAGGTGCTGAGCCCCCTGGGGGCCACCCTTTCTTTCCCTTTTCAGGTACAAGGAGCTGGAAGCCGTTCGAGAGTAGGAAGGGGTAGTAGTTGTACATGGGTAGCTATTTTATTACTTATGTATTGTAGGTGTAGTAAGACCGAAATTGTTGTCGGCATTAGTTTGTAAATACTAGGTATAGTTGGAATGTAAATGTATAATGATTATTGAAGTGGAAAGAGATTATAATGTATAGTTTCTCGGGAATCTGGTCCATCAGACCGATACAATGTATATGTATTAGCCTTGTTAGCCACGTGGGTGGTTAACAGCGTGTAACACCAATGAGTTAAGTAATGTGAAGAGTTATGTTTTCCGTTGCAGTTTGTTATTAAGTGTGACGTTGTTAGTTGGGGTGTTACAAAAAGTGGTATCAGAGTGAAGTATCGCTCTGATGACTGAATTACCGAGCTTAGGAAGTACCGAGTTAGGATTTTAGTACTTTGGGTTAAGGGTTGAGTGATAGCGTCAGAGATACGCTAGTTAGGAATTACTAGCGTATACTGGAAACCTACAATATCCTTCCCGCCCTCCACAACCCCTGTTTAATAACTCGGGCAAGAACGCTAGAGAGATAAAAGTCCTCTCTTACTCGGGAAAACCCGATCTGGCTGTTAATAAGTACCTCTGTAAGTAGAAGATCCTGTCATATGGTAGATTCCGAAAACTAGGAATCCCGGAGACGGTTTCCATGTGAACAAGTTAACCGCAATTAATAGCGAAGAAAGAAGGATACTATGTGTAGAAGAATGGAATTTCCGGCAACCTGGGTCGACATGCCGAGCAGTCGAGAACAACCAGCTTGCAATGCACCAACCGTGCAACAGGCAAGAAGTGAAGTAACGGAACCCGAGACGAGTGTCTACGGGACCATAAATTTTAAATAATACGCCAATGGTATACCAACCGATTAAGGAACTACAACGTAATACCCAAACAAGAGACAAGTCTTAGTAACCACGACGAATGCGTGGAACGGGCTACGAAGAAGATACAATACTAAGTGAAAGGGGGACTCCAAGAATGGGGAACACCCTAGTTAATGATTATCATGTGAAGACAATGATAAGTTGTACGGAATATTAGTTACCAATTAGAGTACCCAAATAAGAGCCAGTAAGGCCACTGATGACAGTGCGGGTAAAAACAATACCGTAACCGGTAAGTGTTCAGCCGATAAGCCAGTTAACATGGTGCACTTACCATGGCAAGTGCTGCTATAACAGAGCTGTTCGGGGAAAAATTTTAACAACTACAAAGTACTTAGGAAAGTACCACAAAGTTAAGTGAGATCATCATAACCGTGGAAGGGCTTAACAGCCTAACCTCTGTAATTGGAAATACACCAGTCAGCAAGAAGCTAGACTTGGTTAGTGCAAGAAGACGTTGTGAATCCATGAATTTTTTATTTTTTTTACAAACTCAGATTTGTTTCAAACTCTTTTCTTTTCAAAACCAAATTTTCTTTCAAACCAATACTTACTTCAAACCTTCTTTTAAACCAAACCAGAGGACCTACACAGGCCTCAGTGCCACACAGTAGGTAAGTTGCACCCAGTTCACTTTTGAACAACTGGACGGAAATTGGATAACCCGAGGGTATCAACCCGAGGGAATGGATTGAGTTCATACTGAATACGACAGTGGATAGACCTTCCCTTGATTAAGTTTGGAAAGCACTGAATGCATGTGTCATATGAAGATATAAGTGAGCTGACGACAGAATACTTCACCTAGGCGTGTGACAGACACTACGAGTGTACGAAAATGAAATGTGGGACGACCGCACTCCGGTAGGAGCTTGTGGGCCTGACAGACCTACTTATGGGTTAGTCGGGTAAGTAGCAATGTATCCGTATGGTACCCCACATATGTATACGAGTAGAGTCGGGAACACGGGAAGTAGTCGACTCCATACTACGGTCCGTAGTAAAGTCATACAAAAGCGAAGGATTACCACCAATGGTTGAAGTAAAGGAGCCCAGTTATGTTAAAGGGACTAAAGGAATTAGTGAGTTTATTTCAAGGAAATGTTTAAGAGTCGGGAAGTGCGAAGTGCACTGGTTAGTAAGTAAAGACATAGCATATGTCTTAAGAATCTTGAGGGATAAACTTGGTAGCTGGAACGACGAAGACCCAACCTATACATGACAAGGCAGATGCCTAATGTGGACACGTTAATGTGCAATGAACGGGATGAAATTCCCAGAATGATTACTTAGACTACCAAGGAATATCGATCTTCACAGAAGAGGATAGAAAACCCAGCTAAGAACGCGAGGCAATGTAGTTAACTAAACGTACACACAAGTACAAGCCAGATGTGATGGCATAACTTAGCAACACCCAGGAGCAATCCTTGAGGGGTGTTTGGATCAACAATTGTTGGACGAGGTAACGTGACAGAAACACAGGAGTTGAAACTAACACTCAGGTTAAACATAAGTCGTCAGGAGGAAGTCTGACATCCTTGAAGGGGCATCCCATGAAAGGAAGCGTGATGCAACGACCTTCATGGAGCCCAATACTACCTCTAAACCATGTAATGTTGTACAGAGAAGTAAATGTGTGTGGACAGCCTACAATGAGCAGAGTTCGAGGCAATAAGGCTTATAAGCCTGTTATACCCAAAATTTCAACCCCCCCGGAAGAGAGTCTCTACTAATAGGCTAGTAGTGAGGGTTCCCAGTTTGATCGGCACATTTCAGAGTACTAGGGACAGCTTAGTCATCTCCAGGGGCATTTTCATAATTTTTCAAGGCTTTAAGCCCTTTCTAGGCTTTCTCTCTCCTCCAAATAAGGGTCAAATCAATTCAAAATGCTTTGAAATTTTAACCCATGATAGAGGATGACATTTGAAGCATAATGGCGTTGGAATTTTGATTTTTCGAATTTCCAATAATTTTCTAGCAATTTCTGATTGAATCTAACGAAAAATTGAATTTAAAAATATCCCAATATCCAAAAAATTCGATTCCACTTTAGAAAAATCAGAAATATCATCCTTTACCCATGTGTAAAATTTTATAATCAAATTCCTTTTGGAAGCCCTTGAGTTAAAACGTCGGTAATTCTCGGTTTTTACCGGATTTTTCTATCTTTAAGGAAGCCCATATAAGGAACCTTATCCCATGATCAAATCGAACCTCAAGAACCCTGGACTCTCAAAGAAGGTAGCCGTCTCATTCTCTTCACATTTTTACACATCCAAGCACCAAAATCACATCAAAAATCCCCCGAAATCACCATCTAAACACATTTTTCAACTCCCAACACATCAACAATCATCAAACATCAACCAAACCACCTCCAAAACGTGAAGAACATCATCAACAATCAACAACCAGAAGCTTGGGTTGAACTCAATCCAGAACTGGCATCAACGAAGCGTTCGAAGTTTCCCAGCGTGAAGGAACAACCAAATCTCGAAGCTAAAACAGGTTAAAATTCAAATTCTTTAACTACACTGATCTCAATACACTTCTGGTTGAAATTCCTCTTCGAATTGACTTTTCATTGCTTCTGAATTAAGATTTGTTTGTGTTTTTGCCCACTAACTTGTTCAATAAGTTTCATCCCTAATTCGTAGTCAAATTGAAAACTTTCAATCACTAACGTCTTGTACATCTTTCAGGCTACACACCCATAAAATTTGAGCTCAAAACACCGTCGAGAACCTCCCAAACGCCGCCGTCCGAGGGCGGTCCGCACCCACGGACACTATGTCCGGGGTCCCGGACGCCTTGTCCGTAAGCCCGGACACCCCCGGACGGTGGCGGTATTTCAAAATTTTCAAAATTTAGGTTTTCTAAAATAATGTCCGGGCCCACGGACATCCTGTCCGTGGCCCCAGACTTTTCAAAATTGTGTTTTTGTTTAATTCGACTTTTATGTTCACATAGGTTAACTAGGGTCCGTGGGTTCGGACATTAGGTCCGTAGCCACGGACGTAAACAAAATTTGACCTAATTCTGCCTCCAAAACCCTAGTTTAGGTATTTTCAGTTTCCACTTTTACTTTCAGTCAAAAAATGCTAAAAACACACAAAAAAACAGAAGATCACGCACTTAGGTTAAAACGACTCGTAATAAGCCATAACTAAACTAAGTAGAGGAAAAACGACTTCTAGGGGTAATGAAAGTAATTGAACTCTAAATAAGTAGAAAACCAAGCCCCCGAACCCAAACTTTCCTTTCCTAATTTGATCTAGGTTAAAATTAGGTGGCGACTCATAATAGGTTCCAGTGAGCTAGCTTAGGTTTTAATAATTATTGTTATATGACATAGTTATTAATCTTAGGTTATAAGTGGACCTAAAACCCGACTAGATCCCAATCAATCTAATCAACATAGGATAGGGTTTAAAATCGAGGCTCACAGACTAGCGACTCTGCTGGGGACAAAATTCTTAATTTTAACTTATTAACTTTAAGAAAGAGGGCTTAACTCGAAATATTTATTTTGGCTTTATACTTTGTTTGTTTACTTTTGTGCGCACTTTAATTTCTGCACCTTTGCATCATATGAGAACGAGGGTCCACACAAACCGATTTCACCCCGGGACCCGTTTGAGGGCCCCCTTCCAGGGACTCACACCTTGTAGGTGATGTGAATAAGTGGGGGAAAAGAGGAGGGTGTCGTCTAACCACACCCCCTTAATACCTTGGATTTAGCCCCTAGCATTTTCCTGGTAGTACCCTTACCTAGCCCATTGTTTGGTCAGTCAAAGACCCGACCGTAGATGCACACCTTCAGGTGATGTGAAAAAAGTGGGGAAGCCCAGAGAGAATAGCGTGCAAGCCCTATTCCTTTGTGCCGACCTTGGCCCATGCCCCAAGCCCCTCTCCGGATCAATCCATACCCGGTTTGATTTTAACGTCTGGTGAGGACCTGTTGAATTAGTGTGTGTTAATGCTATTTTGATCGGCAAACTCAGTTTCATACTGACAAACACAAAAAGACCAATACCTGAAGACGCGGTTTGTCCTAAACTGAGAGAGCAAAGAAATAAGATAGACGATATTAAGTAAGATTTTATCTATCTGTTAAAGATAAATAAAATCTTCGACGATGACTTGTAACTTAACAACTCGATATCTATAAAATAAGTTGAGAGACTAGGAAAGGTTGAGGTTTTATGGATTAGAAAAACCTAGTGGGAAACACGGGAAACACGATAGGGATTCTTATGTGAAGCGATTTGCAGCAATTGTAATATCGATCTGGGTTTATAATCTGAAGTTATCCACAGGGTAGAACTTCAGGTGTTAGGAATTAAGGGATAGGCGTTTCTAAACGTGATCTGAGTAATTGTACTCGTGAGAACATAAGGAAGTGCAGGTTGTACGTGCTTTACTTGTATCAGGTGTGATACGTGTTTTATGTGAAAGTCAGTTAAGTTCTTCGGTTATTCCTGTTCTCTGTTCTTCGTCAGTCGTATACTAAGGCGCATTATACACTAGCGGTAGGATTCAACAATTGGTATCAGAGCAAGGTTACCCTCACTTCGAAGAAACTTCATCAGGGTAGTTCAACTACACCAGCTGGTGTGAACAGATGGAAGATCAACTGATATCCATCGATCTACAATTATGGGACGTAGTCACTGATGGCGACCTAAAACCCAAGTTCGAGGAGAACGGAGTTACCAAGGAGAAACCTAAGGCTAGCTGGAGTGAAAACGACAACAAGATGATCAGTAAGAACAGACAAGCACGAAGGATTATAATGTCATCGTTGTCAGACTCAGACCAACAAAAGGTGTTGGGATTGCGCACCGCTAAAGAAGTTTGGGAATTCCTTAAAACCGCATATGCGGGAGCTGATTCGGTGAAAAAGGCTAAAGGAAAGCAGCTTAAAAGGCAGCTTGATAACTTCAAGATGTCAGACGGTGAGACCATATCTGAGACATTGGAGAGATTTGACAAGATTTTGTGTGAGCTCAAGGCTGTCGGGGTAACTCTTGACAATGATGTGGTGAATGAGAGATTTCTGGATAGTCTCGATAAAGACTGGCTGAACTTTGCCACATTGTTGGAGACCACGAAGGATTTGTCAAAATTGTCTTTTGAAGAGATGGGCTCAGAACTGACTGTTTACGAGGGAAAGATGAGAGGGGAACTGGCAATTCCAGGTGTGAACAAGGACCTGGCACTGAAGGCCAAGAAAGTATCAAATGAAAAAGAGAAGGAAAGTGAGAATACTGATGAGGATGAGGAGATTACCATGATCGCCAACGAAATTAGGAAAATATTCGGAGGAAAGCGAGGGTCGGGGTCTAGATTTGATAAAACCAAATTCAAGAAAGACCGGATTATATGCTTTAGGTGCAATAAACCGGGACATGTGGTCAAAGATTGCACACTAAAACCGAAAGAAAATTTTCATGACAAAGTCAAGAAGTTTACAGAAGCAGCAGCTGCAGCATGGGGGCAAGACGTCTCAGATACAGACTCAGAAACAGAAGAAACAACCGAGGTGTGCATGACGGCCGTAGTCGAGGAAGATGAAGAAGTAAGCGCGGCATCAGACAAGGACTTCTGCATGATGGCTAGCAAAGACTGGAAGAAGGTTCTTGAGGCAGATAAGGTAAGTCCTGAACTCATCGAAAGCGCTTTCAATTCCTTATCTAAAAAGGAGATCTTTAACTTACTAACTACTGTTGTTGTTAAAATTAAACTGCTTGAATCTAAGTTGTCTAAATTAGAGGTGCCTAAGGAACCTGTCATGGAAAACCAAGTTAAAGAAATTCCTCAAATAAAGTTCGTAAAACCCTTGGTAGAAAGGATTGAATGTTTACCTGAATGGGCACAAACTGAGTTTAGGTCTCTTCAGAAAGGTTGTGAAAATTCGAAAAAAGAAAATGAGACCTTGACAAACAGTTGTCAGGAATATTGAGAGAAAAGAAATATATTCCCATCGGAATCCAATTTGGTACACAGGAAAAGCCGATCTAACACAAATGTTGATTGGAAAGAAAAGGATAGAAACATCAAATTCATCAAACATATGCAAAACTCCTAGTCCTCAAAACACTAGGACTAAGTATTTTGTCAGTTTTGTCATAAGCATGGTCATAGTATAGGTTTCTGTAGAGCCTTAAACTCTAGATGTATCCCTCGTACATCCAGAATCTATTCTCAGTCTAGAACTGATCAAATTAGTGACAATTCTTCGTATCGAAAGAAAACCACAATTAGACAAGTTTAGGTACCTAAGACTAACAAGTAATCACTTGCTCATAGGCACTAGCAGCTACACAATATGACAATTGGTGGCTGATGGATAGCGGCTGTTCAAGACATATGAATGGTGATAGAGGGAAGTTCAATACTCTAGTTGAACAACGAGAAGGAAAAGTAACTTTCGGCAACACGGGGAAAGGTGGATCGCACGTTGTTTATCAAAGAAAACGGGGCAACAAGCTGTTAGTACAGATCTATGTAGATGATATTGTTTTTGGTTCTACCAATTCCAGTCTGACACAAGGCTTTGCCTCTATGATGACCAAAGAATTTCAAATGAGTAACATGGGTGAGCTCACCTTCTTTCTAGGACTCCAAATTAGGCGGACAGCAGATGGAACGTTCATCAGTCAGACAAAGTACCATTGAGCTTACAAAGAATCTGTTCATTACTCACGGTCTTAACATATAGATATTCGTCATCACTTTATTCGAGATCATGTTGAACACGGCACCGTCATTCTACTTCACTGTTCGACAGACAAGCAGTTAGCTGACATTTTTACCAAGCCCCTACCAAGAGAAATCTTCGAGAAACTTAGGTTTGAGATAGGCATGGTTGACACGAAGTGAGAATTCGTTTTCTTTTTCTTTTCTTTCCTTCTTTCACAGTATAACAATTTCAGTTTTAAACTAAGGTCGTTGTAATTCTTTTTCATCCCGTTGTTTTTAGTGTTGAGAATGGTCAAATTTGTTTCATAACATTGTTATCACAATTCTTAATGGGTTTTTACATAATCAATTACCATATTCTGTGATTAATAAGTTTTGTGTAAGTCCAAGTAGTTATTCTTTTTGTGAGATCATAACTGATATACGCCTTAATACTTTGGGAATTAAATTTACCCTCCGATGTTTAACATGGATCATAAGTCCACATACAGTGCCATGCTTGTATTCATGAATGAACTTGGTTTGAAGGATAGAATGGTGGTATGAACAAGGCAAGAGATTCCGCTACTCACAGTTTGATACTCAACGCTCTAATTTAAACAAAACAGGAAAGAGAAAACAGAATTGGCCTCTCTTATCTGGCTATTAAGTCTTTAAGGGTGCCTTATCACCTAACTTCCTAAGGGCAACTGCTCTGGGCAAGTTGACCCAACGCTGCTACAAAGATAAGGAGTAAAAGTCGAGTCCCTGTTTGTAACATGAAAAAAAAAATCTAAAGGAGGGAGTTTTAAAGAACCAGACTGTGAGCATGAATCTGTGGCGATGAAAGGTTCAGTGGAATAAGACTGTACTTCTCGCCCCTTGCCGATTCAATGGAAAGTGAAAGAAAGGAGGAACTCTTTCTGTAATACAAGTGTGCCACCGTATATGTGCATATATCCATGAACCACGGAGAGTAAACTTTCTCAATTTAGTAGGTTGTACTATTTGATCTCCTTGGATACCACACTCAACTACTTAACTTATTATGGTACATTGTGTTGTGTGAAACTTAGTCTGGAACTGAGATAGTATGTTTAGTAACGGTCTCTTACATTCACTTCGCTCCATTTTTTTAAAAAAAATATAAGGGAAGAAAATGATATCATCTCTCACTGTTGCTAAAGACGTTTGCTATACTTTCTTCATTTTGTCTCACTCCCTACTCTCTCTGTTTTACAAACGCAATTCTCCTTCCTGTCATCTCTCTCTACTCGAATCAAACTAGGATTTTCTCACCTACTGGCTATGGACTCCTTCGAACATCTAATTGTTGACGAAAATGTTCGCCCCCTAGCTATGGAGAAGCCAACTGAACAAGAAGTTTCGCAGCCCATCCCCGATTCTACCTCAAAACCCTCTCCCGATGAAAACTCTCCAAACCCTAATGCTGAAGCAACGATCCTCAGTGACAGTGCTTCCTTGGCAACCCCAACTGAAGAGGACCTCCAATCTCCACCTACGAATCCTACCAGACGTGGACTGTGAGATCGCCAAGAAAGCGCCATCTACAACTGGGCATACCCCTGCGCCGTCCTCAAAGCACAAGGTTGCAGATTCTCCTGCTCAACAATCCCGTTCTTCGAAGCGCAAGAAGTCTGTGGGCAAACTTTTGTCTAGAGATAAGGCGAAGGATTACAATCTTGAACGATCACAAAATCCAAGTCGCGCTTACCCTCAGAAGCCTGTCTTTGGTCGTGCCCTACTCGAATCGGACGTTGTTCCTGGTAAGCTGATAGACTGTGACTGGCTGAGAATAACTCTTTAGAGTCTTTAGGAGATGCCTTGCGTTTCCAAGGTTGGGATAAATTGTTTAAGTGTGAGACTGTGTATTACCCCGAATTTCTATTTCCATTCATTCAAAACATGGAATTTCTATCTCCCTTTGAATTCAAGACTGAAGTTGCTGGCAAGAAAATGATTATTTCACCTGCATGGCTTGCTATGATGTTAGAAGTTCCCCTAGATGGACTGGCTGAATTTAATCCACAGAAAATTGAGGTAGCGCCCCATACCGAGGTAGTCGATCACTTTGCCCTGTCACGCGTGAGTTCTAGACTCAAGCACTACCCACAGAGGGATTTAGCAATTTTGCCCCGTCTGTTACATATGATTACCTATCAATGCCTTCTTCCACGGTCTGACATGAGGGACAAGGTTACACCAGCGGATCTTGCAGTTATGTGGTGTCTTGATAGGAAGATACATCTATCTCTGCCTAGGATAATCATTTCCCATCTGAGAACTGTCATTAACAGCTCCAAGCCATCGATTCCTTATCCGTTTTGGCTGACGAAGGTGCTCAGGTATCATCAGATCTCTCTGGAAGATGCCTTCTCCATCCCCGCTCAACCAACGAGCTATCTCGCTTTGGCTACTCTTTCCAAGATGGGGATGGAACTCACGAGTCTGGATGGCAACTCAAAAAATAGGTCAACACACCGCCAAGACTGAGAAGCAGGTTGTTCAGGATCCAATGTTGCAATCTCTGATTCAGTCAGTTCTAGACTCAGTCCAGGCTTTGGAGAAGCGGGTAATGGCACACTTGGCGAGGCTGGAAGATAAGCTAGATACTCTTATGCCGGTGCCAAATTCTGAATCTTCTGAGAAACTGTAATGATTGTTTGTGTCTGTAATTGGTTCTTGAATTTGTTGGGTATTGCTCTTTTTGATGAGGCAAAAGGGGGAAGTGTTGGAAGTCTTTGAACTGCTTGCTTTTGGCCCTTATTTTTTTTTTGTGTTGGTACTTGAATAGTGGTGGATGGCCGAACTTCAAACCTTATTGTGATTAGCACGTACTAGCTTTGTGATACTAGCCACATTTTGGATTTACCAATGCTACAATCTTATTTTCCGCTTGACTGCATTCTTGAATATTGCTTATGCTAAGTCTTTCCACTAATGCTTACAAATCTCTCTTTCGTTATTACTACAATTTTTGTTATGAACTACTTTACGCTTGAAAGGTTGTGAGTGTTATACCAAGTACAGGATTAACTGGAAGACACGCGAAATTGAGGGGGACGGTTTCATGCGAAGTTATCTGAGTACAAGACTCAGGAGGAATCAATCCAAGCTGTTCAAGACTTCAATGGTTTGCCGCATCAAAAAGGGGGAAACTTAATGCTATTTTGATCGGCAAACTCAGTTTCATACTGACAAGCACAAAAAGACCAATACCTGAAGACGCGGTCAGTCCTAAACCGAGAGAGCAAAGAAAGAAGATAGAAGATATTAAGTAAGATTTTATCTATCTGTTAAAGATAAATAAAATCTTCGACGATGACTTGTAACTTAACAACTCGATATCTATAAAATAAGTTGAGAGACTAGGGTTAAAGGTTGAGGTTTTACGGATTAGAAAAACCTAGTGGGAAACACGGGAAACACGATAGGGATTCTTATGTGAAGCGATTTGCAGCAATTGTAATATCGATCTGGGTTTATAATCTGAAGTTATCCACGGGGTAGAACTTCAGGTGCTAGGAATTAAGGGATAGACGTTTCTAAACGTGATCTGAGTAATTGTACTCGTGAGAACATAAGGAAGTGCAGGTTGTACGTGCTTTACTTGTATCAGGTGTGATACGTGTTTTATGTGAAAGTCAGTTAAGTTCTTTGGTTATTCCTGTTCTCTGTTCTTCGTCAGTCGTATACTAAGGCGCGTTATACACTAGCGGTAGGATTCAACAATTGGTATCAGAGCAAGGTTACCCTCATTTCGAAGAAACTTCTTCAGGGTAGTTCAACTACACCAGCTGGTGTGAACAGATGGAAGATCAACTGATATCCATCGATCTACAATTATGGGACGTAGTCACTGATGGCAACCTAAAACCCAAGTTCGAGGAGAACAGAGTTACCAAGGAGAAACCTAAGGCTAGCTGGAGTGAAAACGACAACAAGATGATCAGTAAGAATAGACAAGCACGAAGGATTATAATGTCATCGTTGTCAGACTCAGACCAACAAAAGGTGTTGGGATTGCGCACCGCTAAAGAAGTTTGGGAATTCCTTAAAACCGCATATGCGGGAGCTGATTCGGTGAAAAAGGCTAAAGGAAAGCAGCTTAAAAGGCAGCTTGATAACTTCAAGATGTCAGACGGTGAGACCATATCTGAGACATTGGAGAGATTTGACAAGATTTTGTGTGAGCTCAAGGCTGTCGGGGTAACTCTTGACAATGATGTGGTGAATGAGAGATTTCTGGATAGTCTCGATAAAGACTGGCTGAACTTTGCCACATTGTTGGAGACCACGAAGGATTTGTCAAAATTGTCTTTTGAAGAGATGGGCTCAGAACTGACTGTTTACGAGGGAAAGATGAGAGGGAACTGGCAATTCCAGGTGTGAACAAGGACCTGGCACTGAAGGCCAAGAAAGTATCAAATGAAAAAGAGAAGGAAAGTGAGAATACTGATGAGGATGAGGGGATTACCATGATCGCCAACGAAATTAGGAAAATAGGAGGAAAGCGAGGGTCGGGGTCTAGATTTGATAAAACCAAATTCAAGAAAGACCGGATTATGCTTTAGGTGCAATAAACCGGGACATGTGGTCAAAGATTGCACACTAAAACCGAAAGAAAATTTTCATGACAAAGTCAAGAAGTTTACAGAAGCAGCAGCTGCAGCATGGGGGCAAGACGTCTCAGATACAGACTCAGAAACAGAAGAAACAACCGAGGTGTGCATGACGGCCGTAGTCAAGGAAGATGAAGAAGTAAGCGCGGCATCAGACAAGGACTTCTGCATGATGGCTAGCAAAGACTGGAAGAAGGTTCTTGAGTCAGATAAGGTAAGTCCTGAACTCATCGAAAGCGCTTTCAATTCCTTATCTAAAAAGGAGATCTTTAACTTACTAACTACTGTTGTTGTTAAAATTAAACTGCTTGAATCTAAGTTGTCTAAATTAGAGGTGCCTAAGGAACCTGTCATGGAAAACCAAGTAAAAGAAATTCCTCAAATAAAGTTCGTAAAACCCTTGGTAGAAAGGATTGAATGTTTACCTGAATGGGCACAAACTGAGTTTAGGTCTCTTCAGAAAGGTTGTGAAAATTCGAAAAAAGAAAATGAGACCTTGACAAACAAGTTGTCAGGAATATTGAGAGAAAAAGAAATATATTCCCATCGGAATCCAATTTGGTACACAGGAAAAGCCGATCTAACACAAATGTTGATTGGAAAGAAAGAAAAGGATAGAAACATCAAATTCATCAAACATATGCAAAACTCTAGTCCTCAAAACACTAGGACTAAGTATTTTTTGTCAGTTTTGTCATAAGCATGGTCATAGTATAGGTTTCTGTAGAGCCTTAAACTCTAGATGTATCCCTCGTACATCCAGAATCTATTCTCAGTCTAGAACTGATCAAATTAGTGACAATTCTTCGTATCGAAAGAAAACCACAATTAGACAAGTTTAGGTACCTAAGACTAACAAGTAATCACTTGCTCATAGGCACTAGCAGCTACACAATATGACAATTGGTGGCTGATGGATAGCGGCTGTTCAAGACATATGAATGGTGATAGAGGGAAGTTCAATACTCTAGTTGAACAACGAGAAGGAAAAGTAACTTTTGGCAACACGGGGAAAGGTGGATCGCACGTTGTTTATCAAAGAAAACGGGGCAAACAAGCTGTTAGTACAGATCTATGTAGATGATATTGTTTTTGGTTCTACCAATTCTAGTCTGACACAAGGCTTTGCCTCTATGATGACCAAAGAATTTCAAATGAGTAACATGGGTGAGCTCACCTTTTTTCTAGGACTCCAAATTAGGCAGACAACAGATGGAACGTTCATCAGTCAGACAAAGTACCATTGAGCTTACAAAGAATCCTGTTCATTACTCACGGTCTTAACATATAGATATTCGTCATCACTTTATTCGAGATCATGTTGAACACGGCACCGTCATTCTACTTCACTGTTCGACAGACAAGCAGTTAGCTGACATTTTTACCAAGCCCCTACCAAGAGAAATCTTCGAGAAACTTAGGTTTGAGATAGGCATGGTTGACACGAAGTGAGAATTCGTTTTCTTTTTCTTTTCTTTCCTTCTTTTCACAGTATAACAATTTCAGTTTTAAACTAAGGTCGTTGTAATTCTTTTTCATCCCGTTGTTTTTAGTGTTGAGAATGGTCAAATTTGTTTCATAACATTGTTATCACAATTCTTAATGGGTTTTTACATAATCAATTACCATATTCTGTGATTAATAAGTTTTGTGTAAGTCCAAGTAGTTATTCTTTTTGTGAGATCATAACTGATATACGCCTTAATACTTTAGGAATTAAATTTACCCTCCAATGTTTAACATGGATCATAAGTCCACATACAGTGCCATGCTTGTATTCATGAATGAACTTGGTTTGAAGGATAGAATGGTGGTATGAACAAGGCAAGAGATTCCGCTACTCACAGTTTGATACTTAACGCTCTAATTTAAACAAAACAGGAAAGAGAAAACAGAATTGGCCTCTCTTATCTGGCTATTAAGTCTTTAAGGGTGCCTTATCACCTAACTTCCTAAGGGCAACTGCTCTGGGCAAGTTGACCCAACGCTGCTATAAAGATAAGGAGTAAAAGTCGAGTCCCTGTTTGTAACATAAAAAAAAATCTAAAGGAGGGAGTTTTAAAAAACCAGACTGTGAGCATGAATCTGTGGTGATGAAAGGTTCAGTGGAATAAGACTGTACTTCTCGCCCCTTGCCGATTCAATGGAAAGTGAAAGAAAGGAGGAACTCTTTCTGTAATACAAGTGTGCCACCGTATATGTGCATATATCCATGAACCACGGAGAGTAAACTTTCTCAATTTAGTAGGTTGTACTATTTGATCTCCTTGGATACCACACACAACTACTTAACTTATTATGGTACATTGTGTTGTGTGAAACTTAGTCTGGAACTGAGATAGTATGTTTAGTAACGGTCTCTTACATTCACTTCGCTCCATTTTTTTAAAAAAAATAAGGGAAGAAAATGATATCATCTCTCACTGTTGCTAAAGACGTTTGCTATACTTTCTTCATTTTCTCTCACTCCCTGCTCTCTCTGTTTTACAAACGCAATTCTCCTTCCTGTCATCTCTCTCTACTTCGAATCAAACTAGGATTTTCTCACCTACTGGCTATGGACTCCTTCGAACATCTAATTGTTGACGAAAATGTTCGCCCCCTAGCTATGGAGAAGCCAACTGAACAAGAAGTTTCGCAGCCCATCCCCGATTCTACCTCAAAACCCTCTCCCGATGAAAACTCTCCAAACCCTAATGCTGAAGCAACGATCCTCAGTGACAGTGCTTCCTTGGCAACCCCAACTGAAGAGGACCTCCAATCTCCACCTACGAATCCTACCAGACGTGGACTGTGAGATCGGTCCAAGAAAGCGCCATCTACAATTGGGTATACCCCTGCGCCGTCCTCAAAGCGCAAGGTTGCAGATTCTCCTGCTCAACAATCCCGTTCTTCGAAGCGCAAGAAGTCTGTGGGCAAACTTCTGTCTAGAGCTAAGGCGAAGGATTACAATCTTGAACGATCACAAAATCCAAGTCGCGCTTACCCTCAGAAGCCTGTCTTTGGTCGTGCCCTACTCGAATCGGACGTTGTTCCTGGTAAGCTGATAGACTGTGACTGGCTGAAGAATAACTCTTTAGAGTCTTTAGGAGATGCCTTGCGTTTCCAAGGTTGGGATAAATTGTTTAAGTGTGAGACTGTGTATTACCCCGAATTTCTATTTCCATTCATTCAAAACATGGAATTTCTATCTCCCTTTGAATTCAAGACTGAAGTTGCTGGCAAGAAAATGATTATTTCACCTGCATGGCTTGCTATGATGTTAGAAGTTCCCCTAGATGGACTGGCTGAATTTAATCCACAGAAAATTGAGGTAGCGCCCCATACAGAGGTCGTCGATCACTTTGCCCTGTCACGCGTGTGTTCTAGACTCAAGCACTACCCACAGAGGGATTTAGCAATTTTGCCCCGTCTGTTACATTTGATTACCTATCAATGCCTTCTTCCACGGTCTGACATGGGGACAAGGTTACACCAGCGGATCTTGTAGTTATGTGGTGTCTTGATAGGAAGATACATCTATCTCTGCCCAGGATAATCATTTCCCATCTGAGAACTGTCATTAACAGCTCCAAGCCATTGATTCCTTATCCGTTTTGGCTGACGAAGGTGCTCAGGTATCATCAGATCTCTCTGGAAGATGCCTTCTCCATCCCCGCTCAACCAACGAGCTATCTCGCTTTGGCTACTCTTTCCAAGATGGGGATGGAACTCACCGAGTCTGGATGGCAACTCAAACAAATAGGTCAACACACCGCCAAGACTGAGAAGCAGGTTGTTCAGGATCCAATGCTGCAATCTCTGATTCAGTCAGTTCTAGACTCAGTCCAGGCTTTGGAGAAGCGGGTAATGGCACACTTGGCGAGGCTGGAAGATAAGCTAGATACTCTTATGCCGGTGCCAAATTCTGAATCTTCTGAGAAACTGTAATGATTGTTTGTGTCTGTAATTGGTTCTTGAATTTGTTGGGTATTGCTCTTTTTGATGAGGCAAAAGGGGGAAGTGTTGGAAGTCTTTGAACTGCTTGCTTTTGGCCCTTAATTTTTTTTGTGTTGGTACTTGAACAGTGGTGGATGGCCGAACTTCAAACCTTATTGTGATTAGCACGTACTAGCTTTGTGATACTAGCCACATTTTGGATTTACCAATGCTACAATCTTATTTTCCGCTTGACTGCATTCTTGAATATTGCTTATGCTAAGTCTTTCCACTAATGCTTACAAATCTCTCTTTCGTTATTACTACAATTTTTGTTATGAACTACTTTACGCTTGAAAGGTTGTGAGTGTTTTACCAAGTACAGGATTAACTGGAAGACACGCGAAATTGAGGGGGGACGGTTTCATGCGAAGTTATCTGAGTACAAGACTCAGGAGGAATCAATCCAAGCTGTTCAAGACTTCAATGGTTTGCCGCATCAAAAAGGGGGAAACTGTTAATGCTATTTTGATCGGCAAACTCAGTTTCATACTGACAAGCACAAAAAGACCAATACCTGAAGACGCGGTCAGTCCTAAACCGAGAGAGCAAAGAAAGAAGATAGAAGATATTAAGTAAGATTTTATCTATCTGTTAAAGATAAATAAAATCTTCGACGATGACTTGTAACTTAACAACTCGATATCTATAAAATAAGTTGAGAGACTAGGGTTAGCGGTTGAGGTTTTATGGATTAGAAAAACCTAGTGGGAAACACGGGAAACACGATAGGGATTCTTATGTGAAGCGATTTGCAGCAATTGTAATATCGATCTGGGTTTATAATCTGAAGTTATCCACGGGGTAGAACTTCAGGTGCTAGGAATTAAGGGATAGACGTTTCTAAACGTGATCTGAGTAATTGTACTCGTGAGAACATAAGGAAGTGCAGGTTGTACGTGCTTTACTTGTATCAGGTGTGATATGTGTTTTATATGAAAGTCAGTTAAGTTCTTCGGTTATTCCTGTTCTCTGTTCTTCGTCAGTCGTATACTAAGGCGCATTATACACTAGCGGTAGGATTCAACAGTGTGGGCCTTGTTTACCTTCATGATCGGCCCACTACCCAGCCTAGAAATTGATAGGGACCTTTCCTATATCAATTCAGCCCAACCCGATATCGTGGCTTTATTGTTTGCGGCCCAAAGGCCCTGCTTGATTTGAATGTGTGAGTTATTTGTTCGGACTTCGGCCCAAAAGTTTAGATTTAGGTGATTTACCTTTCAGCCCAATTTGAATTAACAATTTAGTTCTAGGCCCACGAAAAACAAATCCACTTAAAATAATCCACAAGACATGAAAATCAATCAGGCCTTTCCATTTTGGCCCAAAGCCCATTCTAGTCTAGGTAAACTTTCTATTCGGGTCCTGGCCCAAAATCCTAGATCTGGGTACCAGCTTTCAGGCCCAATCAGAACCATCTGCTTTTGGCCTGTTTAAATTTAGGGTAGTTTGCGCAACTCATTTATTCCAGTTTCTGGCCCGTAGGCCCAGCAAGAACTTCAAAGTGAATCTCGGACTTCAAAGTTCCTCTCTCGGCCCAGTGGACCATTCATACTTCATACAGTTTCCTTTGGCCTGTGTGCCTCACCTTCAGATTAAGAGCATTCAGGCCCACACATCCACTCTAGTCTAGATGTCCCTCTGACCCATATGTCTTACTTTAATCCCAAATCATTTCGGCCCAAGTGCCACATTCCTAAACACATTCTGGCCCAAGTGCCACATTCCCAAATCATTCGGCCCAAGTGCCACATTCCCAAACATATTCTAGCTCAAGTGCCACATTCCCAAACACATTCCGGCCTAAGTGCCACATCGTCAAACACTTTTTGGCCCAAGTGCCATAATCTCACAACACATTTCGGCCCAAGTACCAACCCACTTATGAATCATTCTGGCATGTGTGCCGCACTTTCAATTCATCCAGACCCGAGTGCCTAATCCACATTCATGAAACCGTTTCAACCCATGCACCTCACATTCAGGCCCAAGTGTCTCATGCGTCATCATAGGCATTCGTAGTTCAGGTATTTCGAAGAGCCTACTAACAGTCCAAGAAGAGAATGAACACAGTCATCTTAGTGACGTCCCGGTGGTCAAGAGCTCGAGTGTTCAGCATACCGACTTCAGACGTTCAGCAGGATTCAGATTCAACAGAAATTTTAGGGTTCCCATGCATTCTACATAACCAGTCATAACACTCATCTTTCAAATGCACCTCTCATAGTTTTCAAAGAATGAACATTTTCAAACCACTAATAAGAAGCATTGGTTTTGTTAAATCATCTTCTTCCTCATGTTCACAAATGGATGATTTTTTTAAGTCTAAATGATAACACAAAAAAAGGAGGTTTTGTTTTACATAAATTTCTTTTAAGAAAATGGTTCATGAATAATTATTTCCCGACAATAGAATGCAAAGGCCTGTATTTTGTCTCCCAAAAATTTGAACATGCCTAATCAAACAACACCACTCACCCCATAATATCCAAACAACCAACAAATAGGATCAAGGTCCGCATCTATCGAATTGTTGTCACAAACCACAAATCTATACTGGGGCAATCTGAGTTGAAGTTCGTCAACTTTCACCTTTCGTTTAAATGTGTGAACGAGTTTCAGAGTGAAAATCTTGTGAGAGTGTCTTGAGTGGTAAAACCATGAGTGAACGAGCGTGTCATTTTTACACGACTTCAGTGAGACCACATTCAAAGGTAAGGTAAACGGCATAACTCCGACTGAAGAAGATAGTTTGTAAATTTACTCTTAGACCTGCGAAAAGTAACAAAGAGCGGATACACAACTATCAGGAATGACGAAGCACCTAGGTACAGCACCACATAGCCAAAAGCTTGTGAACCCTGACATTAAACCCTAGGCACCCCCCGTTGAGCCTTTCATATATCCCTTTTCGATATTGCAAAGCTCCACAGAACAAGCCAGCCCGTGATGAATAACTGACCCGGTGACCAAAGGAAGCGAGGAGCCTGACTCTCAGATAACGTTTTCATCAGTCCAGAGAAGCAAAACCGCTATCACCATGACGAGGTGATCCACAAATGGTCCCAAAGTGACACAGGATCCAAAGAGCTCACATCAAAATAGCTCTCAAAACTCGAAACCGGGAGACACAAGAACCCTGAAGGCGAAGTCAAGAAAGGATAAAACAAAGAGGCAGACCCGAAGTGCCTCGAAGAAATCCAAATGACAAAGAGAAGAGAAATGGTGTAAAGGACAACTTCAAAAGTCCAAGTCCAGAAGCTCGAAAACAACGTCAACACAAAGCAGCTAGACGACTTCAAGACAAGGAAGATGAATCCGAGAGAAGACGCAAGGTGCATCTTTGGTCACCCACTTAAGCTCCACATACCTCAAATATCCCTCCATGGTCCCGTTGTCCTTCATCACACCCCATGGCCACGTTATAAGCTTTAAAGACTTCCGACTTGATAGTTTTGTGTCCAATCACGTGAAAGTAACAGATCAAATGCGTAAATCCATCAAATATCGAATTCAATGGTCTAGATGTTTTGACCATAGGTGAGGAACGAGTGCAAGCACCAAACACGCCGAGTGTAGGTTAGGAAGCACCACATAAAAACATAAGCCTTGACCCTGTGAGGACAAGACTTGTTCGCATGTTTAATCAAAGAAAATACTGGGGGAAATCGATCGTTCCGATCGATTGCCATGAACTCTAACTCAGATTGTCTTAAGGGAAAAATACTGGGGGAAATTGTTGGTTCCAACAATTGCTATGACAACACCAATTGGAACCCAAAGCTCAAACATCACCACCACCATCATACACCACCAGCCCTCATAAGCCCTTACCTTTCACATCATACATCGCATAGGCCCACATAAGCCCTTACTTTCAGACCATACACCACACATGCCCAAATAAGCCCTCACCTCCACACCACCACTACACAGGCCCACATAAGCCCTTACCTTCACATCATACACCATACCCCACCGATGGCATGTTCATCTCCTAGGAGATAAATTACAAGTCCGAAGTCTATAGTCCGGAAATGATAATTTCACTTTCCTTTTCAGTAAACAGAATTTTCTTCAAACACTGCCACGCTTGGCACCTCTTTCAACAATTTCTTGTCTTGAACAACTTTCCTTCAAACACTTCGGTTTCATAAACCTCATCATGGCCACATTTGGCACACTTTCTAGTAATGTCTTGCTTTGGACAATTTTTGATCCTTAACATTGCCATGTTTGGCACATTTTCCATCAATGTCTTGTTTTGGACAAGTTTCCTACATACACTTTGATTGTATTTTGACATGCATATGATCATTGCCACATTTGGCACTTTCATAGTCAACTTTCATCATGACCATTTGCATAAAATTTACCTTGCATCTATCCGTACGAGACTCCTCATCGTAGACCAGAGATATAGATTATCACTCGAAGATATAAATTCTTCAGAGATACAGATTCTCACCCGAAGATACAGATTCTTCAGAGATACAGATTCTCACCCGAAGATACAGATTCTTCAGAGATACAGATTCTCACCCGAAGATACAGATTCTCCAGCGATACAGATTCTCACCCGAAGATACAGATTCTTCAGAGATATAGATTCTCACCCGAAGATACAGATTCTTCAGTGATACACATTCTCACCCGAAGATATAGATTCTTCAGCGATACAGATTCTCACCCGAAGATACAGATTCTTCAGAGATACAGATTCTCACCTGAAGATACAGATTCTTCAGTGATACAGATTCTCACCCAAAGATACAGATTCTTCAGAGATACAGATTCTCACCACGAAGATGCAGATTCTTTAGAGATACAAATTCTCGCCTGAGTAGAAGAACTCACCCTGAAGCTCATCATAAGTCTTACCCACTTCCTTAGCACCTGCCACGTTTGGCACTCTCAGTCCTTAACCTTTTACACACACTTTGGATTAAGTTTTGGTCCCTAGATGCACCTAGGTCATACAATTCATCATCGCATTAAGCATATTTCACTCATTATAGGTAGTCAACGCCTTAGAATCGCTTGACATTACTTCATCTTATAGGTAGTCAACACCTTAGAATAGCATGACATCATTTCATTCATCATAGGTAGTCAACGCCTTAGAATCACTTGACATTACTTCATCTTGTAGGTAGTCAACACCTTAGAATAGCTTGACATCATATCATCCTTATAGGTAGTCGGCACCTCCGAATAGTCTGACATTACTACATTAGGTGGTCGACACCTTAGAATCGCTCGACATCCTTCCACTTTACTCATAGGTAGTCAGCGCCTTATAATATCTCGACACAACTTGTCAGATTTCAATTGCACCTGGGGTCCTTTAAGATCCAAAATTTTGGGGTATCACTCAAGCATCAACTAGCCTTTTCATTTCCATTACAAAGTCTAGTTGACGGGGGGCAATCTGTTATACCCAAAATTTCAACCCCCCGGAAGAGAGTCTCTACTAATAGGCAAGTAGTGAGGGTTCCCAGTTTGATCGGCACATTTCAGAGTACTAAGGACAACTTAGTCATCTCCAGGGGCATTTTCGTAATTTTTCAAGGCTTCTAAGCTCTCTATAGGCTTTCTCTCTCCTCCAAATAAGGGTCAAATCAATTCAAAATGCATTGAGATTTTAACCCATGATAGAGGATGACATTTGAACCATAATGGCGTTAGAATTTTGATTTTTCGAATTTCCAATAAATTTCTAGCAATTTCTGATTGAATCTGACGAGAAATTGAATTTAAAAATATCCCAATATCCAAAAAATTTGATTCCACTTTACAAAAATCATAAATATCATCCTTTACCCATGTGTAAAATTTTATAATCAAATTCCTTTTGGAAGCCCTTGAGTTAAAACGTCGGTAAATCTCGGTTTTTACCGAATTTTTCTATCTTTAAGGAAGCCCATATAAGGAACCTTATCCCATGATCAAATCAGAACCTTAAGAACCCTGGACTCTCAAAGAAGGCAGCCGTCCCATTCTCTTCACGTTTTTACACATCCAAACACCAAAATCACATCAAAAATCCCCCGAAATCACCATCTAAACACATTTTTCAACTCTCCCAACGCATCAACAATCATCAAACATCAACCAAACCACCTCCAAAACATGAAGAACATCATCAACAATCAACAACCAGAAGCTCGGGTTGAACTCAATCCGGAACCGGCATTAACGAAGCGTTCAAAGTTTCCCAGCGTGAAGGAACAACCAAATCTCGAAGCCAAAACAGGTTAAAATTCAAATTCTTTAACTCCACTGATCTCAATACACTTCTAGTTGAAATTCCTCTTCGAATTGACTTTTCATTGCATCTGAATTAAGATTTGTTTGCGTTTCTGTCCACTAACTTGTTCAATAAGTGTCGTCCTTAATTCGTAGTCAAATTGAAAAATTTCAATCACTAACGTCTTGTACATCTTTCATGCTACACACCCATAAAATTTGAGCTCAAAACACCATCGGGAACCTCCCAAACGCCGC
The DNA here is from genome assembly GCA_023374045.1 of Limonium bicolor. Taxonomy (NCBI): domain Eukaryota; kingdom Viridiplantae; phylum Streptophyta; class Magnoliopsida; order Caryophyllales; family Plumbaginaceae; genus Limonium; species Limonium bicolor. The sequence goes on along the minus strand of CM041780.1, from coordinate 220,723,291 downwards.
CGTCCGAGGGCGGTCCGCACCCACGGACGCTATGTCCGGGGTCCCGGATGCCTTGTCTGTAAGCCCGGACGCCTCCGGACGGTGGCGGTATTTCAAAAATTTCAAAATTTAGGTTTTCTAAAATAATGTCCGGGCCCAAGGACATCCTGTCCGGACCCACGGACATCCTGTCCGTGGCCCCGGACTTTTCAAAATTGTGTTTTCTGTTTAATTCGACTTTTATGTTCACATAGGTTAACTAGGGTCCGTGGGTTCGGACATTAGGTCCGTAGCCACGGACGTAAACAAAATTTGACCTAATTCTGCCTCCGAAACCATAGTTTAGGTATTTTCAGTTTCCACTTTTACTTTCAGTAAAAAAATGCTAAAAAACACAAAAAAAAACAAAAGATCGTGCACTTAGGTTAAAATGACTCGTAATAAGCCGTAATTAAACTAAGTAGAGGAAAAACAACTTCTAGGGGTAATGAAAGTAATTGAACCCTAATAAGTCGAATACCAAGCCCCCAAACCCGAACTCTCCTTTCCTAATTTGATCTAGGTTAAAATTAGGTGGCGACTCATAATAGGTTCCAGTGAGCTAGCTTAGGTTTTAATAATTATTGTTATATGACATAGTTATTAATCTTAGGTTATAAGTGGACCTAAAACCCGACTAGATCCCAATCAATCTAATCAACGTAGGATAGGGTTTAAAATCGAGGCTCACAAAGCCACAAACAAAACGTGTTATGTAAATTTAATCGATTGTAAAAGTTTATGTTGTACAAGTGAATAGAGCGGAGAACGAACCACTGCTTTAAGAGTGGGTATACCTCTCGATATGCTGTGCCGCGGGAGCGGTAGTTATGTGAACCAAGTTCAAGAAATATGTTAAGGAGGGACTATGTTGATATTACGGGAGAACAGTTAGTTTAGTAGTATGTGTGTAAAGTGAAACACCGAGCTGAATAACGCCAGCTTGTGACTCGAGTGAGCAACGCTCAAGGAGCATAAAGATTTGAAAATAAGTGTATTCAGTGGTCATCCAAATAAATGATGAGCCGTAATACGAATGATGAAGTACATGTGCTGAAGCTATCATGACAGTGGATGCCATCTAAGATAGTGTTGTGTAAGAAGTAAGAACACGGTGCACAGTAAGCGATCGTTGTATGAGTATTGTTAGGCAATAAAATGGTGAAAGAGCTGAGTTATGAGTTAAACTCGATGGAGATACATAAGTAAGTGATAGTAAACAGACTGGTGTGAGCCTCGATTTTAAACCCTATCCTATGTGGATTAACTTGATTGGGATCTAATCAGGTTTTAGGTCCACTTATAGCCTAAGATTAATAACTATGTCATATAACAATAATTATTAAAACCTAAGCTAGCTCACTGGAACCTATTATGAGTCGCCACCTAATTTTAACCTAGATCAAATTAGGAAAGGAGAGTTCGGGTTCGGGGGCTTGATATTCGACTTAATTAGGGTTCAATTACTTTCATTACCCTTCCTAGGTCGTTTTTCCTCTACTTGGTTCGTTTACGGCTTTCTACAAAGTTGTTTTAACCTAGGTGCGCGCTTCTGTTTTTTTTTTTATTTTTTAACGTTTTTTGACAGAAAATTAAAGTGACATTGAAAGTTACCTAAGCTAGGGTTTCTGAGGCAGAATTAAGTCAAATATTTATTCCGTCCGTGGCCACGGACCTAATGTCCGAACCCACGGACCCAGTTAACCTAATTACACAAAAAAGTCAAATTTAAACAGAAACGAGATTTTGAAAAGTCCGGGGCCACGGACAGGACGTCCGTGGGCCCGGACATGTTTTATAAAACCCTAACTTTGAAAATAAAAATATCCCGCCACCGTCCGGGGGCGTCCGGCTTTCGGACAGAGCGTCCGGGACCCCGGACATAGCGTCCGTGGGTGCGGACCGACCTCGGACGGCGGCGTTAAGGCTGTTCCCGGCGGTGTTTTGGCTCAAAATTTATGGGTACGTAGCCTGAAAGATTCTAAACATGTTAGTGATCAAAAGTTTTCAATTTGACTACGAATTAAGGACGAAACTTATTGAACAAGTTAGTGGACAGAAACGCAAACAAACCTTAATTCAGAAGCAAAGAAAAGTCAATTCGGTTAGCAATTTCAACCAGAAGTGTATTTAGACCAGAAGGGTTAGAAAATTTGGTTTTTACCCGTTTTGATTTCGAAAAACTTGTTGTTCCTTCACGTCGGGAATCTCTGAAAGCCTCGTTGGTGGCCGATCCGGTTCGACTTTGACCCGAGCTTCTGACCTCTTCTTCTTTGTGTTGTTAAGCACGTTTTGGTTCTGTATTTGCGGTGTTTTGATGCTTGGAAGTTCAATGGAGAAGAACGAATGGTTTTTGGTGATTTTGGGGTGATTTCGGCAGAGTTTCGGTGTTGGGAGTTGTTGAAAACGTGGGAGGCAAGTGGACGGCTGTGTTTTCTGACTATGGGGATGATCTCCTCTGCCCCAGGTCGTTTTTTAGAAGGCCTTTTATAGAAAGAGCATGGCCAAGTTGTAGAACAAGATTTTATCTAAAACCCTGATTTTGTGCTCTAAGAGAATCTGATTTTTTAAAACGTGCTACAGGTTGATAAAAATTCTGAATTTTAACCAAAGATAAAAGACGATTTTAGGAATTTGAGAGTTGGAATCAGGTTTTTTCGATAAATAACCAATTAGATAAAAATCTTACAATCTGGATCTCTCCATAATTCATAACTTACGATTGGTAAGTCGAAATAACGAAATTCCAACGGCATAGTCTCTAAAATTCATCCTCTATCTTGTGTTAAAATTTCATGACATTTTGTTTTGATTTAGGTATTTTCCAGAGGAGAGAGAAAATTGCAAAAATGATTGAATTTCTTTTTAAATTTTGGGATAAGGTTCCAAATAAAATAATTTCAGGTTATGACGTGTGTAGTCATGCTAACCATGTGACAATTTTATTTAATTTTGAAAACCCTTTTATTTCTTTTTGAGGTTATTTCATGTGTTAATTATTAAAGAAACTAGCTTATTAAAAGCTTAATTTCCAGAATAAATATTAGCAAAATCATGAAATACCTTTCATAATGACTATGATATTTGGAAGTGTTTGGATATAATGAAAAGTCATATTGAAAATAGAAAATCCGAGATTGTCCTTGGAAAATTGTATTGGTGCATTTTGACCATTTTGCCCTTTGTGACATGTATGCCTTAGAGACTACTCCGGGGGGGTTGAAATTTTGGGTATAACAGATTGCCCCCGTCAACTAGGCTTTGTAATGAAGATGAAAGACTAGTTGATGCCTGAGTGATACCCCAAAATTTTGGATCTCAAAAAGACCCTACATGTAGATTGAAATCTGACGAGTTGTGTCGAGCTGTTCTAAGGCGCTGACTACCTATGAGTAAAGTGGAAGGGATGTCAAGCAATTCTAAGGCGTTGACTACCTATGAGGATGATATGATGTCAAGTTATTCTAAGGCGTTGACTACTATAATGAATGATGTCAAGCTATTCTAAGGCGTTGACTATTAAAGGAGTGAAGTACATGTCAAGCGATTCTAAGGCGTTGACTACCTAAAATGTGAAAAGTTGGACTGAACTAAGAGTGAATAATCAAGACCGAGCATCTAAGGTGCCGAGAACCTAAAATTAAATGGAATACGCCGAGCATTATAAGGTGTCGGGAACCTTGAAGCTGAATGAAATACGCCGAGCATTATTAGGCGTCGGGAACCTGAAGCTGAATAGATTACGCCGAGCATTATAAGGTGTCGGGAACCTGAAATTTGAATGGATTACGCCGAGCATTATAAGGGTCGGGAACCTAAAATTAAATGGAATAGCGCCGCATTATAAGGTGTCGGGAACCTGAAGCTGAATGAAATACGCCGAGCATTATTAGGCGTCGGGAACCTGAAGCTGAATAGATTACGCCGAGCATTATAAGGTGCGGGAACCTGAAATTTGAATGGATTACGCCGAGCATTATAAGGTGTCGGGAACCTGAAATTTGAATACGCCGAGCATTATAAGGTGTCGGGAACCTAAAGCTGAATAGATTACGCCGAGCATTATAAGGTGTCGGGAACCTGAAATTTGAAAGGAGATGTAATGAGATTGATGTGATGCGTGCGTAAATTGACGAATGTAAAGTAGGACCTATGGGTGCCTAAGTGGAATGGTAGGAAATCAGGTTCGTGATGCCTGAGGTTGAGTTCATCTACTCTGGTGAATCTGAATTTGGCTGAGAATCTGCCATCTCTGAAGAGTGTATCTTCGGCTGAGAATCTGTATCTCTGATCGGGTGAGAATGTATCTCTGAGGAATCTGTATCTTCGGGGCGAGAATCTGTATCTCTGAAGAATCTGTATCTTGGCGAGAATCTATATCTCTGAAGAATCTGTATCTTCGGGGCGAGAATCGTATCTCTGAAGAATCTGATCTTCGGGGCGAGATCTGTATCTCTGAAGATCTGTATCTTCGGGTGAGAATCTGTATCTCTGAAGAATCTGTATCTTCGGGCGAGAATCTGTATCTCTGAGAACTGTATCTTCGGGCGAGAATCTGTACTCTCAAGAATCTGTATCTTCAGCTGAGAATCTGTATCTCTGAATTGTGACGAGGAGTCTCATACGAATAGATGCAATGGTCATGATGAAAGTTGATTATGAAAGTGCCAAACGTTGGCAATGAGGATGTGCATGTCAAATACGATCAAGGTTTTAGGAATTTGTCCAGAAAACGTGGAAAATGTGCAAACATGGCAATGTAAGGATCAAAAATTGTCCAAAGCAAGACATTTCTACAAAGTGTGCCATATGTGGCCTGATGAGGTTTATGAAACCGAAGTGTTTGGAGGAAAGTTGTTCAAGACAAGAAATTTGTTGAAAGAGGTGCCAAACGTGGCAGTGTTTGAAGAAAATTCTGTTTACTGAAAAGGAAAGTGAAATTATCATTTCCTGACCATAGATTTCAGACTTGTAATTTATCTCCTAGGAGATGAACATGCCATCGGTGGGGGTATGGTGTATGATGTAAAGGTAAGGACTTATGTGGGCCTGTGTAGCGGTTTGGGCTTGTGTGGTGTATGGTGTGAAAGTAAGGGCTTATGTGGGCCTGTGGCGTTTGATGTGCAAGTAAGGGCTTTTGTGGGCCTGAGGTGTTTGACGTGGAGGTAAGGGCTTATATGTGCCTGCAGTGGAATGGTGGTGGTGATGTTTGAGCTCTGGGTTCCAATTGGTGTTGTCATAGCAATTTTTGGAACCAACAATTGCCCCCAGTATTTTCCCTTAAGACAATCTGAGCTAGAGTTCATGGCAATCGATCGGAACGATCGATTGCCCCCAGTATTTTCTTTTATTAAACGTGCGAATGAGTCTCGTCTTCACAGGGTCAAGGCTTATGTTTTTATGTGGTGCTTCCTAACCTACACTCGGTGTGTTTGGTGTTTGCACTCGTTTCTCGCTCACGGTCATAACTTCTAGACCATTGAATTCTATATTTGGTGGATTTACGCATTGATCTGTTACTTTCACGTGATTGGACACACAACTATCAAGTCGGAAGTCTTTAAAGCTTATAACATGGCATGGGGTGTGATGAAGACAACGGGACATGGAGGAATTTCAGGTATGTGGAGCCATGAGGGTGACCAAAGCTGCAACTTTCACCTTCTCCGGACTTGTCTTCTTTGCCTTGAAGTCGTTTGGCTACTTCGTGATGACTTCGCTTGTGAGCTTGGAACTTAGAACTTTGGGTTGTTCCTTGCGCCTTCTCTCTTTCTTCTGATTTTGGATTACTTCGAGGCTTTCCAGGTTTGCCTTTCTTTGAATCTCTTTTCCTCCGGGGTTCTTGTGTTTCCCGGTTTTGAACTTTGAGAGCTGTTTTTGATATTAGCTCATTTGGATCCTGTGCCACTTTGGGGCCATTTGCGGATCACTCCGTCATGCTGGTAGCAGTTCTGCTTCTTTGGACTTGTGAAGTTGTTGTTCGGAAGTCGGGCTCCTTGCATCCTTTGGTCACCGGATCGGGTATTCCATTGGCTGGTATTCTGTGGAGTTTGTAGTGTTGTAAAAGAGGTCATATATCAAAAGCTCAGCGGGGGTGCCTAGGGTGTGATGTCAGGGTTCACAAGCTTTTGGATGTGTGGTGTTGTACCTAGGTGCTTCGTCATCCCTAATAGTTGTGTATCCTTTCTTTGTTACTTTTCGCAGGTCTAAGTGTAAATCTACAAATTATCTCCTTCGGTCGGAGTTACGCCGTTTACCTCACCTTTGAATGTGGTCTCACCGGAGTCGTGTAAAAATGACACGCTCGTTCGCTCATGGTTTTTCCGCTCAAGACATTCTCGCGAGATTTTCACTCCGAAACTCGTTCGCACATTTAAACAAAAGATAAAGACGACGAACTTAAACTTAGATTGCCCCTAGTATTGATTTTGGGGTTTGTGACAACAATTCATAGATGTGGACCTTGAACCTCTTTGGGGGTTATTTGGATGTTTTGGGATAAGCTGTGGGGTTTGGTAAGGCATGCCCAAAACTTCAGAAACAAAATACAAGTCTTTGTATTCCATTGTCGGGAGATAATTAATTCATGGACCATTTTCAACAAAACCTTCTCTCTTTTTTGTGTTATCATTTAGACTTGAAAAAGTCATCCATTTGCGAACATGAGGGGGAAGATGATTTAACAAGATCGATGCTTCTTATTAGTGGTTTGAAAACGATCATTCTTTGAAAAACATGAGAGGTGCATTTGAAAGATGAGTGTTATGGCAGGTTATGCAGTAGAATGCATAGGAACCCTAAAATTTCTGTTGAATCGAAATCCTGCTGAACCGTCTGAAGTCGGCATGCTGAAGACTCGAGCTCTTGACCGCTGGGATGTCGCTAAGATGACTGTGATCGTCTTCTTCTTGGACTCTTAGTAGGCTCCTAGGAATGCCTATGAATGATGCATGAGACACTTGGGCCTGGATGTGAGGTGCATGGGTTGAAACGGTTTCATGAATGTGGATTAGGCACTCGGGCCTGGATGATTTTTATGGATGTGGATAGGCACTCGGGCCGGAATGAGGATGCGGCACTGGGCCAGAACATGTGAGACTGTGGCACTTGGGCCGGAATGTTTAGAATATGTGGCACTTGGGCCAGAAAGTATTTGAAAGCGTGGCGCTTGGGCCAAAAAGTGTTTGAGGATGTGGCGCTTGGGCCAGAATGTGCTTGGGAAGGTGGCACTTGGGCCGGAATGATTTGGGAATGTGGCTCTTGGGCCAAAATGATTTGGGGTTGAAGTAAGACATATGGGCCAGAGGGACTTCTTCACTAGAATGGATGTGCGGGCCTGAATGCGCTTAATCTGGTAGCGAAGCAAACAGGCTGAAGGAAGCCTCATGGACTATGGATGGGCCACTGGGCTGAGGGAGAAACCTTGAAGCCTAAGATTCGTTTGACGTTCTTGTTGGGCCCTAAGGCCAGAAGCTGGAATGAATTATACAAACTATCTTGAATTCAAATGTTTTATGCTATGGGCCGAAATTCTGGAATGAAAGTGAAATCCGTGGGCCAAAACTATGAATTGGCCTATGGGCCCAGATTTTGAGATTGATGAAATGAGTTGTGAGTGAGTGTGGTACTCGGATTTTTGAGAATTTGTACCTGATCGCAGATATGTTGGGCTAGAAATAGGGCGCATGGGCCGAAATGATTTTTAACATGTCCTAGATGTGAATTGGAATTTGGGCGAGTAATTCTGATGGAGCCTAAAAGATGGTACCTATATCTAGGATTTTGGGCCAAAGCCCAAGTGGAAAGTCTTCCTAGACTAGAATAAACCTTGAAATGGAAAGGCCCGACGGATTTTCATGAACTGCTTTAGGTGGATTTGTTTTTCCTGGGCCAAGAACTAAATTGATAATTCGAATTGGGCCGAAAGAGAGAAATCACCTAAGTCTAAACTTTTGGGCCGAAGCCCGAACAAACAATTCATTCATTCAAACCAAACAGGGCCTTTGGGCCGCCAACAAAAACCGTAAGTTCGGGATGGGCTGAGTTGATATAGGAAAAGTTCCTATCAGTTCCTAGGCCGGGTAGTGGGCCGATCATACAAGCAGACAAAGCCCACGCAAGTTCAACATGTCCTCACTTGACGCTTATCCAATTCGGGTATGGATCGATCCGGAGAGATGCTTGGGCATGGGCCCAGGTCACCACAAAGGAATAGGGCTTGCGCGCTATTCTCTTTGGGCTTCCCCACTCTTTTCACATCACCTAAAGGTGTGCGTCTACGGTCGGGTCTTTGACTGACCAAACAATGGGCTAGGTAAGGGCACTGTCAGGAAAACGCTTGGGGCTAAGGCCCAGGTATTAAGGGGATGTGGTTAGACGACATCCTCCTCTTTTCCCCCGCTTATTCACATCACCTAAAAGGTGTGAGTCCCTGACAGGGGACCCCAGATGGGTCCCGGGGTGAAATCGGTTTGTGTGGACCCTCGCTCTCATATGATGCAGAGGCAGGGAATTTAAATTGCGCACAAAGGTAAACAAACAATGTAATAAAAGCCATAAACATTTTCGAGTTAAGCCCTCTTTCTTAAAATTAAACAAGTTAATATTAAGAAGTTTGTCCCCAGCAGAGTCGCCAGTCTGTGAGCCTCGATTTTAAACCCTATCCTATGTTGATTAAATTGATTAGGATCTAACGGGTTTTAGGTCCACTTATAACCTAAGATTAATAACTATGTCATATAACAATAATTATTAAAACCTAAGCTAGCTCACTGGAACCTATTATGAGTCGCCACCTAATTTTAACCTAGATCAAATTAGGAAAGGAGAGTTCGGGTTCGGGGGCTTGATATTCGACTTAATTAGGGTTCAATTACTTTCATTACCCTTCCTAGGTCGTTTTTCCTCTACTTGTTTTTTACGGCTTTTACAGTCGTTTTAACCTAGTGCGCGCTTCTGTTTTTTTTTTTTTTTTAACGTTTTTTGACAGAAAATTAAAGTGAAATTGAAAGTTACCTAAACTAGGGTTTCGGAGGCAGAATTAGGTCAAATTTTATTCCGTCCGTGCCACGGACCTAATGTCCGAACCCACGGACCCAGTTAACCTAATTACACAAAAAAGTCAAATTTAAACAGAAACGAGATTTTGAAAAGTCCGGGGCCACGGACAGGACGTCCGTGGGCCCGGACATGTTTTATAAAACCCTAACTTTTGAAAATAAAAATATCCCGCCACCGTCCGGGGGCGTCCGGCTTTCGGACAGAGCGTCCGGGACCCCGGACATAGCGTCCGTGGGTGCGGACCGACCTCGGACGGCGGCGTTAAGGCTGTTCCCGGCGGTGTTTTTGGCTCAAAATTTATGGGTACGTAGCCTGAAAGATTCTAAACATGTTAGTGATCAAAAGTTTTCAATTTGACTACGAATTAAGGACGAAACTTATTGAACAAGTTAGTGGACAGAAACGCAAACAAACCTTAATTCAGAAGCAAAGAAAAGTCAATTCGGTTAGCAATTTCAACCAGAAGTGTATTTAGACCAGAAGGGTTAGAGAATTTGGTTTTTACCCTGTTTTGATTTCGAAAACTTGTTGTTCCTTCACGTCGGGAATCTCTGAAAGCCTCGTTGGTGGCCGATCCGGTTCGACTTTGACCCGAGCTTCTGACCTCTTCTTCTTTGTGTTGTTAAGCACGTTTTGGTTCTGTATTTGTGGTGTTTTGATGCTTGGAAGTTCAATGGGAGAAGAACGAATGTGTTTTTGGTGATTTTGGGGTGATTTCGGCAGAGTTTCGGTGTTGGGAGTGTTGAAAACGTGGGAGGCAAGTGGACGGCTGTGTTTTCTGACTATGGGGATGATCTCCTCTGCCCCAGGTCGTTTTTTAGAAGGCCTTTTATAGAAAGAGCATGGCCAAGTTGATAGAACAAGATTTTTATCTAAAACCCTGATTTTGTGCTCTAAGAGAATCTGATTTTTTAAAACGTGCTACAGGTTGATAAAAATTCTGAAATTTTAACCAAAGATAAAGACGATTTTTAGGAATTTTGAGAGTTGGAATCAGGTTTTTTCGATAAATAACCAATTAGATAAAAATCTTACAATCTGGAATCTCCCATAATTCATAACTTACGATTGGTAAGTCGAAATAACGAAATTCCAACGGCATTAGTCTCTAAAATTCATCCTCTATCTTGTGTTAAAATTTCATGACATTTTGTTTTGATTTAGGTATTTTCCAGAGGAGAGAGAAAATTGCAAAAATGATTGAATTTCTCTTTTAAATTTTGGGATAAGGTTCCAAATAAAATAATTTCAGGTTTATGACTGTGTGTAGTCATGCTAACCATGTGACAATTTTATTTTAATTTTGAAAACCCTTTTATTTCTATTTTGAGGTTATTTCATGTGTTAATTATTAAAGAAACTAGCTTATTAAAAGCTTAATTTCCAGAATAAATATTATCAGAAAATCATGAAATACCTTTCATAATGACTATGATATTTGGAAGTGTTTGGATATAATGAACAAGTCATATGAAAATAGAAAATCCCGAGATTGTCCTTGGAAAATCCTGTATTGGTGCATTTTGACCATTTTGCCCTTTGTGACATGTATGCCTTAGAGACTACTCCGGGGGGGTTGAAATTTTGGGTATAACAACTGGGCAGTAAACCAGGAGTCGGTACTATGTGATAAGGATCTCAGTGAAACACAGTGTGAATTCCTATTGCAATCGCATAAGAGATTTACTGCCAAGAGTTTACGCCTCTACACTCTGTATGACTGAGTGTTTTGGTATTGCACTTGCGCAGTAATGATTGAGTGAGATACTTAGGAATTTGGGAAATGATAATTTTGGTGGAAGTAGAAAGAGGCTTATAACGCTATAATGATCGAGGCATAGGAAATGCAAGGTCATACCAATGAAATAATTCATGTACAAAACCAGATGTGGAGGCATGTTTAACAATAAGTGACTACGGTAGCACTAAATACCAAATATCGGTATGGAATATACCTCAAGCGTGGGAAATAACCGAGTGAGCACTACACATTAGGTGGTAGCTCAATCTCAACCGATAGTAAGTCAGAAGAAATCAAGTCAATCATTGTGAAATACATTGCAGTATACACAGTAAATTATCATGGAAGTGGGTAGAAAGTTCGTAACTCACCGAATTCGTGCACGGTAAGAGATACCACGCATCAGTTGAGAAACCGTTATTACCAAGATAAAGGTGATAAATCGGAGTTCTAAAATACGGTAACAACAATGAATTGGGCAACTAAGCTCTAAAGTTATCAGTGTTGCGCAGCAGAGGCCAGTGGACCCGTGATTTAAATGTTCAATGTGCATAGTGAATATGAGTAAATGGATAATTATTAACGCCTAAAAGCCTCACATGCCAGAACCGAAACCAGATAAACTCCAATGAGAATTCTTGGTTTGGACTAAACCGCCAATATGGTTAAGATCCTCTAACCGGAACGCATTGTATAACAGACCGCGTGAAAGTTTAAATACTTCACGATGGCTAAACATTTTAAACCAATGTTCAGTGATTGATTACGTGGGTGTAATCCCTTTTAAGGGAGGTAGAGCGTAAAACTGCTTAGTGTGTTTTACCGTACAAGAGTACGTGAACTATGGTGTGCATAGCACAAATAATTTGTTTGATGATTGGTGCATAGTAATATGAACATACACATTCGTTAATGGTTGAATTGTGGTAATTTCGCACAAAAGATGTGAAATACCATTGTGATAAGTGTACCCATTTGTTAACTATTGTGTGTGAGAGTACAAGTGTATGGGAGTAAAGAAACTCCCGGGGAACTTAAACCCTGACAGTATATGTTCACATAATACTAAATGTAAAACCGTGTATTGTATTTTGATAAAAAATATATATATATATATACAGTATTGTGATTTATGAATAGGAATGAAACCGACATAGAACCTAGTGAGAATTAAATTCCCTAGGTAACTTGAATTAAGTTGAATCTGGAAGATAACTGATAGATGGAGTTCTATCCCTTAGAGATGTATGATTATGACTAGAAGGATTAAAGTCTGAAAAATGGTATATGCTTGAATTAGTTGTTGTCTGAAATGTGTGATGTGGAGGTGAAACTTGATTTTCATGAGATCAAGGGAGCCGAACACAAATTGGGGTGGAAGGACAGTTCAACACTGATGCTGATCACATCAGGGTTGGACGACTCCTGAAGCTCCCAATAAGTGGTCACAAATAACCCCGCTAAGGAAAGATGCAAAGAGCATAAATTGGACATGGAGTGGTAGCGTTTTCAAAAAGAATTTTCAATTGGTATTTTCAAAACCTTCAATTGATACTTTAAGTAAAGCATGTTCTCCTACTTACCTCACAAAGAATATTTTTAGTACTTGCTCACGAGCTGAGGACGTATGAGCCTTTGTCTTTGGACCGGTGACATGAGAAGTATATATGTTAAAAATTAAGTGATTGTTTGACCTCCCAAAGGAACTGGGACCAAAGTGTCCATCGCGACCGGGTTCTGCGCGAGATCACAGTATATGTACTCGCATGTACTCGAGGACTGTAATGTCCTGTAGTCTAAGGACCGAGACCATGAAGAGATGGAAAAGGTATTTTTGATTTCTATACATGCTAAGACATTGTGTGGTATGTGTAATAATATTATTTAGACATTGAGTCCTAATGTGGTTGAGTTCTGAATTTGGATATGTTACCCAGACCTGAGAGTCTGAGGGTTGATATGTGGATACAAACGTGGTTTTTACCCGGACTTTTGAGTCCGAGGTTGGTTTGTAAGTATGTTAGGTTATGTATGGATGTGTATATGTTACCCGGACTGTTAAGTCCGAGGTTGTGATGTAAAGTATGTTTGGTTATGGAAGTTTCATTGTGCAAGTAATTCCCAGATTCTATTGAAGGATATGAGGGAAATTGTGAACTTCGAGGACGAAGTTCTTTTAAGGGGGGTAGATTGAAATACCCCAAACCTTTATATGTTGTTTAAATATTAAACTATGGTACTTAAAGGCTAAAAATTGCGGTAGAAACATTAGTGAACAATTCAAGCCATAGTAAAACAATAAAGTACCATTAAGACAGTTTAAGCAAAAACATGCTCTAAGCTTGGAATGAACATGGTTAGGACCCAAAGATCCTACCAGGACTTATAACATGCAATTATGATTTGATAAGGCTAATAAAGTCCTTAAGAAACATTGGTAGACAATTACACCAAAGAAAACACAAGAAAACACCATAAAGTCAATTTAAGCAAAAACTTGCTCTAGACTAGGTGTAACCTTTATAAGACATAAAGTCATTCCTATACCTTATTTACATGTTAATGAACATGTTAAATCAGTTACTAAAGAAACCAAGTTTGGAAACAAGTTAAAACATAAAATGTGCTTTAAGGAGCCTTAAAGCACATTTTTGAAAAATTGTCTTAGAAATGGGTTTGAGTGGCTAAATGTCCATCATTACTCTTTAATCAACATGTGTACTACTTATTATCACATTAGGAAGCCTAAATCAATGGGAAACCAAATATTTCACAATATGTGCACTAATTAGTGAATAGTACTAGTTTTGACTTAAGTCAACTTTAATTAGTTAAATGGTCAACAAACACCATAAATATCTTTATTATGGAAGGGGCACGGTTTTAGTGGTGTTGAGTCACCAACCTGGCTATCCAACTATAGAAAGAAAAGAAATAAAGTAAAAAGACTATTTGCTTTTATAAGTAAATATCTTACCTTTTTCATTCTCTCACCTCACTTTCTTTATTTGCCTTCCTCCTCCACCGTATCCCCTTTATTCCTTCTGCTCCAAACCGTTCAAGCTACAGCAAGAACACTTCTCCAACTTCAAACTCTTGCCAAATCCAACTTCATGCTCCAAATCAAAATCTAAGACCATATTTGTTAGTTGGATCAAGCTCTTCATTCCTATCTTTTCAAATCTTCAAGAACTCCATTTTGGTGCCATGAAGAATCTCCATTGAAGGATCTTGAGATCATATTTTCATGCCTTGTCATTCTCCCTTGCTTCAAGGTAAGGAGAATCAAAGAAAATCCATATTTCCCTTCATTTTCTTATATAACCGAAAATTCACCTATTAATGGCATTATCTTGCTCTTCATTTAGCTTGATTCAATCTTCAAAGGACTAGGAGGAGTCCTCTCTTGCTTCTAATCAAATTCTCTTTCAAATTCCAAAGGTAAACATCAATTTTAGTGTTGTAAACACTTATGTAAACTAGGGTTTAATTATGAGTTTGAGTATTAAACTTAATGCTCATTACCCTTATATGTGCATTGGTTAGAAGATTGACAAGTGATAAAAGCTCCTTGCCGATTTCCAATCAAGAAAGAACAAGAGAAAACAAGTGAGAAAGCTTGGAAAACAAAGAGGTAAATGACCTCTGTTAATGTAGTTTAGAGCCTTAGGAAATTGATCTTTATTTGCTTAATAATGACCAAAAGAGCCAATGGGAAATGAGCTTGAAAACTATCCATAAGGTGGACTAAAAGGACATGGGAGCATTGTTGTGTGTAATTGCAGGTTGAAGGCATTTAAATGTGGAAATTCAGTGTTTAAGCTTAATGCAATTTAAGGGCCTAAGATCCATGTTATTTAAGGGCCTAAGTGCCAAGAAATTTAAGTTTATGCACTATATTGTGTTGTAGTGAAGTTTAAAGGTTTAGTTTGTGTGTAAAGAATATTTCTTATGAAGGTGAATGTCTATAATGGTTAAGGTTGAAAAACCGTGTGTTTGTGTGGAAGAAATGTGAATGAAGAGATTGAATGTTCTTGGATTGTATAAAAGTGGAAAACGATGTGTTTTGGTGTAAGGTAATACAAGAGAAGCTATGGCAAAATTTAGTTGATAAACAAAGGACTTTATGTTTTGATGAGATTTTATGACCTAGAAGGTACTAGGAATTGTTAGGTGTTAAGATGGTGAAAGGAAGTGAACTAAGGTATTATTAAGTGTTAAGATGCCTTGGGCATAGCCTTGGAGATTTAGAGAACTAATGGATGATTTCTAGATACACCAAGGTCATGGTGGAGATGTGGTAAAGTCTTGTGCAAGTTTTGGTAAACAAAGGAAAACAATAATGCCTTGTGAAGGTCTAAGTGTGAACTAGTGGAAAATAGAAGGAGTTTGTGTATGGGAGGTGTATGTGAGAAATAATGCCTTTGGAGTAGTAGTAATGGTGGTAAGGTAACATTTTGGTTAGTTGAGGTAATAGGCATGAAACTACCACTTAGAAAACCTAAGGAAAAATATTACAAGTGTTAAGAGATGTTGTAAGGAAATTGAGTAACATGTTTTAAGGAGGTTCAAAGTGATATTTTGGTATTAGGATATGCCTAAGTACATGTATGAAGCTTGGGCAAACAATGGGTGAAGAGAACAAGTTGAACAAGGCTTGAAAATGTTAAAATTATAAATCTGTAGCTTTGGTCCGGGACTTGGTTCCAGGGTAAAGTACCAGACCACATACAAAACCTATCCAAGAGTTAGACAAACACTATGGTCCGGGACTTGGGGTCAGTACAAGGTCCCGGACAACCCTGTAAAATCACCCGAGAGTTTTCTAATGTATTGGTCCGGGACTTAAGGTAAGTACCAAGTCCCGGACCACTATAAAAATGTTATTTAAGGTTTGAAAATGATGTGTAATGATGGGGATTGGTAGGTAATGATGTTATAAGGTTGTTTAAGACATGTTAGGTGAGTTATAAAGACAATTAAGTGGATGAAAAGTAGAAGTAAAATGTGAAAGTAAAACAAGTTAAAAATGTGAAGTTATTTAGCTAGTTAACGGGGTTAACTATGGGCAATTAAATGTTAAACCGTTATATTACCCCAATGCTAATGAAAGCAATTGTAATGTTACCAGTTGTTCGAGTATTGTTCGAGGAACATAAGAGAACACAATAGAGTGGACCTTGGTGACAGGTATGGTTTTCTTGCAACCTATGTTCTACCGGATTACACCGGCTTGTATGCCAATGTGTTTTTCTGTGTGTTTGCCACCTTGCAAGAATAAGCATGAAATGAGTTTACAGTAATTCATATATGTGGCATGTTTAGTTCCGATACCGTTTAACCTCAATATGTGTTAAACCTTAGCTAACCGACTCTAGGATCACATAAAAGACCGGTATTCGGATTTAACGACCCAAACCATGGAAACGTTCTAACCACGGCTATGCGTGAGTTAGTTGTGTGTTGTTTGTGTGTGCAGGTATGTTTACCTCCCTTGTGTGTTTAACTCGGTTGCAAAACCTTATGGTGTGTGGATGTGATAGGTTCCATAATGGAGTTCTTAACTATATGTATATATATATTATGGGGGGTGAGAAATCCGGAGTGTTCCGGTCGCGCGTGTTGTTTGGGAGTTGATGTATACAGTTTCTTTAACTCCCTCTCTGTTATGGTCGATTTCCTTCTTGGTCTTCGATCACCCTCAAGCTTAACCAAGGCTTCCACTGACTCACGTCGGTACCGGGGGACATGTACGGTGTGTTCGGTACTATATTGAGACCGACATATCTCAATAAAGTTAATGTGTACGGTGCGTTCGGAACTAAGTATTTCCGGCACATCATAAGTGACACGTGTTCTCTATGTAGAACAATAAGTTATTGTATACGTGTCCTCACGTGAACCTCACCAAGTTATGACGTATGTATGTTAAAATGTGACATGTGTTGTATGTGGATCATGGGTACCAGTCCCAGGCTGTAATAAGAGGAATCTAAGTATAACCCGACTAGTGGGTAAGTGTCGTCTGACAAGGAAATAGCTCCATTAGAAGAGAAATCCTCAAGGGTTAAAGAACAAAATGAGTGATCTAACGAGTTTTGTTGTGTTGACTGTTTCGTTGAGCCCCATTGTGGTGGGTATGTAATGTGTTATGTGTTTATAGTTTTCATGCATGATTTAAATATAATCAACCGCATGTTTAGACAACAATTAGTTGTGCGTCGCCCGGTAGCATGCGGGCTGCACGATTACCATACCAGCAAAAGTGCTGAGCCCCCTGGGGGGGCCACCCTTTCTTTCCTTTTTCAGGTACAAGGAGCTGGAAGCCGTTCGAGAGTAGGACGGGGTAGTAGTTGTACATGGGTAGCTATTTTATTACTTATGTATTGTAGGTGTAGTAAGACCAAAATTGTTGTCGGCATTAGTTTGTAAATACTCGGTACAGTTGGAATGTAAATATATAATGATTATTGGAGTGGAAAGAGATTGTAATGTATAGTTGCTCGGGAATCTGGTCCATGAGAGATACAATGTGTAACACCCCTACCATTAATACATTGCTTACCGTCCAATCTCCTTACACATCAGATACACGCAGCGGATACATACTTACATACAGTGGGTGATACAATGCCGTTAGTCACCCAGTGACTAACAAGGCTACTTCTTCTACATACAGCATCGGTCTGATGGACCGGAATCCCGAGTACTACACTTATAATACATACTCCATTCATCAACAAATACAACAATGCTCCATTCAATACTTACTCCTCCATAATCCATACAATACAATATACTTAACCGAGTCTACTAGGATCCTTATACCATTGTAATGTCTCTTCCAAGTTCATACATACTCACTAAGAGTCTACATCCACCCATTCCTCACAACTACTTACTTTCTAAGTACAAGGGTGTGCCGCCGGTCTCTTACCTTGACCACATCCGCTTCGGGCACCTGCACACTAAAAACGTTCCCCCTAGGGGGTCAGCTTTCACTGCGCATGATAACCGCATACCCCGCGTACTAGTGAGGGTACGCCGACCACTTGGTCGAATACATGCAGTTCTTTTCATTCAAACATACATGCATACATACTCTTATAACACAATATTACAATACATTACGCAAGACATACACACATACATACACTTCATTACATACAAGAAGTACAACATAACCATCCAATACATACTTACCTTTCTCCGAAGTACACATACACATTCCATACACTATACAATACTTGTTAGCTTCATTGGTCCACCCGGGTTAATCGGGTGGAGATTACTCTTTTACTCGTTACTTCATACATACGCATACATACTCACACTCATACTCATACAACTTACTTACTCTTACTCTTACTCATGTTAAGTCATCGGGACCTCCGGCCCTGGGGACTACTCCGTCCCACCTCCGGGATTTACTTGACTCACCAATCCGGGATGCTACCCATTTAAGGGATTTGGGCCGCGGACCAGTTTAAGAGTCAGGAATTGCAGCCAACCTCTTGTGACTCCGCATCCTCACGCGTGGCCGAAGCTATATCGGACTTCTACTCATTCCAGTTTACTCACTTAAGTTAGGAGTTAGGTAGTTAGGAATTAGCAGAAGTCATTCAAACAAGCCACATACACAATTACTATGCTCACCCATTTATACAAAATACAATACAATACTTAAGTACAATACAAGATTCGAATACAAGTCATCATCATTCATATATTTCATGAATTATACAAACTATTGTTCAAGACAAATGCCAAGAACAATGTAAACAGCACGAGTAAGTGCAATATAATCCGAGTCATGCGTTTATCTTATTAGGTGATCAAATAAGCGCACAAATCGACGGGTAACCAGATTAGGATACAGGCATGAAGAAATCATACCTTTCACCGTTGACTTGGACTCACCGACTCCCTTCGGTGTTCAACTATTTGAATCCTATCACATACATACAGTTGGATGGTTAATTATCCATAATTAACCTTACTATTACTTTCCTAAGTTTCCTAGTTTATACTTACTAACTCTTTGTTACTTAAATACATTTACTTAAGTTACTTACTTACAATTATTTTCTAAGCTTGTTTATAGTCTTAATGACCATTAACATCATTATGCTTAATCATCTATATAATCATTACCCATCCTTACCCTACCTTAGAATAGCTTTAGAACAACATTCTGGAGGGTTTTTAGTAGGGTCCGGGTTAGTGTCCGGGTTTACAAACCCGGACCATATTGTTGGTCACTCTCGGGTGGAATTTGAGTGTGGTCCGGGTTTAGGGCTGGGTTTACAAACCCGGACCATGCAGCATAGTTTCTCTCGGGTGAAAATTTTGTGTGGTCCGGGTTTAGGGATTGGTTTGCAAACCCGGACCATTCCTTTGCAAATCTCTCGGGTGTATTTTTGGGGTGGTCCGGGTTAGTGTCCTGGTTTGCAAACCCAGACCATCCCTTTGTAAAAACCTTTCTGTCGAGTTTTCATGCTAGTTCGGTTTTGTGTGCTGGTTTGCAAACCCGACTAGTTACAGTACTACAATTTATATGAGTTTTTCAACTTGTTTCAATTCCAAATTTCTACCACTCTCTTCCCCATTATTCCTACATATAGTCTAGGGTGTTTTGACCTTCATTAAGCAATCAAAACTAGCCTAATCCATCTCTATACCAATCTGTTACAAAACACCATTCACTGTCAAATTTTTTTCCCTGTTACACTGTGACGGCCCAGCCTAATCAACCCACATGTGTGATATTGTCCGCTTTGGAACGCAGGCCGCACGGATTTGTTCCTGGGGTTTCGCCCCAAAACGCGTCACACAAGGGAGAGGTATCCATGCATATAAGGCACACTTCGTTCTCCTCCCCAATCGATGTGGGAGGTAGCCCACCTCTGGGTGCTACACTTCACCCCCCCTCACGGGAGCCCAGCGCCCTCGCGGGGCCCACTGGCACACCGACCTGGGTCTGGCTCTGATACCATCTGTGACGGCCCAGCCTAATCAACCCACATGTGTGATATTGTCCGCTTTGGCACGCAGGCCGCACGGATTTGTTCCTGGGGTTTCGCCCCAAAACGCGTCACACAAGGGAGAGGTATCCATGCACCTATAAGGCACACTTCGTTCTCCTCCCCAATCGATGTGGGAGGTAGCCCACCTCTGGGTGCTACACTTTGTAACACCCCGTCCTAAGAATCGTGGTGTTATCGCAACTTAACAACCTATACTTAACGTCGCAGCGGGATAAAGTAACACCAGGACCTAGCTACGGTCTAACCAACAAGAATTACCGTAATTTAAATATTTACAACCGTGCATCCAAAATACATACACCATCCGAGTTTTAAGTATTCTCAACCACATAATATATCTTATGTTCCACTACTAACAGACGGGTGCACAGGCGCTACCCGTACTCAAAATAAAGTCCCACCTAGGGCTACCCGCTCCCTCTCGCGGTGTGACTTCATCGGCCGCTTACCTGCAAGTGTAAAAACAGCCCCAAAGGGGGTCAGCACGAATGCTGGTACGACCCTCCCATGGCCCCCAAGCTAACGGGGCTACGACGTCTAATTGTCGATAGCATGGGAGTTGATTAACATGATAAGCATAAATAGCGCAATAAGCTTAATAGGAAGCACATCAAACCAACAACCACAATGAACATAATTAGCTCATGAGCAAACGAACGACTCAGACGTTCCCTTAATAAATGAGTTAGTTCTTAACTCCTTAGATCCACAATCTCCTTAACCTTATACTTGCCAACCACTCCACTATTAGATTGGTTAGCCCTTAGTTGGTTGCTTATCTTTGTAGGCTTGGTTAACCCTACCCCCGGTAGCAGTGCACTATCCGACGATAAGCTACCTTTCTTAATTTATTGGGGATGTAGGCTTGATCCCCCCACGCCATCCTTAATGTGCCTCCCACCTCAAACAGTAGCCCGGGTGGTCGGGTCGATTTGTTGACCCTAGGCGACGAGTCTAATGACAAGTCTTATTTGGAAGTCGGATCTGATTCAGATACCGACCTCCCCCAATACACATGTGCCGGTACCATTCCGGATTCCTCACTCCCACCCCAAGTTATGGTTAGTGAAAGCCTTAATACCAAGTGTTAGTTAAACCTTGACGGGTAAAACCAACAATCACCAATACTTAGTTCTTAACCTTAACTCAGTGAGTACTAAACTTAGTTAGCAACATTCTCAAGTCTCGTGGGTTAGTGTGGAGTAAACACATTCACATCGAGAATAAACACGACCGGTTGCATGCTTTATCTTGTCTTAGTCATAGCAAATAAGCAGATAGCACACAAGCCGAGGGACACCTCGTTAGCAAGCAGGTCACAGGAAAGACTGTACCGTTCACCGTCGATCGTTGTTTGTTTAACCTTCTTCGGGTCCCAATTCACAAAACCTAAAACATTCATTCATTTTTAGGTCATTAGTTATTAGCACCTTACTTAACTCACTTAGTCTCTAAAGATTCCCATTAATAACCTCTCAAGTTCTTGCCACTTAGCCTAAAATTAATTTTAAACATTAAAACTTATGCTTAATCTTAACTTAATTCCTTAAGTTTCTTAGGGTCCTAATCATTACGCCCTACCAAAGGTATACCTCATTACTATTACCATTCTTAGGATTCAAAATTTCTTCTCTTTTTTTTTAAGTGTTGAAGGGTCTGACCGACCCCAACGACCGACCCTACCCCTGGGTCGGTCCATTACAGAAACTCTTCCGTCTCTTGAAACCCATCCGACCGACCCAGAGCTAGACCGACCGACCCAAACCCTCTGGGTCGGTCCCTTACAGAACCCATTTTCCTACTTTAAACCTTTGCCCGACCGACCCAAGGCTAAGCCGACCGACCCAAACCCCCTGGGTCGGTCCAGTCCAGAGGCATTCCGGCTGGCTTAACTTGGCCCGACCGACCCAAAACTGGGTCGGACCCTGGGTCGGTCCTCTACAGACCTTCCTCTTAAATTGCCTCTTTCAATTCCAAATTCTTTCACAAGTGTCCTAATAGGTCCAACACCATCTTGGCACCTTAAATCCACCTTATAACCTCCACCAACTCATTAGATCATTCACCCAAAATCCACCTTAGTCATTATGCATTTTCCTTGTGATAATGCTACACTTGTAATGCTTTCCTCTAGGTTTCTAGGTGGTGGTTCATACCTAATGTAACCACTATGCCAAATGTTTTCTTCACCACTATAACATCATCTCCCAAGCATCTCTCACTATCTAAAACTCTCTTAAGCATTTACTTAATGTTCTTTCACAACTTAAACTTCCTTCCTAGTTGTTTACCAACTTTTACCTAAGTCCTAAATACTCAAATGCACTCTCTTGATTTCTAAATCCTTCCTAGTAACGCCTAAGTCATTATAAGTCCTTAGAACACCTTATTCTCACCCTTTTTCACCAAGACAATCTCTAGAACATCCTAGTACCTCACTTAGTCATTAATTTCCCTTAGAATGTCTTAAACACTTAAGCTCTCCTTTAAATTTTGCCATAGGTTCTCTAGTATATAATACCACCTAATACATGGCTTTTCTCCATCAAACAACCAACATCACACAAATTCTCACCACAACACCTTAACACACAATTTACACTAAAACTTCACCACTTCATCATATAGTGCTTAAACTTAAAATGCTTGGCACTTAGGCCCTTAAATGACAATAATCTTAACCACTGAATTTCCACATATATATGCCTTCAACCTGCAAATACACTCAACAAGGCTCCCATTGAAATAAAATGCTTCTTGTACTTCACCTTGATATTCTTAATCTATCTCTTCTTTCTCATTTGCTCCTTAGTCACAAGTTCACAGGTATA
This sequence comes from Limonium bicolor, assembly GCA_023374045.1. NCBI lineage: Eukaryota > Viridiplantae > Streptophyta > Magnoliopsida > Caryophyllales > Plumbaginaceae > Limonium > Limonium bicolor. The sequence continues at coordinate 220,700,594 of CM041780.1, read as the reverse complement.
GTCATTGTTTCTCCTAGGTTTTATATAACCCTTTTCTAATGTAAACTCTCTACTAAACTCATCACATACCTAAATCCCATTCCCTTAAACAACAAAACACCTTAAGGTAAGTAATTTACCTTGTTCTTTTACAAGCTCAAAAGCTTTCTTCCTTAGGTTTTTCTTTGTTCAATCTCGGTCACCAATGTGTATCTCCTTGCCAATGTTCTAACCAATATCCAATGACTTCAATGAGTACTAGATAACACATTAACCCTAAGGAACAAACCCTAGGTTAAAAAATATGTTTTAAGGTATTAATGTGATTGTTTTACCTTGGTTTTCTCAAGACAAACTTGGGTATGAAGCAAGAAGGACCTCCTCTCTCCTTTGAAGAGTAGAAACAAGCTAAAACAAGGCATAAACATGGAGTCCCATGAGTATATATTTTCGGACATGTGAAGAAAATGGTGGAAACCTAGATTTTCTTACACTTTCTTTACCTTAAGAGAATGGAGATGCCAATGGAGTCTCCAAACTTGAATTTCCTCCTCTAATGGTGGTTTGACTTGGCACTGAAATGAAGCTCTTGAAGTTTTGAAAAGATAGAAAGGAGGAGCTTGAGCTAACTAAGAAGAATATGTATTTTGTTTTGGATTTGGAGCTAAAATGAGCAAGTTGTGTGCAAGAGAAGGTGGAGCTAGCATGGAGAGGAGCTTCACGTTAATGGAGAAGAGAAAGAGAGCAAGAAACCGTGTGAAACAAGGGAGAATGAAGAAGTGAGGAGAGAGGTAAGTAAAATGTGATATTTATCTTAAAAGGTGAATAGTGTTTTTACTTTATAACTTACTTGTTTTTGCTTTCTCTTTACTTAGCTAGATAAGTGTGATGAGTCATACTTAAAAAACCGGCCCCCTTTTGTAAATGAGGGTAATTAAGTCTTTGTTGACCAAATGTCTCACTTATATAGACTTATGTTATAAACTAGCTTAATTAATTCACTATTCATCAAAACAAGGCACATTGTTGTGAAATTTTTGATTTCCCATTGATATAGACCTCCAAATGTGATACTATATAGTACACATATTAATTAAAGAGTAATGATGGACATTTAGCCATTCAAAACTCATTTACAAGACAATTTTTCAAAAACGTGCTTTAAGACTCCTTAAAGCACATTTTGTGTTTTAACTTGTTTTCAAGCTTGGTTTTCTTTGGTAATTGATTTGAAATGACCATTAGGATATTACTAAGGTCTTAGAACAATATTTGGGCACTCTCCCAAGTCTCTCCAAGCTTAGAGCACGTTTCTGTTAAAACTGCTCTTTTGGTGTTTCCTTATATTTTCTTTGATTAGAAATGTTTCTTAATGTTTCTAAGGCATTATTTAGCCTCCTTATATCTTAGTTTATCCTTTAAACACCATATCTAAGTTTGGGGTATTTCATACACTTTTCTTCTTCCACAAATGCTACAGATTTTTCCTTAAACCTTTACCATTCACTACTCCCTCTACCAATGTTTTTCCTAGCATTCTAAATCCATTACTTTGCCACTCTTGTTCTCCTCATTACCTAGACCCTCTTCAAATCTGTTTTCAAGGTACTAAACTACTCACTTAAACTCTCCAAATACACCTAGTTATCACCTAGATAGTTTTCTTCTCTTACACAACTAAGTCTTTAAATTTCCATACAAATTTGGGCAGAGGTTCCCCTATATTTTTAACATTGCCCACATGCATTTCTCAGCTCAAACATTCATTCCAAACTTCTATATCAATTCAACTATACAACACAATAAATTTCCTGCACATACTCATTCCTTTCCTCCAGATTTATACAAGCTTTTAAATGTCTTTTAGCTTTAAAACATTTTGGTATTCCTCCACACTATACTACTACTCAATACCATTTACACTTAACAACTCATTTACTTGTTTTCAAAGGCTTCAAACTACAATTACCGTTCACATTAATATACCCATACTCTTCCTACTGTTACGGTGATGTCTAAACCATTGTTAAAACAACATACTTATACGCATACATACATCAAAACTATACAGAGACTTCTCTTTACCTTGGGTTTCCTTGATTCCTTTTTCTTTCCCTCCTTCTCCTTTCTTGCTCCTCTTTCCTTCTTTGTTTTTCTTGGTTTATTTAAGCCAAGCTATACCATGTAACCAAGCACACACATACACACCAAAACTAGTGAATTTTTCTACCTCACGTATTAAACCCTAACTTTGTGAGAAACCATTTAGACCACTTAGTAGGTCTTACCTTGAGCTTCTAATGGAGTTTTTGAGTAGAAAATGACAAGGCTTCAACTCCTCTTTGAAATGCCAAAATCGGCTAACAATGGCATAATAATACTCACGTGAGTTTTGGATTTGCAAGGGAAAATGGAAAAGAGTGAAGCTTTGGTCTTTTTCTTGCCTTAGAACATGAAGAAGATGATAGGTCTTCTAATGGTGCTCTTTAAGCTCTTAACCGATACTATCCTCAAAAATAAAGTTGGTGGTTTTAGATTTTGAGGGGTGGAGAATGATCTCCTTGACGATACGAATTCAACGGTATGGTTTTTGTGGCATTTGGTGGTGGTTTGAGGTTTCAAAAGGGGAGAAGAAGATGGCTCTGTGGGTGGCTGCTTCAAATCGCCATGGCTAACAGAGAGGAAGAAGAGAGTGCTGGGCAGAAAAATAAAACGTGAGGGAGTGTTGTGAGGGAGGAGAGAGAGATTACCCTTTTTGCTTTTTATTTATTTTGTCCTTTTGCAAATAAGGAGGGGATTAAAAGAGGGGTATGGCTAATAAGTCATCCGGCTGCACACCCTCCTCACATGGGTTTTTAAAACATTATTTGCAATAGTGGACACACTAACTTATTTTAATTACACTCTCACCCCACAACTTCCCGTTTTTGACAGTTTTTACTATTTTCTCGTTTTATTGATTTTATTGGCTCTAGACCTTCACTAAAGTTTATTAGTGACTATTTGGTTGACCAAAATTATTACGAGTCTATTTGACCCGCTTAAAGTCGCGTTTTCCCGGTTTCCTCGAAAAACGCGCTTTATGATTCGTTTGTGTTTTTAATCCATTTTAAGGATCCGTTTTCTTTGGAAATTGTTTCCTTATATTATCTAGGCATCATTAAGCCTTAATAATTCATATAATACGCTAACCGAGGTCTCGTACCTCCTATGGTCATTTAACGCTTATTTAGCGTTTTTTCGCTTTTCAAGCGTTTCTTTATTTCTTTTGAATTTATTTTTCCTTACCAATATTAATTAGGTACCATTAGGCCCTTAAATACGTATTAGATAAATTTTAATCCCTATATTTAAGTTCGGGGTATTTCACAATGTATATGTATTAGCCTTGTTAGCCATGTGGGTGGTTAACGGCGTGTAACACCAATGAGTTAAGTAAAGTGAAGAGTTATGTCTTCCGCTGCTGTTTGTTGTTAATTGTGACGTTGTTAGTTGGGGTGTTACATGTGCTCTACCAGTCGGGCACCTGTCGGCGAGAGATCTGAAAAACTTCTAGCAAGACAAAAGTAGTCAAGAACCACACCATCATATATCTCTTACATCAGACATTAAACAAGGACCAAAGGGAGTTAGCAACGTCAACAAACTCACTCTGATGATTCACAACCACACAAGCAACTTGCTCATGACATACTCACGACAATAGGTGTATCTCATTAATGTACAAGATAACAAGATAAACAAAGGCTATTAATGAACATCATTACATAGCTGCAATGAATTCGTAAGAGAGCATTAATAAGCCAGACAAGGTCAGACAAGTTGAAGTGTGCAAGTGGTGACTGACCACTTGGGAGACGCGCCGCCAACTTGCCCATTCACAAGGCAACGCGTGTGCTGTTGGTTCCAGATCAAGTTGGAAGAAAATCTGCTGTAGGGTGCAGCTATAATATTCGTAGAAGAATGAGTACTCTACTCTTAGAGTCTACAACTCATAGATTGTTGGTTGACATACCAACTAACTTGTATATATACGTGCATTAATGTTCCTTGTAAGACAAGCCTGTATGAGAGAAAAGATAGAGATAATCTAGGCAAGTGTGGATCAGACTTAGGAGTGTGTGTAAGTGCTAAAGAGTTTGTGAGTTAGAGAGGACTAGGTTAGAGTATCAATACATTGGGCAGTTGATAGGATGACTAGTCGGGGAACGGACAGTGAACCGTAGGCCGATAGTCAGGAGAGGGTTGGCGACTTTAGGGGTAAAGTTGAAACTGTCCCGGGAGTCCGTGTGTGGGGCAAGGGAGGTTGAGTGAATTTCGTGTGTGTAAACTCTCAATCGAAATGTGTTTTCCATTTTAAGTTTGTCTCTCATCCCTTCCTAAACTATCAAGGTTTATTAGAAGTCCACGATACATCCACGACATGTCGGGGACGTATCAGGAAGCGCTTGCTAGTATCAATTGGTATTAGAGCGGATCTCTTCTAGAAAGCTATCTGCTTTGGAAGACGATCAAGATGACTCACGCAAGCATTCTAGCAGCAGAAGAAGGTTCTGCACCAAATCGACCACCACTCTTCAATGGGAACAACTACACTCACTAGAAGAACAAGATGGAGTTTCATATCAAGTCTGACGATCCAAGAATGTGGAGGGTGATAACACATGGAGAGTACACCTTCCAGAATCCTCAAGGACAAGACATATCTATCGACAGCATGATGGATGATCAAATCAAGAAGCTGGTATTCAACACTCAAGCTGTAAGAATTCTTCACTGTGCACTACTACCTGAGCAATACTCCAAGATTGCTTCAACTAAAATAGCCCAAGAGATCTGGAAAACTCTTGAGGTCACCTATGAAGGGAATGATGAGATCAAAAAGACTCACATTGAGTTGCTACTCACTCACTGGGAGCTATTCAAGAAGGAAGAAAAGGAGACCATTTTTGAAATGCATACATGGTTCACTAAGCTAATCAACAAAATGTTGGTGCTTGGAAGAACTATCTCTAACTAGGATCAAATTCGGAAGTTCCTCCGATCTCTTCCTGCCCCTTTTGATAGCAAAGTCAATGTCATGCAAGAAGTGTAGGATCTCTCCAAGATGTCTCTGGGAGACATGCTAGGATCTCTAATGGCTTTCGAGTTAAAACTACAACACAGAAACTCGGAAAGCTCATCAAGAGATAGAGGGAAAGGCATAACCCTTCAAGTAGCTGAAAATGAAAGGTCCGAGTCAGGTGACGACAATGATGAAATGGTCCTCTATGCTAAGAAGTACAATCGAAAGTTCATAAGAAATAAAATGAGGAAAGGCAAGGAGTCCAAGGAGTTGGATGATCGGAGGAAGAGCAATGACAAGTGTTTTGGGTGTTCAAAACGTGGACATCATATCAAAGACTACCCTCAGTGATCATGAGAGGACAACGACAGGGTCAAGAAGCCTGTCCGACGATCATTCAACAAAGGACCAAAGAAGGATGCCTTCGTTGCCGCATGGGAAGATTCTGAACAGAGTGAAGACAATCAAACCTCAGACAGCGACATCTCAGAAGATGAGAAGGCTCACCTATGCCTTGAAGAAGTGTGCTTGATGGCACAAGGCAATGATGTCTCAGAATCAGAAGGAGAAAAAGAACAACATAAGAATCGAGTGAGAATGAACCCCTACTGGTACATCGACAGTGGGTGCTCTAAACGCATGATAGGAGACAAAAAGAAGTTCTTCGCACTCGTACTAGGAAGCCAAGGAACCGTTTCCTTTGGCGACAACAAGAAAGGAAAAATCATCGGTGTAGGTAAGGTTGGTATTACATCTGACTATGTCATAGATAGTGTAAATCTAGTTCATGGTTTAAAATTCAACTTGCTTAGTGTTTCTCAAATTCATGACAAAGACAATTCAATTCAGTTCACTTCTATCCTACACATTGTAGTATAGTAAGTCAAAACAATGGCAAAGAGTTGTTAAAGGGAAAAAGATGGAAAAATGTTTATGTAACAAGCTTAGAGGATATTGACTGTCAAAATCTTCCATGCTTGACTGCTTCAATAGATGACTCTACACTATGGCACAGAAGACTAGGGCATGTTAGCACTTATTTACTAAGAAAACTTGTCAAGAAACAGTTGGTAAGAGGTCTTCTTGAGATTAAAGAATCTGAGACCAATCTTTGTGATGCTTGTGTTAAAAGCAAATAGACTAAGACTTCTTTTAAATCAAAGAACTTAGTTAGTACATCCAAGCCACTTGAATTACTTCACATGGACTTATGTGGACCTATGAGAGTTAAAAGTTTTGGAGGAAATTGGTATGTGTTTGTAATTGTTGATGATTACTCACGATTCATTTCGACACTCTTTATTTCTTCCAAAGACGAAGTTTTTGAGAAATTTCAAGCCTTTGCAGGAAAAGTCCAAGTACAACTCAATCTCAAGATCAAGACTCTTCGGACTGATCATGGGTCAGAGTTTGAGAATCAACAATTCATGGATATGTGTAAACAACATGGGATTAGTCACACGTATTCATCACCAAGAACACCCCAACAGAATGGGGTTATTGAGCGAAAGAACAGAACGCTACAAGAGATAGTCAGGGCCATGCTCGGTAGCAACTGCATGCTACATCACAAATAGAACGCTCATACAACCTATCCTCAATAAAACTCCCTATGAGTTAATCAAGGGAAGAAAACCAAACATAAATCACTTCAGGGTATTTGGTTACAAATGTTATGTCCACAACAATGAAAAGAGTCCCCTTGGAAAGTTTGATGCCAAAAGTGATACGGCCATCTTCCTTGGATACTCTAAAAGTATCCGGCCATACAAAGTATACAACAAAAGGACACTGCAGGTGAAGGAAAGTGTGCACGTAGTCTTTGATGAGGCTGACGTACACAAGGTCAAAGAATCTGATGAAGATAAAGAACTTGGATTCAATATAGCTTATCAAGATCACATAGATAATCCCAAAGATGAATCACTGACTGAAGAAAACTTGCCCGACAGGTCAGCGACAGGACAACTACAGGTCGACGAAGGAAACAATGATGTCGAGGATCCTCTCTCTCCATCAACCATTCATCAATCTTATGCTTTGTACAAAATTCTTCCATTGGAGAATATCATATCAGACAAATCCAAAGGAACTCTGACAAGAGCATAAACTCGAGATCTTCTAGCCTTCTCAACGACAGTCTCACCGATCGAGCCCAAGAACATCAAGGAAGCTCTTCGAGAGTCATACTGGATCAATGCAATGCAAGAAAAACTAAACCAGTTTGAAAGATGAAAAGTCTAGAATATTGTGCCTCGTCCTACTCATCAAGGAGTACTTGGTACAAATTGGGTCTTTAGAAACAAGCTGAATGAAATGGGAGAAGTTGTCAAGAACAAAGCTCATCTGGTAGCTCAACGATATCGTCAACAAGAAGGAATAGACTTCCAAGAAACCTTCACTCCAGTAGCAATGATGGAATCTATTAGATTACTAATTGCATTTGCTGCACACAAAGGAATCAAACTCTTCTAACTTGACAACAAAAGTGCCTTCCTAAATGGGTACGTCAAAGAGGAAGTGTATGTTGAGCAACATCCAGGTTTTGAGACACAAGAAGGGAAAGACATGGTACTTAAACTTGACAAGGCTCTTTACGGGCTCAAACAAGCACCAAGATCATGGTATGATCGCCTGTCCTCCTATCTTTTGGAAAACCACTTTAAAAGAGGTAAAGTAGACAAAACTCTATTTGTTTACAACAACAAAAGAGATTTTCTAATTGTGCAAGTATATGTTGATGATATAATTTTAAGAGCCTCTGATGAGAAATATTACAAAATTTTGAAGCATTGATGAAAAAGGAAATTGAGATGAGTGATCTAGGAGAATTGAAGTTCTTCCTAGGACTTCAAGTCAAGCAAAATGATGAAGGGACCATCATATCCCAAGAGAAGTACGTAAAAGATTTGCTGAAGAGATTTGGAATGGAGGAATGTAAGATGTTTGACACACCAATGGCAGTTGGCACTAAGATGGGCATCATGACTGGTGACCGACCGGTCGACCAGCGATCTTATAGAGAGATGATTGGTTCTCTACTATATTTAACTGCTAGTAGACCTGACATCATGTATACTGTTTGCTTATGTGCCAAGTTTCAAGAAGATCCAAGAGAAAGTCACCTCACAGATGTAAAAAGAATCCTACGTTACTTAAAAGGAACCATGAATCTTGGTCTCTTTTATCCTAAGGCCAATAACTATAACGTTGTAGAATTTTCAGATGTAGACTATGGAGGATCTATCACCAATAGTAAAAGTACTTTAGGGACAACATTCTTTGTTGGGTCATGTCTGATTACATGGGGATCAAAGAAACAACAAAGTGTTGCAATCTCCACAGCTCAATCTGAATACATTGCTGTGGAAAGCTACTGTGCTCAACTCCTATGGCTTAAACAACAAATTGGTGTTTATGGCGTCAAAACAGGTACTTTACCAATTATGTGTGATAATACAAGTGCCATCTCTATTTCCAAAAATCCTGTGCATCATTCTCGTACCAAACATATTGACATTAGACATCACTTTCTTAGAGATTGTTATGAAAAAGAATTAGTTGGTTTAAAGTATATTTCTATTGAGGACCAACTAGCTAACATCTTTACTAAGGCATTAAGTAGAGAAAGGTTTACTAAGATTGTTCATGATCTTGGAATGATATTCATTAATCACAGTTAAACTACTTTTTATTTCCCACTATCGGTCAACGACATGTAAGCAACACCTGTTATATTGTCGTTTAGTAGTCAACGATCAGTTTAATGCAAACAAATCATGTCAAACGACTACTTGAAGTAGACATGTCATTTTCCACAAAGTGAGATTAGATTAGAGATAGTCCAATGGATAGAAACGGGAAAACTTCTCAACGGATCACTGACAACCGTCACGACTGCTGCCCGTTATGAATAGTACCGTTAGGACATGTCAGCGAGAGGACGATGAGCGGTCGCCCCGTTACCCGATAGCTATAAAAGTGTGATGAGTGTTTTACTCTTGTCACACTATTGCCCTCACTCTCTCTAATCTCTCTAAGCACTCAAAGCATCTTCTCTTCTCTCTCACAAAACTCCTACGAGATTTAGAGCAAAAATCCCTTGCCTCACAACCGTTAAAGATCACCCGAGCAAAAAGTTCTAAATTCCAGTATAAAATCCTCTACACTGAAAATGGCAACCAAGACTACTCTACGATCAAAAGCTAAAGAAGTTTCCACGTAACAAGTGGCCGACATCTAGCAGACAGAATCTCCAACTTGACTGACAAAAGAGGAGGAAAATGAGCTTACGGTTAAAGTAATACAGGAAGGGAACCTTCTCCTCAGTGAGGTAGAGTATATAAAGTCCCACATTCCCAAAACCTACTCCCTCATCGAATCCGACACTTTCAAATCCACTATCATTCCTGATCCTACTCCCACACTAGAACAAAAAATGTCTTCTCTTGCCCTCTCTTCTAAAGCCTCCAAAATCTCCACAAATCAACCCAAAGCCAAACAACCAAAATCCAAGGGCCAATCAACTGCCATAACTATTCATGTAACTCGCGCATCTAGGCGCGCTCAAAAATAAACAGCTCGACAAAAATCCCATTCAACACCAGAAAGAATAACTCGTCAGTTACACTTTACTGAGGAAAAAGAAGCCTCTCCTTCAGCTGTTGTTAAAGAAGTGGTTCAATCACTAGAGGAAGAGGAGGTTCAAAGTGACGAACCATCACAAAAGGAAGCCTCGATGGAAGAGAAAGGCCAAGAGGAAGGTGTAAATGCACCTGATGATAAGTGCGAAATACATCTATTTTTAGGGCTTTAATTCTTCCTATTTTTATAACAATTCATGTCGTATTTCTCACTTATCATATGTTTTTCTTAAATTTATGTTTTGATGTGAACTGATACATTTTATGTGTCAAATGCAGGTAAAAATCATGAAATTACATTATATATATAATTACTCACGAATGATCATCTCACCCTCTTATTATTAATCTTCCATGCACTCACGTACAACATATCCTCTCGTTTAATGCTGCTTTACACATGTTGGGCCCATGATTTCATACTTGTGCTGCTCTCATAAGTAATTGACGCTTCACATTGATGGAGGAAAATCATTAGTCAATCACTCGCAACATTATCAAGGGAATTCACTCACGGTCGATTGCATCCTTGGACCGACGTTTGCTGCATGACATGGGCTGGATTATTTTGTTTCATGCATGAGCCATGCATGCGGTGGATGTGAACAAGGAAGTCTGGGCCGACAAAACGAACAGAGCCGAAATCTCTGACCGAGGCGCAGACAATTGAGATGGGCCGGCAAAATGATGAGGACAGTCTGTCCGTGAAATTTATTGGACTAATATCAGCAACTATTCCAAGCTACATTTTATCAAGATCTTTAGAAGATAAAAATATTTTGTCAACTGATAAACACATTAGTTGTTATATATTCATCCATCCATATCAAGGAGATCACACCTACAGCAGGGGCCTGGCGCTCCTTGCTAAATTCTCAATCGCTCCCAGCCATTCTCCATATCCTGCTCCAGCCTTCGACTCCATCACACACCTCCATCACGCACATCACCCCATTCATCGCTGCTGTCCTTCACCATCCATACCACACGTAACCACCCTCACCATCACATACACCACCACCATCATCCCATCTCCACACCATCACGCCACACATCTCCACCGTACCACCTCGCGCACACCACCACACACCAGACCACCACACCCTCACCATTACACCACCACTTCTATATATTATTGTCTTTACATTTTAATGTCATTCTTTATTATTTGTGTTATTTTTCAGAGTCATGTTTGAGTAGTTTATTTAGCTCCCCGGATTGGGGTAGCAACCGAAACTTTATATTTATTTTGTAATCTTTTCTCTGGTTATTAATGCAGTAGTTTAATTCCTGTTCTTCATGTGCTTTAATTCTCTAGCTAATTATTAAAGCAATCTTTGTAGTTTTCTAATCAACACGCGAGAGCTGAGATAGATAACAAGACATAGGAATTAAACCTGATTAACGACTAGAAGCGTGATCCCGCCTATAGGTTAATCGGTCTCAAATAGAAACTGTTCTTTATGCAATTAGTTGTGTCCGGATTAGAGCATTAGTCTGCTGCTAGTTCTAGCAACTGGTTAGGATTCGTTAAACTTAGCCGTTGACGAATTAATTATAGTTTCTGAGTTTGTTGCAGAATTAGGGAAAAGTTTATTAATAGATTAGAAGTGAAGGTTTGCAGAACAATCCGGGGTGCTTCCTTTTATTTAGACTTTTACTCTTTATCTATTTATTTAGTTTATTTTTACTGTTTTATTTTTGTTATTCTTGTTTTGTTAGTCTTTCTTTTTATTAAATTAAGTAAAACCTGAAAAAGTGACGTTTCCTGTTTTCTTAGTTTAGTTTCTCAGTTAGTAAATAAATTATCAGTTAATTGAACGAGGTCCCTGAGATCGACAACCCCCACTCAATTCACTATTCCGCAAAACGATAGGTACACTGCCTAGGTTGAAGTATAGTAACACATATTTCTGCTTAACACCTGACACCGAAGAGGCAAACCTCATAGCCGCTTTCGAAGAACCAGTCGTCGATAGGTCTCCAACACCTCAGAAACAACATAAAAACGGTGATAGCGACACAGAATCATCATCACCTATTATTTGCACGCTCGAGGAGCATGCTCACATGGAGAAGGCGAAGGGAAAAAGAAAGATATGCGCTTCTTCTAGTACCAAGGAGGTCGAGGAGCTTGCTCACGTCGAAAAATCAGTTGCTAAGTCCCAACCTCCATAGTCCTTAAAGTGACTGAAAAGACTCAAAGAGTAGGAGGCTCCATTAATCAAAGCCAAGAACGTCAACGGCCGCTCATGTCCCATCTTACCCAAGACAATGGATATGGAATGGATGAAGAAGATGGGTCTGGGTGAGGTCATCGAGCTGCTGGATTCCAAGGATGGGTAGACTTCTTTCGGGAGCCTATCCCTGTCTACACCGAGCTGCTCAAGGAGCATATAAACATCTTGAACCACTCTAGAGTGATGAAGATGACGACCACCTCCTCTCGACAGTCCAAACAACTCAAATCACCATCTCCATGTTTTGGATCGGTAAGACTTTCAACCTAGAGCCAGAAGGTCTCGTCATTCCCAAGGAAACAACTTGGAATGATCTAGGACACCAAGGAGGGAAGATGGTCAACTTTCTCAACAAAGGGGCAACAATGAAGACCTTCAATGTCGTGGACATGTTCATCACAACAGAGTCCTTTTCAGCATAGTCACCCACAACATCACCCCGAGGAACCAGCGTACCCACATTATCAATGCCCGAGATGTGAGGCTGCTGTTCGCACTCAAGACCAAGGAGAAAATTGATCTGACAGCCATGGTTCTCCTCACCCTATATGAGAGTTGTCAAGTAAACCAAGGTCTGGTGCACGGAGGAGTAGTCACCAGGGCACTCCTGGAGAGTGGAGTGACACCGACAAGTTCCACGAGTGTGCGCGCACCGTTCAGGACTGCATCTGCTCCGAGATGCTATCCAAAATGGGGATAAAGACTAAGGTAGATAAGCTCGTGGCTGTCCAGAAGCCCACAAAGAGCGAAAATGCAAGGTCAGAACCGAGACCTACGGCAAGAGCTTCAGGAATCAAAAGGAGGAGAAGTCTCTCACCGTTCCATGATAGGTCGAGGACCATTTTGGATACTTCAACTTGGGATGTTCTTTAGCGAGTAAGAGTCACTCTTACTGTTGTGCAGGCTGTCTCCACCGAACCAAGTGTTCATCACATGGTTTAAGGAGCAATAGATTTTATAGACTCCCACATAGCCAGAGCGTTCTTTGTCTCCTAGAGACTCGAGTGAAACTGTGAGAGTTGGATTTAGGATTAGATTTTTCTTTTCCATCAAATGTTTTATTTGCCGTTGACTATCTGTTTCAAAGTATCAATGAAAATGCAACTAGTTTTTGTTACTTGAATGCTTATGATGGGTACAAATAATTTATTATCTTGGCTGCTTCTTCCTCGATTAAAAATTACCAATAGATTTGAGATATTTAGTCCCATCTATTCCACTAATCCAATCTCGGACCTTGACACCTAAAAAGCCTATAAACATAGCCCACAAGATGAAGCTCCTCATTAAATACCACTCACCGATCAGTCGTTGAGCATATCTAAAATGTCTTTAAAACTTGCTTACTCATTTTCCCACTCACAATCATCTCATGAAATGGCTCAATACCCACAAAGCTCATCCAACTCGAATGATCAAACCATTCACTCCACCATTCACAAGTTTATGACCACCAAACACCTAAAGAAATACGTCGCCCAAAGCTATGTTCAACCAGACTCCGACTCCCTTATAGCTTGGTCTATCACCTCAAGTGTCACTCTATCACACTCACGTTCTCCACACTGTATGGACTTCACCATAGAGTCTGATGAGTTCGACCTTTCTACCACAGCCGAATCACCTTTGATCAATCCAACCAAAGCCAGACCTTCTTGGATCAAAGCCGGTTTTTCGGAGCAAGAGCCTTTTGGCTCAGAGGATTATGAATGGGATACCCAACTACGTCACCCCATCTAGATTATCTTGATCATATTTTGTAGTTTGTAATCTATGGATTGTCATGGCCTTTACAACATCTTACGTCGTGTAGTTGCTCCCTATTTTACTGTATGGCAAAGGGGAAAAGAAATTTATATGTACGTGTGAGAGTACCTGTGAGACTATGTCTATTGTCCTTGTATTATGTGTCATCTAAATGAAACTTTATCTGTGGTATAACATAAAAGCTGTCACTTTTTGCTATCATTCGTTAAAATTTTACATTCTCAAAAACCCTTAATAAACTTAGGGGGAATCCTACTTAGGGGGAATCTCTCAATTTTTGAATTGCCAAGTACATATAAGTGTAAAGGTTGCCATCATCAAAAAGTAGGAAATTGTTAAGACAAGATCCTTTAGTTATGATGATAGCAAACCTTGTATTGTCTATCTAATGCATTTGTCAAGATTTATGATTTCAGATAGACAGGTGAATAAGTGCTTAGCACGCAAGGTTGCAAGCGCACTTAGGTCATTAGTGGCTTAGCACGCAAGGTTGCAAGCGCTCTCAATCCATAACATGTGCTCTACCAGTCGGGCACCTATTGGCGAGAGTTCCGGAGAACTTCTAGCAAGACATAACTAGTCAAGAACCACACCAACATATATCTCTTACATTAGACATTAAACAAGGACCAAAAGGAGTTAGCAACGTTGACAAACTCACTTAGATGATTCACAAACACACAAGCAACTTGCTCATGACAAACTCACGACAAAAGGTGTATCTCATTAATGTACAAGATAAACAAAGGCTATTAATGAACATCATTACATAGCCGTAATAAATTCAGAAGAGAGCATTTATGAGCATTAATGAGCCAGACAAGGTCAGACAAGTTGAAGTGTGCAAGTGGTGACTGACCACTTGGGAGACGCGCCGCCAACTTGCCCATTCACAAGGCAACGCGTGTGCTGTTGGCTCCTGATCAAGTTGGAAGAAAATCTGCTGTAGGGTGCAGCTATTATATTCGTAGAAGAATGAGTACTCTACTCTTAGAGTCTACAACTCATAGGTTGTTGGTTGACATCTCAACTAACTTGTATATATATGTGCATTAATGTTCCTTGTAACACAAGCCTGTACGAGAGAAAAGATAGAGATAATCTGGGCAAGTGTGGATCAGACTTAGGAGTGTGTGTAAGTGCTAGAGAGTTGGTGAGCTAGAGAGGACTGGGTTAGAGTATCAATACATTGGGTATTTGATAAGCAGGTCAAGGAACGGTCGGTGAACCGTAGGCCGATAGTCAGGAGAGGGTTGATGACTTTAGGGGTAAAGTCGAAACTATCCTGGGAGTTCGTGTGGGGCAAGGGAGGTTGAGTGAATTTGGGTGTGTAAATTCTCAATCGAAATGTGTTTTCCAATTTAAGTTTATCTCTCATCCCTTCCTAAACTATCAAGGTTTATTAGAAGTCCACGATACATCCACGACACGTCGGGGACGCATCAGGAAGCGCTTGCTAGTTTCAACCGGGTTGTTATGCTTTTGATAACTAGGGTTTATTTTGATTGGGGCACGGATTGTACCCAGGCTTGTAGCCTATTGAATGACCAGTGTACCATGTTGTACACATGCTTGTATTTTGAACTAAGTAGGTCTCGTTAGACTTGAGTAGGGTGTTATGCTCATAGTCGATTTGTATAAACTAGTAAGAACATAATGTCTATTGGGATTGTACATTGGTAAAATCGGTACAGTTGGATTGTAAGTGTATTTGACCCAGTCTAGAATGGAAATGGAATGAAGATTGAAATAGTGTAAGTACTCGGGTATCCTGAAATACCCCAAACCTTAATATGTTAGTTAATTAGATAATTAATATAATTTAAGACTTAATTAGTCACTAAGAACATGTGGGAGAAATTCCCGAAAGAACGAATCCATATAATGGATTAAAAGCACAAACGTGACTTTAAACGTCTAAAACGAACTTGTATAAATTATAGTTGATTTTATAACTATAATTATATACCAACTAAAGTCTAAGAATTTTTAGGAAAAATATATATATACATTCCGGAAACCGGACCCGGACTGTTAAAACTGACAGTTCGGGAATTAAGGGTGTTATCTACTAATGACCAAGTGCCACTCTCTCACATTGTAATATAAAATCAGATTTTATTTTCCCCTCTACTCAATTAATTCTATCTTATTTACTAAACTACAAAATAATAAAATTCCCCTCACACACTAACTCCCTCTCACACTCTCTCTCTTCCCCTCATTCTCTCATTCAAGTTTTTTCTTTTCCCTCACCCAGCTCTCTCTTTCTGTTCTTGTTGCCAGCAATGGCGATTTTTACAAGCCAAAGAAACCCCAACTTCAACTCCTTGTAACTTCTTCATCCTAGCTCAAATCAAGAAATTCTTTCACCAAAATACTCCTCTCATCTTGGGGATCATTTTGCACCTTTCAAAATCTCAAAACTCCATATTTCATCTCCATGGGTGTACCATATTTTGAAGAAGAAACTTCATATTCTTGAAGCCAATCATCTTCTTGTTGTTCTAAGGTAAGAAGGAAATCAAAGTTTCACTTATTCCTCCATTTCCTTCTTGAAATCGATTTTCCCTAATTTGAACACCATGCTTATTCTCCATGTTAGCTTGTTCAATCTCTTGAGGTGTTGGAGCTAGCCCTAATTCATCGCCAATCACTTCACTTTGAAGTAGAAGGTAGTTCCCTCCATGTGTTCAAGTAATTTCTAAATTCTAGGGTTAATGAATTATAAACCCTAAATACTCATTGTGGCTATCTTGGCCTGGTCATTAGTGTAGCAATTTATCCCGTTGAGTACCGATTGTGGAACAAGAAGTAAAGAGAAGGGGAAAGTTTGAAAAGAAAACCAAAGGTAATTAACTTACCTTAAACCAATGTGTGAGCTATGAAATGTGTTTTGTTTGAGCAAATAAATGTTGGGTGTAATGCAGGTGTTGCTAATAATATGAGGAAATTCAGTGTTTAATTTGTTGTTGTTGTTTAAGTGCCAAACTTTAAGGGTTACATACATTGTGGTGTTGTTGTCAAAGGGATGGTTTTATATACAAATTGTGTTTTGGAATGAGTGTCGTCAAAGTGTTTTGGTGGGCTAAATAATGTGGGGGAAACATGTAATAACTATGGGGAGATCATGCCAAAAATTGTATAAAGTTTGGGTGCAATTCTGTACTGAAAATGCAATTTGAAAATGAACTTACAGGCACGTCCGAACTTCCGTCCGGACTTGGAAGTTCGGACATGCCTCGTTGTGTTATAAATTTTCCGAGTTTCGGGTGATGTCCGGACTTCTGTCCGACCTTTGAAGTCCGGACACGTTAAAATTTTTCCCCAGGTTTCAGTCTCGACTTGTGTCTGACCTTTGATGTCCGGACACAAGTTCGGACGCGTCAAAATTTTTCTCAAGTTTTAGTCTCAACTTGTGTCCGACCTTCGACGTCCGGACACAAGTTCGGACACGTTGAAAAATTTTCTCGATTCACTCTCGACTTGTGTCCGACCTTTGATGTCCGGACACAAGTTTGGACGTGTTTTAAAATTTTCCCAGATTTCTGTTCGACTTGTGTCCGACCTTTAATGTCCGGACACAAGTTTGGACGCTTGTAAAATCTTCCCAAATTTTGTTGGACTTGTGTCCGAACTTCAAAGATCGGACACAAGTTCAGACAAACGCCAGTTTTCAATTTCTAAGTCTCGGCTTATGTCCGAGCATTGATGTCCGGACACAAGTTCGGACATGTCACTGTTTTTAACATAATTTGCTCGTTTGAGCCCCGTTTTGACTTCCGTTTGCGGGGGTTTGTCTAGGACATGTAGGTGGGTTATAATGATAACTAGAAAGATGGAAAAATCATAATAAAGTGTGAAAGAAAAATAAACTAGGAATGTGAAGTAACAAATTAATAAAGGTCTAGTACATTAATTAACCGACATTACTAAATGTGTATAGGATTCTCCAACGGTGGGAACCAATCACAGCAAGGACCAAGGTATGGTTTTCTTGCAGTCTGTTGCCTACCGGTTTACACCGGCTTGTGTGTTATTTGTTTTTTTGTGTGTTTACAACCTTGTAAGATTAAACCATGAAATGAGTTTACAGTTCTTATTATTAATGTAACGTGTGTGTACCGATACCGGTAACCTCGAATGCGTGCTAACCATTAATTAACCAAAACTAGGAACGTAAGAGAACAGTATCCAGTAATAACGTTTCCCAACCTAAGGAATGTTCTAACCCGGCTATGTGTGTGTAGTTGTGATATGTGTTGCTGAATTATGCCTTATTTCCGTTGTATGTCTAACTGGACTTAAGCACTTACTTGTGTGAGATTATGTTAAGCTCCCATGGTGGGACTACTAACGAGTGCTAACGGGGGAAGTGAGGAATCCGGTCGTTCCGGTCACGCGTGTATGTATGGGTGTCGACATCTGAATCAGATTCGGCTCTCTCCTTATGTTAGGGTAGTTTTCCTTTTATGGGGAATTCGACCTCCCATTAGCTTAGCCAAATCTTGCCTACCTGACTTCCACTCGGGCTAGGGGGAAATTATGTGTTGATGTGTTCGGGTCACTACGCCCGTCTCATCTTTCAAGTTAAGTTATTCATCCTACTAACAAAATAGTAATGTGATATGTGTTAAGCTTAACATGAGGATGAAGACATTCTCTAGGCTTACAAGTTGACTAACCACGTTGGTTGTTCCCTAAAGTGAATTTTTCCACTATGTATGTATTGTTATTGTTCTGCAATAATTCTGGTTATGTATATGCATGTTGTATGATAAAATCAACGCCATGTTATCATGACAATTAGTTGCGTGTATCCCGGTAGTCAGCGGGCTGCACGTTAACCATGCCAGCAAAAGGTTGCTGACCCCTTTGGGGGCTATGTTTATTTGCAGGATGAGGATCGAGGAAGCAGAATGACTTTAGATCCTAGGTTGTTCATACTGTCGTTATTTTTGGATGTTGAACTCGGGTAGTGCCTGTACACTCGAGGTCGTATATTTTTGGTGGATGTAGAATCAGTTGGTGATTTTTGTTCAGTTACACTCGGTATATTGTGATTATTTTTGGATAGGCGATTTTTGGAAGGTTGTAATTATGCTCGGGATTATCGTAATCAGACCGATACATTGTATGTAACTGCCTTGTTAGCCACGTGGGTGGCTAACGGCGTGTAACACCGCCCTTTGGGAATATGATTAAGTTATGATTCCGCTGCGATTATTGTTTAAGTGTGGAGATTATGGTTGGGGTGTTACAAAAAGTGGTATCAGAGTGAAGTATCGCTCTGATTACCGATTACCGAGCTTAGGGATATACCGAGTTCGGAATTTAAACCTTGTCGTCCAAAGGACGTTATAAACATTTGGTACGATAAGTTTGTAAGCACAATACTAATGTGCTCTCATGTATGTTCAGATGGCAGGGCGACCGTGGGGACAAGGCCGTGGAGGGCCTGGTCCAGGAGATACGAGGGATAATCCCACCGCTCAGATGATGGCCGAAGCTGTAGCGGCCGCCCTAGCACAAGTAGTACCTCAGATTGTGGCTGCGGTAACAAGGGCAACAACAGCCCGTTGGTCAGGATCAGCCTGAACCACCACCACCACAGCCACACGAAACTAATTGGGTAAAAGCATTGGCCGACTTGCGACCCCCGTCTTTCAAAGGGGAGACCGACCCTTCCAAACTAGAGGCGTATATCTCGGAGCTTGAGGCCGCCTACGAGACTTTGGCCGTTCCTGCTGATGCCAAGGTCCGACTTGCTGCTTTTTATTTGAAGGGTTCGGCTAGGAACTGGTGGAAACTTGTGAGGGCCGAGAAAGTGGCCGATCCGGTTTTTGGATGGGAACAGTACACGGCATTACTAAGGGCCAAGTACTATCCAGTGCACGTGCAAGAGGCAAAGCGCCTGGAGCTTGATAGTTTGAAGCAAGGAGACAAAATGACGGTGGACGACTACTACCACCTTCACCGACCTTGTTCATCTTCTACCCGACCTAGGTTACTCGAACCGGGTCCTAGTGAACCGTTTCTACAGTGGGTTGAGCCACCGCCTACGCTGTGGCATGGGGCCAGCCGAGTACAATACCTTGCAGGTATTTTCAAATAATGTCTAAGTGTGGATGAGTTATGTTATATGTGAGTGTGTAAATGTGTTGCGGGGCATGACTAACACCTTGATACTTCAGGAGTGCTATCATGCCGCTGCTAAGGTGGAGATCACCGTCCGTCTGAGGGACGAGGAGAATGCGCATAAGCGCAAGGTCTCGAGCGAGGGCCAAAGCTCGCAATGGTACCAAGGAGGGAAGAAGAGGAAGCCTTACCCTCAGCCCCAGAAGGGCCAGCAGCAGGATGTCAAGGGCCAAGCCCAGCCCACTACCACTGAGGAGCCGCTGAAGCTCACCTATGCCTATGCGGCTAAGCCCTTACGCTCTCACTCGCCCAAAGGTAACTAGTTAATTCCGAATACCGAATTCAAGTATGTATTACTATATTGTAAAGTGTGTATTGATTGTGTGTTGTGATAGCAGCCAGTACGGGCTCGGGACCGGAGCGCCACTACTTCTGTAAGTGGTGCAAAGGTGACCATCCCGGCAAGGATTGCAAAGGGAATGATGTGCAGTGCCACTACTGCAAGAAGCTGGGGCACCGTGACTTCGAGTGCTACAATAACCCTGATGGCAGAAACTATAGGCCTAGAGGGCAATGGAAGGGTAAGGCCACTGCGACCACTGAAGGCCCGAAAGCTACTTATCAGCCTTCCCTAGGGCAAGGAAATACTGAGTCCCAGAAGGGGAAGGGGCCGGGAGCAGGCAAGACTGCCTTGAACGTGGTGGACCGGTCAGAGGCACCAGGATCGTCTTCTAGACCAGGTACCCCTTTAAACCGTTAAGTGAGATTAGTGTTTGCTTACCGCATTCCATGCATGTGTTACTGGGTCTAAATGTATAGCCACATAAGTGATGAGTTAAAGTATAATGTGAAATCACCTAAATTAGAAAATTCTAAACCTTAGGAACCTTCAATATTTGCTATCCAACCCCACCCACACCGAACTCCGGAGATGTAACACCCCTACCGCTAATACCGTCATTACTGTACAAATACTTACCTTCGCAGCGGATACTACATACATAACGGCGGGTGTACAATGTCGTTAGTCACCCACGTGACTAACAAGGCGAGTTACAATACTACATACTATCGGTCTGATGAATATGAACATACCGAGTACTCTACACAATACAATACTTCCCATTGCATACTCATCCATAATCCAATTACAACTCCAATACATTACTATACCGAGTTTACTACCATCCTTACATTACTGATACAGTTTAGACTTCCAAATTCGTATCACGTTACAAATACAATTCCTTCTACTCAACTACCCATGCTTATGTAGCAGTCCCCGTCCTACTCTCTCGAACGGTGGTCAGCTTCGAATACCTGCACACTAAAAACGGTCCCCCTAGGGGGTCAGCTTACGCTGCATATGAAATTCGCATATACCGCGTGCTAACCGCGGTACGCCGACTACTTTGGGTCGGATATACATGGAGTTCATTTTACATGCATACATACATACAAATACTACACAATACCTTACAACAATACTTACATACACATGCAAGGTACAATACTTACCAAGGAAGACAATTCTATAGTCAACCGTTTGTATTAGTTACTTATTCAATACTCTTTCGTGGTGTTACTCATTACTCTGTTCGTACTATGTTCGATATTCGCTACTCTACTCAATCTCACTCCTTACTCTTGCGTACTCATCACTCCATGTTTAGTACTTTACTCGTACACGATCCTTACTCTGTACTCGTTACTATACTTGTGTACACTTGCTACTCAATACTCCATACTACTCATACGTACTCAATACTCAATACTTACTCGTACATACTCAATACTCGGTGCTCATTACATACTCATACATACGCAATACTCATTACTCATTACTTTGGCCTCTGGGCGGAGTCATACACAAGACTCGCCACCGGACCTATAATACGAGGGCTATACGCTTAGCTCCTCAAATACTCAATGTCCGTTTTTACCGGACTACTCCAATTCCCAACACTCTTCTCTCAGAGTATATTACAATCTCATGGATTAGCCTAGAAGTATCTCTCTCGATTACCTCTGCTAGCTTAGGGAATTACCACCGTCTAGTATCCTCAGATTTAAGGGTTTCCCCAACATATCGAATACTCTCTCGTTCGGGGCATACTTACATCAGTCGGGTCCTCTCATAATGGGTCGACTAATTACTAAGGGGTTTGGAGATCCCTCATCATTCTTTACTACTCTCATGGTTCATGCTTTACACCAAGATTAATTCCTCTAATAGAGGTTACTTATATACTTCCACTACTTTTTGTTTGTGGATTATTCATTTTGTTTCTCCTACCGTTATTGGAAGGTTATTACTCCCGTACACTCTCTCACATTCTAGTGAGTTCATTGGGTTGTGTTATCATTTATTGATTCGATAGTTTAGTGCGTTGCTACTGTTCCATTAGTTCACGACATGACTCTTACTACGAGTCGCTACTCAACAAGACTCATCTATGAGTCATACTACGCACCAAATGAAGCCACACAATCAATCAAGAAGGGTTAGCTCACACAACATACATCAAGACATACAATGAAAGGCAATAAACCGTTTTCATGCTTTAGTCTTGATTAGCCGGCATACAGCACACAAATCAACGTAACTCGGTTAGCATACGGGGCATGAGAAAATCATACCTTTCACCGGAGTTAGCTCTACCGTGTGTTCCCTCGTCCCTTGTTTCACACTTGTTCCACTGATAATGTTCCAACATTGTTATTAATACTATACTCTTATGATACACAAATAATTACTACTCCCGTACTTACCCCGTTATTCCGGTATGCTTAATGTTCTTATACTCACAACTTATTTACTTACTTTCATACTTGTTTTCCTCTAGTTTTATGTTTCATTGGTGTCTTACACATTTATTGTTTAAACAGGAGGAATAACATAGATAGGAGTAAAGTAGATGAAGAGAGGAACGCGTGGCGCAAACGGATCCAAAATCGGAGTTGAAACGAAGAAGATACAACATTTCGAAGTTAGCCTGCTGGAACCGTCCGACCCAGAACCGTTCCGTCCGACCCATACACCTCTGGGTCGGACCATTCCAGTAGTTTTTCTTCCCGGGGTCTGTTCCCGTCCGACCCACCGTCCTCCCCAACCTCTGGGTCGGACGGATCCAGAACCTACCTACAGATTTTGTTTTTCACTTTTTTCTTACCCATTTCTTACCCATTTCTTCCCCAATCTTCCTACATGTAACCCCACATGTTTTAACACTAATTAAGCTTCCTAAAATACCTTAATTCATCCCCCAAATCCATTACTAAATTCATCAAACAACTTACACAATTTTCTTACTTCTTCTACAACACATGTAACAGTTTTTGTTACACCTATGCTACAGATTTTACAATTCAATTCTCCCATCCAATGCTTCCTCAACCAATGCCATTCCTAGCATTCTAAATACCTCTCCTTACCATGCCAATTCATTTCCAAGCCATTACACTTCCTACACCCAAGTTCCAACACTCATTTTACAAAATCTTGCACATTAGTTTTTCTCTAGTTTCTACAATGTTTTACTACACATCTTGCTACAGATTTTATACCCTTTCCTTCTTATACTACAACCACTACTCCATGGTCATTAAACATCTCTATAATCCCCAATACATACCTTGGTTCTCCCATTCACCAAGTCATCCACAAATGTACATATTCCTACCAAAATTTTGCCATAGTTCACCTATAATTCTCACTTATCCACACATACCCATTATCACCAAAATCATTCCTATTCTAGCCACACCCATACAAGGGTCCTACCAGCAATACAAGCAATCTTAATACATCATTAATTCCTCAAAACACAATATCAATACACATACACAATTCCTTGGCTCTAAGGCCTACAATCCACATACTTGTTCACAAATACCCAAACTTTCACAATTACAATTCTACTACATTATTTTGGTTTCTTTAAATTGGTTTACCCATTCCCATTATCCTAATGCATTAAAATTTTAGCATTAAGGAAGAGCTCTTACCTTGAGCTTATATTTCCTTCATTTCTTTTCCACTTCTTCTCCTTCTCTTTTTCTTGCAAAATCGGCCATGTGGGGGATGGAGTTTCCAAACTCCATCCCAACACCCAAATTACATAAGGAGAATATAATTAGACTTCTAATCTCTTAAAACACTACTAATTCAATGAAGGGTTTAAATCACCATTAGTTAGGGTTTTTACCTTGGAGTTTTTAAGAGAGGTTTTTAAGCCTTGAATACAAAGGAGAGTTCCTCCACCATTGGAGAGTTGAACCAAGCTCAAACAAAGAAGAGAACAAGGTATTACAAGAAGGGCAAAAATCGGTTATACAAGGAGGTAGAGGGAACTTGAGTTTTTCATGAAGATTTTTACCTTGTTGGAAAGAGGAGACTCCAAGCTTCACAATGGTGTGCTTTTCTCTTCAAATGGGGAAAACCCATGGAGATGAAGTTGCTCATTTTCGGATTTTGAAAAGATAGAAATGTAGAGCTTGAAGAGAGGAGCAAGAATATGTACTTTTTTCTCATTTGGAGTTTTAATATGGCTTGAGCATGAGGTAGAAGAGGGGCTGCCATGGGAGTCATCTTGGAGCTCCAAAATTGGCTGAGAAGCAGGAAGGAGGGAGTGCTCCGGTGGGGAGAAGGAAGAATAGGAGAGAGAGAAGGAAATGCGGGGAGAGGGGGCTACTTTTTACTTTTTGTTACTTTTTGTTTTCGTGTCTTCTAGTGTGTGTGAGAGAGAGTAATATTTAATTGAGTGTGAGAGAGGGTATTAATTCCCTATAAAAACCGGCCCCCTTATACTGTTAAGCTGGAGCAGTTTTTCGTCTTTTACAGAAAACGCTCGTTATTTTACCCGGTTTAGGTACTATTCACTAACCGGGCCCGTTTTCCGGAATTTTCTCGTTTCTTTATTTTAATTGGCTATTAAGCTTCCGTTAGTGCCTAATAATAGTTATTTAATTATTTATTATTTTTACGGGTTCGTTTGACCACTTAAAATCATGTTTTCGGGTTTTCTCGAAAAACGTGCGCTAAAGCTCTATTAGCGTTTTAATACATTATTTGGATCCATTTTCTTCGGGGATCATTCCCGTATACTAATTAGGCATGAATAAGCCTTAGGAATCCTTACGATACTATAACCGAGGTCTGTACCTCCTATGGTTATTTAACGCTCATTTTAGCGTTTTCCGCTTTCTAAGCGTTTTTCTCATTTCTTTTGGATTTATTTTCTTTACCAAAACTACTTAGGCACTATTAGGCCCTTAAATACTATATTAAAACATTCTAATCACCATATTTAAGTTCGGGGTATTTCAATCTACCCCCCTTAAAGAACTTTGCCCTCAAAGTTGGTGAATCTAATACTATTACTCGTACATATACTCTATGCTAAGGTTATGACCTCTACATATAATTTGTCAAACTCCAAATGTCTGACATGTTGCATGCTACACATCCAAACAGCATGTCACTGCATGCATAGCAATCAAAAATATCCGCTTTACTTCTCTCCAAGGGGGTCCATCCGCAGACAATTAGGTACAATCCTCCCCCAATGGCGAGTGATCCCTCAGGTACCGGTCACGTTTGAACACTTACGCTTTCTGGTTCACGGCCGTCATGACTTGAGCACTTACACTTTCTGGCTCTACGGTCCTTTGGTTCTGATCAAATTCATTTGCACATATAGAGATCCTCGGGCACTTACTCATACTTACCTACTCATACTTTACTCATACTTACTCGGGGCTACGCTGCCCCAGTGCCCTTGGAAAAATACAAAACACACACTGATACCGTACAACCGGTGTAGTGGTTTCAAAACTAATCAACACTCCCACCGACTCGAAACTAGCTTCTCTTCCTATGGTTTCGACCGGATACCCGTGCCTAGGCATGGATGGTCCACTAGCGCCCGTGGGAGTGGTTTCAAAACCGATCCTTATTCTCAAGTTTGTAGAAAACATTGTACCAAATTAGTTTTGGAAATTCATTTGGAAAACTTGCATACATCTCCCAAATATCATTTATAATGATTATACCTATTACTAGTGTTATTTCCGTGACCACTTAAGGGGAGCTTCCAGAGTCCTTCAACCCCAATGTGATCAGCATTGGTGTTGAATTATCTTTCCCCCCCAATTTGTGTTCGGCTTCCCTTGATCGCTAGCAAATCAAGTTCCACTTCCCACCTCAATACAAACAGACAGCTCGTCAACCATCATTTCATTTTCTATCTTTTTAATCTTGCTACTCATAATCATACACATACATTTTCCAATTTATATGACTCACTTACTTACTAATCATCTCATCAACTATTGCTACATCATCTCCAACTACTATACTTTGAGAAATTCATGGGTGTAATATCCCATTAATTTGCTATACCACATTTATACTCATGAAATACATCGGTTGTACACCGATTCATACTCATTACATACATTGGTTCCATACCGATTTATACTCCTCAAGTCTCCCATACATACTCATTCTTCATACTATTACCAATCGGGGTTCTCATTCCCCTGGAGTTTCTCTACTCCTTTTCCTATACTTACTTCCCAAATTACCACAATTACACAATGAGTGAATACAAATGTTTATGAAACATAAGTATCAATCATTAAAACAAATCCTTTTGCGCTATGCGCATTGTAGTTTACGCACCTATCACGTAAAACATACATTTCGCGGTTTTCGCTCTACCCCCCTTAAAAGGGATTACGCCCACGTAATCTACCATGTGTCAACATTGGACATTGGTCGAAGGCACTCAGCCGTCATGGAGTGGTTCTGTAACACCCCATCCAAAGCCTATCGTGGTTATCGCAATCTGAACACTTAATCGAATATGTCGCAGCGGAAATAAACAACTCCTGAACCTTGCCACGGTCTGATCGTTAGAAGATACCGGTTAAAATACTTACAATACTTATCCAAAAACAATTATCCAATTTACACGTCAACGCTTATAATACCACGACCAACCGAGTACTAGTATCTCAAACATAACCTCAACTTACAACAGTTTAATATCAACAGTCGGGTGCACAGGCGCAACCCGAACTCAAAATAAAAGTCCCCTCCTAAGCCTAACCGCTCCTACTCTCGTAGTGCGTCCTCATGGGCCTCTTACCTGCAAGTGTAAAAATAGCCCCCGAGGGGGTCAGCACGAATGCTGGTACACCCTCTCATGGCCCCCAAGCTAACGGGGCTACGACGACTAATTGTCGATAGCATGGAAATTGATTACTTACACAAACATAATATGAAGTGCAATAACAATAACCACAGATGAACATATATAGTTCACAAGCAATGAACGACTCAAGCGTTCTCTTAACAAGTGGGTTAGTAACCCCCTCCTTAGTCCTCATTTCCTTAATCTCAGTTCCTTACCTTACCTTAATCTTAATCTCAAACTTATACTTGCCAACCTCTCCACTATTAGATTGGTTAGCCCTTAATTGGTTGCTTATCTTTGTAGGGCTTGGTTAACCCTAGCCGGTAGCAGTGCACTATCCGACGATAAGCTACCTTCCTTAACTTATTAGGGATGTAGGCTTGATCCCTCCACGCCTTCCTTATTGTGCCTCCCACCTCGAACAGTAGCCCGGGTGGTCGGGTCGATTTGTTGACCCTAGGCGACGAGTCTAATGACCAGTCTTATTTGGAAGTCGGATCTGATTCAGATACCGACCTCCCCCAATACACATGTGCCGGTACCATTCCGGATTCCTCACTCCCACCCCAAGTTATGGTTAGTGAAAGCCTTAATTACCAAGTGTTAGTTAAACCTTGACGGGTAAAACCAACAATCAACGATACTTAGTTCTCAACCTTAACTCAGTAAGTACTAACCTTGGTTAGTAACAGTCTCAAGCCTCGCGGGTTAGTGTAAATGTAACACAATCGCAACGAGAGCAATATAACCGGTTGCATGCTTTATCTTGTTTTAGTCGTAGCAAATAAACAGATAGCACACAAGCCGAGGGACACCTCGTTAGCAAGCAGGTCACGAAAAGGATTGTACCGTTCACCGTCGATCGTTGTTTGTTTAACCTTCTTCGGGGTCCCAATTCACAAACCTAAAACATCCATTCATTTTTAGGTTATTAGTTATTTGCACCTTACTTAACTCACTTAGTCTCTAAGGACTTCCATTAAATAACCTCTCAAGTCTTTATCACTTAGTCTTACAACTTTACTTTTATCATCAAAACTTATACTTAATTTTAACTTAACTCCTTAAGTTCTTAGGGTCCCAATTATCACTACCCTTCCAAGGGCATACCTCATTACCCATTACCTTTCTTAGAATTTGAAATTTCTTTTTTTTTTTTTTTCTAAGTGTTAAGGGTCGACCGACCCACCGACCGACCCTACCCCTGGGTCGGTCCATTACAGAAACTCTTCCGTCTCTTGAAACCCATCCGACCGACCCAGAGCTAGACCGACCGACCCAAACCCTCTGGGTCGGTCCCTTACAGAACCCATTTTCCTACTCAAATCTTGCCCGACCGACCCAAAGCTAAGCCGACCGACCCAAGCCCTCTGGGTCGGTCCAGTCCAGAGCATTCCGGCTGGCTTAACTTGGCCCGACCGACCCAACACTGGGTCGGACCCTGGGTCGGTCCTCTACAGACCTTCCTCTTAAATTGCCTCTTTCAATTCCAAACTTCTCCTCATATATCCAAATATGTTATAACCTCATTTGGGCACCTCAAATACTCCTTAAGCCCTCCTCAAATCACATTAAATCATTCACCAAGATACACCTTAGTCCTTATGCATTTTCCTTGTAATAATGCTAATTCTTGTAATGTTTTCCTCTTGGTTTCTAGGTGGTGGTTCTTACCTAAAGTAACCACCATGCCAAATGTTTTCTTCACCACTATAACATCATCTCCCAAGCATCTCTCACTTATCTAAACTCTTTTAAGCATTCACTTAAAGTTCCTTAACAAGTCTAAACTTCCATCATCATCACATTATTTCCTTCCTAGATGTACACCAACATTTGCCTAAGTCCTAAATACCCAAATACATTCTTTGATTCCTAAATATTCCGTGGTGATACCTAAGTCATCATAAGTCATTAAAACATCTTAACTTCACCCTTTTTCATCAAGGCAACCCATAGAACATTCCTAGACTTCCTTAGTCATTAAATTCTCTTAGGATATCTTAAACACTTAAACTCTCCTTTAAATTTTGCCATGGGTTCTCTAGTATATAGTACTTCCTAACAAATGGTTTTTCTCCATCAAACAATCAATACCACACAAATTCTCATCACAACACCTTAGCACCCAATTTACACTAAAACTTCACCACATCATCATATAACGCTTGAACTTAAAATGCTTGGCACTTAGGCCCTTAAATAACAATAATCTTAACCACTGAATTTCCACATATATATGCCTTCAACCTGCGAACACACTCAACAAGGCTCCCATTGAAATAAAAATGCTTCTTGTACTTCACCTTTATATTCTTAAACTATCTCCTTTCTCATTTGCTCCTTAGTCACAAGTTCACAAGTATAGACATTGTTTCTCCTAGGTTTTAATAGCTCCTTCCACACATAAACTAAACACTAAGCTCATCATTTACCCACATCTCATTCCCTTAAACAACAAGACACCTTAAGGTAAGCAATTTACCTTGTTTTCTCACAAGCTTACAAGCTTTTCTCCTTAGGTTTTCTTTGTTCAATCTCGGTCACCAATGTGATTCTCCTTGCCAATGTTCTAACCAATATACAATGACTCCAATGAGTACTAGATAACACATTAACCCTAAGGAACAAACCCTAGGTTTAAAAATATGTTTTAAGGTATTAATGTGATTGTTTTACCTTGGTTTCTCAAGACAAACTTGGATGTGAAGCAAGAAGGACCTCCTCTCCTTTGAAGAGTAGAAACAAGCTAGAACAAGGCATAAACATGGAGTCCCATGAGTATATATTCTCGGTCAAGTGAAGAAGAAAATGGTGGAAACCTAGATTTTCTTACACTTCTTTACCTTAAGAGAATGGAGATGCCAATGGAGTCTCCAAACTTGAATTTCCTCCTCTAATGGTGGTTTGACTTGGCACCAAAATGAAGCTCTTGAAGTTTTGAAAAGATAGAAAGGAGGAGCTTGAGCTAACTAAGAAGAATATCTTTTGTTTTGGATTTGGAGCTTAAATGAGCAAGATGTGTGCAAGAGAAGATGAGCTAGCATGGAGGTGAGCTCTACGTGAATGGAGAAGAGAAAGAGAGCAAGAAAACCGTGTGAACAAGGAAGAATGAAGAAGTGAGGAGAGAGAATCACTAAAGGTGAGATATTATGTAAAAAGGTGAATAGTACCTTAGGCTTTAAAAGACTTATTTGCTTCCTTAATCACTTAATGAGTCATAAAGGTGGTGACTCACCCCTTAAGAAACCGGCCCCCTTTTAGTGATGAGGGTAGTTTAGTCTTTATTGACCAAATGTCTCACTTATATAAACTTATGTTATAAACTAGCTTAATAAATTCACTATTCATCAAAAACAAGGCACATTGTTGTGAAATTTTTGATTTCCCATTGATATAGACCTCCAAATGTGATACTATATAGTACACATATTAATTAGAGAGTAATGATGGACATTTAGCCATTCAAAACTCATTTACAAGACAATTTTTCAAAAACGTGCTTTAAGACTCCTTAAAGCACATTTTGTTTGTTGTTTTAACTTGTGTTTCAAGCTTGGTTTTCTTTGGTAATTGATTTAAAATGACCCATTAGTATGCTACTAAGGTCTTGGAACAATATTTGGGTACTCTCCCATATCTCTCCAAGCTTAGAGCACGTTTTTGCTTAAACTGCTCTTTTGGTGTTTCCTTATATTTTCTTTGATTAGAAATGTTTCGTAATGTTTCTAGGCTATTTAGCCTCCTATATAGTTTATCATTTAACACCATATCTAAGTTTGGGGTATTTCAGGTTCAGTTTCCATGCGGTCTTATACAATGTTCCTTGATCAGTGGGTTTAACCGTATTACCGGTTAGTCCCTACATCAAGAATTTTCATCGGAGTTATTTAACTCTTAACCGGGTTCAGTTCTAGGTGTATGTACTTAGAATTTTGGCCCACTAGCTTCTGCTGCCGAACCCTGGTAACTTGGGTTATTCGCCTTCTTACACTCACCTTTTTATCCCTCTTGTTGTGGGAACAAGGTTATTAACCAAGTGTGGTATTCCTTTACCGTGCTCGAACTCGATGATTTTAGATTGTAACCAGCTCTTGGCAATCTATATACATACTTTGTGTTCTGTAGTGATTATTCACTTGGTTCCTCCGACTTATTGTCGGTTGAGGTTAAGTCACTACTTAGTTGTAGTGCTTCCTCTATTGTTAGTAGCTTCTGAATTATACCAGTTTCTCTGGTTCATTACAAGTGTTCTTTACTTGTATGACCTTGCATTTTCAATGCGTCAGTCCTTGTGACTTTCTTAAGTCTCCTTCCACCTTATTCCAATGGAATTCACATCTTGTGATTGTTGGTGTGTTTCACATCTCATGCTTCTTTGGCCTTAGGCCGCACGGTTTGTTTCTAAGCTTTTGCTTAGCTGGCTTATGCCATGTTCACTGGTGAAAGGAAGGATTTACTGCTACTTACCTTTTCCATGTTCCTAGCTATCCCACTAGATCATTGACTACACAAGTGCAATACCAAAACACTCAGTCCTACAGAGTGCAGAGGCGTGAACCCTTGGCAGTAACTCTCTTATGAGATTGCAATAGGACTGCTCGTTACTCTTTCAGGTGGTGTTTCCTCACTTGGTGCAGACTTCTAGCTTGTTGCCCGGTCTGTCTACCATCTTGTATTACAGCTCCATAGTATTGGTGATTATTCACATACATTGGTTGCCTGTTACGCACCATGTTCTTATTAATTCTCTAGTATTGGTTCACATGGCATCCGCTGTTGCTAGCTTCAGCTCATGCATTTATACAATGGTTTCCCCTGTATTTGGCAATACCGAATATGGTATTCTGATATTTTTCTGAGCTCTCTGAGCATCATTGGTTTTATAACCGGTTACTCCTTGGTTGTCATCAATTGCTGTTGAAGCTTATTCACATTGTTTGGCAATAATTATATGCTCAAGCTTAACTATATTAGTAGTTCTGAAAGGGATATACTTTCCGACAGTTACTGATGGTATCCCCTTTTTGGAATCCATGTGTTCACCGCTCTTGCGGTATCACATTTATGAGGGGTATCCTTGCTTGTTGGTCATGAAACTTTATTGGTGTCGTCCTTGACCACTTTCCATGTGGTCCACAACTGGTTTTGCAACCGTTGAACTCTGTAATGTAATAGTTTCATGGCATACTAGCCATATTGCCTAGAGCTCTGCTCATCATAGGCTATTCCAAGTGGTTACTTCTCCATATGCCTTAGAATGGCTTAGAGGTGATACTGGGCTCCATGATAAGATCATCGCATCACGTTTCCGTTCGTTGGAGACCCTTTTGTATTCTGGTATTGATCGATACCATTTATTGATTTGGGGTATCCCTTGTCAAGTGGGGTCCCTTCGGTGTTCTAACTGTATGTTTGTTCCAATTGTGGTGTTCTTACCACGATATTTCGTTCAACTGTGTTGACTTGGTACCCTTTATGGATTGCTCCTGGGTAGTACCGATTATATGGTAGCATCTGGCTGACATTTATGAGTATGTTCAGTTTGTTATCCCACCTTGCGGTTCTGGATCTGAGTTATCCGTTGGGGGTTGTAACGTCTCCCGTTCTTAGGGTAGACCATTGGTGTTTTTCCTTGTGTTATAACGGATTTGATATCCCTTCCGGTGATGAATGGTATTTCTGGTACCTTATAACATCACCCTGTGTGTTTGTGGTAGTTGTTCTGGGAGTTCTATCCCGCTCATTGTACACTGATGTGTCAATGTTAGGCATTTGCCTTACAGTGTTTAGACTGGGTATTCCTTCCAGTTATCATGCTTTACTTAGATATCTTCGAGACATACCCAATGTCTTATCCCGTTGTTAGTGCTTTTTGCACTTTCAACTCTTAATGGTTTTCCTGAAGTGAGTTTCTGACTCCTTAGCTTGTAGCTTATCTGAGTTTCCTTTGTTCGGTTGAGGTAACCAACTGTTCTGTTTCAAATTTACTTATGGTCCGTAGAATAGAGTTGACTACTTCCCGTGTTTCATACACTACATGTATACATACGTGGGGTACCTTTTGGCACGTTACCACTTACCTGACTATTTGTCGGGCCCGCAAGCTCCTTTGGAGTGCGGTCGTCCCACATCCCGTATTTGGGTACACTCGTAGTGTTCGTCACACGCCTAGGTGAAGTATTCTATTGTCAACTCCCCTTGTATCACTCTATGATACTCACCGTAATTCTGTTGGTTTGGTTTTAAAAATCCAAGGTTTAAAAGAAGAGTTGGTGGTTTTGAAAGAAAAATCTGAGTTTTGAAATAACAGTTCGGTGTTAAAAGGAATTCTTCATGGCGTTGCCATGATTGAGGTCTTGACCAAGTCCAGCTTCTTGCTGGCCGGTATGCTCTTAATACAATGGTCGGGCCGTTAGGCCTTTCCGAAGTTTCATTATTTAATCCTTAGGACTGGTAATCCTATATTTGCTCCATTCGTCATAGCGGTACTTAAGCAAGTATTTGCGGGTTGTTAAAAGTCTTCCAACGGTCTTGTAGTTGCCGCACTTGCCCTGGGCAAGTGCGCGGGTAGGTTGTTTTTCGGTTAACGTATACCGGTTACGGTATCGTTTCCATCCATAATTGGTGGTCTTATTAGATCTTCCTTCAGAGTACTTGACATGGTTGTCGTCCATCCGGGTGTCTCACACCTTCAGTGTGGTTAACGAGACTTGACTTATCCTTAGGAACCATGTTGTGGTCCTATTGGTGTCTGTGCTATGAATTCTTTCATAGTTGTCTGAAGTATGTTGTTCGGTTATTATGGCCTCTCGGCGTGTAGGTTTGGTATTAATCCAACCTCAACTAATTCCTTAGTCGGTTTGTATACCGTTGTTGGTACTATCAAGCATTACAGTCCGTAGACTCTCTCGTCTAGGGTTCGTTACTCTATCTTCCTTGCTTCATTACGCGATTGTGCTTCTCTTCTTGCTGGCTACACATGGTTCTCGGGACTGCGAAGCATGTCGCCCCATGGTGCCATAAATTCCATTACCCTTGTGTTTAGGATCATCATTTATCCGCCATTAAGTGCGGTCCTTGTCATTTAACGGGAACCGTCTTCGGGACTTCCAGTTCTTGGACTCTACCGTAAGACAGGTTCTTTTTCTAATAAGGTTTACTTGCAACTGCCAGATTGGGTATTACCCGAGTGTGAGAGGTCTTTCCATCTCTCTGGCGTTATTTCCATCTTAATACCGTGGGTTGCGGAGGGCAGGGTATGGTTGTTGTAGGTTTCCGGTTAACGCGAAAGTTCCTATCTAGCGTACCTCTCACGCTAACACTCAACCCTTATCCCTAAGACTCTAATTCCTAACTCAGTATTTTCCTAACTCGGTATTTCATCCATCAGAGCGATACTTCGCTCTGATACCACTTTTTGTAACACCCCTACCGCTAATACCGTCATTACTGTACAAATACTTACCTTCGCAGCGGATACTACATACATAACAGCGGGTGTACAATGCCGTTAGTCATCCACGTGACTAACAAGGCGAGTTACAATACTACATACTATCGGTCTGATGAATATGAACATACCGAGTACTCTACACAATACAATACTTCCCATTGCATACTCATCCATAATCCAATTACAACTCCAATACATTACTATACCGAGTTTACTACCATCCTTACATTACTGATACAGTTTAGACTTCCAAATTCGTATCACGTTACAAATACAATTCCTTCTACTCAACTACCCATGCTTATGTAGCAGTCCCCGTCCTAATCTCTCGAACGGTGGTCAGCTTCGAATACCTGCACACTAAAAACGGTCCCCCTAGGGGGTCAGCTTACGCTGCATATGAAATTCGCATATACCGCGTGCTAACCACGGTACGCCGACTACTTTGGGTCGGATATACATGGAGTTCATTTTACATGCATACATACATACAAATACTACACAATACCTTACAACAATACTTACATACACATGCAAGGTACAATACTTACCAAGGAAGACAATTCTATAGTCAACCGTTTGTATTAGTTACTTATTCAATACTCTTTCGTGGTGTTACTCATTACTCTGTTCGTACTATGTTCGATATTCGCTACTCTACTCAATCTCACTCCTTACTCTTGCATACTCATCACTCCATGTTTAGTACTTTACTCGTACACGATCCTTACTCTGTACTCGTTACTATACTTGTGTACACTTGCTACTCAATACTCCATACTACTCATATGTACTCAATACTCAATACTTACTCGTACATACTCAATACTCGGTGCTCATTACATACTCATACATACGCAATACTCATTACTCATTACTTTGGCCTCTGGGCGGAGTCATACACAAGACTCGCCACCGGACCTATAATACGAGGGCTATACGCTTAGCTCCTCAAATACTCAATGTCCGTTTTTACCGGACTACTCCAATTCCCAACACTCTTCTCTCAGAGTATATTACAATATCATGGATTAGCCTAGAAGTATCTCTCTCGATTACCTCTGCTAGCTTAGGGAATTACCACCGTCTAGTATCCTCAGATTTAAGGGTTTCCCCAACATATCGAATACTCTCTCGTTCGGGGCATACTTACATCAGTCGGGTCCTCTCATAATGGGTCGACTAATTACTAAGGGGTTTGGAGATCCCTCATCATTCTTTACTACTCTCATGGTTCATGCTTTACACCAAGATTAATTCCTCTAATAGAGGTTACTTATATACTTCCACTGCTTTTTGTTTGTGGATTATTCATTTTGTTTCTCCTACCGTTATTGGAAGGTTATTATTCCCGTACACTCTCTCACATTCTAGTGAGTTCATTGGGTTGCGTTATCGTTTATTGATTCAATAGTTTAGTGTGTTGCTACTGTTCCATTAGTTCACGACATGACTCTTACTACGAGTCACTACTCAACAAGACTCATCTATGAGTCGTACTACGCACCAAATGAAGCCACACAATCAATCAAGAAGGGTTAGCTCACACAACATACATCAAGACATACAATGAAAGGCAATAAACCGTTTTCATGCTTTAGTCTTGATTAGCCCGGTCACTACGCCCGTCTCATCTTTCAAGTTAAGTTATTCATCCGACTAACAAAACAGTAATGTGATATGTGTTAAGCTTAACATGAGGATGAAGACATTCTCTAGGCTTACAAGTTGACTAACCATGTTGGTTGTTCCCTAAAGTGAATTTTTCCACTATGTATGTATTGTTATTGTTCTGCAATAATTCTGGTTATGTATATGCATGTTGTATGATAAAATCAACGCTATGTTATCATGACAATTAGTTGCGTGTATCCCGGTAGTCAGCGGGCTGCACGTTAACCATGCCAGCAAAAGGTTGCTGACCCCCTTTGGGGGCTATGTTTATTTGCAGGATGAGGATCGAGGAAGTAGAATGGCTTTAGATCCTAGGTTGTTCATACTGTCGTTATTTTTGGATGTTGAACTCGGGTAGTGCCTGTACACTAGGTCGTATATTTTTGGTGGATGTAGAATCAGTTGGTGATTTTTGTACAGTTACACTCGGTATATTGTGATTCTTTTTGGATAGGCGATTTTTGGAAGGTTGTAATTATGCTCGGGATTATCGTAATCAGACCGATACATTGTATGTAACTGCCTTGTTAGCCACGTGGGTGGCTAACGGCGTGTAACACCGCCCTTTTGGAATATGATTAAGTTATGATTCCGCTGCGATTATTGTTTAAGTGTGGAGATTATGGTTGGGGTGTTACAAAAAGTGGTATCAGAGCGAAGTATCGCTCTGATTACCGATTACCGAGCTTAGGGATATACCGAGTTAGGAATTTAAACCTTGTCGTCCAAAGGACGTTATAAACATTTGGTACGATAAGTTTGTAAGCACAATACTAATGTGCTCTCATGTATGTTCAGATGGCAGGGCGACCGCGGGGACAAGGCCGTGGAGGGCCTGGTCCAGGAGATACGAGGGATAATCCCACCGCTTAGATGATGGCCGAAGCTGTAGGGGCCGCCCTAGCACAAGTAGTACCTCAGATTGTGGCTGCGGTACAGCAAGGGCAACAACAGCCCATTGGTCAGGATCAGCCTGAACCACCACCACCACCACAGCCACGCGAAACTAATTGGGTAAAAGCGTTGGCCGACTTGCGACCCCCGTCTTTCAAAGGGGAGACCGACCCTTCCAAACTAGAGGCGTCTATCTCGGAGCTTGAGACCGCCTACGAGACTTTGGCCGTTCCTGCTGATGCCAAGGTCCGACTTGCTGCTTTTTATTTGAAGGGTTCGGCTAGGAACTGGTGGAAACTTGTGAGGGCCGAGAAAGTGGCCGATCCGGATTTTGGATGGGAACAGTACACGGCATTACTAAGGGCCAAGTACTATCCAGTGCACGTGCAAGAGGCAAAGCGCCTAGAGCTTGATAGTTTGAAGCAAGGAGACAAAATGACGGTGGACGACTACTACACCACCTTCACCGACCTTGTTCATCTTCTACCCGACCTAGGTTACTCGAACCGGGTCCTAGTGAACCGTTTCTACAGCGGGTTGAGCCACCGCCTACGCTATGGCATGGGGCCAGCCGAGTACAATACCTTGTAGGTATTTTCAAATAATGTCTAAGTGTGGATGAGTTATGTTATATGTGAGTGTGTAAATGTGTTGCGGGGCATGACTAACACCTTGATACTTCAGGAGTGCTATCATGCCGCTGCTAAGGTGGAGATCACCGTCCGTCTGAGGGACGAGGAGAATGCGCATAAGCGCAAGGTCTCGAGCGAGGGCCAAAGCTCGCAATGGTACCAAGGAGGGAAGAAGAGGAAGCCTTACCCTCAGCCCCAGAAGGGCCAGCAGCAGGATGTCAAGGGCCAAGCCCAGCCCACTACCACTGAGGAGCCGCTGAAGCTCACCTATGCCTATGCGGCTAAGCCCTTACGCTCTCACCCGCCCAAGGGTAACTAGTTAATTCCGAATATCGAATTCAAGTATGTATTGCTATATTGTAAAGTGTGTATTGATTGTGTGTTGTGATAGCAGCCAGTACGGGCTCGGGACCGGAGCGCCACTACTTCTGTAAGTGGTGCAAAGGTGACCATCCCGGCAAGGATTGCAAAGGGAATGATGTGCAGTGCCACTACTGCAAGAAGCTGGGGCACCGTGACTTCGAGTGCTACAATAACCCTGATGGCAGAAACTATAGGCCTAGAGGGCAATGGAAGGGTAAGGCCACTGCGACCACTGAAGGCCCGAAAGCTACTTATCAGCCTTCCCTAGGGCAAGGAAATACTGAGTCCCGGAAGGGGAAGGGGCCGGGAGCAGGCAAGACTGCCTTGAACGTGGTGGACCGGTCAGAGGCACCAGGATCGTCTTCTAGACCAGGTACCCCTTTAAACCGTTAAGTGAGTTTAGTGTTTGCTTACCGCATTCCATGCATGTGTGTTAGTGGGTCTAAATGTATAGCCACATAAGTGATGAGTTAAAGTTTAATGTGAAATCACCTAAATTAGAAAATTATAAACCTTAGGAACCTTCAATATTTGCTATCCAACCTCACCCACACCGAACCCCGGAGATACCACCATCGGCATCCCCGACTATCCGACAGAACAGTGTCAGGTTATCCAACCAGGTATGATATTATTAAAAGGATACTTGACACCTGAAG
Organism: Limonium bicolor; assembly: GCA_023374045.1. Classification (NCBI taxonomy): domain Eukaryota; kingdom Viridiplantae; phylum Streptophyta; class Magnoliopsida; order Caryophyllales; family Plumbaginaceae; genus Limonium; species Limonium bicolor. Next base: position 220,661,882 of record CM041780.1, on the reverse strand, counting down.
CGCAAATCCATATCATTCGACGGTGCAACGAGCTTGGAGCAGCACCAGGAGGTTTCTACACACCCAAATACCCTAGTGGGGCGAAAATGAATTTAAAGATGATGTGCATGGGTAATGATTGGAACCCTTACACCAAGACATATCAGGACACACGAGCTGAAGATGGAGCTACCATACCGGGTATACCTGAGGAGTTCCTTGCGGTTGTTAACCACACCGTGGAAATTGCTCAGCAAGTTGTAATGGAACAACTTCCAAGTATCGAGGCGGATCTATGCATTGTATACCTCTACGAAAAAGGTGGAAGGTTGGGCTTGCACCAAGACAAGGACGAGACACCCGAGTCTCTTAGTAAGGGAGTACCTGTGGTGTCTTGGTCCATTGGTGATACCGCAGTGTTTATGTATGGCGAGCAGAAGCGTGCGGACCTCGCAAGGAAGTTAGTACTGGAGTCAGGAGATGTGTTAATCATGGGTGGGCAGCCAAGGATGTTGTATCATGGTATCAAGAAGATCAAGTTGAATACAGCGCCTCCGATAATAATCAATGCCACACACATGAAACCTGGACGTTTGAACTTAACCTTTAGACAGTTTTGAAGTTATGTGTAACCATGTAAAGTGTGAAGTCAGTTGTATGTTAAGTATGTGATGCATTGAGTATGCTAAGTTATCAAGCGATGTAGCCAATGTAATACCATCATGGTGTAAAGATGAGTTTTATGAATAAAGCAGTGTTGATTTCTTGAGTAAACCACCCGTGTTATTACCGTTATACTTATAAAGTTTCTGGAATAAATAAGGCTGTGCACTCGGGACGGGAGGTATACTGAGTGTCTGTAATGAGGCAGAGGCCGGCAAGAACGGCACCATCCTCACCGGTACCTTCCTAGTTAATGGCGTGGACGCCTCAGTCTTGTTCGACTCCGGAGCCTCACACACTTTCATCTCGCTATCATTTGCGAAGAGGCTGGGGTTAGACGGTGAAGAGATGCAAGACTTCCTGGTCACTCTCCCGTCGAAAGAGCGGATCAGGTGTACCCGCTACCACCGAGATGTTGTTGTACGAATTAAGAATGAAGAGTTCCCGATCGACTTGATAGAGTTCGAGGGGCTCGGTTTTGATGTAATTGTCGGGATGAACTGGTTGGAGCGGTACAAGGGCAGAATCCTATGTGCCGAGCACCGTCTGCTTCTTCGGAGTCCGTCTGGGGTTACCATTTCATACCGCCAGAGGCCCAGGGAGTCTTCGACACAGATCATCTCCGCCATGGCCATGTATCACGAAATCAGAAGGAAGAATGATGTATACCTCTGCTATGTCCAGGACATAGAGAGAGACCCTGAGTTTAGCCCAGATGTACCGGTTGTGTCGGAGTTTCCTGATATCTTTCCTAAGGAACTCCCAGGCATGCCGCCTACACGGGCAGTTGAGTTTGCGATTGACTTGGTACCGGGCACCGGACCTATAGCGAAAGAGCCCTACCGTATGGCTCCAGCTGAGATGACAGAGCTCAAAGAGCAGCTGCGAGACCTACTCGACAAGGGATTCATCCGCCCTAGCGTTTCACCATGGGGAGCACCAGTCCTTTTCGTGAAGAAAAAGGATGGTAGTCTCCGCCTCTGCATCGATTACAGAGAGCTGAATGCTGTGACGGTGAAGAACCGTTACCCATTGCCACGTATCGATGATTTGTTTGATCAACTGAGAGGTGCATCTGTGTTCTCTAAGATCGATCTGCGATCGGGTTACCATCAGATTGCTATCAGAGACAGTGACATAGAGAAGACCGCATTTCGAACCAGATATGGACACTATGAATTCACGGTCATGCCGTTTGGGTTATCTAATGCACCAGCAAAGTTTATGGACTTGATGAATCGGTTGTTTCGAGATCAGTTGGATGAGTCAGTAGTTGTCTTCATCGATGATATTCTTATCTATTCTAAGTCCAAGGTTGAGCACGAAAGTTACCTGAGGAGTGTATTGCAGACATTGAGAGAGAACCAGCTTTATGCGAAGTTCTCGAAGTGTGAATTTTGGTTGGACCAAGTCTCTTTTCTTGGTCATGTTATTTCTGAGGCCGGGATCGCTGTGGATTCGGCCAAGATTGATGCTGTGCGCACTTGGCCTAGACCGAAGACGGTTACCGACATCCGGAGCTTCCTCGGTCTGGCAGGTTATTATCGGAGGTTTGTGAGGAATTTTTCTAGTGTTTCAAAACCATTGACATCCTTAATGAAGAAGGATGCACCGTTTGAGTGGACGGTTGACTGTGAGAGCTCATTTCAGAGTCTCAAAGGTGCTTTGACTTCTGCACCGGTTCTTACTATACCAGAGGGTACCGATGGTTTTGAGGTGTACTGTGACGCGTCAGGTAAGGGAATGGGTTGTGTTTTGATGCAACACGGGAAGGTCGTGGCCTACGCCTCCCGACAGTTGAAACGACATGAAGAAAACTATCCTACACATGATCTAGAATTGGGTGCCATTGTCTTCGCCTTGAAGATATGGCGACACCATTTGTATGGAGTGAATGTGACGATTTATTCAGATCACAAAAGTTTGAAATACTTGTTCACTCAGAAGGAGTTTAACATGAGGCAAAGAAGATGGGTTGAATTCCTTACTGATTACGATATTAACCTTCAGTACAAAGAAGGAAAAGCAAACATTGTAGCTGATGCATTGAGTCGCCGAGCACACTCTCTCCATTCGCTAATCTCTCACTCTAGCTTGGTTGAAGAGGTGCGGAGTGCTCAGATGTCAGATCAATACATGCAAGAGATCAAACAGAAACTTATGGACGGCACATTCGAGAGCCAAAAGTATGATTTCCGACTACATGATGATGATTTGATCAGGCTGAATGGCCGACTTTGTATTCCACAAAGTAGCGCTGAGCTGAAGGAGCGCATACTGAGTGAATCACACTGTTCTTCTACTTCTATTCACCCCGGATCTTCAAAGATGTACAAGAGTATGAAGAGATATTTCTGGTGGACCGGTATGAAGAAAGATGTGACAAATTATGTTGTTAGGTGTCTCACTTGCCAGAAGGTCAAGTTTGAGCACCGTCGTCCTGGTGGCATGGTACTGCCAATGCCCGTTCCTGAATGGAAGTTCCATGATATTTCCATGGACTTCGTTGTTGGGCTTCCGCCTACTCGGGGAGGCTTGAATATGATATGGGTCGTTGTTGACCGACTGACCAAGGTGGCCCGATTCATTCCGATGAAGGACACCTGGAAAGTGGCGAAGCTAGCAGAGCTCTTCGACCGTGAGATAGTACGACACCATGGAGTACCGAATACTATCGTGTCTGATAGGGATACCAGATTCCTCTCGAGGTACTAGAGAAGTACACGGGAAGCACTTGGTACCGAACTGAAGTTGAGTACGGCGTTTCACCCACAGACAGATGGTCAGAGTGAGCGCACCATACAGACGCTTGAGGATATGTTACGTGCATGTGCACTCGACTTTCAAACCAACTGGATTGATAAGTTACATCTGATCGAGTTTAGCTACAACAACAGTTACCATGCGTCGATCAAGATGTCTCCCTTCCAGGCTTTGTACGGTAGACCATGCCGCACGCCATTATGCTGGGATGAGTCGAGTGAGACGGTCATTATAGGACCTGAGTATTTAGAGCAAGTACAAGCAGAAGTACGTCAGATCCGGGCTAACATGAAAGCAGATCAGGATAGACAGAAGTCATACGCCGATGTGCGCAGACGTGACCTGGAGTTCGCCGTGGGCGATCAGATGTTTCTTAAAGTATCCCCCATGAAGGGAGTGTTTCGTTTTGGACAGAAAGGCAAGCTGAGCCCGAAATATGTGGGGCCTTATGTTGTGACGGAGCGGATAGGCCCGATAGCTCAGGCATGATTTACCTGCTGAGCTGGGCAAGGTACATGATGTATTTCATGTGTCCCAGTTGAAGAAATATATGTCTCATCCGTCTCATGTACTTCAGCCCGAAAGGCTAACACTAGAGCCGACCATGCGATCAGTGGAGACTCTCGTACGGATCCTGGACACTAAGACTCGAGACACTCGCCATAAGTCTATTAGATTGGTGAAGGTTCTCTGGTCTAACCAGGAAGTCGAGGAGGCCACTTGGGAGCTGGAGGAGAAGATGAGGGCGAAGTACCCGTCATTGTTTACTTCTTAGTTTTGTATGTATAGGGTACGGGGCGTACCCCTATTTTAAGGGGGGTAGAGCTGTTTCGGTTATGTATGTACGACATGTATTGGAATACGTGTCTATGTTGTAATGTTATAGACCTTTGAGTCTAAATTGATGTTATGTACCGGGACCTTGAGTCCGATGTGATGTAAAGAATGTTTGTGTGTTGTTATAGAAGCGTTGTTTCAGAGGTAATCCCCGTGTTCTAATATTTAAGATGCGTGGGAAGTGTGAACTTTGGGGACAAAGTTCTTTTAAGGGGGGTAGATTGAAATACCCCAAACCTTAATATGTTAGTTAATTAGATAATTAATATAATTTAAGACTTAATTAGTCACTAAGAACATGTGGGAGAAATTCCCGAAAGAAACGAATCCATATAATGGATTAAAAGCACAAACGTGACTTTAAACGTCTAAAACGGACTTGTATAAATTATAGTTGATTTTATAACTATAATTATATACCAATTAAAGTCTAAGAATTTTTAGGAAAAAAAATATATATATACATTCCGGAAACCGGACCCGGACTGTTAAAACTGACAGTTCGGGAATTAACGGGTGTTATCTACTAATGACCAAGTGCCACTCTCTCACATTGTAATATAAAATCAGATTTTATTTTCCCCTCTACTCAATTAATTCTATCTTATTTACTAAACTTCAAAATAATAAAATTCCCCTCACACACTAACTCCCTCTCACACTCTCTCTCTTCCCCTCATTCTCTCATTCACGTTTTTCTTTTCCCTCACCCAGCTCTTTTTTTCTGTTCTTGTTGTCAGCAATGGCGATTTTTACAAGCCAAAGAAACACCAACTTCAACTCCTTGTAACTTCTTCATCCTAGCTCCAAATCAAGAAATTCTTTCACCAAAATACTCCTATCATCTTGGGGATCATTTTGCACCTTTCAAAATCTCAAAACTCCATATTTCATCTCCATGGGTGTACCACATTTTGAAGAAGAAACTTCATATTCTTGAAGCCAATCATCTTCTTGTTGTTCTAAGGTAAGAAGGAAATCAAAGTTTCACTTATTCCTCCATTTCCTTCTTGAAATCGATTTTCCCTAATTTGAACACCATGCTTATTCTCCATGTTAGCTTGTTCAATCTCCTTGAGGTGTTGGAGCTAGCCCTAATTCATCGCCAATCACTTCACTTTGAAGTAGAAGGTAGTTCCCTCCATGTGTTCAAGTAATTTCTAAATTCTAGGGTTAATGAAATTATAAACCCTAAATACTCATTGTGGCTATCTTGGCTTGGTCATTAGTGTAGCAATTTATCCCGTTGAGTACCGATTGTGGAACAAGAAGTAAAGAGAAGGGGAAAGTTTGAAAAGAAAACCAAAGGTAATTAACTTACCTTACACCAATGTGTGAGCTATGAAATGTGTTTTGTTTGAGCAAATAAATGTTGGGTGTAATGCAGGTGTTGCTAATAATATGAGGAAATTCAGTGTTTAATTTGTTGTTGTTGTTTAAGTGCCAAACTTTAAGGGTTATACACATTGTGGTGTTGTTGTCAAATTGATGGGATTTGTATACAAATTTGTGTTTTTGAATGAGTTGATGTCAAAGTGTTTTGGTGGGCTAAATAATGTGGGGGAAACATGTAATAACTATGGGGAGATCATGCCAAAAATTGTATAAAGTTTGGGTGCAATTCTATGTTGAAAATGCAATTTGAAAATGAACTTACAGGCACGTCCGAACTTCCGTCCGGACTTGGAAGTTCGGACATGCCTCGTTGTGTTATAAATTTTCCGAGTTTCAGACAGAAGTCCGGACACGTTAAAATTTTTCCCCAGGTTTCAGTCTCGACTTGTGTCCAACCATTGATGTCCGGACACAAGTTCGGACGCGTCAAAAAATTTTCTCAAGTTTTAGTCTCGACTTGTGTCCGACCTTCGACGTCCGGACACAAGTTCGGACACGTTGAAAAGTTTTTCAGATTCGCTCTCGACTTGTGTCCGACCTTTGATGTCCGGACACAAGTTCGGACGTGTTTTAAAATTTTCCCAGATTTCTGTTCGACTTGTGTCCGACCTTTAATGTCCGGACACAAGTTCGGACGCTTGTAAAATCTTCCCAAATTTTGTTCGACTTGTGTCCGAACTTCAAAGATCGGACACAAGTTCGGACAAACGCCAGTTTTCAATTTTCAAGTCTCGGCTTGTGTCCGAACATTGATGTCCGGACACAAGTTCGGACATGTCACTGTTTTTAACATAATTTGCTCGTTTGAGCCCCGTTTTGACTTCCGTTTGCGGGGGTTTGTCTAGGACATGTAGGTGGGTTATAATGATAACTAGAAAGATGGAAAAATCAAAATAAAGTGTGAAAGAAAAATAAACTAGGAATGTGAAGTAACAAATTAATAAAGGTCTAGTACATTAATTAACCGACATTACTAAATGTGTATAGGATTCTCCAACGGTGGGAACCAATCACATCAAGGACCAAGGTATGGTTTTCTTGCAGTCTGTTGCCTACCGGTTTACACCGGCTTGTGTGTTGTTTGTTTTTCTGTGTGTTTACAACCTTGTAAGATTAAACCATGAAATGAGTTTACAGTTCTTATTATTAATGTAACGTGTGCGTACCGATACCGGTAACCTCAAATGCGTGCTAACCGTTAATTAACCAAAACTAGGAACGTAAGAGAACGGTATCGGTAATAACGTTTCCCAACCTAAGGAATGTTCTAACCCGGCTATGTGTGTGTAGTTGTGATATGTGTTGCTGAATTATGCCTTATTTCCGTTGTATGTCTAACTGGACTTAAACACTTACTTGTGTGAGATTATGTTAAGCTCCCATGGTGGGACTGCTAACGAGTGCTAACGGGGGAAGTGAGGAATCCGGTCGTTCCGGTCACGTGTGTATGTATGGGTGTCGACATCTGAATCAGATTCGGCTCTCTCCTTATGTTAGGGTAGTTTTCCTTTTATGGGGAATTCGACCTCCCATTAGCTTAACCAAAGCTTGCCTACCTGACTTCCACTCGGGCTAGGGGGAAATTATGTGTTGATGTGTTCGGGTCACTACGCCGTCTCATCTTTCAAGTTAAGTTATTCATTCGACTAACAAAACAGTAATGTGATATGTGTTAAGCTTAACATGAGGATGAAGACATTCTCTAGGCTTACAAGTTGACTAACCATGTTGGTTGTTCCCTAAAGTGAATTTTTCCAGTATGTATGTATTGTTATTGTTCTGCAATAATTCTGGTTATGTATATGCATGTTGTATGATAAAATCAACGCCATGTTATCATGACAATTAGTTGCGTGTATCCCGGTAGTCAACGGACTGCACGTTAACCATGCCAGCAAAAGGTTGTTGACCCCCTTTGGGGGCTATGTTTATTTGCAGGATGAGGATCGAGGAAGCAGAATGACTTTAGATCCAAGGTTGTTCATACTGTCGTTATTTTTGGATGTTGAACTCGGGTAGTGCCTGTACACTCGAGGTCGTATATTTTTGGTGGATGTAGAATCAGTTGGTGATTTTTGTACAGTTACACTCGGTATATTGTGATTCTTTTTTGATAGGCGATTTTTGGAAGGTTATAATTATGCTCGGGATTATCGTAATCAGACCGATACATTGTATGTAACTGCCTTGTTTGCCACGTGGGTGGCTAATGGCGTGTAACACCGCCCTTTTGGTATATGATTAAGTTATGATTCCGCTGCGATTATTGTTTAAGTGTGGAGATTATGGTTGGGGTGTTACAATTCCGGACCATCAGACCGTTACTGTTTTTAATTTGGGTCGTGTTAGTCACGTGGGTGGCTAACGGCATTGTTTCACCCATTATTGGATTTGGTTTTCCTGCTGCGAAGGTAATGACGTACGAAACAATTAGGAGATAATGATGTGATTAGCGGTAGGGGTGCTACAAAAACATAGATCATATAAATCACAGTGTTAGTGTCTTATCAAGATCTTTCCAATTTCTCCCAAAGAGTCATTCTTAGAAAGGTATACGTTAAACAACATAACCAAACATTCCATCTCATAGTATTGTAACATCATGTAATGTTTCTTTCCAAGTTCCTTAGTGGTAACACATTCTCTTAATGTATATATCCAGTTAAGCAGGTTAGAGTACTCAATTGGTAAACAGCCCATTCTCATTCGAATAATCACAAGGATTTTGTTGTGATAACATATCATATGGTAAAATCATTAAAGTTACCATCACAAATCAACATGCTATAAGTAATCAACATAATATTGGATAGAAGAATTAAGCACCCATATCTTCTTGTCAGACAACACATAATTATCCGGACCCGAGGTAACCTTCGGGCCATTTGGATCACACAACAACATACCTAGAATATGCAGCTTTATAATATGTCTTAACCATGAGTTTATCATTATCCACATCTAGCCATGAGCGTCCCACATCCTGAATCCTATAGTATAAGGGAAACTTATTATTAATTTTTTATTACGCTATTCTTATAGTATTTCAACTCTTTCCTTTCTAGTTCTACCAAATTCGGGTAAAGAATCGGTAATTATTACTACCAAGAACCCTTTACTAATATTTAAATCTAAACTATATTTCATAAATTAATTCAAATGTAATTGATTTAATTAGATACATGCACTGTGTAATTGGATTTTATTTAACTTGAAACGTATCTAATTCGGTCCAACTAAAAGCCCAATTTATTTCAATGGAATAGTCATTCACTAATCATTTGCTTTCTTTACCTTACTCTATTCAAAATTTATATCGAGTTTTAGGCGTTTTAAAATCTTCCATTTACCTGTCCTTGACCCTCACTCGTACTTCAAGGTCATCCTCTAATTTGAAGGTTACTCGAATGTAGTAACGTCTTTTATTTTGTCTAACTTGTAGTTTCCTCATGTGTTTTATTTCCTTCGGCCTAGATTACTATTGATCTAAGACGAATTTATTTTATTTGACTGAATTTGGAGCTGAGCCTCTACTTCGATTATGGCTCAATTTAACTGAGTTACGTTGTCTCACATTTTAGTTATAGTTAGCCCATTTGTTTTTACTAACTTTAGTAAAGCCATATTTTATTTGTTTAGGGTTGACCCTAATTTTACACTAATTTATTCACTTCTTATTTTGGGATTAGGCCCATTACAAAGACAAGCTAAATTATAATTAGTTAGACCCCTAAAATCATTAACTCAATTTTACAGATTTGGAATTGTTAACTATATTAGACCCACTCCAGTTCTTTCTTAACCCTCAGCCCAACTTCCTTTTCTTGACTAAAACCGAATTAAACTTTTTAAGATTTTAGTTGACTATTTGTAAACCCCAATATAAGTTGTTAAATTTTTCAGTCCATTTACATTTTCTTTGATATGCTTATTTATTCAACCCAACAAAATCCCATTTCTTTACTCTAATTAATTTATGGTCCACATCCATTTCATATGCTCCAGCCTAGTTCGACTTTTTCCTAGTTTGAGTTATTCAAGTCTCAGCCCATTTATTTCCAGATATTAATTTGACACTTAAATTTTTGGAATTTACAAAAACACTCACCAAAATTTCTGGAATTACTAATTCGCCCTAACTTTTTAGATTACTACCCGGCCCTATTTTTTCCTTAGAAATTCTATTTCACCCCTAAGATATTTTTCCGATTTTACATTTGCATCCTACTCTTTTTCTAGTTTATACTTTCGCCCACAATTTATTTCTAGTTTACGCCTTCGCTCGAAATTAACCTAAATAACAATTTTCACCCCAATTAATTCTAGAAAGCCTAAATTACTTAGATTTGTCCCAATTTAATTTGAAACCCTGATTTAAAATAGAAACCCTAATTCATTGTTTTTTCCCAATTGAATTAGACCCTAATTCGAAAACCCAAAATTTCAATTTTATCACAAATTAATTTAAAACCCTAATTTGTAAAATCGGAACCCTAATATAAGCAATTAAATCCAAGTTTCCTACTGTAACTCTAAATCACCAATTAACTCCATAATTACTAGGTTGAACTGCAGAAATTAAATGAATGGTTTCGGAACCCTAGTTCAGATTTAGGGTTCTTCATTATCGCACAAAAACACCACAATTTTGGGTTTGCCAAGACTAACCACAATCGTAAACGTCCAGATACAAGTTCCTTTTTGTGCAAAATGTTCACGGTTTACATCAGATTGTAGTTTATAAGTTCAACAATTCGAAACCCTAATTTTATAGTTAAGAATTTGCGTCGGAATTAGCAATATTTACAGAGTTTCTAACTAGAAAAATCGGGTTCAGATTTAGAGAGAAGAGGAAGTAAAGATTTCCTAAGTTTTGGTTCCTAATTCCAGGCAAAACTGAGAGAATATTCATGTTAGGAAGTTTCTACTTCATTACCTCCACCGGTGCAGCCAAATGGAGCTTTCGTCCTCTAGTTCTTCTCTCTACGCTTGCCCTCGCCCGGATCTAGAAGTTCCTCCCCGTTTTTTCGGTTATACAGAAACAAGGAGGGTAGTAAGTGCAGATTTTTGCAAGATTCCTACCGGTAACAAGGTCAGAGAAGTACTTACCGATTGTCTTCTTGCGAGTCTATATCTGAACAAAGGGGTGGACAATACGAACCAAAAATTGAAGAAAAAGGAGAAGAGAACTGAGAGAGAAAGTGAATGGAAATTCATGGCATCGGTAGAAGGAAGAAGAGAGGAAGAGTGTGCCATTCAGTTCGTCTCGAATGGAGCAATATAGAAATTTATTTCCTTATCTTGCAAAAGCTTCAAAGGCTTAGGGAAGAATAGGGGTTGCAAAACGGGTTTGCGGGTCGTGTCAGGCTAAACCCAAACCCGACTCGTTTATTAAACAGTTAGACCCGACTCAACCCATTTAATTAATCGTGTCCAAATATGAAACCCAAACCCAACCCATTTAATAAATGGGTTGACCTGTTTATTAAACGGGTTGACCCGTCCAACCCAATTAATTAATCGTGTCCAAATTTGAAACTCAAATCCACATTTATTAAACTCAAATCTAACCTGTTTAGTTATATATAAGAAAATAAGTTGACTAAATAACATTAGTTTTATCATTCTATGATATTATTAACTTTACTTTAAATTAAAATACTTAAATTTTAATGCTTTTATATCTTGTTTATATTAAAATTTGATAAAAATAATTAATGTATAATTTATAATATATTTTTATTTAATATAAATTACATAAACGAGTTAGAAGGTTACATATGTTAAACCCAAACCTGACATGGTAATTAAATGGGTCGTATTTGGGTTGACCCGTTTATTTAATCATGTCAAATTTTCAAACCCAAACCCGTTAACTTTGTGTCGGGTTCGTGTTGGTCAAACGGGTCGTGTTGAAATTGACACCCTAGGGAAGAAGGAGAATGGAAGCTTGTTGAAGAAGAGTGGAGAAAACGTAAGGAAGAAGGAGATAGGGGCAGCGGCGGTTTTCTCAAAAGAAGAAGGAATGAAGATGGAAAATTATGTTAGTTTTTTATTTCGAAGAAGTTTAGTAATTAGGATAGTATTTGGGTTGGCAATATAACCATGGGTGGAGGAATGGGTCGGCTAGCTTATTATGGGCTGGTCAGTCCACAATTTTTTTGTTTTGTTTACTTGTTACTGGATCAGTCCAAAGGTCCAGCGAGAGGGAAATTTTGGTCCAAAAGACTTATTTGTTGGTTTCGACATCGTTAATTAATTTTGTAACTACTCGGGTTTATGATTTAATCCCTAAATGTTATATATAATATATAACATTATTTTCTATCCAATTATGTATTATGGATTGTATAATCTATATTATTTAATTCTCTTTCTTTAGCAACATTTATTAATTGATTAATTCATGTACTTTAGGTTATACGGTCTATTATTTATTGAATCTCCTTTTATTTAATTTATCAGTGAATTTCCATTATTAACCTTACTAGGAATATCATACATATTATTTTATTACTTAATTTCCTCTCTAATTATATTCTTTTATTCTGTTATTTTACGTAAGGTTTATTAACCTCATTAATTCTTACGATCGTTTATAAATTTATTCCCTAAGGTGTATGAATTAAATAATACATCTGTATTACGTTCTTAACCTTAATTAATTATTTTAACTTACTTAATTATTTAATTGAGCTTTATTTATTTAATTAATCTTAAAGATATTTCAATAAAGGTAGCGTATTTTAAGCATATCCCCAATAATGGCTCTCAAGACCAGATTGATAAAGAAGGGCTTTGGTAATTTCCATCAAGTGAACTTGTTTCTTTCAAACACCTGTTTTGCTAGGGCGTGTGAGAGCAACTGGTCCGATGGATAAGTCCCTTAGCAGCAAAATAAGTTTTTTTTCATTTGAACTCTCCAGTTCTTTAGGGTTGTCAGACCTAACAACTTTTACCCGCTTGCTAAATTGTCTTTCAACAAGAGTTATGAGCTCAATTTTATTCATTGCCTGTGATTTGATTTTTTAGAAAAGTGAATCAAGTAGCCCTTGTAAAATCATCCACAATGGTAAGGAAGTACCTATGGGTTTCTATGGTGTTGGTGCGCATAAGACCACAAATGTCGCAATAAATCATTTCGAAAGCAGCAACAGTTCTAATTTCAGAAAAAAGGAAAACTCAATCTTTTACCCTTAGCATGAAACAAGTAGTATGAGGAAAAATAGTATTTCTATTCAAACCTTTTAATACATTCATCTTTTCAAGTATTTTTCAATGGTATATGCCTTAATCTATAGGGCCCCAGTATAGTCTCTCTTTGCAGTTAATTTCTGTAAATATCCTTTCCTTCATCTGTGAACACAAAATTTTAATGTTTGTTCATCTAAATAGTTTTATGAGGCTGACACATCCAACAAGTATATACCATTATACAATTTTCCAATTATAACTTCAACACCTTTTTCACAGTCCCGCAACATACAATAATAAGAATTAAAATGTATGTGTAACACCCCTACTTAACACGACTTCTAATTGTCATCGGATCGTCGTACTTAACAAATAAATCACAGTAGTAATTAAAGATTTTCAAACTATGGTGTTACCTTTCTCACTCGTTCATGCGAGTGATAACGCATTTACATAATAATCATAATACGAACGATTTCTTGCAGTAACTACAAGAGATAGATAACAGTAATAATCCAAAAGTAGTACAACTGTAAAGACATCTCGTGTAACACCCCATCCAACATTAACATACTTACAACAAACTGCAGCGGAAGAACATCCTCATCACATTACTTAACTTGTTGGTGTTACACGCCGTTAGCCACCCACGTGGCTAACAAGGCTAATACATACACAATGTACCGGTCTGATGGGCTAAATTCCCGAGCAACTATACATCAGTATCCCTTTCCATTAACAATAACAACAACATACACCTTAACAACTATACCGAGTACTTATAAACTGATGCCGACAACAATTTCGGTCTTACTACACCTACTGTATACACACTTAATTGTTTACCCACGTACAATGACTACCCGTCCTACTCTCGAACGGCTTCCAGCACTTCGTACCTGAAATAGGAAAAGAAGAGAAAGGGGTGGCCCCAAGGGGCTCAGCACCTTTGCTGGTATGGTAATCCCGCAGCCCACATGCTATCGGGCCACGCACAACTACTTGTCGTCTTAACATGCAGTTGATTATATTTAAATCATACATGTAACAACAAACACACAACATTAAACATTTCGCCTCAATGGGCTCAACAATCGGATAATACATCCTACTTAATAATTCACCCATGGTATTCATCATCCCTAGAGTGTTTCTCCTCCAACGGAGCTACTTCCTTAATAGACGACACATACCCTTAAATCGGGTTATCCTTAAATGCCTCTTATCACAAACTTGGAATCATTTCCATGATCCACACACTTCACATTTTACAACATTAACATACACTACGTAACAACACTTAACCACACTTTGCACGTTTCCATGTGCAACAACATAACACCGCAATAAGTATTGCATCACAACAACACATAATACAACGGGAATGGTTCTCTTAGGAACCGACCCAAACATCACCAACATACTGGTGAGCCTAGAGATTGTTGCCAGTCTCATGATAAGCTCGTTACATAACTCGTTACCGTCTCGTTAAATGGACGGTTAACTTAACACCAGGTGTCTCGGATATAGTGATCCAAGCACACCGAAACAAACATAACAATAGTATGCCCCTGTGGCCCGACGTGAGTCAGTAATAGCCTTGGTTAAGCTAAAGGGAAGGTTGGGAACCAAATTGGAAAACAACCATAACATACAGAGAGGATCGAACCTGATATGACAACGACCCCCCATACTCACACGCGTGGCCGGAACAGACCGGACTCCTCATTCCCCCCGTTAGCACTTATTAGAAGTTCATCTTTGAACTTTATTAAACAATCACAAACATTGAGTTAAGTCTAGTCAGACATACACAAGGGAAAAGAGAGTCATACCTTCACATACAAACACCACGCACAAACATTACATATCCAACTCACGCATAGCCGTGGTTAGAACGTTCCCTAGGTCGGAAACGTTATTACCGGATACCGTTCTCTTACGTTTACCTAATAGTGGTTAACTAGCCCTTCAAGCGCATTAGAGGTTACCGGTATCGGCACGTAAACATACAATAACAATAATGACTGTAAACTCGTTTCATGGTTTATATCATAACGTGGCAAACACACAGAAAAACACATTGGCATACAAGCCGGTGTAATCCGTTAGGACACAGAAATTCTATTCTCCAATACACAAGATCCTTCATTCATTGCTATGAAATGCGGTCAACATCATTCAGATGGAGACCGTCTCCGGGATTCCCAGTTTTCGGGATCTACCGTATGACAGGTTCACCGTACCCTAAGGGTATTTAATAACAGCCAGATCGGGTATTCCCGAGTAAGAGAGGACTTCCATCTCCCTGGCGTTGTTCCCCCAAGTTATATACAGGGATTGTGGAGGGTGGGAAGGATATAGTAGGTTTCCAGTAGCCACTGGTAGTTCCTAACTAGCGTATCTCTCACGCTATCACTCAACCCTTAACCCAAAGTACTAAAATCCTAACTCGGTACTTCCTAAGCTCGGTAATTCAGTCATCAGAGCGATACTTCGCTCTGATACCACTTTTTGTAACACCCCATCCAACATTAACATACTTACAACAAACTGCAGCGGAAGAACATCCTCATCACATTACTTAACTTGTTGGTGTTACACGCCGTTAGCCACCCACGTGGCTAACAAGGCTAATACATACACAATGTACCGGTCTGATGGGCTAAATTCCGAGCAACTATACATCAGTATCCCTTTCCATTAACAATAACAACAAACATACACCTTAACAACTATACCGAGTACTTATAAACTGAGCCGACAACAATTTCGGTCTTACTACACCTACTGTATACATACACTTAATTGTTTACCCACGTACAATGACTACCCGTCCTACTCTCGAACGGCTTCCAGCACTTCGTACCTGAAATAGGAAAGAAGAGAAAAGGGGTGGCCCCAAGGGGCTCAGCACCTTTGCTGGTGTGGTAGGTATCCCGCAGCCCACATCTATCGGGCCACGCACAACTACTTGTCGTCTTAACATGCAGTTGATTATATTTAAATCATACATGTAACAACAAACACACAACATTAAACATTTCGCCTCAATGGGCTCAACAATCGGATAATACATCCTACTTAATAATTCACCCATGGTATTCATCATCCCTAGAGTGTTTCTCCTCCAACGGAGCTACTTCCTTAATAGACGACACATACCCTTAAATCGGGTATCCTTAAATGCCTCTTATCACAAACTTGGAATCATTTCCATGATCCACACACTTCACATTTTACAACATTAACATACACTACGTAACAACACTTAACAACACTTTGCACGTTTCCATGTGCACAACATAACACCGCAATAAGTATTGCATCACAACAAACACATAATACAACGGGAATGGTTCTCTTAGGAACCGACCCAAACATCACCAACATACTGGTGAGCCTAGAGATTGTTGCCAGTCTCATGATAAGCTCGTTACATAACTCGTTACCGTCTCGTTAAATGGACGGTTAACTTAACACCAGGTGTCTCGGATATAGTGATCCAAGCACACCAAAACAAACATAACAATAGTATGCCCCTGTGGCCCGACGTGAGTCAGTAATAGCCTTGGTTAAGCTAAAGGGAAGGTTGGGAACCAAATTGGAAAACAACCATAACATACAGAGAGGATCGAACCTGATATGACAACGACCCCCTACTCACACGCGTGGCCGGAACAGACCGGACTCCTCATTCCCCCCGTTAGCACTTATTAGAAGTTCATCTTTGAACTTTATTAAACAATCACAAACATTGAGTTAAGTCTAGTCAGACATACACAAGGGAAAAGAGAGTCATACCTTCACATACAAACACCACGCACAAACATTACATATCCAACTCACGCATAGCCGTGGTTAGAACGTTCCCTAGGTCGGAAACGTTATTACCGGATACCGTTCTCTTACGTTTACCTAATAGTGGTTAACTAGCCCTTCAAGCGCATTAGAGGTTACCGGTATCGGCACGTAAACATACAATAACAATAATGACTGTAAACTCGTTTCATGGTTTATATCATAACGTGGCAAACACACAGAAAAACACATTGGCATACAAGCCGGTGTAATCCGTTAGGACACAGGTTGCAAGAAAACCATACCTGTCACCGGAGTCCACTTAATCACGTCCATTTATGTAACTCGAGCAATTCTCGAACAACTGTTAACATCACATGTGTTTTCATTAACATTGGGGTAATATGTTTGTTTAAAGTCTAACGCTTATAACTTTCCCCCGTTAACTTGATTAAATAACTTAACATTTTAACTTGTTTTACTCTCACATTTTAATACAACTTTTTACCCACTCAAGTGTCATTTAAACTCCCCTAACATGTCCTTAACATCCTTATAACATCATTACCTACCAATCCCATCATCACATATCATTTCATAACCTTAAACCATGTTTTTGGTCCGACCGACCCACCGACCGACCCACAGCTGGGTCGGTCCATTACAGGACCCCTTTTACTTCCTTACAGACATGCCCGTCCGACCCACGTCCGACCCACCATTCTGGGTCGGTCCATGTGCGAACATTTTTCCACCTTTGAAACTTGACCGACCGACCCATGTCCGACCCACCCTTTTGGGTCGGACCATCACCGAACATTTTCCCACATTTTACAGAGGCTCGACCGACCCACAAACTGGGTCGGCCCCTGGGTCGGTCGCCTTCTAAACTTACCAAAACTTTGCCAATCTTCACCAAACTTCTCCTAAGGCCTCTAATGTGTTCTAACATCATTTGGTAACCTTACATCCATACAACATCCATGAAACTCATTTCTCTAACTCCTTAAGCCTTTACTTATTTCCTTGTAAAATTCCTTAACACTTTCAACATTTGTACTAGGTTCCTAAATGGTGCTTCTCACCTATTATAACTACTATCCCAAAACACTTTCTCCTCATCTAACATCATCTCTTAAGCATCATTTTTTACTAACTAAATCTCCTTTCCACATCATACCTAAACATCACTTGTTCCTGAATATCAACATTACCTAAACCTTAAACAACTTCCTCCAAGACTTAAATACATCCTCAAAACACACATTGAATTCCTAGAACTTCCAAGATAACACCTAAATCTTGCATCACTCTAAATCACCTTTACACATGTTTTCTTCTCATAAACATTCATTCACCTTTAACACTTCCTAGTTCACCAAAACTTCCTTAAAACACTTAGAACTTCTTACACATTTCCCAAATTTGGCCATAGCTTCTCTAGCATATACTCACATCCAAACACTTAGGTTTTTACCTTAATTCATTCAAAACACCTAAAATCCGTCAAACACATTTTTATACACAAACTTCACACATTAAGCACTACATCACAATATAGTGCATAACTCAAATTGCTTGGCACTTAGGCCCTTAAATAACATGGCTCTTAGGCCCTTAAATTGCATAACCTTAAACACTGAATTTCCCACAAAAATAATGCCTTTGACCTGCAAATACATACACCAATACATATGTTCTTTTACTAGTCTCCTTGAGAACACTTTACTAGGTCACTCACCATTGGCTCCTTAGGTATTTTATCAAGCAAATCAAGCTCATGTTCCTAAGGCATTTAAACTACATTGAGATAGTTTGTTTACCCCTTTTTCCTCACAAATTCTTTCTTGGTTCCTTGTAAACCGGTAGGGCATTTGGTTCCTTGCCAACAACTAAACAATATACCAACATTAAAATGAGTATATAAGCTTTAAGCTTTATCTCATTGTAAACCCTAGTTACATATATTATCTTAAGGTATTAACATGATTGTTTTACCTTGGAATGGAAAGAGAGCTTGAATATATATCAAGAGAGGACTCCTCCTAGTCCATGAAAGCTTGGAATGAAGCTAGAACAAGGCAATATAAGACTCCATTAAGAGTGATTTTCGAACATGACAAAACATGAAGGAAATGTCATTTTTCTTTGAGTTTCCTTACCTTGAAGCAAAGGAGAACAAGAATATGTGAAAAGGTGAGCTCAAGCTCCTTCAATGGTGGTTTCTCTTGGCACCGAAATGGAGGTTTTGAAGTTTTGAAGAGACAAGATTGTAGAGCTTGGCTTAACTAAGAGAATGGTGGTGTTTGTTTTTGATTTGGTTAAGTGAGCTAGGTTTTACATGTGGTCAAAGGTGGACTTCCATGGTTGTATCATGTACCACCGAGAGAGAACAAGAAGAAGAGAGGAAGAAGAGAGTGTGGAACCGTGGGAAATGAAGGAAAGGAAGGGAAATGAGAGAATGAGATAGAACTTACTTTTTGAAGATATTTAAGCCTTAAAGCAAATAGTAACTATGAGTCACATTTATTTACTTAACAAGTTAACATACTTGGTGACTCCTCACTACAAAAACCGGCCACCATTATGCCTAGGAGGGTGTTTTGGTCTTTGTTGACCAACTTAATCACTTATAACATTATATGTTACAAACTAGTTATAAAAATCACTATTCACCAATAACAAGGCACATAGAAGTGAAATTTTTGATTTCCCACTAATATGGCCGCCCAAATGTGATACTATATAGTACACATGTTAGTTAGAGAGTAATGATGGACATTTAGCCATTCAAAACTCATTTACAAGACAATTTTTCAAAAACGTGCTTTAAGACTTCTTAAAGCACATTTTGCGTTTTAACTTGTTTTCAAGCTTGGATTTCTTTGGTAATTGATTTAATATGTTCATTAACATATTTATAAGATATAAGTATGACCATTAGGTCTTATACAAATTTATCCCAAGCTTAGAGCACATTTTTGCTCTTATTGACTTTAAGGTATTACCTTGTGTTTTGTTTGGTTTCATTGTCTGCCAAAGTTTCCTAAGGACTTATTTAGCCTTATTAAATCATAATTAAATGTTATCAAGTCTTGGTAGGCTCTTTGGGTCCTAACCAAGTTCACTCATAGCTTAGAGCATGTTTTTGCTCAAACTGTGTCTTAGTGCTTTATTGCACTTTACTATGTTTAAATTGTTCACTGATGTTTCTAAGGCACTTTTTAGCCTTTATATAACATAATTTGATATTTAAACCATATATCAAGGTTTGGGGTATTTCATCTCGTAAGCGTAAACTGTACACGTGAGCGTCTTCAAATAAATATATACACCTCAGTTCACCAAACCCGAGTCCAAAATACAGTACAAGTCTGTACCAAAGTCTACAATCAAATAAAATCCGCGCCTTCGCGTTGGCAGTCAGCTAGTCTCCTGAAAAATTAGTTTATTTTGTATGGAATCAGCCCCTGCTGAGTACGTTACTGCATGACTATCTTGTTCCCTTATACCCTCAGTTAATTGGTCGAGATCATGCACTTCATTTTCATGCAATACCGTTTTAATATTTAACACTTTAAGTACAACATATAGTAACAACCTCACAATAAACACATAAAAGTCATGTTGTCCACATATTACACAGCTGTAACACCCCTCACAATAAACTCGTAATAATCACTCACGTAACAGAATTAAAGACGTCGTACAACGGAAGTTGAAAAACTAATACTCCTCACTCGGGTGTCACATGCCATTACTCGCCCATGTGAGTAATGAAGCAGAAACAAAATATAATAAACAACGACAATAAATAACCGTAGTGACGAACGAGATACTAACTATGTCATCCTAAATACAACTCAATAACTATGACAAGTGAGTACTTAAAGTATTCCCAAGGTTATTACGTACTAACATGAATCAATCCTAGGTGCGTAATAAATAAAGGTCGAGGTTATCTACCCACGATCCCGCACTTTGTCGCCAATCATCATTCACCTGAAACATAAAATATCGGTGCCCATGGAGGGCTCAACACTTGGCCGAGTATGTTAACTATGTTATCCTAGACCCTTTAGGTCACTTAGGTCAATTAGCCGTCTTAACATGAGATTTGTTACTTGCTGTACTGGTTTACAAATTTAATAAAACTGTAAATACATGGAAGGAAAACATTTAAACGCAACCAAGGCAGTCACTACATTCACATAAAACACAATACATGTGTAATCACCACAAACGAAATAAAGTGTTAGAGTACATTGTCCTACAGCAAACGATCTGATTCTCAGTATATACCATCAATCTCTCGGGTTCATCATTTTGTAACCCTTATTGTGTGTTGGGTGTCAAGTTAGGACAACCCGTAAATTTATTTTTCATTAATGGATAGTCGCCCTGGTGGCAAGAAGCCTGGTACCAACGGCGGTACATTCCGGCCAACGATCTATGTAGCCTCATGTGGGCTTAATAGAATGGGAACCCCAATCCGGGAAGAACACTCAATGATCACTATGCGCAACCTGTTGGAATGAATGCAGACTAGGGTTTAACTAGACACGTTTATTATTGGATTATAGAGTACTCATTCATTATACGGCTGCCCTAAGGGTCTTATGCATACCTCAAAATAATCTAAATCGTATTCACGTTCGAGGTCCATGTTCTAGAGACTGACATAGCCGTGTCTTGTACCTTAGTATTTTCTTAGGTTACTGTGTATATAATTATAATACTAGGTGTATTATTAAGTAACAACAACTTCATCATATTGACCGTATATGTATGTTTATATAAGCCGATCTATTTTCGACGTAGTATTAGTCCAAAAGAATGTTCGTATACAATAATATTAATGTGATATAAACAGTCAGGTATACATTTCAACCCAAACATACATACATATAAGCATATGTAAAATTCTTAAGCACACCACAACGTTCACTTGACAATCAAGGAATTAATTGAAATACCCCGAACTTTAATATGGTGATTAAATAATTCTAATTTAGTATTTAAGGGCCTAATAGTGCCTAAGTAATTTTGGTAAAGGAAATAAATCCAAAAGAAATGAGAAAACGCTTAAAAACGAAAAACACTAAAATAAGCGTTATATGATCATAGGAGGAATACAACCTTGAAAAGGGTATTGGATGGATTAACAAGGCTTAGTAATGCCAAAATAATGTACGGGAACAATTCCCGAAGAAAACAGATCCATAAAATGAATTAAAAACGCTAATAAAGCTTTAGCGCACATTTTTCGAGGAAACCTGAAAACGAGACTTTGAGTGGTCAAATGAACCCGTAAAAATTATAGTCAGCCAAATAAATATAATTAAACATTAATGGAAGCTTAAGAACCATTAAAATTAAAGAAACGAGAAAATTCCAGAAAACGAGCCCGGTTAGTGAATAGTGCAAAAACCGGGTAAATTAACGAGCGTTTTCTGTAAAAAAAACGAAAAATGCTCCCAGCTTATATTCTGTATGGGGCCGGTTTTTAAGAGTGCTAATTAGCTCTCTCTCTCACACACACACACTAGAAGACAAATAAGTAAGGTAGTCAAAAAGCAAAAAGTAGAAAAAGTAATAAAAACCACTGTAACACTCTCTCTCTCCCATTCCTATTCTCTCTCACGTACCCTTCCCCCCCCCCCCCCCCACCAGACTTCTCCTTCTTCTTTGTTCTGCTGGAACGATTTTTATAGCTCCACAATAAGCTCCCATGGCTTCTACTCTTCTCTTGCATGCTCAAGCCATATTAAAGCTCCAAATTAGAAAATAAGTACGTATTTTTGCTCCTCTCTCCAAGCTCTACCTTTCTATCTTTTCAAAATCTCAAAATGAAGAAGTTGGTCTCCATGGGTTTTGCCCATTTGAAGAGAAAATTAGAGATTCTTAAGCTTGGAGTCTCCCCATTCTTCTATGGTAAAAAGATTCAAAAGGAAAACTCATTTTCCCCTTTTTCTTGCCTTGGCCGATTTTTGGCTTCTTTTAATACCTTGTTTTTCTGCAATGATTGAGCATCATTCCAAGCTTCCAATGGTGGTGGGATCATCTTCTTGAATCAAGCGTTAAAACCCCTCTCAAAAACTCTAAAAAGTAAACCTAACTTATGGTGTTCTAAGCCTTTTATTGGTTTAGTGTTATTCCAAGGATTAGGAGTTTAATTATATCCTTTTTGGTGTAATTTGGGTGTTGGGATGGAGTATGGAGTTTGGCAACTCCATTGCCCAACATGACCGAAAAATAAGAGAGGAGAAGGAAGAGAGCAAAAGAGGAACTCAAGAGGATTTAAGGTAAGAAAATCTCCTTAATGCTAATTTTAATGCATTAGGATTTTGGGAATGGGTAAACTAAAAGAATGAACCTGTTATACCCAAAATTTTGACCCCCTGGTTAAGGTCTACGAGGTTGTGAGAGCCATCTCCATCAAACAGTAAGAGACTCCGGCCCGATCGGCGTGTTCCAGGGCCTGAGGAGCAGTTTCGTCATTGTCAGGGGCGTTTTCGTAATTTTTAAGGCTTCTGAGTTCTCCTATAGGCTTTCTCTCTCCTCCAAAGGGTGCCCAAATCAGCTCGAAATGCTTTGATATTTTAACCCATGATAGAGGATGACATTTTAAGCATAATGGCGTTGGAATTTTGATTTTTCGAATTTCCAATAATTTTCTAGCAATTTCTGACTGAATCTGACGAGAAATTCAATTTAAAAATGCTCCAGCATTTAAAAAATTCGTTTCCACCTCAGAAAATTCATAATATCCATTCTTGACATGTGGTTAAAATTTCATAGCAAAATTCCTTTGGGAAGTTACTTAGTTAAAATATCGAAAAATCTTACTTTTACTAGATTCTCTTTATCT
The DNA here is from genome assembly GCA_023374045.1 of Limonium bicolor. Classification (NCBI taxonomy): domain Eukaryota; kingdom Viridiplantae; phylum Streptophyta; class Magnoliopsida; order Caryophyllales; family Plumbaginaceae; genus Limonium; species Limonium bicolor. Next base: position 220,638,379 of record CM041780.1, on the reverse strand, counting down.
TTAAGAAGTCTATATAAGGGGATAGGTTTTTGGATAAAATCAGAACCTCACATACTGAAGAACCCTAGAGAGTCAGAAAACACGGCCTCCTCTCTCTCTCTCACGTTTTCCAACACCCGGCCACCCAAATCATACTGAAAATCCCCCGAAATCACCATCTAAACACGTTTTCCAATCCCCAAAGCACCAATAATCATCAAAACCTCACAAAAACACCTCTAAAACGTGAAGAACAGCAAGAACAACCAACAACCAGAAGCTTGGGTCGAAATCCTCTCGGGTCTGCCATCAACGGAGCACTCGACGAATCCCGGTGTGAAGAAACGTTGTGAATCCGAAGGTAAAACAGGTAGAAACTCCACTTCCCTGATTCACCACGGTATTATCTGTCTTGCCTCAAAATTTGGGCTCAAACTAACCTTCGTACTTCTGTATTGCTGTTTATTTAAGCTCTGTCAATAACTTGTTTACTAAGTTTCGTGCTTAATTCGAATTCAAATTGAAAACTTTCCACTAACGTCTTGTACATCTTTCAGGCTACCACCCATAAAATTTGAGCTCAAAACACCCTCGGGAACCCTCAAAACCCCGTCCGTGGGTGGTCCGCACCCGGACCTGTCCGGGGTCCCGGACGCGTGTCCGAACCACACCCACGGACGGCGGCGGGATTTTAAAAATTCAAAATTTAGGTTTTTCTAATAATGTCCGGGCCCACGGACATCCTGTCCGTGGCCCCGGACTTTGCAAATTTTTGTTTTCCTTTAATTTCGACTTTTCTGTATATTTAGGTTAACTGGGGTCCGTGGTCTCGGACGTTTGGTCCGTGGCTACGGACGTAAGCAAAATTTGACCTAATTCTGCCTCCGAAACCCTAGTTTAGGTAGCTTTTAATTTCACTTTAATTCTCTGTCAAAAAATGCTAAAAACAAAAAAAACAGAAGCTCGCGCACTTAGGTTAAAACGACTCGTAATAAGCCGTAAATAAACTAAGTAGAGGAAAAAACCTAGGAAGGGTAATGAAAGTAATTGAACCCTAATTAAGTCGAATATCAAGCCCCCGAACCCGAACTCTCCTTTCCTAATTTGATCTAGGTTAAAATTAGGTGGCGACTCATAATAGGTTCCAGTGAGCTAGCTTAGGTTTTAATAATTATTGTTATATGACATAGTTATTAATCTTAGGCTATAAGTGGACCTAAAACCCAATCAGATCCCAATCAACTTTATCAACATAGGATAGGGTTTAAAATCGAGGCTCACAGACTGGCGACTCTGCTGGGGACAATTCTTAATTTAACTTGTTTAATTTTAAGAAAGAGGGTTAACTTGAAAATGTTTATTTATGGCTTTATTACATTGTTTGTTTACTGTGCGCACTTTAATTCCTATACTTGCATCATATGAGAGCGAGGGTCCACGCAAACCATTTCACCCCGGGACCCGTTTGAGGGTCCCCTGTCAGGGACTCACACCTTTTAGGTGATGTGAATAAGTGGGGGAAAAGAGGAGGGTGTCGTCTAACCACACCCCCTTAATACCTGGGCTTTAGCCCCAAGCATTTTCCTGGCAGTACCCTTACCAAGCCCATTGTTTGGTCAGTCAAAGACCCGACCGTAGACGCACACCTTTAGGTGATGTGAAAAAGTGGGGTGGCCCAAGAGAATAGCGTGCAAGCCCTATTCCTTTGTGGTGACCTGGGCCCGCGCCCCAAGCACCTCTCCGGATTGATCCATACCCATTAATCAAGGTCGTCAGGTGAGGACATTTTGAACTTGTGTGGAACCTTGTTTGCTCTTGTGATTGGCCCATAACCAGACTTAGAACGGATAGGGAGTTACCCCCACAGTTGGCCCAACCCAGTTCGAAGTCCCAGTTGTTTTGGCCCATAAAAAAGTTGAGTGCTGATCGATATCCTGTGTGTGTTTTCTTTTCTTGGTAAAAACAGGAAAAGGTCCATGGCCCACTGCTTCGAATTCAACAAGTCCTGTGACAGAACTATGAAAGATGTGTTCAACTGGTCAAAGAAGGTCAATAAGCTGTCTATCCTCCACACTCTGGCATATTTATCCCAGACCCGATTGCACGAAGATTTCCTGAGAGCGGCTATTAACCATTGGGACCCGGTTGAACATCTTTTCAAGTTTGGAGATAATGAGCTGACTTTGCTGCCTGAGGAGTTTGACGCACTCCTAGGGGCCAATACCCTAGCTAGCCCGGTGGTACCAAACTTGACACCCTCGCCGGTCGAGGCCCATTCCTATTTACTTGGGCTAAGTCCGACCCAGTTACTAGGAATGGTAGGGCCCGAAGGATTGCCGGTGGAAACTCTTTCAGACTTCATTACCCTGAGACTTCTTTAGAACACAAGAGGAACTTTCTCGATCTCGCATTGTTGGCAATCTACCTTTTCAGAACCCCATACATGGCTATACACCGAAAAGTTTTCCCTTTGCTTCTACAGGTTCGAGCCGGTTTCGCCTTGGGACCATTGATAGTCGCGCAGATTATTCAGAGTTTGGATTCATGGCCCAAGTCAAAGGATACCCCTTACTTCTTCGAAGGGAGCATTTATCTTCTGCAAGTCTGGCTTCTCGAGCGGCTCAAGCTGATTCCTGAGTATAACCAAACGTTCACGATCCAGCATCTCCCTAGAAGGCGAGCCCCCGAGGAGCCGGTTGATGGATGGCCGGCCCTTTTGAACTCCATACGGCAGGGACATCAAGTTCGATGGACGGTCTCAGCTTGGAAAATTGAAGGAGTTCGAATGTGTGGAGGCTATTATGGAGGGTCTCGTTACCCGGTTTTGAGAGCTTTTATGTCATCCACCCGTGGCGTTCCAGCCGTCAGATTGGGCGAGCCCAGAGCCGACCCAAGGGTTTGTTATACGAAGCACCAAGGAAAGATACGATCATGAGGCTCTTTATGCAATCATGATGGATCGACTCGAAGGGGAAGTTCAAGTGGTGAAGCCCCTAGCACTTGAAGACTTGGAGCTCTCAGCAAGCTATCGGAAATGGCTATACGGTCGAAAGGAGGAGGTGGATGCATTCAAACGAAGAAAGGAGGGGTTGACCGAGCCAAGAGTTGTCAAGAGGAAACTTGCGTTCTAGACACTTAATCCTAGGCATTTCCTGTTTTCTTAGAACTCTATAATGTGTACTTCTTCTAACTTCGAGATGAATAAAGAGAATATTTTGTTTTGTTAGTCCTCTTTTAGTTTAATCAATCAATTTTCGGTGAAAAGGAAAAAAAAAGGGGCGTCCGTGACCCCGGACGCGCCGTCCGTGGCCCCGGACGTTGACTCAGACGCGCCCGTTTGACCTCCAAACGACGCCGTTCCACTTAGTGACTTCCCCCAGCCGATTCAAATCGGGAATTCGTCCCAAATTCGCCATTTTCATTCCAGCAACCTCCATTTCCAAAACCCTAACTTCTCTCCTCCATATCTCACTCATTTCTTGGCCAAATCACTCCATTCCACCGCCATTTTGCTCACAAAACATCCCTCTTTCAATTCTAGGCATTTCCATACCAAGATCTCTCCATTTCGAGCACTTACGGAGGCTGAAAGTTGCGTCCGAGCTAGGTCCGGGGCGAGTTGTTTTTGGCCATTTTCGACACTTTCTCGACCCTCAATCCAAAATACTCTTCCACCATTGTATTTGGGTAAGTTTTCTCTACATTTTGACTACTCATTTGTCCATTTTGGTGAAGAAACGAAGAAAAACGAAATTTGGAGCTAGGAAGAAGACGACAATGGTGGTTCTCGGGTCAAATTTTCGAAGTTTGGTTTTTTATGTTTAAAATGGCCAACTAGCTTTAGAAGGGCATTTTAAGACGTGAAAAGTTTGTTTGGAAGGATAAAATTGCTTATAACTGTCAAAAGTCGTCCGTTCTAGTTTAGTGTGTTTTAGTGTGAAATGTGGTTTCTCGCGTTTTTTGCTTGTGGAATGTTTAAAATTTGCATACGTGGTAGATCCTAGGACTGATTATAGGTGTGGAGTGCATTTGAAAGCACGGGATTCGTGAAAATTTAGGGGAGACTCTGTCAAAATTCCTGCAGAATTATATGTCTTTTGTCTCGTTGAATCCACAGGCATACCATGGAGGGTCGTAGGAGTTCCCGTGGGGTAGTTGGGGCTGGGGCATCAGGCTCTCAGCCACGTCGCAGGCGCCGCAGAGAGACATCCCCTACCTATGACCATACCCGTTTCAGAGGAGCTCAGCAGGAGCGCTGGTTCTATGAGAATCAGGATATTTCCATCCAGCAGGAGCGTCTCTTCGGCGATGACGTGATCGCCACTTTCGACCTCGATCACCTGTTTCAGCACCTTGACTGGGCGGGGTTGCTTACTTGCCCGAAGAGTTACGTTAGGGAGTTAGTCATAGAGTTCTATGCTAACTTGGACCAGGACGATACTGGGGCTGTGGTATCCTATGTACGTGGTCGGCCATTACTGTGGGCCTAGATGATTTTGCATTTTTACGGCCTGCATCCTAGTGACCCTGAGCACAGGGGGCTAGAGACGATGGCGGCCTTGGAGAGCGAGGCACGCCAGTTCTATCTGCAGCACTCGACTCTATCAGAGCGCGTTCGTTCTTCTACGAGGGATCAGCCAAGGAAGCAGGTGATCCTCCCCTCCGCTTTACCTACCGCTCTTGATAGGGTGTTATTGGAGGTCCTGTCTCGTAATGTGCTACCGAAAGCGCGTAACGACGTCTCCGCTCGCTACTGCTTCCTCATGAGATACATTCAGCATCCACCCGACTCAGAGGAGGGCTTGATCCCGCTGTCTGTCCTGATGAGAGACCACCTGATGATAGCAGCCCGGGCTGGTCGCCACGCTTTGGTTTACCCGAGTTTCATTCAGTGGCTATGCGAGTGCGCGCGGGTCCCGATGGGGAATGATGATTGGGAGCCTTTGTATCCCACCTACACCATGGAGATGCTGAGGTCCCTTGGCTACTCAGCCGATCAGGGTTGGGCTTTCCCGCAGCAGGCCAGAGTCTTCTCTCAGAGACCAGTCCGGCCCAGGCAGAGGCAGCAGGCACCAGAGCCTGAGGACATCCCACACCACGAGGACCCGTCAGGAGGACACACCTACCAGGGTGAGGGACCGAGTTACATGGGTACTGAGTACCCTGTACCACTTTCCTCATACTACGCCTTACCCGCTCCGCCACCACAGCCAGCCACACTTGAGAGCTTGCAGAGGGATATCCAGTCTCTCCACATCACCCAGGGTCGCATGGAGCGTAGGCAGGTGCGCATGGAGGGTCGCATGGATGCTTTCATGGCTCACATGTATTCAGTCTTCCCACGTCCACCTCCTCCAGAGCAGTAGTTTTAGGACTTTGAATTTTCTCTAGATGTTTCATGTCCTTTTTCGTTTGTATTGTCAGACATGAGTTTTTCTTTTGGTGACTTTGTGCCTTGACACTTGTTGCATGTTTTATTTCATGTTATCCGAGAAAACTCTTGCATATAGGAAATCGTTGTCCACTATCACAAGTTAGTTATGCGTCTTTGCCGTCAAAACAAGGTAGAAAACAAGTCATTTCACCCATGTGTCCTATCACTTTATCTCTCCGTCACTTCACCAAAGTCTAAACTGGAAGAGGTTTTTGAAACAGGAAAAATAAATCACTTAACAATCGCCCCATCACTACTCACCTCCATTGTTTACCACCACACGTGCAGTCACCCTCCACAAATAACTTGGGCATTCTAAGGTCTGTCAAGAGAAACCCCGCAACAATACTGGGGGCAATCTGAGTTAAGGAACGATAATGTTTATTTCTTTGTTTAAATGCGCAAACAGTCTCTGAGTGAACGTTTCGCGAGAGTGCCTTGAGGTAAAACCAAGAGCGAAAGAGCGTGTCACTTTTACACGGCTCCAGAGAGGTCACATTCAAAGTGAGGCAAACGGCATGACTCCGACCGAAGGAGATAATTTGTAAATTTACGCTTAAACCTGTGAAAAGTAACAAAGAAAGGATACACAACTATTAGGGATGACGAAGCACCTAGGAAACAGCACCACACAGCCAAAAGCTTGAACCCTGACATTAAACCCTAGGCACCCCCGCTGAGCTTTTCATATATGACCTCTTTTACAACACTATAGGCTCCACAAACAAGCCCGCCAATGATGAATAACCGACCCGGTGACCAAAGGAAGCAAGGAGCCCGACTTTTGAACAACAACTTCACAAGTCAAAGAAGCAAAGCCTACCAGCGTGACGAGCGATCCGCAAATGGTCCCAAAGTGACACAGGATCCAAATGAGCTAACATCAAAAACAGCTCTCAAGTTCAAAACCGGGAAACACAAGAACCCCGAAGGAAAGAAATCCAAAGAAAGGCAAACCTGAAAAGCCTTGAAGAAACCCAAAATTGGAAGAAGGAGAAAGGATGCAAGGAACAATTCAAAAATCCAGAGTTCCAAGCGAAGTCATCACGAAGTAGCCAAACGACTTCAGGACAAAGAAGCAAGTCCGAGAGATGCAAGTTGCAGCTTTGGTCACCCTTATAGCTCCACATATCCTAAACATTCCTCCATCGTCCCATTGTCTTTCATTACACCCTATAGCCATGTTATAAGCTCAAAAGACTTCCGACTTAGTAGTTGTGTATCCAATCACGTGAAAGTAACAGGTTGAACGCGTAAATCGAACAAATGTCAAATTCAATGGTTGAGATGTTTTGACCCAAAAGGAGAGTACGAGCGCAAGCATCAAATACTTTGAGTGTAGATAGAAAGCACCACATCAAGATAAACCCTGACCTTGTGAGAGTGAGACTTGTTTTGTGCAGTTAATCAAAGAAAATACTGGGGGCAATCGATCGTTCCGATCGATTGCCATAAAATCCTAAAAAACTCGGATTGCCTTAAGGAAAAATACTGGGGGCAATTGTTGGTCCCAACAATTGCAACAAAGACACCGATTGAGTCCCAAAAATCCAAAACCAAAGGATCAAACCCTCTCATATCACAGGCCCGTCCTAAGCCCTACCTCCACACAAATCCTCAGGCCCGTCCTAAGCCCTACCTCCACACTCAAACATCCTCAGGCCCGTCCTAAGCCCTACCTCCACACACAAACATCCACAGGCCCGTCCTAAGCCCTACCTTCACACTCAAACATCCGCAGGCCCGTCCTAAGCCCTACCTTCACACTCAAACACCCGCAGGCCCGCCTTGAGCCTTACCTTCACACTCAGGCCCATCTTGAGCCCTACCTTCTCTAGGTTCGACATAAACCCTAATCCTTCTACATCCTTTTGGACCCACCATACACTCGGCTCACTTTCACTTAGATCCAACCTTTAGGCTCGTCATAAGACCTAGTTGCATTCCTTAGGCTCGTCATAAGACCTAGTTGCATTCCTTAGGCTCGTCGTAAGACCTAGAACCATCCTTTAGGCTCGTCATAAGACCTAGTTGCATTCCCTTAGGCTCGTCATAAGACCTAGAACCATCCTTTAGGCTCGTCATAAGACCTAGATCCAACCTTTAGGCTCGTCATAAGACCTAGAACCTCCCTTTAGGCTCGTCATAAGACCTAGTTGCATTCCCTTAGGCTCGTCATAAGACCTAGAACCATCCTTTAGGCTCGTCATAAGACCTAGATCCAACCTTTAGGCTCGTCATAAGACCTAGAACCTCCCTTTAGGCTCGTCATAAGACCTAGTTGCATTCCCTTAGGCTCGTAGTAAGACCTAGCATTACCTTTTAGCTTACCCACTCTCATTAAACACATTGCATTCATCTCATTCATATGGGCTCGTCATAAGACCTAGCTGCATTACCCAGGCGCGTCACAAGACCTGGCGACAGAAAGTTGGCGAGGTGATGGCAATAAATCCTCCTTTTGCGATGTCAACTTATTTTTTGGGATCAATGAATGGTGGGCAAAGGCAATAAGTCCCCAGGGTTTTTACCAGGAGTTATCCCTGCACACCGGCTTGGGGGGCGATGGCAATAAGTCCACATTGGGTCCAGCCAGGAGCATCGGCACGGGTTTCGGTCCCCCAGAAGCATCCGAGCATCATCAGCATCATCAATCATCAGCATCATCAACACCATCGGCATTATCATCAGCATCAGCATCATTTGCATCATTAGCATTTCAGCATTCTTGCATTTGCATCCAGTTTTCACATTCTAGGTAGTCAACGCCTTAGAATAGCTTGACATCATTTTCATCACTTTAGGTGGTCAGCGCCTTAGAATAGCTCGACAACATATCATCATTTCAGGTAGTCAACGCCTTAGAATAGCTTGACATCATTTTCATCACTTTAGGTAGTCAGCGCCTTAGAATAGCTCGACAGCATATCATCATTTTAGGTAGTCAACGCCTTAGAATAGCTTGACATCGTATCATCCTTATAGGTAGTCGGCACCTTAGAATAGTCTGACATTACCTCATTATTACCTTTAGGTAGTCAGCGCCTTAGAAAAGCTCGACAATGCTTTGTAGCTTAGGTAGTCAGCGCCTCCGAATTGCTGGGCATCGTTAACCCGGTTTCACACAACGTGGAGGATTCTGTGGAGTCCAAAATTTTGGGGCACCACTCAAGCATCAACCAGACTTTTCACATTCGTTACAAAGTCCAGTTGACGGGGGGCAATCTGTTATACCCAAAATTTTGACCCCCTGGTTAAGGTCTACGAGGTTGTGAGAGCCATCTCCATCAAACAGTAAGAGACTCCGGCCCGATCGGCGTGTTCCAGGGCCTGAGGAGCAGTTTCGTCATTGTCAGGGGCGTTTTCGTAATTTTTAAGGCTTCTGAGTTCTCTTATAGGCTTTCTCTCTCCTCCAAAGGGTGCCCAAATCAGCTCGAAATGCTTTGATATTTTAACCCATGATAGAGGATGACATTTTAAGCATAATGGCGTTGGAATTTTGATTTTTCGAATTTCCAATAATTTTCTAGTAATTTCTGACTGAATCTGACAAGAAATTCAATTTAAAAATGCTCCAGCATTTAAAAAATTCGTTTCCACCTCAGAAAATTCATAATATCCATTCTTGACATGTGGTTAAAATTTCATAGCAAAATTCTTTTGGGAAGTTACTTAGTTAAAATATCGAAAAATCTTACTTTTACTAGATTTTCTTTATCTTTAAGAAAGTCTATATAAAGGGATAGGTTTTTGGATAAAAGGAGAACCTCACATACTGAAGAACCCTAGAGAGTCAGAAAAACACGGCCTCCTCTCTCTCTCTCTCACGTTTTCCAACACCCCCACCCAAATCATACTGAAAATCCCCCGAAATCACCATCTAAACACGTTTTCCAATCCCCAAAGCACCAATAATCATCAAAACCTCACAAAAACACCTCTAAAACGTGAAGAACAGCAAGAACAACCAACAACCAGAAGCTTGGGTCGAAATCCTCTCGGGTCTGTCATCAACGGAGCACTCGGCGAATCCCGGTGTGAAGAAACGTTGTGAATCCGAAGGTAAAACAGGTAGAAACTCCACTTCCATGATTCACCACGGTATTATCTGTCTTGCCTCAAAATTTGGGCTCAAACTAACCTTCGTACGCTTCTGTATTGCTGTTTATTCAAGCTTCTGTCCAATAACTTGTTTACCAAGTTTCGTGCATAATCGAATTCAAATTGAGAACTTTCGACCACTAACGTATTGTACATCTTTCAGGCTACGCACCCTTAAAATTTGAGCCGAAAACACCTTCGGGAACAGCCTCAAAGCCGCCGTCCGAGGGCTGTCCGCACCCACGGACGTCGTGTCCGGGGTCCCGGACTCCCTGTCCGTAAGCTCGGACACCCACGGACGGCGGCGGGATTTTAAAAATTCAAAATTTAGGTTTTTCTAATAATGTCCGGGCCCACGGACATCCTGTCCGTGGCCCCGGACTTTGCAAATTTTTGTTTTCCTTTAATTTCGACTTTTCTGTATGTTTAGGTTAACTGGGGTCCGTGGTCTCGGACGTTTGGTCCGTGGCTACGGACGTAAGCAAAATTTGACCTAATTCTGCCTCCGAAACCCTAGTTTAGGTAGCTTTTAATTTCACTTTAATTCTCTGTCAAAAATGCTAAAAACAAAAAAAAAAACAGAAGCTCGCGCACTTAGGTTAAAACGACTCGTAATAAGCCGTAAATAAACTAAGTAGAGGAAAAACGACCTAGGAAGGGTAATGAAAGTAATTGAACCCTAATTAAGTCGAATATCAAGCCCCCGAACCCGAACTCTCCTTTCCTAATTTGATCTAGGTTGAAATTAGGTGGCGACTCATAATAGGTTCCAGTGAGCTAGCTTAGGTTTTAATAATTATTGTTATATGACATAGTTATTAATCTTAGGCTATAAGTGGACCTAAAACCCAATCAGATCCCAATCAACTTTATTCAACATAGGATAGGGTTTAAAATCGAGGCTCACAGAACCCAAATTTCAGTTTAAAGTGTGTTGGTAACTAGAAGAGAGTAATTGTGGAATTGATGTTTCTATTGAAGGCCTAGGAGCTAAGCAGTGTATGAATTATGTATTATGATGTATTTGGAGAATTTGATGAGTCTTGAATGAGTATTGTGTGTTGTTAGAACCCAACTAGGGTTTGGTTAGTGTTGAATGAAATTTGGTGATGAGATGAGTTTTGGACAATGTTAGAAAAGCAACGGAGTTATGACAAAATTTTGGTAGAAACCGAAGGAGTTTTAAGTGTATATCGAGTAATGAATGACCTAGGCTTAACTAGACGATTATAGGATGGAGTTGGGTTAATTGATAACCTTGGAATGGAATTTGGAGAACTAGGGAGAGAAGTGTGAAAATCTGTAGCAAGCTAGTGTATTAATGCCTTGGAACTTTGGAGAGAAACTAGGTTGTATGACATTGAAGGAAAGGGATGGACTTGGGTGTAGAGAGTGCATTTTTCTACGATGTAATTGTAATGGTCAATACGTAATTTGGTGAAGTTGGTAGAACGTAGTAACCCCTCAAGAGGAAGTTAGGAATGCACAAGTGTGCAAAGTACACAAATGCAAGAATGAAAATGTAGAGATTAAGCAATAATTGAGAAAGGATTGGACCAACAATTTAAGGTGGTTTAAGGAGTGTTTTAAGGTGTTTAAACATGTAAGAAATATGTGGGAAGTTTATGGAATGATTAGGGGTGGATTAAGGGTTGATTTGGGGTTCAAAAATCACCTAAGTAACAATTTTTAGCAGGGTCCGGGACTTAGGGGTCGCACCAAGTCCCAGACCAGTGTAGAAAACAGGCCGAGAGTACATTAACGTGTTGGTTCGGGACTTTGGGTCCGGACCAAGTCCCGGACCACCCCCAAAATTTGACCGAGAGTGCTTTTAAGGGTTCTAAACATGGGGTATTGACTGGTAATGGTTTTAGATGTTGTTAAGGCCTTGTTTGGTGGTATGTAAAGGTCCTAAGAAGTGTAAACAAGTGTATGAAACGAGGGAGAAGTAAGAATATAATTTTACATGCGTAAAACTAATTATAACGGGACAACGAGGTAAGTACGGGAGTAGTAGTTATTTACGTACCGTATGAACTTGGTATTAATGGCAATGTTTGAGACATTATCAGAGGATCGTTTGTGAACCGAGCAATGTGAGATGCCACGGTAAAAGTTAAACCAAGGTGTAAGGTATGATTTTCTCATGCCCCGTATGCTAACCGAGCTACGTTGATTTGTGTGCTTGTGTGCCGACTAATCAAGATAAAAGCATGAAAATGGTTTATTGCATTTGATTGCATGTCTTACTGTATGATGTATGAGCTAACCCTTCTTAAATGATTGGGTGGCCTAACTTAGTGCATAGACCAACTCATAGACGAGTCTTGTTGATTAGTGACTCATATAAAGAGTCATGTTGCGAATTAGTGAAAACGTGGAAACGCACTAAAACTAATGAACCAAGAAACAATAACACAAACTTATGGACTCACTAGAATATGAGAGAGAGCGTACGGGACTAGTAAACTCCCGATAACTGTTAGAGAACCGAAATGAATAATCCACAAAATAATTAATAGTGGGAGTATATAAGGAACCTCTATCTAGAGGATTTGATGTTTGATCAAGACTTGAACCATGAGAGTAGTGAAGAATGATAAGGGATCTCCAAACCCCATAGAAAATTAGTCGACCCACACTGAGAGGTCCCGACTAATGTAAACAATGTCCCAAACATGAGAGTATTCGATACGTTGGGGGAACCCTTGAATCTGAGAATACTAGGCATTGGTAATTCCCTAAGCTAGTAGAGGTTATCGAGAGAGATACTTCTAGGCTAATCTATGAGATTGTAAAATAACTCCGAGAGAGGAGTGTTGGGAATTTAAGTAGTCCGGTAGAAACGGACATTTGAGTATTTGAGGAGCTAAGTGTATAGCTCCGCTTGTATTTGTAAGCCCGGTGGCAAGTCTTGTGTATGACTCTGCCCGGAGGTTATGAGTAATGAGTATTGAGTAATGAGTATATACGAGTAAAGTAATGAGTATTGAGTGAGGAGTAAGTACGAGTAATGTAATGAGTATTGAGTAATGAGTAGTACGAGTAATGTAATGAGTATTGAGTAATGAGTAAGTACGGGTAAGGTAATGAGTATTCAGTAATGAGTAAGTACTAGTAAAGTAATGAGTATTGAACGAAGCACAAGTAAAAGTAATGAGCAAGGTAACGAGTGAAGTAATTAGTGAAGTATGAGTCAAGCAACAAGTAAGTAAGAACATGATTGGTGTAAGCTTTATGAACCTGAGTGATGAGAAAGAGAGCATTCGATTAAACCGGATGAATGAGTAACTAATATGAACGGTTGACTGACGAATTATCTTCCCTCGTAGGTATTGAATCTTGTGTATGTATGTAAGTATTGCTGCTTGTGTATAACGTTGTAGTATTAGTATGTATGTATGCATGAAAATAAACTCCATGTATTCGACAAAGTAGTCGGCGTACCCCGGTTAGCACGCTGGGTATGTGAATTTCATATGCCGCAATTTGTTGAGCCCCTAGGGGCACCGTTTTTATTTTCCAGGTACTTGAAGTTGAACACCATTCGAGTGTATGACGGGGATGGCTGTATAAGCTTGGGTAGTTGATTAAGAACTTGTATTGATGTGTATTTGTAAATGTTGAATGGTGAGACCGAATTGTTATCGGCGAACTTAAGGAAATTAGATACTTGGTATAGTATTGTATGGTTATTGCAATTGTAAAAGAATTCATTTGGAGTTGTAATTGTACTAAGTTTTGACTAAGGAATTGAAATGTATTGTTTGGCATAGTATACTCGGTATGTTTAAATTCATCAGACCGATAGTATGTTGTATTTGTAGTTGGCCTTGTTAGTCACGTGGGTGACTAACGGAATTGTACACCCACCGTTGAGTATGTAATATCCGCTGCGAAGGTAAGTAATTATGAAGTAGTGACGGGATTTACGGTAGGGGTGTTACAAAAAGTGGTATCAGAGCGAAGTATCGCACTGATGGTTGAAATACCGAGTTTAGGGAAATATCGAGTTACAAATTAGGGACTTAGGGCTAAGGATTGAGTGTTAGCGTGAGAGGTATGCTAGATAGGGACTCCCGGGTGAACCGGAAACCTACAATAACCATACCTGCCCTCCACATCCCCCGATATAAAGTTGGGATGAGAACGCTAGAGAGATGGAAAGACCTCTCAAATTCTGGTAAAACCCGATCTGGCAGTTGCAGAATAAATCTTGTAAGGAGAAGAAACAGTCATACGGTAGATTCCAGGAATTGGAAATCCCGGAGACGGTTCCCGCTGAAACAACAATAACCGTATTTAATGGCCGCAGATCGAAGATCCTAAACATAGGATAATGAAAGTTACAGCACCATGGGGCGACATGCTTCGCAGTTGCGAGAACCATGAGCAGCCAGCAAGAAGAGGAGAACAACCGTGCAATGAAGCGAGGACGATAGAGTAACAAACCCGAGACAAAAGAGTCTACGGACTGTAATGCTTGATAATACCAACAACGGTATGCAAACCGACTAAGGAATTAGTCGTGGTTGGATTTACACCAAACCTACACGCCAAGAGGCCGTAATAACCGAACGACATAGTTTAGATAACTATGAAAGTATTCATTGAACATACACCTATAGGACTATAACATGGTTCCTAAAGATAAGTCAAGTCACGATAACCACAGTGAGGGTGGGAGACACCCGGATCGATGACAACCATGTCAGGAACACTGAGAAACGACTCAGGAGGTTGATCACCAAGGTCAAAAGATCAAAGGAAGATATAATAATTCCATCAAATTTGGATGGAAACGATACCGCAACCGTTATACGTTAACCGAAAAACAACCTACCCGCGCACTTACCCAGGGCAAGTGCAACAGAGGCAAGACACTCAGAAGACATTTAACAAGCCACAAGTACTTACTAAAGTACCGCTATGACGGATGGAGCAAATATTGGATCACCAATCCTAAGAACTTGAAGAAGGAATCCTTGGAAAGGCCTAACGGCCCTACCACCATATTAAGAATATACCAATCAGCGAGAAGCTGAACTTGGTCAAGACCTCAGACATGGCAACACCATGGAAATTTTCTTTCAAACCCAAGATCTTTCTTTCAGACACAACCATTCTTTTAAAACCCAAACATTTCTTTTAAACCTCAGATTTTTAAAACCAAACCAAAGGAATTACGGTAAGTATCATAGAATGATACAAGAGGAGTTGACAATAGAGTACTTCACCTGGGCGTGTGACAAGCACTACGAGTGTACCCTAAATACGGGATGTGGGACGACCGCACTCCGAAGGAACTTGCGGGCCTGACTGACCCTTTTGTGAGTTAGTCAGGTAAGTGGTAATGTGCCAATAAGGTACCTCACGTATGTATACAAGTGGTGTACGAAACACGTGAATTAGTCAACTCCATTCTACGGACAATGAAGTAAATTCAAACCAGGACAATTGGACACCTCAAACGATCGACAAAGCTCAGATAAGCTCACCAGCTAAAGGAGTCAAGAACTCACTCTAGGAGGATGATTAAGTGTTAAAAATGCGAGAAGCACTAACAACTGAATAAAGACATTAGACATGTCTCCAAAATCTTGAAGTAAATGCATGGAATAACCGGGACGAATACCCAGTCTAAACCCGGTAAGGAAAATGTCTAACATGAACACGTCAATGTGCAATGGACAAGATAAAAATATCCAGCATGATCATCTAAGATACCGGAGGATACCATTCACCACCGGAGAGGATATAAAACTAGTTACAAACATAAAAAACATCAATGGTCTACCTTAAAAAACGGGAGACGTTATAACCCTCAACGGGGTAACTTGGATTCAGAACCGCAAGGTAGAAGAACAAACTGGACATACTCATAAATGTCAGCCAGATGTAATGACATACTCAACAACACCCAAGAGCAATCCATAAAGGGTACCAAGTCAACATAGTTGAATGAAATGTCGTGATAAGAACACCAGAATTGGAACGAACACTCGGTTAGAACACTGAAGGGATCCCACTTGACAGAGGATACCCTAAATTAATAAATGGTACCGATCAATAACAAGATACTAAAAGGGTCTTCAATAAATAGAAGCGTGATGCGACGACCTTATCATGGAGCCCAATATCACCTCCAAACCCAGTGATGGTATACGGAGAAGTAACCACTTGGGAACAGCCTAAAGTGAGCAAAGCTCGAGGCAAGGTGGCAACTAAGCCATGAACCTACTACAATGCATAGATCCAACGGTTGCAAAACCTAATAGGAATCATAAGGAGAATTGCCGATAATGGCATGAGTAAATTATTTAATGAATAACGAGCAAGAATATCCCTCGTTAATGTGAGACCGCGAGTGCAATGAACACATATAGTCCAAAGAAGAGGATGCCATCAGTGAATGTCTGAAAACATATCTCGTTCAGTACTACTAATGTAGTGAAGCTTGAGCATACAATTGTTGCCAAGCAATGTGAAACAAGCTTTGAAAGCAATTATTGGAAACTGGGGAGTAATCAGTTAAGACGAAATACCATATGTGAAAATGTGAAGTGGAAAACCAATAACGCTCAAGGAGCATAGGAACACAAGTATAGTATATTCAGTACACAGCCAAATGAATAGCGAATCATTATATAAATGGTGGAAACACATGAGTGGATGCCATGGAAACCAAGGTCGTAAGCAAATACGAACATGGTGCGCAGTAAGCGACCAATGTACCTCAATAACCACACAGTGTTATGAGGCTGTTAAATACGAGATGGCAGACAGGCCGGGAAATAAGCCAGGAGTCTGCACCAAATGAGGAAGCACCTCACAAAGGAAGTAATGTTCATTCCCATTGTAGTCGCATAAGAGATTTACTGCCAAGGGTTTACGCTTCTGCACTCTGCAGGACTGAGTGTTTTGGTATTGCACTTGTGCAGTAAATGATCTAGTGGGATAGCAAGGAATATGGAAAAATGTCAATTGTGGTAAATCCTTCCCTTCACCAACGAACATGGCACAAGCCAGTTAAGCAGAAGCTTTGAAATAAACCAAGCGGCCTAAGGCTAAAGAAGCACGAGGCGAATTCCATTGGAATTAAAAGAGAAAGGAGACTTATGAAAGTCAGAAGGACCGGTGCATAGAAAATGCAAGGTCATGCAAGTAAAGAACACTTGTACGGAATCAGTTAAGTGGGCGTAATTTAGAAGCCATTGACAACAGAGGAAGCACTACAACTAAGTAGTGGCTCAACCTCAACCGATAATGAGTTAGAGGAACCTACTGAATAATCATAGAAATACACAATAGTATGTATCATAGATTTCCAATGAGCCGGATAGAAAATCCGAAGCACACTAAATTCGCGTACGGTAAGAAATACAAAGCTTGATTGATAAACCTTATTCCCAACATGAAAAGGATAAAAAGGTGATATGTAACGCACAAAGAATAACGAGAAGGGCGAACAAACCCAAGTTATCAGGGTCGCGCAGCAGAAGCGAGTGGGCCCATAATTCTAAGGTTTAAATATACCTAGTGAATGAATGACTAATCACCAAGGCCTTGAAGCCTCTAAAGCTAGAACCAAACCCGATTAAGAGTTCAATAACTCCGATGAAAATTCTTGGTGCAGGGACTAACCAATAATATGGTTAAGACCTATTGATCGTGGAACATTGTATAATATACCGCATGGAAGCTGAACCACTCCATGACGGCTAAATGCCTTCAACCAATGTCCAATGTTGACACATGGTAGATTACGTGGGCGTAATCCCTTTTAGGGGGGGGGGGGGGTAGAGCGAAAATCGTGAAGTGTATGTTTTACGTGATAGGTGTGTAAACTACAATGCGCATAGCGCAAAGGAATTTGTTTTAATGATTGGTACTTATGTTACATAAACATTTGTATCCATTCATTGTGTGAATTTTGGTAATAGTATGAGAAATGAGTATATTTGGGAGATTCGATGAGTATAAATCAGTATGAAACCGAAGTATGTGACGAGTATAAATCGGTATGAAACCGATGTTGAACCTAGTGGGAATTGAGTCCCCTAGGTGACTTG
Source organism: Limonium bicolor (assembly GCA_023374045.1). Lineage (NCBI taxonomy): Eukaryota > Viridiplantae > Streptophyta > Magnoliopsida > Caryophyllales > Plumbaginaceae > Limonium > Limonium bicolor. The sequence goes on along the minus strand of CM041780.1, from coordinate 220,620,793 downwards.
ATTTGATTTGGAAACAATTGGAGGATAGAAAAACTAATTGGAGCTATGCTTTTGTACTTCCTAAGTAAGTAATAATCGATGAGATGGTAAGTAAGTGAGTAAAAGAATTTTAGAAATTGGAAAATGTATGTCTTGGTGATTATGACTAGAAAGATTAAGAAGATAGACAATGAAATATTGAGTGACTACTTGATTGTGTGATTTGAGGTGGGAGGTGGAACTTGGTTTGTTAGCGATCATGGGAAACCAAACACATATTGGGGTGGATGGATAGTTCAACACCGATGCTGATCACATCGGGGTTGAAGGACTCATGAAGCTCCCTGTGAGCCTCAATTTTTAAACCCTGTCCTATGTTGATTAAGTTGATTATGATCTAGTCGAGATTTAGGTTCACTTATAACCTAAGATGAAATACCCCAAACCTTGATATGTGGTTTAAATATTAAACTATGGTATGTAAAGGCTAAAAAGTGCCTTAGAAACATCGGTGAACAATTTAAACCATAGTAAAATGCAATAAAGCACTAAGATACAGTTTGAGCAAAAACATGCTCTAAGCTTGGAGTGAACTTGGTTAGGACCCAAAGATCCTACCAAGACTTAATAATATTCAATTATGATTTAATAAGGTTAATTAAGTCCTTAGGAAACTTTGGTAGACAATTAAACCAAACAAAACACAAATAAATACCTTAAAGCCAATATGGGCGAAAATGTGCTCTAAGCTTGGGATAAGTTTGATTAAGACCTAATAAGCTTACCAAGACCTTATTTATATGTTAATGAACATATTAAATCAATTATTAAAGAAAACCAAGCTTGAAAACAAGCTAAAACACAAAATGTGCTTTAAGGAGCCTTAAAGCACATTTCTGAAAATTTGTCTTGTAAATGAGTTTTGAGTGGCTAAATGTCCATCATTACTCTTTAATCAACATGTGTACTACTTAGTATCACATTAGGAAGTCTAAATCAATGGGAAATCAAAAATTTCACAATTATGTGCCTTAATTTGTGAATAGTGCTCAAATAGTGGTAGTTTTGACTTAAGTCAACTTTGATTAGTTAAATGGTCAACAAAGACCATAAATATCTTGTAGAATGAAGGGGGCACGGTTTTTAGAGTGTGAGTCACCATACCAAGCCAGCCAACTAAAGAAAAGAAAAAGAAATAAAGTAAAGTTACTATTTACCTTTATAAGTCAAAATATCTTAACAAAGCATACCTCTCACCTCCTTTCTTCATTTCCTCTTGTTCCCACCGTGTTCTTCCTCCATTCTCCCAACCAATCTCGTTCTTGCTACAGCACATCTCTTCTCCAACTTCAATTGCTCACCAAATGTTCAATATTGCTCCAAATCAAAAACTAAGCACATATTTGTCATAGTTGAGTCAAGGACTTTCATCCTCTCTTTTCAAAATTTCAAAAGCTCATGTTTTATGCCATGAAGAAACTCCATTGAAGGGGGAAAGTTCTGTTTGAAGAGGTCTTTTGCTTCTTCTCTCATTCAAGGTAAGGAAAATCAAAGAAAATCCAAGTTTCCTTCATTTTTTTTGTATAGCCGAAAATTCACCTTACAATGGTGCCTTGTCTTGCTATTCTTAGCTTAATTCAATCTTCAAGGGACTAGGAGGAGTCCTATCTTGCCACTTAACCAAGCTCTCTTTCAAATTCCAAAGGTAATCATCAAATTTTAGTGTTTTAAGACACTTATGTAAACCTAGGGTTTAGTTATGAGTTTGAGTATTAAACTTAATACTCATTACCCTTATATGTGTATTGGTTAGAAGGTAGACAAGTGATAAAAGCTTCTTGCCGATTTTTCAATCAAGAAAAACAAGAGAAAACAAGTGAGAAAACTTGGAAAACAAAGAGGTAAATAACCTCTCTTAATGTGTTTATTGTACTAGGGAATTGAGCTATTTGCTTAATAAATAACCTAAAGAGCAAATGGAAAAATGAGCTAGGAAACTATCCACAAGGTGGACTAAAAGGACATGGGAGCATTGTTGTGTGTATTCGCAGGTTGAAGGCATTTAAATGTGGAAATTCAGTGTTTATGGTTTATGTTATTTAAGGGCCTAAGTGCCAAGCAATTTAAGTTTATGCACTATATTGTGATGTAGTGTAAATTTTGTGAAGTTTTGTGTGTGAGGAAGTTCTTGATGGATTTTAGGTGTTCTTGAATGAAATAAGGTAAAAACCTAAGTGTTTGGATGTGAGGATATACAAGAGAAGCTATGTAATACAAAAAGCTTTGGCCAAAAATTTGGAAAATGGGTATAAGGAGTTCAAGTGTTTAAATGAGTTTTGGTGAACTAGGAAGTGTTTAAAGGTGAAACAAGGTGTTTACTAGGGAAGAAAACATGTCATTAAGGTGATATTTAGAGTGAATGTACAAGGATTTGTTTATCTTGGAAGTCTAAGGATTCAATGAGTGTTTGTGGAGGTATTAAAGACTTGGAGAAAGTTTGTTTAAGTTTAGGAATGATTGACTGGTACAAGGAAGAAATGATTGTTAGGTAAGATGTGAAAAGGAGATTTAGTTAGTAAGAAAAGAAGTTTGAGAGATTGATGTTAAGGTGTAGAGGAAACACCTTGGTTATAGTGGTCATTATTGGTGAAATACCACTAGAATATCTTAAGGAGAAAACATTCCAAGTACTAAGAATTTTTGTAAGAAATTTGTGAATGATAAGAGGTTTTGGTGTGTGATTTAAAGGAGTTTTAGTACAGGGCTAAGGTGTGTTTGATGTGCCAAATGATGTTAGAACACATTAGGAGGCTTGAGGAAAAGTATTGGAAAAGAAAATTTGACAAGTTTTGGACAACTTCTGGTGTTGTCCAGACCCCAGGGTGGGTCGGACAGCTCTATTAATGCAGCCGTTGGAGTTTCTGGAATGGTGCGACCCAGAGGTCTTGGGTCGAACATGGGTCGGACAGGTGTATTTAAAAGACGGGAAAAGTTTCTGGAAACGGGTCCGCCCCAGTTGTGGTCGGACGGTGGGTCGGACGGCCTAAATTAAAAAAAAAACAAAACAATGTTTAAGGTTATAGGATGATGGGGGATGTTATTAAGTAATGATGTTATAAGATTGTTAAGGACATGGTGAAGTGAGTGATAATGACAATTTAGTGGGAGGAAAAAATTGTATTAAAATGTAAAAGTTAAACAAGTTATAATGTGAAGTGTGTTATAACTAAATTAACGGGGATAAGTTATAAGCATTAGACTTTAAATAATCATGTTACCCCGATGTTAATAAAAGTCATGTATGATGTTAGTGTGTTCGAGAATTGCTCGAGGAACATAAGTGACCATGATAAAGTGGGACTCGGTGAACAGGTAGGTTTTGCACACCTGTGTCCTACCGGATTACACGGGCTTTGTATGCCATATGGTTTTTCTGTATGTTTGCCACGTGTAAGATTAAACATGTAATGAGTACAGTATTCATTTATGTGGCGTATTTCAACTCCGAAACCATTTAACTCGAAAGTGTTAAACTTAGTTAACTGAGTCTAGGATCACATGAGAGGTTGGTATTCGGATGTAAAGCGACCCGAACCATGGGACGTTTCTAACCACGGCTATGCGTGTGTGTAAATGTGTGATATATGTGTGTGAATGTAGGGATCTCCCTGTATGTTTAACCCAGTTGTAATACTGTATGTGTTGTCATGTGATAGGCTCCATAGTGGGGTTCTAACTAATATCTAAAAGTAAGTATGTACTAACAGTGGTGAGGGAAACCGGTTTGGCGGTGCGCGTTGTTTGGGAGTGGGTATCCTTCTTAGCCTTACCCTTCTTCTTTAGGGTTGTTTCCCTCACGGGTATGATCCCCATTAGCTACTCCAAAGCTTAGCTATTCAGACTTATGATCGGTTTAGGGGTAACATGTGTTTGTGTGGTGTGTTGGGCCACCAAACCGAACCATTCTTAACTTAAGTTACTCGTCCGACTATTAGGACGTTAATGAGTGTGTTGTTGGTGTATAAGAGCTTACATGAGTGGGGACATCATTCTCTAGGCTCCTAGTGAATTAACTATGTTTGGGTCGGTTCCTAAGAGAACGTTCCCGTTATGTTATGTGTTGTTGATGTAATGCAATTTCTATTGCGATGTTATTATGTGCAGTGAAACGTGTGAAAGTGTTATTATGTGTTGTTTATGTGTTGCATGTTATATGTTGTAAGATGTGGAGTATGTGGTCATGTGATATGAATCCAGTTTGTGTAAGAGGCGTTTAAGGATAACCGAGTAATGGGTAGTTGTCGTCTATTAAGGAAAGTAGCTCCATTAGAGGAAGAAAACACTCTAGGGGTAATGAAATAGCATGGAGTGACTTATCAAAAAGGATGTATTATCCGTTTGTTGAGCATCATTGAGGCGAAATGTTATTGTTGTGTGTTTACAGTTGCATGCATATTTAAAATAATCAACCGCATGCTAAGACGACAATTAGTTGTGCGTGGGCCCGGTAGCATGTGGGCTGCGGGATTACCATACCAGCAAAGGTGCTGAGCCCGTTGGGGCCCCCCCTTTCTCTTCTTTTATTTTCATGTACGAAGAGCTGTAAGTCGTTCGAGAGTAGGACGGGGTAGTCGTTTGTCATGGGTAGTCATTTTAAGTGTATATACTACAGTAGGTGTAGTAAGACCGAAATTGTTATCGGCATCAGTTGTGATAATAACTCGGCAAAGTTGGAAGATATGTGTATGTTTTGTGGTTAATGGAAAGGATAATGTGTGTAGTCGCTCGGGAAATCTCGTCCATCAGACCGGTACATGTTTATGTAATAGCCTTGTTAGCCACATGGGTGGTTAACGACGTGTAACACCAAGAGTTAAGTAATTGAAGAAGTATATTTTCCGCGCTGTAGATTGTGTTATGTTTGTTGTTGGATGGGGTGTTACAAAAATGGTGGTATCGAGCGAAAGTATCGCTCTGATGACTGATTACCGAGCTTAGGAAGTACCGAGTTAGGATTTTAGTACTTTGGGTCAATGGTTGAGTGATAGCGTGAGAGATATGCTAGTTAGGTATTACCAGTGCGTACTGGAAACCTATAACATCCATCCCGCCCTCCACAATCCCTGTATATAACTTGGGAAACAACGCCAGAGAGATGGAAGTCCCCTCTTACTCGGGAATACCCGATCTGGCTGTTATTAAGTACCTCTAAAGGTATGGAGAACCTGTCATACGGTAGATCCTGAAAACTGGGAATCCCGGAGACGGTCTCCATCTGAACAGTGTTAACTGCATTTCATAGCGAAGAATGAAGAATCTTGTGTATAGAAGAATAGAATTTCCGACAACCTGGGTCGACATGCCGAGCAGTCGAGGATAACCAGCTTGCAACGCACCAACCGTGCAACAGGCAAGAAGTGGATTAGTGAAACCTGAGACGAGTGTCTACGGAACCACAGTTGTTAAGTGATACACCGACAGTATACCAACCGACAAGGAACTACATCTTAGTGCCCAAACAAGAGACAAGTCTCAGTAACCACGACAAGTGCGTGGAACGGGCTATAAAGAGGATACGATGCTAAGTAAAGGGGGACTCCAAGAGTGGGGGACACCCCAGTTGATAATTACCATATGAATACAGTGAGGAGTTACCCAGAGGGTTATTGTCAAGACTGTAAGATCAAGTGAGGGCCAACGAGGCCACTGATAATAGTGCGAGTAAGAACAATACCGCAACCAGTATGTGTGCTTAACCGATAGCCAGTTAGCATGGCGCACTTGCTATAGCAAGTGCTGCTATAACAGGGCTGTTCGGGAAATTTATAACCACTACAAAGTACTTAGTAAAGTACCACGAAGTTAAGTGTGATAATTATAACCATGGAAGGGCTTAACAGCCTGACCTTTGTAATTGGACGTACACCAGTCAGCAAGAAGCTAGATTTGGTTAAGGTAAGAAGACGTTGTGAAACCACGAAAATTTTTCTTTCAACTTAGGTTTATTCAAACTCTTTTCTTTCAAAACCCGATTTTCTTTCAAACCAACACTTCTTTCTAACCTTCTTCTAAACCATACCAGTAAAACCAAGGGCAGTTGATAAAGATACAACAGTGGATAAACTTTCCCTCGATTAAGTTCGGGAAGCACGGAATGAATATTGTCACGGGACAATATAAGGGAGTTGACAACAGAATACTTCACCTAGGCGTGTGACGGACACTACGAGTGTACCAACTGTAATGTGGGACGACCGTACTCCGATGGGAGCTTGTGGGCCTGACAGACCTACTTATGGGTTAGTTGGGTAAGTAGTAATGTATCAGTATGGCACCCCACATATGTATACAAGTAGAGTCCGGAACACGGGAAGTAGTCGACTCCGTACTACGGTCAGCAGTATAAGACAAACAAGAGCTGAGGATTACCATGAATGGTTGAAGTAAAAGAACAAGTCAAGTTAGCGAGACTAAAAGAATTAGTGAATTCCTTTCAACGAAATGTTTAAGAGTCAGGAGGTGAGAAGTGCACTAACTGTTATGTAAAGACATCACATATGTCTTAAGGATCCTCAGGGATAAACATGATAGCTGGAACAATGACCCAGCCTGTACATGGCAAGCAGATGCCTAATATGGACACATTAGTGTGCAATGAACATGATGAAACACCCAGAATGAGTACCTATACTATCAGGAAATGTTGATCTCCACAGAAGAAGATAATAAGCCAGTTGAGAACGCAAACGGCGTGGCTAACTGAATATACCAATAAGTGCGAACCAGATGTAATGGCAATAACTTAACAACACCCAGGAGCAATCCTTGAAGGGTGTTTACATCAACGATAATGGCACAAAATGACATGACAGAAACACAAGGGTTGAAACTAACACCCAGTTTAGACATAAGTTGTTAGGAGTCGGACTGGCAATCCTAAGGGGCATCCCGTGAAAGGAAACGTGATGCAACGACCTTGTCATGGAGCCCAATATAACCTCTAACCACGTAATGTTGTACAGAGAAGTACATGTGTGTGGACAGCCTACAATGAGCGCAGCTCAAGGCAAATAAGGCTTATAGGCCACAAATAAAATGTGTTATGTAAATTAGATTGATTGCAGAAGTTTATCTTGTATAAGTGAATAGAGTGGTAAACGAACCACTGCATTAAGAGTGGGGATACCTCTCAATATATTGTGAGACCGCAGGAGCGGTAGTTATGTGAATCAAGTCCAAGAAATATGTTAAGGATGGACAATATTATTATTATTTGAGAGCAGTTAGTTTAGTAGTATGTGTGTATAAAGTGAAGCACCGAGCTAAATAACGTTGGTTTGAGGCTCGAGTGAGCAACGCTCAGGGAGCATTCGGTGGTCATCCAAATGAATGACGAACCATAATGTGAATAATATAAGTATAGGTGTGGAAGTTAATGTGACAGTAAATACCATGTAAGTTATTGTTATGCAATGAGTAAGAGCACGGTTCGCAGCTGGCGACCGTTGTATCAATGTTATTGAGTAATAATGTGGCAGATAAGACCAGTTATGAGTTAAACTCAGTAGAGATGCAAGGTAAATGATGTTAAGCAGACTGGACAATAAGCCAGTGGTAGGTACTATGTGATGAGGAACTCAGTGTGAATTCCATGGCGAATCGCATAAGGGATTTACTGTCAAGAGTTTACGCCTCTGCACTCTGTATGACTGAGTGTTTTGGTATTGCACTTGCGCAGTAATGATCGAGTGGGATAGCTAGGAATTAGAAACATGTTAATGGTGGAGGAATAATGTTATAATGGCCGATGCATAGGAAATGCAAGGCCGCACCAATAAAAGAGTACTTGTACAAAACCAAATGTGGAGACATGATTAACAGTAAGTGACTACAGTAGCACTAGCTGCCAAATATCGGTATGGAATATACCCCAAATGTTGTAAATAGCTGAGAGAGCACTACACACTAGGTAGTAGCTCAATCGCAACCGACAGTAAGTCGGAAGGGAACAAGTCAATCATTGTGAAATACATAACTGTATACACAGTAAATTGTTATGGAAGTGGATCGAAAGTTTATAACTCACCGAATTCACTAACGGTAAGAGATACCACGCGTCGGTTGAGAAACCATTGTTACCAAGATGAAGGTGACAATTGGGGATGTGCAATACAGTAAGAATAACAATGGGGCAATTAAGCTCTACCGTTATTAGAGTTTCGCAGCAGAAACTAGTGAACCAGTGATTCAAGTGTGAATGTACATGGTGAGCATGAGTGAATGGCTAATTGTTAACGCCTAGAAGCCTAACGGGCCAGAATCGAAACCAACTAAGAGTTTAAACAAACTCCAATGAGAGTTCTTGGTTTGGGAACTAAACCGCCAATAGGGTTAAGATCCTCTAATCAGAATCCATTGTGTGATAGACCGCGTGGAAGTTAAAACACTTCACGACGGCAGAACATTTTAAGCCAATGTTTAGTGATTGATTACGTGGGCGTAATCCCTTTTAAGGGGGGTAGAGCGCAAAACCACTTAGTGTGTATTACCGTACAAGTGTACGTGATTTATGTTGTGCATAGCACAAAATAATTTGTTTTGATGATTGGTGTGTGTGTTATGTAAACATACGCATTCATTCATGGTTTAATTGTGGTAATTGCGCACAGAAGATGCGAATACCATTGTGATAAGTGTGTTTGTTTGTTAACAATTGTGTGTGATAGTACAAGTGTGGGGAGTAGAGAAACTCCCGGGGAACAAAAAAAAAACCCCGACAGTGTATAAATGTGAAACTGTGTGCGGTATTTTGATAAAATATATGTGTATATATATACTATATAGTGATTCATGAAAGGGTATGAAACCGACATAGAACCTAGTGAGAATAAGATTCCCTAGGTAACAACATTAAAGTGTATGGAAATAACTGATAGATGAAGTTCTATCCCTTGGAGATGTTATGATCATGATTAGAATGATCAAAAGATAGAAAATTGGAAATGAGTGATTTATTTGATGCTTGAAAATGAAGTGGGAAGTGGAACTTGATTTGCATGCGATCAAGGGAAGCCGAACACAAATTAGAGTGGAAGGATAGTTCAACACTGATGCTGATCACATCAGGGTTGGATGATTCTTGAAGCTCCCTATAAGTGGTCACAAATAACCACGCTAAGAAAAGAAGCAAAGAGCATAAGTTGGACTTGGAGTTGTATGTGTTTTCAAAAAGGATTTTGAATTGGTATTAATAAAACGTCGATAGATACTTTACATGATTAAAGTATTCGTACTTAACCTCACAAGGAAAAATTTTAAATTTAAGTGATTGTTTTGACCTCCCAAAGGAACGGGGACCAGAAGGTGTCCATCGCGACCGGGTTCTGCGGGATCACAGTGTATATAAAAGATATTTTTGATTGTTATACATGCTATGACATGTTGTGTGGTATGTGTAATAAATGTTATTTTGACCTTGCTTTCCAAAAGTGTATGTTATCAAGACCTATGTGTCTAAATGTTGTTATGTTACCCAAGACCAGAGAGTCTAAGGGTTGTTATGTATGTGTAAATGTTGTTAAGATACCCGGACCATTGAGTCCGAGGTTATCTTGTGAATATGTTATGTTATGTATGGATGTGAATGTGTTACCCGGACCATTAAGTCCGAGGTTGTGATGTAAAGTGTGTTTGGTTACGGAAGTTTTATCTCTATAAGTAATCCCCGTATTCTAATCCAAGATGTGTGGGAAGTGTAAACTTTGAGGACGAAGTTCTTTTAAGGGGGGTAGATTGAAATACCCCAAACCTTGATATGTGGTTTAAATATTAAAATATGGTATGTAAAGGATAAAAAGTGCCTTAGAAACATCGGTGAACAATTTAAACCATAGTAAAATGCAATAAAGCACTAAGATACAGTTTGAGCAAAAACATGCTCTAAGCTTGGAGTGAACTTGGTTAGGACCCAAAGAGCCTACCAAGACTTAATAATATTCAATTATGATTTAATAAGGCTAATTATGTCCTTAGGAAACTTTGGTAGACAATTAAACCAAACAAAACACAAATAAATACCTTAAAGCCAATATGGGCGAAAATGTGCTCTAAGCTTGGGATAAGTTTGGTTAAGACCTAATAAGCTTACCAAGACCTTATTTATATGTTAATCAACATATTAAATCAATTAATAAAGAAAACCAAGCTTGAAAACAAGCTAAAACACAAAATGTGCTTTAAGGAGCCTTAAAGCACATTTCTGAAAAATTGTCTTGTAAATGAGTTTTGAGTGGCTAAATGTCCATCATTACTCTTTAATCAACATGTGTACTACTTAGTATCACATTAGAAAGTCTAAATCAATGGGAAATAAAAAATTTCACAATTATGTGCCTTAATTTGTGAATAGTGCTCAAATAGTGCTAGTTTTGACTTAAGTCAACTTTGATTAGTTAAATGGTCAACAAAGACCATAAATATCTTGTAGAATGAAGGGGGCACGGTTTTTAGAGTGTGAGTCACCATACCAAGCCAGCCAACTAAAGAAAAGAAAAAGAAATAAAGTAAAGTTACCATTTACCTTTATAAGTTAAAATATCTTAACAAAGCATACCTCTCACCTCCTTTCTTCATTTCCTCTTGTTCCCACCGTGTTCTTCCTCCATTCTCCCAACCAATCTCGTTCTTGCTACAGCACATCTCTTCTCCAACTTCAATTGCTCACCAAATGTTCAATATTGCTCCAAATCAAAAACTAAGCACATATTTGTCTTAGTTGAGTCAAGGCCTTTCATCCTCTCTTTTCAAAATTTCAAAAGCTCATGTTTGATGCCATGAAGAAACTCCATTGAAGGGGGAAAGTTCTGTTTAAGAGGTCTTTTGCTTCTTCTCTCATTCAAGGTAAGGAAAATCAAAGAAAATCCAAGTTTCCTTCATTTTTTTTGTATAGCCGAAAATTCACCTTACAATGGTGCCTTGTCTTGCTATTTTCTTAGCTTAATTCAATCTTCAAGGGACTAGGAGGAGTCCTATCTTGCCACTTAACCAAGCTCTCTTTCAAATTCCAAAGGTAATCATCAAATTTTAGTGTTTTAAGACACTTATGTAAACCTAGGGTTTAGTTATGAGTTTGAGTATTAAACTTAATACTCATTACCCTTATATGTGTATTGGTTAGAAGGTAGACAAGTGATAAAAGCTTCTTGCTGATTTTTCAATCAAGAAAAACAAGAGAAAACAAGTGAGAAAACTTGGAAAACAAAGAGGTAAATAACCTCTCTTAATGTGGTTTATTGTACTAGGGAATTGAGCTATATTTGCTTAATAAATAACCTAAAGAGCCAATGGAAAAATGAGCTAGGAAACTATCCACAAGGTGGACTAAAAGGACATGGGAGCATTGTTGTGTGTATTCGCAGGTTGAAGGCATTTAAATGTGGAAATTCAGTGTTTATGGTTTATGTTATTTAAGGGCCTAAGTGCCAAGCAATTTAAGTTTATGCACTATATTGTGATGTAGTGTAAATTTTGTGAAGTTTTGTGTGTGAGGAAGTTCTTGATGGATTTTAGGTGTTCTTGAATGAAATAAGGTAAAAACCTAAGTGTTTGGATGTGAGGATATACAAGAGAAGCTATGGCAAAATTTGGAAAATGTATAAGGAGTTCTAAGTGTTTTAAATGAGTTTTGGTGAACTAGGAAGTGTTAAAGGTGAACAAGTGTTTTACTAGGGAAGAAAACATGTATTAAGGTGATTTAGAGTGATACAAGGATTTAGGTATTATCTTGGAAGTTAAGGATTCAATGAGTGTTTTGTGGATGTATTAAAGCCTTGGAGAAGTTTGTTTAAGTTTAGGAATGTTGATGTACAAGGAAGAAATGATGTTTAGGTAAGATGTGAAAAGGAGATTTAGTTAGTAAGAAAAGAAGTTTGAGAGATGATGTTAAGGTGTAGAGGAAACACCTTGGTATAGTGGTCATTATTGGTGAAATACCACTTAGAAATCTTAAGGAGAAAACATTCCAAGTGCTAAGAATTTTGTAAGAAATTTGTGAATGATAAGATGGTTTTGGTGTGTGATTTAAAGAGTTTAGTACATGGCTAAAGGTGTGTTTGATGTGCCAAATGATGTTAGAACACATTAGGAGGCTTGAGGAAAAGTTTGGGAAAAATTTGACAAGTTTTGGACAACTTCAGGTGTTGTCCGACCCAGGGTGGGTCGGACAGCTCTGTTAATGCAGCTGTTGGAGTTTCTGGAATGGTCCGACCCAGAGGTCTTGGGTCGGACATGGGTCGGACAGGTGTATTTAAAAGACGGGAAAAGTTTTTGGAACGGTCCGACCCAGTTGTGGGTCGGACGGTGGGTCGGACGACCCAAATTTTTTTAAAAAAAAACAAAACAATGTTTAAGGTTATAAGATGATGGGGATTATTAAGTAATGATGTTATAAGATTGTTAAGGACATGGTAAGTGAGTTATAATGACAATTTAGTGGAGGAAAAATTGTATTAAAATGTAAAAGTTAAACAAGTTAAAATGTGAAGTTATATAACTAAATTAACGGGGATAAGTTATAAGCATTAGACTTTAAACAATCATGTTACCCCGATGTTAATAAAAGTACATGTAATGTTATCAGTTGTTCGAGAATTGCTCGAGGAACATAAGTGGACATGATAAAGTGGACTCTGGTGACAGGTATGGTTTTCTTGCAACCTGTGTCCTACCGGATTACACCGACTTGTATGCCAATGTGTTTTTTTGTATGTTTGCCACGTTGTAAGATTAAACATGTAATGAGTTTACAGTAATTCATTTATGTGGCGTATTCAACTCCGATACCATTTAACCTCGAAAGTGTTAAACCTTAGTTAACTGAGTCGAGGATCACATGAGAGGTTGGTATTCAGAGTAAACGACCCGAACCATGGGACGTTCTAACCACGGCTATGCGTGTGTCAAAATGTGTGATATGTGTGTGTGAATGTAGGGATCTCCCTTGTATGTTTAACCCAGTTGTAATACTGTATGTGTTGTCATGTGATAGGCTCCATAGTAGGGTTCTAACTAATATCTAAAAGTAAGTATGTACTAACAGTGGTGAGGAAACCGGTTTGGCCGGTTGCGCGTTGTTTGGGAGTGGGTATCCTTCTTAGCCTTTCCCTTCTCTCTGTTATGGTTGTTTCCCTCACGGGTTATGATCTCCCATTAGCTTACTCCAAAGCTTAGCTATTCTTACTTATGATCGGTTTAGGGGGAACATATGTTTGTGTGGTGTGTTCGGGCCACCAAACCCAAACCATCTTAACTTAAGTTACTCGTCCGACTATTAGGACGGTAATGAGTGTTGTTGTTGTTGTATAACGAGCTTACCATGAGGGTGACATCATTCTCTAGGCTCACCAGTGAATTAACTATGTTTGGGTCGGTTCCTAAGAGAACCGTTCCCGTTATGTTATGTGTTGTTGATGTAATGCAATTTCTATTGCGATGTTATTATGTGCACGTTGAAACGTGAAAGTGTTGCTATGTGTTGTTATGTGTTGCATGTTATATGTTGTAAGATGTGGAGTATGTGGATCATGGATATGAATCCCAGTTTGTGATATGAGGCGTTTAAGGATAACCCGATTAATGGGTAGTTGTCGTCTATTAAGGAAGTAGCTCCATTAGAGGAGAAACACTCTAGGGGTAATGAATACCATGAGTGACTTATCAAATAAGGATGTATTATCCGTTTGTTGAGCCCATTGAGGCGAAATGTTATGTGTTGTGTGTTTACAGTTGCATGCATGATTTAAATATAATCAACCGCATGCTAAGACGACAATTAGTTGTGCGTGGCCCGGTAGCTTGTGGGCTGCGGGATTACCATACCAGCAAAGGTGCTGAGCCCCTTGGGGGCCACCCTTTCTCTTCTTTTCTTATTTCAGGTACGAAGAGCTGGAAGCCGTTCGAGAGTAGGACGGGGTAGTCGTTGTACATGGGTAGTCATTTAAGTTGTATATATATACAGTAGGTGTAGTAAGACCGAAATTGTTATCGGCATCAGTTGTAAATACTCGGCACAGTTGGAAGATATGTGTATGTTTTGTGGTTAATGGAAAGGGATAATAATGTGTAGTCGCTCGGGAATCTAGTCCATCAGACCGGTACAGTGTTTATGTAATAGCCTTGTTAGCCACGTGGGTGGTTAACGGCGTGTAACACCAACGAGTTAAGTAATGTGAAGAAGTATATTTTCCGCTGTAGATTGTTGTTATGTGTTTGTTGTTGGATGGGGTGTTACATAAGATTAATAACTATGTCATATAACATTAATTATTAAAACATAAGCTAGCTCACTGGAACCTATTATGAGTCACCACCTAATTTTTACCTAGATCAAATTAGGAAAGGAGAGTTTGGGTTCGGGGGCTTGATATTCGACTTAATTAGGGTTCAATTACTTTCATTACCCCTAGAAGTCGTTTTTCCTCTACTTAGTTTAATTACGGCTTATTACGATTCGTTTTTAACCTAAGTGCGCGCTTCTGTTTTTTTTTCATTTTTAACATTTTTTGACAGAAATATAAAGTGAAATTGAAATTACCTAAACTAGGGTTTCAGAGGCAGAATTAGGTCAAATTTTGTTTCTGTCCGTAGCCACGAACTGAAATACCCCGAACTTAAATGTAGCGATTAAAATTATCCTAATAGGTATTTAAGGGCCTAATGGTGCATAAGTAATATTGGTAAGGAAAAATAAATCCAAAAGAAATAAAGAAACGCTTAAAAAGCGAAAAACGCTAAATAAGCGTTAAATAATCATAGGAGGTATGAGACCTCGGTTAGCGTATTATATGGATTCTAAAGGCTTAATAAGGCCTAAATAATATATGGGAACAACTCCCGAAGGAAACGAATCCAAATAATGTATTAAAACGCTAATAAAGCTTTAGCGCATGTTTTTCGAGAAAACCCAAAAACGTGATTTTTGGTGGTCAAACGAACCCGTAAAAATTATAAACCATTAAATAACAATAATTAAGCATTAATGGATGCCTAATAACCAATAAAATTAAAGAAACGAGAAAATTCCAGAAAACAGGCCCGGTTAGTGAATAGTACCAAAACCGGGTAAAATAACGAGCATTTCTATAAAAGACGAAAACACTCAAACTAGTAGCAATATAGGGGCCGGTTTTTATGAGCTAATTAACCCCCTCACACACTCACATACTAGCTAACTAAATAAAGAGTCAAAAAGCAAAAAGTGAAAAAGGTAAAAGTACCTCACATACTCTCTCACCTCTCATTTCACTCACCTTTCTCTCTTTCCTTCCTTTTTCCCATCGTACTCTCTCTCTCCTCTCCCTTCTTGCTGGCGATTTAAAAGCTCCAAAGAAGCTCCAATGGCTTCTCCACTTTACCTCCATGCTCTACCTCCATGTGAGCTCCAAATGTAAAAATAATTACATATTCTTACTCCCATCATCATCCTCTACACTTCTCTCTTTCAAAATACAAAAATGAGGAAGTTCATCTCCATGGGTTTTCCCCATTCAAAGAGAAAATAGCACCAATGGGTAGCTTGGAGTCTCCTATCTCCATTAAGGTAAACATCTACATGAAAAGCTCTTATTTTCTCCACCTTCTTTTGTAGCCGATTTTTGCCCATTATAATGCTCTATTTTCTCTCTCTTTTGAGCATCAATTCAACCTTGCAATGGTGGAGGAATCACCTTCTTGAACCAAGGGCTAAAACCCCTCCTAAAACACTCCAAAGGTAAACCCTAGAAATCTTGTTTTAAGCATTTCAATGAACTAGCATTAATCTAAGGGTTAGTATGTAAATTGCACTTGTTTTGTGTGCATTGGGTGATGGGAATGGAGTTTGGAAACTTCATTCCCCATATGGTCGATTTGTGCAAGAAAGAGAGAAGGAGGAGAATTGGAAAAAAAGAAGGAATTATAAGCTCAAGGTAAGAGCTCCTTCTTAATGCTAAATTTTAATGCATTAGAGTAATGGGAATGGGTAAACCAATTTAAAGAACCCAAAAATAATGTATTAGTATTGTAGTTATGGAAGTTTGAGTATTTGTGAGCTTGTATTTGGATTGTAGGCCTTAGAGCCAAATAATTGTGTATTTGTATTGGCATTGTTGTTTGATGGAAGTATTGGAGTATTGGTATTGCCTTGAGTGCTGGTAGGACCCTTGTATGGGTGTGGCTAGATTAGGAATGAATTTGACAAGAAAGGATGTATGTGGCTAAGTAAGAAAAGTAGGTGAACTATGGCAAAATTTTGGTAGAAAATGTACATTTATGGATGACTTGGTGAATGGGAGAACCAAGGTGTGATTGGAGTTAGTAGAGATGTTTAGTAGCCATAGATTGGTAGATGTAATATGAGGATATAAGTGTGTAAAAATCTGTAGCAAAGAGTGTTAAATTTCATTGGAGAAGTTAGGAGAAAATAATGTGCAAGACTTGGTAAAATGAGTATTGGACTTGGGTATAGATAGTGTAGTTGGTTGGAAAGGAATTGAAATGGTAAAATGAAGTTAGGACAAGATGCAAAATGCAAAAAGGAGTGCAAGAATGCACAAGTGTGCAAAGTGTGAAAATGAGAATGAAGTTTGTAGAAATTGAGCAAGAAGTTGAGTAGGTATTGGACCATGGATTTAAGGAGTTTTAGGGAGTGTTTAAGTGTGTTTAAATATGTACATAACATGTGGAAAAATTATGGAATGATTCGAGGTGGATTAAGGGTTGATTAGGGGTTGAAAAATCCTCCTAGTAGCAGTTTTTAGTAAGGTCTGGGACCTAGGATATGCACCAAGTCCCGAACCGTACTTAAAAACACCCCGAGAGTAATTCCAGCATGTGGTCGGGACCTAAGTCCAGGACCAAGTCCCGGACCAATAACAAAATTTGGCCGAGAGTACATTCAATGAATGGTCCGGGACCTTGGGTCCGGACCACCCCTAAAATGTTGTAAAATGTGATTTTTAGGCATTAAGACATGGGGGATTGATGGGTAATGGTTTTAGAAGTTTTTAAGGCCTTGTTTGGTGACCTTTAATGGCCCTAAGAAGTGTAAACAAGTTTGAGAAGTAATTAAGGAAGTTGTAAGTTAAGGACATTAAGATAAACCGAAATAACGGGATAACGGGGAAAGTATGGGAGTAGTAATTATGTATGTAGTGTAATGCTTAGTATTAATGGAACCATTTGGCATGTAGTCATTGGTTCTAGAATAAGACTCGAGGAACGAGAGTGAACCAAAGGAACAAGGGAACACCCGGTAAAGTAAATCCTGGTGCAAGGTATGATTTTTTCATGCTCTGTATCCTAACCTGGTTACCCCGATTTGTGTGCTTATTTGATCACCTAAATAAGATAAATGCATGAATCGGACTATATAGCACTTACTTGTGCTTGCTTTAGGTTGTTCTTGATATATATTGTCTTGAACCCTAGTTTGTATAATTCATGAAATGAATGGATGAGGATGAAATGTATTGTACTTTGTAGTGTACATGTGTAGTGTATTGTAACTTGTATGGATGTGGATGTGAGTAATGCAATTGTGTGTGGCTTGGATGTGTTGACTTCTACTAATTCCTAACTACCTAACTTCTGACGTAAGTATTGAGTAAATTGGAATGAGTAGAAGTCCGATATAGTTTCGGCCACGCGTGAGGATGTGGAGACACAAGAGGTTGGATCCGATTCCTGGTACTTAAACTTGTCCACGGCCCAAACCCCTTAAATGGGTGGCATCCTAGATTAGTGAACCAAGTAAATCCCGGTGGTGGGACAGTGTAGTCCCCGGGCCAGAGGTCCTGACGACTTGAGTTGAGTAAGTAGTAAGTAAAGTAAAGTATTGTATGAGTAATGGTCTTGGCTGGTGTAAGTCATTGACCCCGAGTAAAAGAGTAATCTCACCCGATTAACTCGGGTGGACAAATGGAGCTAACAAGTATTGAGTATTGTGTATGTATTGCGTATGTATTGTGTATTCGTAATTCGGTAAAGGTAAGTATGAATCGGTGACTTGTCATGTCTTCCTTGTATGCAATGAAGTGTATGTATGTATTCCTTGTGTAGCATTATATTAGTATGAGTGAAAGCATGTATGTATGTATGTATGTATTTGTAAATGAACTGCACGTATTCGACCAAGTGGTCGGCGTACCCTCGCTAGTACGCGGGGTATGCGGAAGTCATATGCAGCGTAAGCTGAGCCCCTAGAGGCAACGTTTTTAGTGTGCAGGTACCTGAAGCGGTTATGATCACAGTAAGATACCGGCAGCTATGTTTAGATAGCTAGGAGTGAAATGTAGATAGTAGTGAATGGTATGAGGCTCGAAGCCTTGTTGTAGAAGTGTACCAAGGGGGTACACCCTCATGAATTGAAAGTATGTAGTTTGTGAGGAATGGGTAGTTGTAGACTCGTAGTGAGTAAGCATGAACTTAAAGGGATTGTTGTATCTGTATTTGTATTTGGATCTTAGTAAACTCGGTATGGTACATTATATTGTACTGTATTGAATTGTAATTGGAGTATCATATTGAATGGAGAATTGTGGTACTCAGTAAGTGAATGGAGTATGTATTGTATTTGTGTAGTACTCGGATATTCCGGTCCATCAGACCGATGTTGTATGCAGTAGTAGCCTTGTTAGTCACGTGGGTGGCTAACGGCATTGTATCACCCGCCGTTGCGTAAGTATGTATCCGCTGTGTGAGTATGGATGTATAAGGAGATTGGACGGTAATCATGGTATTAGCGGTAGGGGTGTTACACAGACCTAATGTCCAAGACCACAGACCCCAATTGAATTACATGATTACGAAAACAGAACTAAAATAAAAATGTAAACTTGAAAATTCTGGGGCCACGGACAGGGTGTCCGTGGGCCCGGACATGTACTGTTAAAAACCCTAAAATCTGAAGAATTGGAAAATAAGAAATGTCGCCACCGTCCGTGGGTGTCCGTGGTCACGGACAACCCGTCCGTGGTCCCGGACCTTGCGTCCGAGGTCACGGACCACCCACGGACAGTGGGTTTTTTATGGTTCCCGGCGGTGTTTTGGGCTAAAAAATTATGGGTGTGTAGCCTTAAATATTTTCAATATGTTAGTAATCAGAGATTCTCGATTTGAAGTCGAATTAAATGTGAAACTTAATGCACAAGTTAGTGAACAAAAGCAAAGAAAAATGACAATTCAGAAACAGAAAGGAATTGTTTCGAACCCAAATTTTAATGTAAGGTTAGATTAACCGTGGGGAGTTAGAAAATCTGGGTTCCAACCTGTTTTACCTTTGGATTTGAGGTGTTTCTTCACGTCGCGTGTCTTTCGGTGCTCCGCCGGAGTCGGTTCCGGTTTGGGTTCGAGACCAGCTTCTGACTATTGCTTATTGGTGATGTTCTTCACGTTTTGGTGCTGTTTTGGTGAAGGTTTGATGATGGATGATGTTGTGGGAGTTGAAAAAGGTGTTTTAGTGTTGATTTTGTGAGATTTCGATGAAATTTCAGGGCTTGGATGTGTAAAAACGTGGGAAGGTTGTGACGGCTGAGTTTCTTGAGGTGTTCAGGTTCTTGAAGTTCTGATTTGATCAAGGGATAAGGCTACTTATATAGGCTTCCTTAAAGATAAAAAAATCCGGTAAAATCCGAGATTTGCCGGCATTTTAACAAAAGCAAAGAAAAATGACAATTCAGAAACAGAAAGGAATTGTTTCGAACCCAAATTTTAATATAAGGTTAGATTAACCGTGGGGAGTTAGAAAATCTGGGTTCCAACCTGTTTTACCTTTGGATTTGAGGTGTTTCTTCACGTCGGGTGTCTTTCGGTGCTCCGCCAGAGTCGGTTCCGGTTTGGGTTCGAGACCAGCTTCTGACTATTGGTTATTGGTGATGTTCTTCACGTTTTGGTGCTGTTTTGGTGAAGGTTCGATGAAATTTCAGGGCTTGGATGTGTTAAAACGTGGGAAGGTTGTGACGGCTGAGTTTCTTGAGGTGTTCGGGTTCTTGAAGTTCTGATTTGATCAAGGGATAAGGCTCCTTATATAGGCTTCCTTAGAGATAAAAAAATCCGGTAAAATCCGAGATTTGCCGACATTTTAGCTCAAGGGCTTCCAAAATTAATTTGATTATGAAATTTTAAATATGGGTAAAGGATGATATTTCTTATTTTTCCAAAGTGGAATCGAAATTTTTGGATATTGGAATATTTTTAATTTCAGTTTCTCGTCAGATTCAATCAGAAATTGCTATAAAATTATTGGAAATTCAAAAAATCAAAATTCCAACGCCATTATGCCCAAAATGTCATCCTCTATCATGGGTTAAAAATTCAAAGCATTTTGAATTGATTTGATCCTTCTTTAGAGGAGAGAGAAAGCCTATAGGGGGCTAAGGAGCCTTGAGAAATTACGAAAATGCCCCTGGAGATGACTAAGCTGTCCCTAGTACTCTGAAATGTGCCGATCGAACTGGGAAACCACGCTACTTGACCAAATTAGCCTATTAGTAGAGACTCTCTTCTACGAGGTTGAAATTTTAGGTATAACAGATTGTCCCCCGTCAACTAGACTTTGTAATGGAAATGAAAAGGCTAGTTGATGCTTGAGTGATACCCCAAAATTTTGGATCTTAAAAGACCCCACATGCAATTGAAATCCAACAAGTTGTGCCGAGCTTTTCTAAGGCCCTGACTACCTATGAGTAAAGTGGAAGGATGTCGAGCGATTCTAAGGCGTCGACCACCTAAAGGTAGAAATGAAGTAATGTCGGACTATTCTAAGGCGTCGACTACCTATAAGGATGATATGATGTCAAGCTATTCTAAGGCGTTGACTACCTATAATGGATGAGATGATGTCAAACTATTCTAAGGCGTTGACTACCTGAAGTGAAATAAAGTATGCCGAACATTCTAAGGTGTCGGGAACCTGTAATGCAAATGTAGATGTCATGCAGAAGAAGATGATATGATATGTTGATGATGCTCGGATGCTTCTGGGGACCGAAACCCGTTCCAATGCTCCTGGTTGGTATACTACGGGGACTTATTGCCTCTGCCCACCAACTGGGGTGCTGGATAACTTCTAGATTACCAAGGGGACTTATTTCCACTGCCCACTAGTTGTTTCTCCCAAGAACTTTACATGAAGATAGGGACTTATTTCCTCTGCCCCGCCAACTTAGATCACGCTCTGTCTCGTACTTGTCTCGCACTGAAGATGATACTAGGTCTCGTACTGGTCTCGCACTGGATGACACTCGGTCTCGCACTAATAAAGGTGATGGGTCTCACACTGATGAAGATGATGGGTCTCGCACTGACGAATATGATGTCTCGCACTGATGAAGATGCATGGTCTCGCACTGTAGAAAATGATGGGTCTCGCACTGATGAAGATGGTGGATCTCGCAGTGACGAACATGATGGTCTCACACTGAAGAAGATGCATGGTCTCGCAATAAAGAAAATGATGGGTCTTGCACTGATGAAGATGGTGGGTCTCGCACTGACGAACATGATGGTCTCGCACCAAAGAAGATGCATGGTCTCGCACTGAAGAAAATGATGGGTCTCGCACTGATGAAGATGGTAGGTCTCGCACTAGCGAACATGATGTTCTCGCACTGAAGAAGATGCATGGTCTCGCACTGAAGAAAATGATGGGTCTCGCACTGATGAAGATGGTGGTCTCGCACTGAAGTCTCGTACTAAACGGAAGAAGAAAGAGCTGAATCTCGCACTAAATGACGAAAATGCAGGGTCTAGCACTGATTTTGGGTCTCGAACTAAAAATGAGTTAGGAAGATAATGGTCTCGTGCAAATGATGAAAACTGATTACTGGAGTGCCAAACATGGCAATGATGATAAGATGTATGCAATCAAAATATATGAAAGATACTCGTTCAAGACAGGAAACTGTTGGAAAAGGTGCCAAACTTGGCAATGTTGAGGTGTTATGCAAAAGTCGTAAAATGCAACTAAAGTGTTTATTGGAAGCTTTCCCAAAACAAGGAACTGTTGAAAATGTGCCACACAAGGCAATGCTTGAGAAAAACTCTGCTAAAAAGAAAGAAAGTAAAATGATCATTTCTTGACTAAAAAAATCATATCTGCAATTTGTTTCTTAAAAAATGAACATGCCGTTGGTGGAAGTGTGTGGTGTTTGTTATGGTGCTAAAGGCTTTGGGTTTCAATTGGTGTTGACATGGCAATTGTTGGAACCAACAATTGCCCCAAGTATTTTTTCCTTAGGACAATCTGAGCTAGAGTTCATGGCAATCGATCAGAACGATCGATTGCCCCCAGCATTTTCTTTGACTTAACGTGCGAATGAGTCTCGTCCTCACAAGGTCAAGGCTTATGTTTTGACGTGGTGCTTCCTAACCTACACACAACGTGTTTGGTGTTTGCACTCATTTCTCACTCATGGTCATAACTTTTAGACCATTAAATTCGACATTAGATGGATTTACACATTTAATCTGGTACTTTAACGTGATTGGACGCACAACTATCAAGTCGGAAGTCTTTAAAGCTTATAACGTGGCCATGGGGTGTGATGAAAGACAACGGGACCATGGATGGATATTTTAGGTTTGTGGAGCTAAATGGGTGACCAAAGCTGCACGTTATGTCTTCTCTCGGAATCATCTTCCTTGTCTTGAAATCGTCTAGCTGCTTCGTGTTGACGTTGTTTTTGAGCTTCTGGACTTGGACTTTTCAAGTCGTCCTTTACACCATTTCTCCTCTTTTTGTCATTTGGATTTCCTCGAGCCATTTCGGGTTTGCCTTTTTGTTATATCCTTTCTTGACTTTGCCTTCGGGGTTCTTGTGTATCCAGGTTTTGGGCTTCAAGAGCTGTTTTAATGTGAGCTCTTTAGATCCTGTGTCACTCTGGGACCATTTGCGGATCACTTCATCACGCTGATAGCGGCGTTGCTTCTTTGGACTGATGAGAATGTTATCTGAGAGTCTGACTCCTTGCTTCCTTTGGTCACCGGGTCGGACATTCATCATTGGCTGGGTTATTTTGTGGAGTTCATAATATCGAACAAGGATATATTAAAGGCTCAGCGGGGGTGCCTAGGGTTTAATGTCAGGGTTCACAAGCTTTTGGCTATGTGGTGCTGTACCTAGGTGCTTCGTCATTCCTGATAGTTGTGTATCTGCTCTTTGTTACTTTTCACAGGTCTAAGAGTAAATTTACAAATTATCTCCTTCGGCCGGAGTTATGCCGTTTACCTCACCTTTGAATGTGGTCTCACCAAAGTCGTGTAAAAATGACACACTCGTTCGCTCATGGTTTTTCCACTCAAGACATTCTCGCGAGATTTTCAATCGGAAACTGGTTCGCACATTTAAACGACAGATGAAAGATGATGAACTTCAACTCAGATTGCCCCCAGTATTTATTTGGGGTTTATGACAACAATTTAAAAGATGTGGATTTGCAACTGCTTCATGGGTTGTTTTGGATGTTTTGGGGTGAGTTGTGATGTTTGGCAAGGCATGTTCAAATTTTGGGAGACAAAATACAGGTCTTTGCATTCCATTGTCGGGAAATAATCATTTCATGAACCATTTTCTCAAAAGAAATTTATGTAAAATAGAATCTTTTTTTTTTACCATTTAGACTTGAAAAGGTCATCCACTTATGGACATGAGGAAAAAGATGATTTAACAAAAATCGATGCTTCTTATTAGTGGTTTGAAAAAAAATCATTCTTTGAAAAATGAGAGGTGCGTTTGAAAGATGAGTGTTATGGCAGGTTGCAGTAGAATGCATGGGAACCCTAAAATTTCTGTTGAATCCAAAAGCTACTCAACCATCTGAAGTCGGCATGCTGAAGACTCACGATCTTGACCGCCGGGACACCTTGAGATGACCGTGATTATCTTCCTTTCGAACTTTGAGTAGGCTCCGTAAAATGTCTGAACTAGGAATGCCTATGGGTTATGTATGAGGAACTAGGGCTCGATCTCTTCCAAACTGAGAGTGAAGTGCATGGGCTAGAGTGATCCCTAGGTTAGAACGGATGTGTGCGCCTGAATACCCTTAATCTGGAAGTGGAGCAAACGGGCCGAAGGAAGCCGCATGGATCGTGAATGGGCCTCTAGGCCGAGAGAGAAACTTTGAAGCCTAAGATTCGTTTATTGTTCTTGTTGGGCCTTAAGGCCAGAAACAGGAATGAACGAGTTATATAAACTATCTTGAATTCAAATGTCTTACGCTATGGGCCGAAATTCTGGATTGAAAACGAAGTTCATGGGCCAAAATTATGAATTGGTCTGTGGGCCCAGATGGAATGAGTTATGAGTGTGGTACTTGGGCTGGAATGATTCATGAACTGTGAAATGATGCTTAGGCTGAAAAGTTTTAGAGAATGCAGCACTTGGAATATTCTGAGATTTTGGCATCTGGGCCAGAATGTGTTTGGGCTAGAAATAGGGCGCATGGGCCGAAATGATTTCCAATTCATGCTCTAGATGTGAATTGGAGTTTGGGCCGAGTAATTCTGATTGAACCTACAAGATGATACTTATAACTAGGACTTTGGGCCAACGCCCGAGCGGAAAGTCTTCTTAGACTAGATGAGCATTGAAATGGAAAGGCCTGATGGATTTTCATGAATTGCTTTAGGTGCATTTATTTTTCGTGGGCCTAGAACTAAATTGATAATTCAAATTAGGCTGAAAGAGATAAATCACCTAAGTCTAAACCTTTGGGCCTAAGCCCAAACAAACAATTCATTCAAACCAAACAAGGCCTTTGGGCCGCAAACAATAAAGCCGTAAATTTGGGTTGGGCTAAGTTGATGTAGGAAAAGTTCCTATCAATCCCTAAGGTGGGTAATGGACCGATCACACAAGCAAACAAGGCCCACAAATTCAACATGTCCTCACTTGACGGTTAAATCAATTTGGGTATGGATCGATCCGGAGAGGTGCTTGGGGCTTGGGCCCAAGTCACCACAAAGGAATAGGGCTTGCACGCTATTCTTTTTAGGCTTCCCCTTTTTTCACATCACTGTTAAGTGTGCGTCTACAGTCGGGTCTTTGATTGACCAAACATTGGGCTTGGTAAGGGCACTGCCAGGAAAACGCTTGGGGCTAAAGCCCAGGTATTAAGGGGATGTGGTTAAACGACATCCTCCTCTTTCCCCCGCTTATTCATAACATCTAATAAAAGGTGTGAGTCCCTGGGGGACCCTCAAACGGGTCCCCGGGTGAAATTGGTTTGCGTGGACCCTCGCTCTCATCTGATGCAAGGGTGCAGAAAATTAAAGTGTGCACAAAAGTAAACAAACAAAGTAATAAAGCCATAAATAAACAATTTTTTGAGTTAAGCCCTCTTTCTTAAAATTAAACAAGTTAATATTAGGAATTTGTCCCCAACAGAGCCGTCAGTCTGTGAGCCTCGATTTTTAAAACCCTATCCTATGTTGATTAAGTTGATTAGGATCTAATCAAGTTTTAGGTCCACTTATAACCTAAGATTAATAACTATGTCATATAACAATAATTATTAAAACCTAAACTAGCTCACTAGAACCTATTATGAGTCGCCACCTAATTTTTACCTAGATCAAATTAGGAAAGGAGAGTTCAGGTTCAGGGGCTTGATATTCGACTTAATTAGGGTTCAATTACTTTCATTACCTGTAGAAGTCATTTTTCCTCTACTTAGTTTAATTACAGCTTATTACGAGTCGTTTTTAACCTAAGTGCGCGCTTCTGTTTTTTTTTTTGCATTTTTAACATTTTTTGACAGAAAAATAAAGTGAAACTGAAATTACCTAAACAAGGGTTTTGGAGGCAGAATTAGGTCAAATTTTGTTTCTGTCCGTAGCCACGGACCTAATGTTCGAGACCACGGACCCCAATTGAATTACATGATTACGAAAACAGAACTAAAATAAAAACGTAAACTTGAAAAGTCCGGGGCCACGGACAGGGTGTCCGTGGGCCCGGACATGTACTGTTAAAAACCCTAAAATCTGAAAAATTGGAAAATAAGAAATCCCGCCAACGTCTGTGGGTGTCCGTGGTCACGGACAACCCGTCCGTGTTCCCGGACCTTGCGTCCGAGGTCACGGACCACCCACGGATATTGGTTTTTGATGGTTCCCGACGGTGTTTTTGGCTAAAAAATTATGGGTGTGTAGCCTGAAATATTTCCAATATGTTAGTAATCAGAGATTCTCGATTTGAAGTCGAATTAAATGCAAAACTTAATGCATAAGTTAGTGAACAGAAGCAAAGAAAAACGACAATTCAGAAACAGAAAGGAATTGTTTTGAACCCAAATTTTAATATAAGGTTAGATTAACTGTGGGGAGTTAGAAAATCTGGGTTCCAACCTGTTTTACCTTTAGATTTGAGGTGTTTCTTCACGTCGGGTGTCTTTCGGTGCTCCGCCGGAGTCAGTTCCGGTTTGGGTTCGAGACCAGCTTCTGACTATTGGTTATTGGTGATGTTCTTCAGTTTTGGTGCTGTTTCGGTGAAGGTTTGATGATGGATGATGTTGTGGGAGTTGAAAAAGGTGTTTTGGTGTTGATTTAGTGAGATTTCGATGAAATTTCGGGGCTTGGATGTGTAAAGCCATGGGGAGGTTGTGACGGCTGAGTTTTTGAGGTGTTCAGGTTCTTGAAGTTCTGATTTGATCAAGGGATAAGGCTCCTTATATAGGCTTCTTAAAGATAGAAAAATCCGGTAAAAACTGAGATTTACCGACGTTTTAGCTCAAGGGCTTCCAAAAGGAACTTGATTATGAAATTTTAAACATGGGTAAAGGATGATATTTCTGATTTTTTCAAAGTAGAATCGAATTTTTTGGATATTGGAATATTTTTAAATTCAATTTCTTGTCAGATTCAATAAGAAATTTCTTGAAAATTATTGGAAATTCAAAAAATCAAAATTCCGACGCCATTATGCCCAAAATGTCATCCTCTATCATGGGTTAAAAATTCAAAGCATTTGAATTGATTTGATCCTTCTTTGGAGGAGAGATAAAGCCTATAGGGGGCTTAGGAGCCTTGAGAAATTACGAAAATGCCCCTAGAGATGACTAAGATGTCCTTAGTACTCTGAAATGTGCCGATCGAACTGGGAAACCCCGCTACTTGACCAAACTAGCCTATTAGTAGAGACTCTCTTCCGGGGGTTGAAATTTTGGGTATAACACTCCCCATAAGTGGTCACGAGTAATAACACTAGTAATATGTATAATTATCATAAATTGGAATTTGGAGTGGTATGAAGTTTTCAAAATGAATTTCCAAAACTAATTTGGTACAATGATTTTCTTCAAACTTGAAAATGAGGATCGGCTTTGAAACCGCTCCCATGGGCGCTAGTGGATCTTCCGATGGCTAGGCGCCGGTATCGGGCCGAAACCATGGAGGTGAGGCTAGTTGTGAGCCGGTGGAAGTGATGATTAGTTTTGAAACCACTACACCATTCGTGCGGCGGTGTTATGCCCAAAATTTTGACCACTGGTTAGGGTCTATGAGGTTTTGGTGTTGTGAGGGGCATTTCAATCAAGTAATGAGAGATTCCAGCTCGATCGACGCATTCCGAGGCATGGGGAGCAGTTTCGTCACTGTCAGGGGCGTTTTCTTAATTTTTAAGGCTCCCAAGACCCCTTATAGGCTTTCTCTCTCCTCCAAAAGATGCTCAAATCAGCTTGAAACGTTTTCGAATTTTAACCCATGATAGAGGATGACATTTTAAGCATAATGGCGTTGGAATTTTGATTTTTCTAATTTCTAATATTTTTCTAGCAATTTTCAATTGACTGATGAGAAATTGAATTTAAAAATATTTCAACATTTAAAAAATTTGAGTCCACTTCATAAAATTAAAATTGTCATCCTTGACACGTGGTTAAAATTTCACACCAAAATTCTTTTGGGAAGTCATTTAGTTAAAATGCCAAAAAATCTTACTTTTACTAGATTTTCTTTATCTTTAAAAGAGTCTATATGAAGGGATAGGTCTTTGGATAAAATCAGAATCTCTCAAGCTCTTAGAACCCTAGGCAGTCAAAACTCTTCTTCATAGCCAGCCTCCCACGTTTTTGCACCTTCAAGCACCGAAACAATACCAAAATCCCACCATAATTAACAATGAAACACGTTTTTCAATTCCCATCACATCCACAATCATCAAAACACCTTCAAACCACCACCAAAACGTGAAGAACATCACCAATTCTCAATGGTCAGAAGCTCAGTTCGAGTTCAATTCGGGAACGGCTTCAACGGAGCACCAAAGATTCCCGACATGAAGAATCTCATTGACTCAGAAGGTAAAACAGGTTGGAACCTCCTTCTTTTGATTCGCTACGACCTCATTGTTCTTCTGTTAAATTTTGGGCTCAAACCGACCCTTTTCTGCTTCTGTACTACTGTTTGTTTAAGCTTCTATCCAATTACTTGTTCGTTAAGTTTCGCATTAAATTCGATTTTAAATCGAAAATTTTCAATCACTAACGTCTTGTACATCTTTCAGGCTACACACCCATAAAATTTGAGCTCAAAACACCATCTGGAACCATCAAAAACCTACTGTCCGTGGGTGGTCCGTGACCTCGGACGCATGGTCCAGGACCACGGACAGGTTGTCCGTGACACGGACACCCACAGACGGTGGCGGGATTTCATATTTTTCAATTTTTTCAAATTTTTGGGTTTCTGTCAATACATGTCCGGGACCACGGACACCCTGTCCGTGGCCCCAGACTTTTCAAGTTTGCGCTTTTATTTTAGTTTTGTTTTCGTAATCTTTTAATACAATTGGGGTCCGTGGTTTCGGACATTAGGTTTGTGGCCACAGACGTAATTAAAATTTGACCTAATTCTACCTCTGAAACCCTAGTTTAGGTAGTTTTTAATTCCACTTTAATTTTCTGTCAAAAAATGTTAAAAATACAAAAAATCAGAAGTGCGCACTTAGGTTAAAAACGACTCGTAATAAGCCGTAATTAAACTAAGTAGAGGAAAAATGACTTCTAGGGGTAATGAAAGTAATTGAACCCTAATTAAGTCGAATACCAAGCCCCTGAACCCGAACTCTACCTTTCCTAATTTACTCTAGGTTAAAATTAGGTGGCGACTCAAAATAGGTTCCAGTGAGCTAGCTTAGGTTTTAATAATTATTGTTATATGACATAGTTATTAATCTTAGGTTATAAGTGGACCTAAAACCCGGTTAGATCCTAATTAGCTTTAATCAACATAGGACAGGGTTTAAAATCGAGGCTCACAGACTGGCGACTCTACTGGGGATAACTTCTTAATTTTAACTTTTTAAGAAAGAGGGCTTAACTCGAAATTGTTTATTTATGGCTTTATCACTTTGTTTGTTTACTTTTGTGCGCACTTTAATTTTCTGCACCCATGCATCACATGAGAGCGAGGGTCTACTCAAACCAATTTCACCCCAGGACCTGTTTAACGGTCCCCTGTCAGGGACTCACACCTTCTAGGTGATGTGAATAAGTGGGGGAAAAGAGGTGAAATTGTAACACCCCAACTACAAATAACACACTTAACAACACTTGGCAGCGGAAATCACAACTCACCACATAACTCAACTCTTTGGTGTTACACGCCGTTAGCCACCCACGTGGCTAACAAGGCTAACATACATACATTGTACCGGTCTGATGGACTAAACTCCCGAGCAACTACACATAAATCCCGTTCCATGTCCAATAATCATTATACACTTACATTACAACTGTACCGAGTAATTGCCAACTAACGCCGATACATTTTCGGTCTTACTACACCTATAATATATCCACAATTCTCATGACTACCACATACAAACAACTACCCCGTCCTACTCTCGAACGGCTTCCAGTTCCTTGTACCTGAAAAGTATGGGGGCCCCCAAAGGGGGTCAGCACCTTTGCTGGTATGGTAATCCCGCAGCCCGCATGCTACCGGGCCACGCACAACTATTTGTCGTCTTAGCATGCGGTTGATTTATTTCAAACATACAAAAACTCACACACATATCATGCTTATAAGCAGACATTCATTAATAGAATACAGACACAAGGTTAGCACACTCAACATAACACACACTTCACTTTATAACATACACAACTTAATTTCACTCTTCTTAGGATACATGAACTTCACTTAGGGAGTGCCGGGGTGATATAAGCCCGAGCACAACATACATACATTTTCTTACTTGAGTGGCGGCCTCATATAGGACCGTACACAACACACAATTTCCCCTAGCTCCAATAGTGATGAGGTAGGTAAGCCTTGGTTAAGCTTGTGGGTGGTTGTAATTCAAGGAGGAAGAACAACCATAACATAACAAAGAGGGAGTCGAAGCGAACTTAAGCTTCGACACCCTACCAACATTATACATAATTTCCCTCCTAGCCCGATGTGGAGGTCGGGTAGGTAAGCTTTGGCTAAGCTAGTGGGAGGTCGAAATCCAATGAAGGAAAACAACCCTAACATAACAGGATGGGAGTTAATTCTCATATATGTATTAACTCCCAAACAACACGCGTGACCGGAATGACCGGATTCCTCTCCATACATAACATATACTTATTAGTTAGAGGTTCCCTTATGGAACTTACCACATACATACATCACATAGTGTTACTACTCGGTTAGACACATATGGGGAGTAATATCCCTTTTTAACAAACATGAATAACTGTATCCAATACCAACAACAACATATCCAACAAGTCACATACATCACTCATAATAACAACATACACTAACGCACGGATAGCCGTAGTTAGAACGTTCCCATGGGTTGGGACATTTATTCCGAATACCGATCTCTTATGTGAACCTAAAGTCGGTTAACTATTATTTAACACATAACTAAGGTTAAGCGGTATCGGAATTAATTACGCCACAATAATGAATTACTGTAAACTCATTTCATGCTTTATCTTGCAAGGTGGCAAACACACAGAAAAACACATTGGCATACAAGCCGGTGTAATCCGGTAGGACACAGGTTGCAAGAAAACCATACCTGTCACCGTGGGGAATTACTTTACCGGGTGTTCTCACGTTCCTCGGTTCACACTTGTTCCTCATGTCTTACTCTTGAACCACTATTTACATGTCAAATGGTTCAATTAATATTAAGGCGTTACGGTAGGTACATAATTGCTACTCCCCCCGTACTTACCCCGTTATCCCGTTATTCGGTTTAACTTTGTGTACTTAAACTCACAACTTTCTCAATCATTTCCAACACTTGTTTATACTTCTTAGGACCTTTAAAATTCACCAAACAAGTCCTTAACAACATCCAAAACCATTACCCATCAATCCCCCACCTTTAGAACACTTAAAAACACATTTTGCACCATTTCTGTGCTGGTCCGGGACTTGGTCCGGACCCAAGGTCCCGGACCACTTCTTGAAATCACTCTCGGCTTTATTTTAGCATTGGTCCAGGACTTGGTCCTGGACCTAGGTCCCGGACCACTTCTAAACTCAACTCTCGGCGTATTTTGAGGCTTGGTCTGGGACCTTATACAAGGGCTAGGTCCCGGACCCTGCTAAAAAGCTGATAAATGTCCATTTTTCAACCCCTAAACCAACCTTAATCCACACCTAACCATTCCATAATCTTTCCACAAGTTTCCTACACATTTTAACACTTCAAAGCACTCCTTAAACACTCCTAAAACGTTGGTCCAATTCACCACCCAATTCCTGCTCAAATTCAACAAGCTCAATTTCTCACATTTTGCATTTTGCACTCTTTTGCATTTCTAACTTCTTCTTGTTAGTTTTTATATCCTACCAACCTCACCAAATGCATCAATGACCCTTACACATCATTCCTAGACAATTGCATCCTCCAAACCCAAGTTCACTCCTTGTTTCACAAGTTATAAACACCAATTCTTTTTCTTTGGAATTCTATGTTCCTATCACCATTATGCTACAGATTTTGTATCCTTCCAATATCATTCTCCTCCTACCATTACAAGGTCATCAAGTATCTCAACTCAGCCACATACACACCTTGCTCCTCCAGTTTACCAAGTCACCTTAAAACACTTATCTTCTATCGAAATTTCGCCATAACCTCCCCATAAACTTAACATCTCCAAAATCACCATCCTCATCAATTTCCATTCTTAATCTAGCCACACCCTTGAAGGGTCCTACCAGCACACCATATCAATCCAAAATTCAACAATATCACAATAGCTCCAAAACTTAATGAACCACAATATAACCACAACTCAAATCATTTGGCTCCAAGGCCCTCCATTCAAACCAACATTTCACAAAATCCAACTAACCACAACCAAGCACATTATTGCTCCAGATTTTATTTCATCTTTTATTTTTCCCAAACCCAATTCTAAAACAATTAATATAGGCATTAAGGTAGATTTCTTACCTTAATTCACAAGTTTCCCTTAATTCACCTCTTGCTCCTCATCTCCTCCAAAAATCGGTTAAGAGGGCATGGAGTTTCCAAACTCCATCCCAACATCCAAGAACATAAAACACACTCAATTAATTATCTAAACCCTTGGAATATTTCAATTCAATCAAAGGGCTAGAACACAAAGTTAGGGTTTACCTTTGTGAAGCTTTCAAGAGGGGTTTTCACCCTTGAATCAAGAGGGGAACTTCTCCACCATTGGAGGGTTGTAATGAAGCTCAAAATCAAGAAGAAAACAAGGTGTGAGAGAGAGAGCCAAAATCGGCTACCAAGGGAGAAAGAGCAAACGTGAGTCTTTCAATGAAATTTTTACCTTAGAAGGAAGAGGAGACTCCAAGCTACAAGATGATGTGCTTTTCTCTTCAAATGGGGAAAACCCATAAAAATGAAACTCATCCTTTTCGAATTTTGGAAAGAGAGAAGTGTAGAGCTTGATGAGGGGAACACAAATATGTGTTTGTTTTTTATTTTTGAGCATTTATGTGGCTTGAGCATGAGAGAGAAGTTGGAGAAGCCATGGGTGTGGGTGGTGAGCTCAAGAACGGCAGCAACCAGAGGGAGAGAGGAGAAATCGCTGGGAAGGAAGGAAAGGGAGGAGAGAGAAGAGAGGAAAAAGAAATAAAGGAGGAAAGAGAGTGTGAGTGGGTATAAGTTATTTTTGCTTTTTGACTTATTTAATTAGCTAACTAGTCATGTGTGAGGGGGCTGTCTACATTAATAAAACCGGCCCACATAACTGTTACAGGCTGGAGCGGTTTTTGTCTTTTACAGAAAACGCTCATTTATTTACCCGGTTTTAGCACTAATCACTAACCAGGCCCGTTTTCCGGAATTTTCTTGTTTATTTAATTTTAATGGTTATTATACTCCCATTAATGTTTATTTATAGTTATATGATAAACTATAATTTTTATGGGGTCATTTGACTGTTTAAAGTCACGTTCTCGGGTTTTTCTCGAAAAACGCGCTTTAAGACTCCGTTAGTGTTTTAACGCATTGTTTGAATCCGTTTTCTTCCGGAATTTTTCCCACATGTTATTAATGTGTAATTAAGGTATAAAAATATATTTATAACCCCAGTGAGAGTTTTATACCTCCTAAAACAATTAAATACGTGTTTTCACGTTTTGTGACTTTTACGCATCTTCTTTTTCTTTTTGGTTTTTATTTCTTCACCAATAATCTTAAGGACTTAATTAGCCTTAGAAAATTATAATTACATAATTAATTAACACATTAAGGTTTGGGGTATTTCAATCTACCCCCCTTAAAAGAACTTCGTCCTCGAAGTTCACACTTCCCTAGCGTCATTTGAATTAGAACACAGGGATTACTTGTAGTATAAAACTTCTATAACAAACACACTTTACATCATGACCTCGGACTTGATGGTCCGGGTAACACATCCATACATACATAACATATTTAGTAACCTCGGACTTAATGGTCCGGGTACCTTAACAACATTATACATACATAACAACCCTTTGACT
This sequence comes from Limonium bicolor, assembly GCA_023374045.1. Lineage (NCBI taxonomy): Eukaryota > Viridiplantae > Streptophyta > Magnoliopsida > Caryophyllales > Plumbaginaceae > Limonium > Limonium bicolor. The sequence continues at coordinate 220,586,833 of CM041780.1, read as the reverse complement.
CTTGGTCTGGGTAACATAACAACATTTAGACTCGTGGTCTTGATAACACAACATCCTTTAGACACATAGGTCTTGATAACGTAACACTTCCGGAATTCAATCACATTAGGACTCAAGGTCCAAAATAATAATTATTACACATATCCCACAACATGTCTTAGCATGTATATCAACCAGAAATTCCTTTTCCATCTCTTCATGGGTTCGAGACCCATGCAGAGTACATATACACTGTGATCCCGCAGAACCGGTCGCGATGGACACTCTGGTCCCCGTTCCTTTGGGAGATCAAAACAATTGCATACATTTTTAAAATATACTTCTCATGTCACCGGTCCTAAGACAAAGGCTCATACGTCCTCAACTCGTGAGCAAGTAGTAGGAAAATACCCTCTATGAGGTTAAGTATAATGAAATCCTTTATTGGAAGGATACAGGTTGAAAGTCCTCTACGAGGTCATATAAAGGTAGTCCTTCCTTTGAAAATACCACCTAAGAATCTTAAAAATATTAATTGATGTCTTGAAAATACCAATTGAGAATTTGAAACACAATTTTAAAATTCTTTTGAAAAATTCAATACAACTCCAAGTCCAATTATTGTTAACTGCATCTTATTCTTGATGTGATTATTTGTGACCACTTATAGGGTTTCAAGAATCATCCAACCCTAATGTGATCAGCATCAGAGTTGAACCATCTTTCCACCCCAATTTGTGTTCGGCTTCCCTTGATCTCATGATAATCAAGTTTCACCTCCCACTTCATTTTTCAACAACAACTAATTCAAGCATGTACCATTTTCTATCTTTTTAACCCATCTAGTCTAATCATTACATCTCCAAGGGTGGAACTATGTCCATCGATCATCGTCCAGATTTATTTTAAATCAAGTTACCTAGGGAATTTAATTCTCACTAGGTTCTACGTTGGTGTCATACCTCTTCATAGATCACAATACTGTAATATATATATATATATATACTTTTATCAAAATACCATACACGGGTTTGACATTTAGTATTATTTGAACATACATAGTCGGGGTTTTAGTTCCCCGGGAGTTTTTCTACTCCCTTATACTTGTACTTTCACACATATTTGTTGACACAATAAACACACTTATCGCAAGGGTATTCGCATCTTCCGTGCGTAATTACCACAATTAACCATGAATGAATGTGTATGTTTATGTGACACACACACACCAATCATCAAAACAAATCATTTTGTGCTATGCACATCATAGTTCACGTACACTTGTACGGTAAAAGACACTAAGTGGTTCTGCGCTCTACCCCCCTTAAAAGGGATTACGCCCACGTAATCAATCAGTTAATCACTGGTTTAGAACATTCTACCGTCGTGAAGTGTTTATCTCCACGCGGTTTATTACACAATGTGTTCTGGTTTGAGGATCTTAGCCATATTGGCGGTTTAGCCCTAACCAAGAATTCTCATTAGAGTTTATTTTAACTCTTAACTGGTTTCGATCCTGGCCTGTGAGGCTTTTAGGCATCATTAGTTTGCCATTCACTCATGTTCACTATTCACATTCATCGTTTGACTCACTGTTCACCAGTTTCTGCTGCGCAACTCTTGATAATTTAGAGCTTAGTTTGCTCCATACATTATCCTTACTGTATTATGCATCCCCGATTATCACCTTTATCTTGGTAATAACGGTTTCTCAACCGAGCGTGGTATTTCTTACCGTGAGCGAATTCGGTGAGTTACAAACTTTCTATTCATTTCCACGATAATCTATTGTATTCTACAATGATTTCCTTGGTTTCTTCCGACTTACTGTCGGTTAAGTTTGAGCTACTACCTTTTGTGTAGTACTCTGTCGGTTATTTCCAACACTTGAGGTATGTTCCATACCGATATTCAACAATCGTGCTACTGTAGTCACTTATGTCAACCAAGTACCCTTTGATTGGTACTACCGTGCTTCTCTTATGCATCGGTTTTATCACACCATAATTCTTGTCCTTCTATCACATTTAACATTTTCAGACTTCCTAGCTATCTCACTTGATCATTACCGCACAAGCGCAATACCAAAACATTCAGTCCTACAGAGTGCAGAGGCGTAAACTCTTGACAGTAAATCTCTTATGCGATTGCAATAGGAATTCACACTGAGTTCCTTATCACATAGTACCGACCGTTGGCTTATTGCCCGGTCTGCGTATCATCACTTACTTGTATGTCCATTGAGTTTCACTCATAACTGGTCTTATTGCCACATTATCATTTAACAATACTTATGCAACGGTCGCTTACTGCGCACCGTGCTATTACTCATTGTATAACATTAACTTACACTGCATCCGCTGTTATATTAGCTTCCGCCATTACACTGTGTTTTGCCACTTATTTGGCTGATTGTTGAATACTCTATTCTTCGAGTCTTTATGCTCCTTGAGCGTTGTTCATTACACATTTAGCATCCCACACCTATGGTGGCTGCTATTAGACTTTTTACTCCTCCGATCTCCACAACTGGTGCAAACACTTCCTTTCGTATTATTCCTACTCACATCATTCTTGGGTAATAACAACATAGTCAACTCTTAACACATTCCCTGAACTTAGTTCACATAACTACCGCTGTTGCGGTCTCCCATATCAAGAGGTATCCCCACACTTTAATCAGTGGTTCGTTATCCGCTTACCTTCTTATATAACATAAACTTCCTTAATCAATAAAATTTCCCTAACACATTTTACTTGTGGCTTATAAGCCCTATTGCCTCGAGCTCTGCTCATTGTAGGCTGTTCACACACACTTACTTCTCCGTACTATATTACACGGTTCCTTTCATGGGATGCCCCTTCAAGGATGTCAGACTTCCTCCTGACGCCTTACGCTTAAACTGGGTGTTAGTTTCGACCCTTGCGTTTCTGTCACGTTAGTTGTTCAACCAATGTTGACCCAAATACCCTTTTAAGGATAACTCCTGGGTGTCGCTGGGTTCTGCCACTACATCTGGCTTGCACTTACTGGTATGTTTAATTTACTACTTCGCCCTGCATTCTTTGTTGGGTTGAATATTCTCCTTAGTGAGATTCTTATCCCAAGTGATCATCTCGGGAGTCTCGTCCCGATCCTTGCACATTAATGTGTCCATAGTAGGCATCTGCCTCACCATATGTAGGCTGGGTACCTACTCCAGCTATTGTGTTCATCCATCCAGATCCTTAAGACATATGCTATGTCTTTACTTACTAACCAGTGCACTTCGCACTAGTTCACCTTTAAACATTTCCTTAAAATAAACTTACTAATTCCCTTAGTCTTCTTAACTTGACTGTTTCCTTTACTTCAACTATTCGATGGTACTCCATTGCTCTTGCTTGACTTTTACTTCGGACCGTAGTATGGAGTCGACTACTTCCCGTGTTCCCGGCTCCACTCGTATACATACGTGGGGTATCCTACTGATACATTGCTACTTACCTGACTAACCCATAAGTAGGTCTGTCAGGCCCACAAGCTCCTATCGGAGTGCGGTCGTCCCACATTACAGTTGGTATACTCGTAGTGTCCGTCACACGCCTAGGTGAAGTATTCTGTTGTCAACTCCTCTTATTTTATCCTATGATAATATGCATTCCATGCTTCCCGAACTTAATCAAGGGAAGTGTATCCACTGTTGTATTATTATGAACTCACTCCATTCCCTCGGGTTGTTACCCTTGGGTTTACCGGTTTCCATCCGGTTGTTTAAAAGTAACTGGGTAAAACTTACCTACCATGTGGCACTGAGGCCCGCGTAGGTCTTCTGGTTTGGTTTTAAGAAAAGAAGAATTGAAAGAATGGGTTTGAAAGAAATCTGGTTTTGAAAAGAGTTTGACAAAAATGATTTAGGTTAAAGAAAAATTTCCGTGGTTTTACAACGTTTCCTGCCTTATCCAAGTCTAGCTTCCTGCTGACTGGTGTGTTTCCAAGCACTGAGGTCAGGCTAATAAGCCCTTCCACGGTTATGATAACCCCACTTAACTTCATGGTACTTTACTAAGTACCGGTAATTGTTTAAAATTTCCCGTACAGCCTTGTTATAGCAGCACTTGCCATAGCAAGTGCGCCATGCAATCTGGTTATCGGTTCAATACACATTGATTGCGGTACTGCTTTCGCCCGCTCTAACATCAGTGGCCTTGCTGGCCCTTACTCGACCTTACAGTCTTAACAGCAATTCCTTGGGTACTTCTCAGTGTCTTCACATGACAACCATTAACTAGGGTGTTTCCCATTCTGAAGACCCCTTTTTCTTAGTATTGCATTCTCCTCGTACTATGTTGTAGTTCTTAATCGGTTGGTTACCGTTGGTGTATTATTTAACATTTGTCCCGTAGACACTCGTCTCGGGTTTCATTACCTCACTTCTTGCCTGTTGCACGCTTGGTGCGTTGCAAGCTGGTTGTCCTCGACTGCTCCGCATGTCGACCCAGGTGCCTGTGAAATTCCCCTCTCCCATTCTCTTGTGCATAAGATTCTTCACTTTTCGCTAACAAGAGCGGTTAATTTTGTTAAAATGGAGACCGTCCTCGGGATTCACGCCTTTCGGGATCTACCGTGTGGCTGGTTCTCCGTACTTTAAGTATACTTGGTAACAGCCAGATCGGGTTTTCCCGAGTAAGAGATGACTCTCATCTCTCTGGCGTTCTTTCCCAAGTTATAAAATGGGGTTTGTGGAGGGCGGGATGGATACTGTAGGTATCCAGTACACACTGGTGTTTCCCTAACTAGCGTACTCCTCACGCTATCACTCAACCCTTAACCCAAGGTACTAAACTCTTAACTCGGTACTTCCTAAGCTCGGTATTTCAGTCATCAGAGCGATACTTCGCTCTGATACCACTTTTTGTAACACCCCAACTACAAATAACACACTTAACAACACTTGGCAGCGGAAATCACAACTCACCACATAACTCAACTCTTTGGTGTTACACGCCGTTAGCCACCCACGTGGCTAACAAGGCTAACATACATACATTGTACCGGTCTGATGGACTAAACTCCCGAGCAACTACACATAAATCCCGTTCCATGTCCAATAATCATTATACACTTACATTACAACTGTACCGAGTAATTGCCAACTAACGCCGATACATTTTCGGTCTTACTACACCTATAATATATCCACAATTCTCATGACTACCACATACAAACAACTACCCCGTCCTACTCTCGAACGGCTTCCAGTTCCTTGTACCTGAAAAGTATGGGGCCCCCAAAGGGGGTCAGCACCTTTGCTGGTATGGTAATCCCGCAGCCCGCATGCTACCGGGCCACGCACAACCATTTGTCGTCTTAGCATGCGGTTGATTTATTTCAAACATGCACAAACTCACACACATATCATGCTTATAAGCAGACATTCATTAATAGAATACAGACACAAGGTTAGCACACTCAACATAACAACACACTTCACTTTATAACATACACAACTTAATTTCACTCTTCTTAGGATACATGAACTTCACTTAGGGAGTGCCGGGGTGATATAAGCCCGAGCACAACATACATACATTTTCTTACTTGAGTGGCGGCCTCATATAGGACCGTACACAACACACAATTTCCCCCTAGCTCCAATAGTGATGAGGTAGGTAAGCCTTGGTTAAGCTTGTGGGTGGTTGTAATTCAAGGAGGAAGAACAACCATAACATAACAAAGAGGGAGTCGAAGCGAACTTAAGCTTCGACACCCTACCAACATTATACATAATTTCCCTCCTAGCCCGATGTGGAGGTCGGGTAGGTAAGCTTTGGCTAAGCTAGTGGGAGGTCGAAATCCAATGAAGGAAACAACCCTAACATAACAGGATGGGAGTTAATTCTCATATATGTATTAACTCCCAAACAACACGCGCGACCGGAATGACCGGATTCCTCTCCATACATAACTATACTTATTAGTTAGAGGTTCCCTTATGGAACTTACCACATACATACATCACATAGTGTTACTACTCGGTTAGACACATATGGGGAGTAATATCCCTTTTTAACAAACATGAATAACTGTATCCAATACCAACAACAACATATCCAACAAGTCACATACATCACTCATAATAACAACATACACTAACGCACGGATAGCCGTAGTTAGAACGTTCCCATGGGTTGGGACGTTTATTCCGAATACCGATCTCTTATGTGAACCTAAAGTCGGTTAACTATTATTTAACACATAACTAAGGTTAAGCGGTATCGGAATTAATTACGCCACAATAATGAATTACTGTAAACTCATTTCATGCTTTATCTTGCAAGGTGGCAAACACACAGAAAAACACATTGGCATACAAGCCGGTGTAATCCGGTAGGACACAGGTTGCAAGAAAACCATACCTGTCACCGTGGGGAATTACTTTACCGGGTGTTCTCACGTTCCTCGGTTCACACTTGTTCCTCATGTCTTACTCTTGAACCACTATTTACATGTCAAATGGTTCAATTAATATTAAGGCGTTACGGTAGGTACATAATTGCTACTCCCGTACTTACCCCGTTATCCCGTTATTTCGGTTTAACTTTGTGTACTTAAACTCACAACTTTCTCAATCATTTCCAACACTTGTTTATACTTCTTAGGACCTTTAAAATTCACCAAACAAGTCCTTAACAACATCCAAAACCATTACCCATCAATCCCCCACCTTTAGAACACTTAAAAACACATTTTGCACCATTTCTGTGCTGGTCCGGGACTTGGTCCGGACCCAAGGTCCCGGACCACTTCTTGAAATCACTCTCGGCTTTATTTTGGCATTGGTCCGGGACTTGGTCCTGGACCTAGGTCCCGGACCACTTCTAAACTCAACTCTCGGCGTATTTTGAGGCTTGGTCCGGGACCTTATACAAGGGCTAGGTCCCGGACCCTGCTAAAAAGCTGATAAATGTCCATTTTTCAACCCCTAAACCAACCTTAATCCACACCTAACCATTCCATAATCTTTCCACAAGTTTCCTACACATTTTAACACTTCAAAGCACTCCTTAAACACTCCTAAAACGTTGGTCCAATTCACCACCCAATTCCTGCTCAAATTCAACAAACTCAATTTCTCACATTTTGCATTTTGCACTCTTTTGCATTTCTAACTTCTTCTTGTTAGTTTTTATATCCTACCAACCTCACCAAATGCATCAATGACCCTTACACAATTCCTAGACAATTGCATCCTCCAAACCCAAGTTCACTCCTTGTTTCACAAGTTAAAACACCAATTCTTTTTCTTTGGAATTCTATGTTCCTATCACCATTATGCTACAGATTTTGTATCCTTCCAATATCATTCTCCTCCTACCATTACAAGGTCATCAAGTATCTCAACTCAGCCACATACACACCTTGCTCCTCCAGTTTACCAAGTCACCTTAAAACACTTATCTTCTATCGAAATTTCGCCATAACCTCCCCATAAACTTAACATCTCCAAAATCACCATCCTCATCAATTTCCATTCTTAATCTAGCCACACCCTTGAAGGGTCCTACCAGCACACCATATCAATCCAAAATTCAACAATATCACAATATAGCTCCAAAACTTAATGAACCACAATATAACCACAACTCAAATCATTTGTCTCCAAGGCCCTCCATTCAAACCAACATTTCACAAAATCCAACTAACCACAACCAAGCACATTATTGCTCCAGATTTTATTTCATCTTTTATTTTTCCCAAACCCAATTCTAAAACAATTAATATAGGCATTAAGGTAGATTTCTTACCTTAATTCACAAGTTTCCCTTAATTCACCTCTTGCTCCTCATCTCCTCCAAAAATCGGTTAAGAGGGAATGAAGTTTCCAAACTCCATCCCAACATCCAAGAACATAAAACACACTCAATTAATTATCTAAACCCTTGGAATATTTCAATTCAATCAAAGGGCTAGAACACAAAGTTAGGGTTTACCTTTGTGAAGCTTTCAAGAGGGGTTTTCCATTGAATCAAGAGGGGAACTTCTCCACCATTGGAGGGTTGTAATGAAGCTCAAAATCAAGAAGAAAACAAGGTGTGAGAGAGAGAGCCAAAATCGGCTACCAAGGGAGAAAGAGCAAACGTGAGTCTTTCAATGAAATTTTTACCTTAGAAGGAAGAGGAGACTCCAAGCTACAAGATGATGTGCTTTTCTCTTCAAATGGGGAAAACCCATAAAAATGAAACTCATCCTTTTCGAATTTTGGAAAGAGAGAAGTGTAGAGCTTGATGAGGGGAACACAAATATGTGTTTTGTTTTTTATTTGGAGCATTTATGTGGCTTGAGCATGGGAGAGAAGTTGGAGAAGCCATGGGTGTGGGTGGTGAGCTCAAGAATGGCAGCAACCAGAGGGAGAGAGGAGAAATCGCTGGGAAGGAAGGAAAGGGAGGAGAGAGAGAGGAAAAGAAATAAAGGAGGAAAGAGAGTGTGAGTGGCTATAAGTTATTTTTGCTTTTTGACTTATTTAATTAGCTAACTAGTCATGTGTGAGGGAGCTGTCTACATTAATAAAACCGGCCCACATAACTGTTACAGGATGGAGCGGTTTTTGTCTTTTACAGAAAACGCTCATTTATTTACCCGGTTTTAGCACTAATCACTAACCGGGCCCGTTTTCCGGAATTTTCTTGTTTATTTAATTTTAATGGTTATTATACTCCCATTAATGTTTATTTATAGTTATATGATAAAATATAATTTTTATGGGGTCATTTGACTGTTTAAAGTCACGTTCTCGGGTTTTTCTCGAAAAACGCGCTTTAAGACTCCGTTAGTGTTTTAACGCATTGTTTGAATCCGTTTTCTTCCGGAATTTTTCCACATGTTATTAATGTGTAATTAAGGTATAAAAATATATTTATAACCCCAGTGAGAGTTTTATACCTCCTAAAACAATTAAATACGTTTTTCACGTTTTGTGACTTTTACGCATCTTCTTTTTCTTTTTGGTTTTTATTTCTTCACCAATAATCTTAAGGACTTAATTAGCCTTAGAAAATTATAATTACATAATTAATTAACACATTAAGGTTTGGGGTATTTCAGAAATACCCCGAACTTAAATATAGGGATTAAACTAATCTAATACATATTTAAGGACCTAATGGTACCTAATTAATACTAGTAAGGAACAATAAATCCAAAAGAAATAAAGAAACACTTTAAAAGCGGAAAACACTAAATAAGCGTTAAATAACCATAGGAGGTATGAGACCTCGGTTAGAGTATTATAGGGATTCTAAAGGTTTAATAAGACCTAAATAATATATGGGAACAACTCCCGAAGAAAACGGATCCTTAAAACGGATTAAAATCACTAACGAACCTTAAAGCGCGTTTTTCGAGGTAACCGGGAAAACGTGTCTTTAAGCGGGTCAAATAGACTCGTAACAATTTTGGTCAACTAAATAATCATTAACAAATATTAGTGAAGCTTTAGGACCAATAAAATCAATAAAACGAGGAATTAGTAAAAACTGTCAAAAACGAGAAGTTGTGGGGTAGTAACATAAATAACACAAACTTATGTGTCCACTTTTAAAATAAAAAGTAAAATGTATGTGTGTGCTGTGTGTATGTCCGATTTGGACCCCTCACTCACACTCTCTCACACACTCACTCCCTTATTTACAAAACTACAAAACTAATAAAGTAAACACTCTCTACTTTATTACCCCACACTCTCACACTCTCTCTCCTATCTCTATCTCCCTCTCTCACGTAAATCCCCCACCCTCACTCTCTCTTTTCTCTTATTCTTCCTCCTCCAGCGATTTCCATGGAGAAATGGAAATACCCACACAAAACTCTACTTCTCTCCTCTTGTAACCCCCTTGAATCTCTTCCAAAAATTATAAAAACTACACCATTGGAATCCTCTCATCAAGAGCTACATTCATATCTTTTCAAAAATCGAAAACAACAACTTTCATCTCCATGGGTATGGAGCATTTGGAGTTTCAAGACCACCATTAGAACCACCTCTTCCTCCATGTCATTTTAAGGTAAAAATCTTCTTGAAACTCCTTTGTTTTTCTAGCCTCATGGGCAAAACGAAAATGAATGTAACACCCCTACCATTAATACAGTGCTTACCGTACAATCTCCTTACACATCAGATACATGCACCGGATACATACTTACATAATGTGGGTGATACAATGCCGTTAGTCACCCACGTGACTAACAAGGCTACTACTTCTACATACAGCATCGGTCTGATGGACCGGAATCCCGAGTATTACATATCTACCATACACACTCCATATACCAATACATGCTACAATATTCCATTTGATACAATACTTCAAATACAATACCATATAATCCACATACCGAGTTTACTAAGATCCTTATACAAGTATACTAACTCTTCAAGGTTCATACGTACTCACTACGAGACTACTTACTACCCATTCCTCACAAACTACTTGCTTCTAATTACAAGGGTGTGCCTCCGGTCTCTTATCTTGACCATATTCGCTTCGGTACCTGCACACTAAAAACGTTCCCCCTAGGGGGTCAGCTTTCGCTGCGCATGATAACCGCATACCCCGCGTACTAGTGAGGGTACGCCGACCACTTGGTCGTATACATGCGGTTGATTTCATTCAAACATACATGCATACATGCTCTTATACATAATATTGCAATACATTACGCAAGACATACACACATACATACACTTCATTACATACAAGAAGTACAACATAAACCATTCAATACATACTTACCTTTTTCCGAATTACACATATACATTACATACACAATATACAATTCTTGTTAGCTTCATTGGTCCACCCGGGTAAATCGGGTGGAGATTACTCTTTTACTCGTTACTTCATATATACGCATACATACTCATACATACTTACGGATTCATACTTACTTACTCTTACTCTTACTCAAGTTAAGTCGTCGGGACCTCCGGCCCTGGGGACTACACCGTCCCACCTCCGGGATTTACTTGACTCACCAATCCGGGATGCTACCCATTTAAGGGATTTGGGCCGCGGACCAGTTTAAGAGTCAGGAATTGCAGCCAACCTCTTGTGACTCTGCATCCTCACGCGTGGCCGAAACTATATCGGACTTCTACTCATTCCGGTTTACTCACTTAAGTTAGGAGTTAGGTAGTTAGGAATTAGCAGAAGTCATTCATTCAAGCCACAATAATACAATACAAGACTCATATACACATCCACACAAAATACATTACAATATACAAGTACACTACAAAATACAATACACTTCATCATCATTCATATGTTTCATGAATTATACAAACTATTGTTCAAGACAAATATCAAGAACAATGTAAACAAGCACAAGTAAGTGCAATATAGTCCGATTCATGCATTTATCTTATTAGGTGATCAAATAAGCACACAAATCGGGGTAACCAGATTAGGATACAGGGCATGAAGAAATCATACCATCACCGTGGTACTTGTATCCCAATGTTCCTCCGGTGTTCAGAAATCAAATCCTATGATTTACATACAATCGAACAATTAATCTAACTATCATTAATTTAATTCGGTTACCCTTATGCTTCCTAACTCATACTTACTAAGTCTTCACATTCTTATACTTACATTTTATTTACTTACTTTTCATTGCTTAACAATTGTATACTTACATATGTATGCACGTATGTATAGGTGGGTATACATATACATACATACACATACTAACCATAGTCTTATAGTTTTTTTTGTAAGTTTTGACCCGACCGAACTTGCGACCGACCTTGCAAGTTCGGTCCAAGTCAGTAGGCTACATCGGGTGAAAATTCCAGGGCCGACCGACCTTGCAAGTCCGGTCCCAAGGTCGGTCCATTCCAGTGAGTTACTTAACGGAAAATTTTAGCCCGACCGACCTTGCAAGTCCGGTCGCAAGGTCGGTCCATTCCAGTAACTTACAAGACGGAAATTTTTCTGGCCGACCGAACTTGCAAGTCCGGTCGCAAGTTCGGTCCATTCCAGAAGGTTACTGACGGGAGAATTTTTCTGGTCCGACCGAACTTGCAAGTCTGGTCGCAAGTTCGGTCTATTCCAGAAGTATTCCCGTCTTTGTAAATCTGGGCTCGACCGAACTTGCAAGTCCGGTCGCAAGTTCGGTCCGGCCCAGTATTTGCATTTTTATTTCTGTTTTCAGTTCTATACTTTACCCATTGTTTCTCCAATCTTCTTACATGTAATCCCACATGTTTAAACACTACCTAGGCCCTTAAAATTGCCTTAGTTTATCCACCAAATTCTTTACTAAATCCATCAATCAACTTACACAATTTCATCACTTCCCTTCTACACTTACAACAGTTTTGCATCCTTCAATGCTACAGATTTTTGTTCCAACTTCTAACATCCAATACTTCCTCCACCAATGTAGCTCCTAGCATCCCAAATACCTCCTCTTACCAAGCCAATTCATTTCCAAGCAATTGTACCATCTATACCCAAGTCCATCATTTATTTTACCAAATCTTGTACACTATTTCTTCTAAGTTCCACAATGCAATCTAATACCTCTTTGCTACAGATTTTGACACTTACTCTCCCCTTCTCTAACCACCTCTTCTAGTGTCATCTCTAGAGTTCCGAGTACATCACAATACATTATCTATCTCTCCAAATCTACTCCATTATCTTTCTCTATCAAAATCTGTTACAACATCTATTAGCCACCTAGTTTTTAGTTCACTAAGTGTTATAATCCTAGGCAAATTTTGCCATCGTCTCCCCTATATTTTATACACTCTCACCACAATGTTTCCTCACACATTAACATCATCTCACCTGTTTATACGCAACATCAATATACAAGCTCCCATACACAATTACCAATACTAAAACACTACCTGAAATACCCCAAACTTAGATATGGTGTTTAAATGATAAACTAAGATATAAGGAGGCTAAATAATGCCTTAGAAACATTAAGAAACATTTCTAATCAAAGAAAATATAAGGAAACACCAAAAGAGCAGTTTTAACAAAAACGTGCTCTAAGCTTGGAGAGACATGGGAGAGTACCCAAACATTGTTCTAAGACCTTAGTAATATCCTAATGGTCATTTTAAGTCAATTACCAAAGAAAACCAAGCTTGAAAACAAGTTAAAACACAAAATGTGCTTTAAGGAGTCTTAAAGCACGTTTTTGAAAAATTGTCTTGTAAATGAGTTTTGAATGGCTAAATGTCCATCATTACTCTTTAATTAATATGTGTACTATATAGTATCACATTTGGAGGTCTATATCAATGGGAAATCAAAAATTTCACAACAATGTGCCTTGTTTTTGATGAATAGTGAATTAATTAAGCTAGTTTATAACATAAGTCTATATAAGTGAAACATTTGGTCAACAAAGACTAAGTTACCCTCATTACTAAAAGGGGGCCGGTTTCTTAGGAGGTGAGTCACCACCTTCATGACTCATTAAGTAATTAAGAAAGCAAATAAGTCTTATAAAGCATAAAGTACTATTCACCTTTTAAGATAAATATCACATTTTACTTACCTCTCTCCTCACTTCTTCATTCTCCCTTGTTCCACACGGTTTCTTGCTCTCTTTCTCTTCTCCATTAACGTGAAGCTCCTCTCCATGCTAGCTCCACCTTCTCTTGCACACAACTTGCTCATTTTAGCTCCAAATCCAAAACAAAATACATATTCTTCTTAGTTAGCTCAAGCTCCTCCTTTCTATCTTTTCAAAACTTCAAGGGCTTCATTTTGGTGCCAAGTCAAACCACCATTAGAGGAGGAAATTCAAGTTTGGAGACTCCATTGGCATCTCCATTCTCTTAAGGTAAAGAAAGTGTAAGAAAATCTAGGTTTCCACCATTTTCTTCACATGTCCGAAAATATATACTCATGGGACTCCATGTTTATGCCTTGTTCTAGCTTGTTTCTACTCTTCAAAGGAGAGAGGAGGTCCTTCTTGCTTCACATCCAAGTTTGTCTTGAGAAAACAAGGTAAAACAATCACATTAATACCTTAAAACATATTTTTAACCTAGGGTTTGTTCCTTAGGGTTAATGTGTTATCTAGTACTCATTGGAGTCATTGGATATTGGTTAGAACATTGGCAAGGAGACACACATTGGTGACCGAGATTGAACAAAGAAAAACCTAAGGAGAAAAGCTTTTAAGCTTGTGAGAAAACAAGGTAAATTACTTACCTTAAGGTATTTTGTTGTTTAAGGAAATGAGATTCAGGTATATGATGAGTTTAGTGTTTAGTTTACATTAGAAAAGGGTTATATAAAACCTAGGAGAAACAATGACTATACTTGTGAACTTGTGACTAAGGAGCAAATGAGAAAAAGAGATAGTTTAAGAATATCAAGGTGAAGTACAAGAAGCATTTTATTTCAATGGGAGCCTTGTTGAGTGTATTCGGGTTGAAGGCATATATATGTGGAAATTCAGTGGTTAAGATTATTGTCATTTAAGGGCCTAGGTGCCAAGCATTTTAAGTTTAAGCACTATATGATGATGTGGTGTGGCTTTGGTGTAAGTTGGGTGTTAAGGTGTTGTGGTGAGAATTTGTGTGATGTGGTTGTTTGATGGAAAAACCAGTGTTAGGTGGTATTATATACTAGAGAACCTATGGCAAAATTTAAAGGAGAGTTTAAGTGTTTAAGACATTCTAAGGGAATTTAATGACCAAGGAGGTACTAGGTTGTTCTATAGGTTGTCTTGATGAGAAAGGGTGAGTTTAAGGTGTTTAATGAGGTATAATGACTTAGGCATTACTAGGAAGGATTTAGAAATCAAGAGAGTGCATTTGAGTATTTAGGACTTAGGTAAATGTTGATAAAAGAAGCTAGGAAACTTGGGTAAGTTAGGTGTAAGTGAGTGTGAAACTTTGAAATGGTTTAGGTGAGAACTAGAGTATAGAATCTAAGGAAGGTTTGATAAATGCAATAAGGCTGGGAAGTGGTGTACATGGGTGGTCAAGTTCTTAAGGAGGGAGCATTTGGTTAATTGAAATGTTTGGTGGAATGCATGTGAGAAATGTAAGAAAATAAGTGCTAAGTGTTGGGAGCTTTGTAAGAATTGAGTAAATGTTTGAGAAGATCTTTGGAAGTTGTTTTAATGAGTTTGGTGGAGGTTATAAGGTGGATTTAAGGTGCCAAGATGGTGTTGGACCTATTAGGACACTTGTGGAAGAGTTTGGAATTGAAAGAGGCAATTTAAGAAGAAGGTCTGTAGAGGACCGACCCAGGGTCCGACCCAGTGTTGGGTCGGTCGGGCCAAGTTAAGCCAGCCGGAATGCCTCTGGACTGGACCGACCCAGGGGGTTTGGGTCGGTCGGCTTAGCCTTGGGTCGGTCGGGCAAGGTTTAAGAAGGAAAATGGGTTCTGTAAGGGACCGACCCAGAGGGTTTGGGTCGGTCGGTCTAGCTCTGGGTCGGTCGGATGGGTTTCAAGAGACGGAAGAGTTTCTGTAATGGACCGACCCAGGGGTAGGGTCGGTCGGTGGGTCGGTCGACCCTTAACACTTAGAAAAAAAAAGAAATTTTAAATTCTAAGAAGGGTACTAGGTATTAAGGTATACCTTTGGTAGGGTGGTAATGATTAGGACCCTAAGAACTTAAGGAATTAAGTTAAGATTAAGTATAAGTTTTAATGTTTAAAGTTAAGGTTGTAAGCTAAGTGGCAAGGATTTAAGAGGGTATTGAATGGGAATCTTTAGAGACTAAGTGAGTTAAGAAAGGTACAAATAACTAATGACCTAAAAATGAATGAATGTTTTAGGTTTGTGAATTGGGACCCCGAAGAAGATTAGTCAAACAACGATCGACGGTGAACGGTACAATCCTTCTTGTGACCTGCTTGCTAACGAGGTGTCCCTCGGCTTGTGTGCTATCTGTTTAATTGCTATGACTAAAACAAGATAAAGCATGCAACCGGATTATATTGTTCTCGTTGTGATTGTGTTATATTTACACTAACCCGCGAGACTTGAGATTGTACTAACCAAGTTTAGTACTCACTGAGTTAAGAATAAGAGTTAAGTTTGATGGTTGTTGGTTAATGCCCGTTAAGGCTTAGCTAGCACATGGTGTTTAAGATGTCTACTAACTGAACTTGAGTGAGGAAACCCGGGACCGATCTCCGGTCATGCATGCTAAGGAAAAAGGGGGACGGTATCTGAATCAGATCCGCCCTCCGCTTAAGGACTTGTCTTCGGACTTGTAGCCTAGGGCCGGTTGCCGGCTCAGCTGCGCTGGACTCCCGTCCAGAGTAGGTGGCATTAAGATGGTGCGGTGGGATCACCTAAATCCCAGGTTCGAATTAAGCTACAACCAATCCCTTCCAGGAAAGGTTTGTATACTGAGATTAAGATTAAGATTGAGATTAAGATTAAGGTAAGGTAAGGAACTGAGATTAAGGAAATGAGGATTAAGGAGGGGGTTACTAACCCACTTGATAAGAGAACGCTTGAGTCGTTCATTGGTTGTGAACTATATATGTTCATCTGTGGTTATTGTTATTGCACTTCATATTATGCTTGTGTATGTAATCAATTTCCATGCTATCGACAATTAGTCGTCGTAGCCCCGTTAGCTTGGGGGCCATTAGAGGGTGTACCAGCATTCGTGCTGACCCCCTCGGGGGCTATTTTTACACTTGCGGGTAAGAGGCCCATGAGGACGCACTACGAGAGTAGGAGCGGTTAGTCTTAGGGTGGGACATTTATTTTGAGTTCGGGTTGCGCCTGTGCTCCCGACTGTTTATATTAAACTGATGTAAGTTGAGATTATGTTTAAGATACTAGTACTCGGTTGGTTGTGGTATTGTGAATGTTGATGTTTGAGCTGGATAAGTATTTTTGGATAAGTATTGTAAGCAATTAAGCCGGTATATTCTAACGATCAGACCGTGGCAAGGTCCAGGTGTTGTTTATTTCCGCTGCGACGTATTCGATTAAGTGTTCAGTTTGCGATAACCACGATAGGCTTTGGATGGGGTGTTACACTACCAAAACTCCTGCACTTAACATTTCATTCCCAATCTGTTTTGTAACATTTACAATGTCTTATAAGGATTTAAAACTTGTTCCTTCCTACACATCACACTACTACCACACTACCATTTTACAATGTAAATTTTTACTCCATTAAAATCTGTTACGCATACAAATACAAGACTACACATGGGTGAGCTTAATTACCTTGTTTTCTTCCTCTAGTTTCTCTTTCTCCTTCTTGCTTCTTCCTTCTCTCTTTCCTTCCTCTTCCTCTTCCCACCGGTTTAGCAACCAAAATTCTAACACTACAGCCCACATATATATACACACTTCAATACTAAAAACTAACCCTAACATTATTCAAGTTTTAATGTAAGGTTTAGGGTTTAGAATTTCCTTTACCTTCCAAGGGTGTAAACAAAGCTTGGAGTGGCTCAAAACTAAATTTTCCAACTCCACCAAGATGCCAAAATCGGCTAGGATACAAGGAGCAACAAGGGTTTTAGTTTTCATTTTCGTTTTGCCCTTGAGGCTAGAAAAAGATGGAGTTTTTAGGAATA
Organism: Limonium bicolor; assembly: GCA_023374045.1. Taxonomy (NCBI): domain Eukaryota; kingdom Viridiplantae; phylum Streptophyta; class Magnoliopsida; order Caryophyllales; family Plumbaginaceae; genus Limonium; species Limonium bicolor. The sequence goes on along the minus strand of CM041780.1, from coordinate 220,569,271 downwards.
TTTTTACCTTAAAAGAACAAGGAGAAGGAGGCCCTTCTAATGGTGGTCTTGAAGCTCCAAATGCTCCATACCCATGGAGATGAAAGTTGTTGTTTTCGATTTTTGAAAAGATAGGAATGTAGCTCTAGATGAGAGGATTCCAATGGTGTAGTTTTTATAATTTTGGAAGAGATTTGAAGGGGTTACAAGAGGAGAGAAGTGAGGTTTTTAGTGGGTTCTCTCAAGCTTCCATGGAAATCGCTTGGGGAAGGAGAAGGAAGAAATGAGAGAGTGAGGGTGGGGGTTCACGTGAGAGAAGAGAATGGGGAGTAGGAGAGAGGTGTGTGTAGTGAGTAAGGTAATAAAGTAGGTTAGTTTACTTTATTAGTTTTGTTGTTTTGTAAATAAGAGAGTGAGTGTGTGAGAGAGTGTGAGAGGGGGAGTCCCCATCGGACACACACAACACACACATACCACTTTTACTTTTTATTTTCAAAGTGGACGCATAAGTTTTGGTTATTTATGTTTCTACCCCACAACTTCTCGTTTTTGACAGTTTTTACTAATTTCTCGTTTTATTGATTTTATTGGTCCTAAAGATTCACTAATATTTATTAATGATTATTTAGTTGACCAAAATTGTTACGAGTCTATTTGACCCGCTTAAAGACACGTTTTCCCGGTTACCTCGAAAAACGCGCTTTAAGGTTCGTTAGTGGTTTTAATCCGTTTTAAGGATCCGTTTTCTTCGGGAGTTGTTCCCATATATTATTTAGGTCTTATTAAACCTTTAGAATCCCTATAATACTCTAACCGAGGTCTCATACCTCCTATGGTTATTTAACGCTTATTTAGCGTTTTCCGCTTTTTAAGCGTTTATTTATTCTTTTGGATTTATTTTTCCTTACCAGTATTAATTAGGTACCCTTAGGCCCTTAAATACGTATTAGATTAATTTTAATCCCTATATTTAAGTTCGGGGTATTTCAATCTATCCCCCTTAGGAACTTTGTCCTCAAAGTTGTTCGAGGTTATGGGTTTACAATGCTTACTCATTCTTACGTGTCTAATACCAAAGCCATACCTTCTTCCTCTTACCATCCCAAATCCGTTACTCAAGGTTCCTACATACTATACCATACCATACCATACTAATGCACAATAATCACTCCAATCCGTATTACTACCGACCATCCCGTTCCTCATTACCAATTTATACATACATACAATGCAAGGCTATTCCCAAAGCGATGCAATACACATACAATCCCACAGACACTCAGGTCATCTAGACACAGGACTCCTCTATGTCCCGCTGCCCTTGGAATAATACAACATACTACCTTACTATCTTCTTCGGTACCCACTTCCAACACATCCTCATTCTCCACACTAAAGGAAATTCTTCCACCACTACCAATTAAAAATTTCTAAACCATACAACTCCATATTCCAATTTATATTCATTACTTCTATCCTATGTGTGATTCTTGTGACCACTTGAGGGGAGCTTCAAGAATCATTCGACCCTGATGTGATCAGCATCAGTGTTGAACTATCTTTCCACCCCAATTTGTGTTCGGTTTCCCTTGATCTGATCAGGATCAAGTTCGACTTCCCACATCAGGTTCAACCAAACAAATAATTTAATTGTTTTCATTTCCTATCTTTTTATTCTTTCTAGTCATGATTACGAATTCATACATCTCCAAAGGATGGAATCAATCCATCAATCATCCTCACTCTACTTCCCAAATGCTTTACTCCATGGTTCAATCCTAATGCTCATTTCATCAACCTTCACTACTTCCATCCATTACTCACCATCATCTCCTATATTCTAACTAAGGAATACTACATTTATAAGATTTAGTTGACTTCAATTGTTTCAAATATTTTACTTACGATTCCACTACCCATAAACTTCATTCATCTACTATCCTCATTCATTTCATACTACTTCTTCAAAGGTTACAATACTTGTGGAGCTCCGTCCACTACTCATTACTTTTCTTTTACTAATACTCTTACATTGGTGTTACAAGATGGGTATACTCCTCCTATGGTATTTGCATGTCTAATGCCTAATTACCATAATTACAGTGTGAATGAGTACTTATGTTTATTTAACATAGTATCAATCCTTAATTTGGTTCTCATTTGTGCTATGCACATTATGGTTAATGTGTTTTATTCACAAAACTTACATTGAGCGGTTTCGCTCTACCCCCCTTAAAAGGGATTACGCCCACGTAATCTACCATATATTATTATTGTTAAACTTTGGTTTAATCAATCTGGGCAAACTGAAGCGTTTAGCTTCACTACCGTATACTATACAATATGCTCTGGTCAAAGGGTTCTAACCATACCAATGGTTTAGTCTTTGCACCAAGAGTTCCTATATGAGTTTATTTAACTCATATTTAATTCGATTCTAGCCTAATCGGCTTCAAGGCATTAATAGCCATTGTATTATGCTCACTAGGTACATTAATCTCCTAGCTAGGGCCCACTAGCTCCTACTGCGCGACCCTGATAACTTGGGTTATTCACCCTTCTTGTTATCCTTAATGTGCTATACATCACCTTCTCATCCATCTATTATGGGAATAAGGTTTACTAAACAACTGCGGTATTCTTTTACCGTGTTTGAACTCAACGAGTTAAAGATTATAACCAGCTCTCTGGTAATCTACTGCACATGCTATTTATGCTTCCACGATTATTCATGAAGCTCCTACGACTTATTGTTGGGCGAGGTTAAGTCACTACTTAGTTGTAGTACTTCCTCTATTGTCAATAGCTTCTGAATTATACCAGTTCTCCTGGTTCAGTGCAAGTGTTCTTTTACTTGTATGACCTTGCATTTTCTATGCGTCGGTCCTACTGACTTTGATAAGTCTTCTTTCACCTTATATTCCCATGGAATTCACATCTTGTGATTGTTAGTGTGTTGTACACTCTTCGTGCTTCTTTGGCCTTAGGCCGCACGGTTTGTTGCTAAGCTTGCTCAATTGACTAGTGCCATGTTCGTGGTGAAAGGAAAGATTTACTACGGTTTACATTCTCCATATCCCTAGCCATCTCATTAGATCCTTAGCTGAACAAGTGCAATGCCAAAACACTCAGTCATACAGAGTGCAGAGGCGTAAACGCTTGACAGTAAGTCTCTTATGTGATAGGAAAGAATATTTCTGCCTGTCATCTCATACTTATACTCCGTGTCATTTCTTAACTACTTCCTCATAGCGGTCGCTTGTTGCGCACCGTATTCTTACTCATTGTACAACATTGCTTTTACTGTTTCTGTTACTGTGGTAGTTCCTTTTTACTAAGTGACATTGTCATTGGCACCATTCCTTATGGTGTAAATACACTAGGAGTTCCCTGTGTTTGTGTGTATGACGGTTGTCGTAGCATACGGCAATCTTATTATCTTCCCAATGTGGAGATGTCTTATTCCACTTAGGTTTTATGTGTAGGTTAACTTACCTCACATTCTATCATCATTTGTGATACAATTTACCAAGTATCTTGGTTGACCAAGGATGAGATAACTCATCGGGTCATAAGCTCTCTTGAGCGTTTGTCATTCATGGTGTGCAATGTGCACTCACATTGATTGTTTTTGACAATTACTGTCCTCCCAAAGCTGAGCATTGATTATAGGCTCTAGCTGTGCGGTTTTATTCTTGTATGTACATCACCGGGACATCCCAAGAACTTCAAGGGTTTTCTGGTCCCGTTCTATCATTGAAAAATGAGGTTCTTGTTGAGAGGCTTGTTTCCACTCATAGATCTTATGACTAGGTTTACCATGGTGGTGTTCACACAATGGTCCACTATATGTTTGGGTGCATATGGAGTATGCTTACTCCTTTAAATCGTAATGGTTTGGAAATCTCATTTCCTTATTCCGTCACCCCTTGGCAATATCTATTGCGTGGTTTTATTGTTATAGTAGATGGAAGCCTTTTCTAAGGGTTCACATCATCACCGCATTGGTGGTCTTTGGTTAACGAGGGGTACCTTCCCTTGGGTTTCCCGTAGTGTCCAAGTGTGGACTAGGCCAATGTTGGCATTATCATGATTCTTATGCCCCTGTGCTATCATTGCTACAGAAGGCATGGAGGTAATTAAGAACTCCGTCAACAGTATACTAGGTTGATGCCCTAGTAACAGTGACGCTGAGTTGGCCATTACTCCAAGCCACTCAGGATGTTGGGTTTGAATTTATGGTCCAGTTGTTGATTTCTTATCGTATTAGACAAAATCTCTTGCAGGTCTTGTTAACAATTGGTGCCGGTTTGGCAACCGTTTAAGGTTATATAACGTATTTGGTTTACGACTTCTGAGCCGTATCGCTGCAAGCTATGCTCTTCGCGAGCTGCTTATACATGTTTCCACTCCATGTGTACCGTCATAGGTTGGAGATATTATTGGGCTCCATGGTAAGTCGTGGCATCACGCTTCCGTTCATAGGAGACTCTTAGGCAATCTGGTGCTGATCAGTGACTTTTGTAGACTAGGGTATTTCCTGTCAAGTGAAATCCCTTCGGTGTCTTAACCGGGTGTTCGTTCCAGCTCCTGTATTCTTATCTTGACGCTTGGTTTGGCTGTTGTTAATCCAGTCACCCTCAAGATTTGCTCCTGGGTGTCGTTAAATTATGCCGTTACATCCGGCAAACGTTTATGATATGTTGTCCACCGTACCGTCTTGTGGTATTGTACTTGAGTTGTCCCTTTTTGGGTTATGGCGTCTCCCGTCCTTGGGAAGACTAGGTTTAAATATCCTTTCCGATGTTGGATTATATTTATGGTAATCGTGTAATTGTCCTTGGGAACTCTGTCCCGTTTATTGAGTATCGTGGTGCTCACGTTAGGCGGTTGCCTTACCGTGTCTAGGCTAGGTGTACTTCCCAGCTATCACGTGTTTGTTTGATGTCCTTGAGGCATATCCAATGTCTATACTTACTAGTATGTGCTCTTTGCACTTCTTAGTCCTTATTCCTCATCTTCAGATGGATTCTCTGAGTTCCTTGATACTTGGTCGTCTGAGGCGTCCAGCTGTTCTGGTTTGAACCCACTCATGGTCTGTAGAACGGAGTTGACTACTTCTCGTGCGTCGCACACTACATGTATACATACGTGGGGTACCATATTGATACGTTACCACTTACCCAACTATATGTCGGGCCCGCAAGCTCCTTCGGAGTGCGGTTGTCCCACATCCCGTAACGGGTACACTCGTAGTGTTCACCACACGCCTAGGTGAAGTATTCTATTGTCAACTCCTCTTGTATCATTCTTTGATACTCACCGTAATGCTATTGGTCTGGTTTTAAAATCCAAGGTTTTAAAAGAAGGTTTATGGTTTTGAAAGAAAATTTTTGGGTTTTAAAATATGGTTTGGTGTTAAAAGAAATCTCTCATGGCATAGCCATGCTTGAGGTCTTGACCAAGTCTAGCTTCTCGCTGACTGGTAAGTACAGTAGTCGGCCGTTAAGCCTTCCCAAGGTTTCATACGTCTGGTTGTTAGGATGTGTGATCCTGTGGTTGTTTCATTACGGTCACCGTACATTACTATGTACTTGTGACGTGTGAGTGTTCCTTTACATGTTCATGTTCTTACTGCACTTGTCGTAGCAAGTGCGTGGTACTGGCGGTTTTTGAGTAATCCTATACCGATCACGGTATGGTTTCCATTTGTGTTTGTTAGTCTTGTTGACGCTTCCCTCGATCTTATTGATCTATAATTGGTATACTCGCTCCTTCAGGTAGCTTCTTGGTGGTCTAGACATGGCTGTCGTAGATCTGGGTACTTCTCCAATCCTGGGAGATTCCCACTCTATTTGGCTTAGTGTTGTTCCTTGTGGCTCGTTCCCACACATTTGTGGTGGTCACTGAGCCTTCCTTGTTTAGGCACTACTCTTATAGTCCTATTGGTTTGTATCTCATGGTTGTTCTTGTAGTTGTCTGGGCTTATTGCCCAGGTACTGCAACCTTAATGGCATTTTAGTTTTGGAGTTAACCGCTTCCGACTATGTCCTTAGTCGGCTAGCATACCGTTGGTGGTATTATTCAAGTATTACTATCCCGTAGACTCGTGTCTCGGGTTCCGTTACTGCTCCCTTTTCCCGCGTCGTTGTACGCCTAGTGCTCCTTTTCCTGCTGCTGGTTGGTTAGCCAGGTTTTACGACTGCTAAGCACGTCGCCCCATGTTGTTGCATGTTGTAGTCTACTCATGGTTGGAGTCCTCATTCTTCCGCCATTAAGTGCGGGTATTGTTGTCCAGCCGGGATCCATCTCCGGGACTTCCAATTCCTGGAATCTACCATATGTCGGTTCCTGTTACCGTGTGTGTAACACCCCATCCAACATTAACACACTTACAATAAACTGCAGCGGAAAAACAACCTCATCACATTACTTAACTCGTTGGTGTTACACGCCGTTAGCCACCCACGTGGCTAACAAGGCTAATACATACACATTGTACCGGTCTGATGGGCTAAATTCCCGAGCATCTACACATTACTATCCCTTTCCATTAACACAACAACAACATGCACCTTCCAACTATACCGAGTATTTATAAACTGATGCCGACAACAATTTCGGTCTTACTACACCTACTGTATGCATACACTTAAAGGAATACCCATGTACAATGACTACCCCGTCCTACTCTCGAACGGCTTCCAGCTCTCTGTACCTGAAATAGGAAAAGAAGAGAAAGGGTGGCCCCCAAGGGGCTCAGCACCTTTGCTGGTATGGTAATCCCGCAGCCCACATGCTACCGGGCCACGCACAACTAATTGTCGTCTTAGCATGCGGTTGATTATATTTAAATCTTGCATGTAACAGTAAACACACAACACATAACATTTCGCCTCAATGGGCTCAACAAACGGATAATATATCCTTATTTGATAAGTCACTCATGGTATTCATTATTCCTAGAGTGTTCCTCCTCTAATGGAGCTACTTCCTTAATAGACGACACTTACCCTTAAATCGGGTTATCCTTAAACGCCTCTTATCACAAACTGGGATTCATATCCATGATCCACATACTCCACATTTTACAACATATAACATGCATCCCATAACAACACATAACAACACTTTCACGTTTCAACGTGCACATAATAACATCGCAATAGAAATTGCATTACAACAATATCACATAACATAACAGAAATGGTTCTCTTAGGAACCGACCCAAACATAGTTAGTTCACTGGGAGAGCCTAGAGGATGCTGTCAAACTCATGCTAAGCTCGTTTACATAACTCGTTACCGTTCTGTTAAGCGAACGAATAACTTAACATAAAGATGGATCGGGTTTAGTGACCCGAACACAACATACATAATCCCCAACAGACGTGAGTCAAGAGCCTTGGTTAAGCTCAGGGGTGATCGAAGACCAATGAAGGAAGACAATCAACAGAGAGGAAGCTGAAGAAACTGTATACAACAACTCCCAAACAACGCGCGACCGGAACAACCGGATTCCTCACCCCCCATAATATATAAATATTCACAGTTAAAGACTCCGCTGTGGAACCTATCACATCAGCACACAATACAGTATTACAACTGAGTTAATCACGCAAAGGAGGGTCATACACTTACAGCAACATCACACAACTAACTCACGCATAGCCGTGGTTAGAACGTTCCTTAGGTCGGAAACGTTATTACCGGATACCGTTCTCTTACGTTTACCCAATAGTGGTTAACTAGCCCTTCAAGCGCATTTGAGGTTACCGGTATCGGCACGTAAACATACAACGACAATAATGACTGTAAAATCGTTTCATGGTTTATCTCATAACATGGCAAACATACAGAAAAACACATTAGCATACAAGCCGGTGTAATCCGGTAGGACACAGGTTGCAAGAAAACCATACCTGTCACCGGAGTCCACTTTACCACGTCCACTTATGTTCCTCGAGCAATTCTCGAACAACTGATAACATTACATATACCTTTATTAACTTCGGGGTAACATAATTGTTTAATGTCTAATGCTTATAACTTTTCCCCGTTAACTTGGTTAAATAACTTGACATTTTTAACTTGTTTTACTCTCACATTTTAATACAACTTTTCACCCACTTAATTGTCATTAAAACTCACCTAACATGTCCTTAACAACTTTATAACATCATTAACCATCAATCCCCATCTTTAGACATCTTCTAACAACCATAAACAACATTTTTGGTCCGACCGACCTTACCGACCGAACTTGTCCAAGTTCGGTCCATTCCAGAACACATTTCCGTCAAAATTTTCTACTCCGACCGACCTTGTAAGTTCGGTCGCATGTTCGGTCTATTCCCGAGAGTTTCTTCCCTTTGAAAATTTAGCCCGACCGAACTTGCCAAGTCCGGTCCCATGTTCGGTCGGTTCCAGAAACTTAATCCGTACACAAAATACAAGCCCGACCGACCTTGCAAGTCCGGTCCCCAAGGTCGGTCCATTCCAGAAGCCAATTTTCGCAGGGTAAACTGGGCTCGACCGACCTTGCAAGTTCGGTCACAAGTTCGGTCTGGCCCAGACCCTTGTTTTCCTTTTTACATTCAACTCCAAACTTCACCCCATATAACCTAGTACCCCCTAACCTCATTTGGGCACTTCAAACACACCTTAAGACATCCTCAAACACTCATAAAACTCATTTTCTAATTCCTTAAGCCTTTACTTATATCTTCACAAAATTCCTAACACTTACAATGTTTTCTCCTTAAGATATCTAGGTGGTAGTTCACCAATAATGACCACTATACCAAGGTGTTACCTCTACACCTTAACATTATCTATCAAACTTCTTTTCTTACTAACTAACCCTCCTTTTTCACATCTTACCTAAACATCACTTATTCCTTGGATATCAACATTACCTAAACCTTAAACAAACTTCTCCAAGACTTAAATACATTCTCAAAACACACATTGAATTCCTAGAACTTCCAAGATAACACCTAAATCCTTGCATCACTCTAAACCACCTTAATACATGTCTTCTTCCCAAGTAAAACATTTGTTCACCTTTAACACTTCCTAGTTCACCGAAACTTACTTAAAACACTTAGAACTTCTTACACATTTTTTTCCAAATTTTGCCATAGCTTCTCTTGTATATACTCACATCCAAACACTTAGGTTTTTACCTTATTTCATTCAAGAACACCTAAAATCCATCAAACACATTTTTATACACAAACTTCACACATTTTCACTACATCACAATATAGTGCATAACTTAAATTGCTTGGCACTTAGGCCCTTAAATAACATGGCTCTTAGGCCCTTAAGTTGCTTAAACCATAAACACTGAATTTCCACAATATATGAGCCTTTGACCTGCAATTACACACACCAAGACATATGTTCTTTTACTAGTCTCTTAAGAACACTTTACTAAGTCATTCACCATTTGCTCTTTAGGTAGTTTTAACAAGCATTATAAGCTCATTTCTCCTAAGGCATTAAACAACATTAGGTTAGTATATTTACCTCTTTTCCAAACAAACTTCTTTCTCGTTTCCTTATAAAACCGGTAAGGTATTTGATTCCTTGTCAAGTTCTATACATTGTACAAACAACATAATGAGTATTCAAGCTTTAAGCTTCATCTCATTGTAAACCCTAGATTTACATTGTTTCAAAAACATTAATGTACTTGTTTTACCTTGATCTTTGAAGAGGGTTTGAATATCTATGAAGAGAGGACTCCACCTAGTCCATAAGAGATTGGAATGAAGCTAGAACAAAGTCACACAAAGAGCTCCATCAATGAGTATTTTCGGTTAACAACAAAACATGGAGGAAACTTAATTTTTCTTTGAGATTCCTTACCTAGAAGCAAAGGAGATCAATAATATGTGGAAAGACAAGCTCAAGCTCCTTCAATGGTGGAACTCCATGGCACCGAAATGGGGCTTTTGAAGTTTTGAGAAGATAGAAATGAAGAGCTTGATGAGAGGAAGAGAATGGTGGTGTTTGTTTTTGATTTGGATAAGTGAGCTAGATTTTACAAGAGATCAAAGATGGACTTCCATGGTGGTATTGGTGTATTACCGAGAGAGAACAGCAAGAAGGGAGGAAGAAGAGATTGGATACGTGGGAAATGAAGAAGGAAATGAGAGAATGAGATAAGTTTTGCTTTTTGGAAGATATTTGTACTTAAAGCAAATAGTACTTAATTTAGTCATTCTTTATTTCCTTAGCATGTTAACAAGGGTGGTGAGTCACCACACCTTAAAAACCGGCCCCTAATCGTACCTAGGGGTACTTTAGACTTTATTTGTCAATTTAATTACTTATGATAACATATGTTACAAAATAGCTTATAAAAATCACTATTCACAAAAACAAGGCACATAGAAGTGAAATTTTTGATTTCCCATTGATATAGACTTCCAAATGTGATACTATATAGTACACATGTTAATTAAAGAGTAATGATGGACATTTAGCCATTCAAAACTCATTTACAAGACACTTTTTCAAAAATGTGCTTTAAGACTCCTTAAAGCACATTTTGTGTTTTAACTTGTTTTCAAGCTTGGTTTTCTTTGGTAATTGATTTAATATGTTCATTAACATATTTATAAGGTATAGATATGACCTTTATGTCTTATACAAATTTATCCCAAGCTTAGAGCACATTTTGCCTTTAAGGTATTTTCTTGTGTTTTATTTGGTTTAACTGTCTACCAAAGTTTCCTAAGGACTTAATTAGCCTTATTAAATCACAATTGAATATTATTTAGTCTTGGTAGGCTCTTTGGGTCCTAACCAAGTTCACTCATAGCTTAGAGCATGTTTTTGCTCAGACTGTGTCTTAGTGCTTTATTGCATTTTACTATGATTTAAATTGTTCACTGATGTTTCTAAGGCACTTTTTAGCCTTTACATACCATAGTTTGATATTTAAACCACATATCAAGGTTTGGGGTATTTCAATCTACCCCCCTTAAAAGAACTTCGTCCTCGAAGTTTACACTTCCCTCACATCTTGGATTAGAATACGGGGATTACTTATAGAGATAAAACTTCCATAACCAAATACACTTTACATCACAACCTCGGACTTAATGGTCCGGGCAACACATTCACATCCATACATAACATAACATATCCACATGATAACCTCGGGCTCGATGGTCCGGGTATCTTAACACACTTACCCATACATAACAACCTTGGACTCTCTGGTCTTGGGTAACATAACAACATTTAGACACATAGGTCTTGATAACATAACAGCCTTTAGACACATAGGTCTTGATAACATACACTTTTGGAGATCAAAATCAAAATAACATTTATTACACATACCACACAACATGTCATAGCATGTATAACAATCAAAAATATCTTTGATGTACACTGTGATCCCGCAGACCCGGTCGCGATGGACCCTTCCGTCCCCGTGCCTTTGGGAGATTAAAACAATCACTTAAATTTAAAATTTCTTGTGGTAGTAAGGAGAACTTTAATTATGTAAGTATCCATCAACGTTTTATAAATACCAATTGAAATCCTTTTGAAAACCACATAACTCCAAGTCCAACTTAAGCTCTTGCTTCTTTTCTTAGCGTGGTTATTTGTGACCACTTATAGGGAGTTTCAAGAGTCATCCAACCCTGATGGATCAGCATCAGTGTTGAACTATCCTTCCACCCCAATTTGTGTCGGCTTCCCTGATCACATGCCAATCAAGTTCCACCTCCCACTTCATTTTTCAAGCATCAATTAAATCACTCATTTCCAATTTTCTATCTTTTAAATCATTCTATCATGATCATAACATCTCTAAAGGGTAGAACTCCGTCTATCAGTTACCTTCATTCACTTTAATCCTGTTGCCTAGAATCTTATCTCACTAGTTCTATGTCGGTTCATGCCCTTTCTTGAATCACTATATATATATATATACACATATATTTTATCAAATACAACACACAGTTTCACATTTACTACCGTCGGGGTTTGTTCCCCGGGAGTTTTTCTATCTACTCCACACTTGTACTATCACTCACAACTGTTAATAAATCACACACTTATCACAATGGTATTCGCATCTTCTGTGCGCAATTACCACAATTAACCATGAATGAATGTGTTATGTTTACAGTAACACACACACCAATCATCAAAACAATAATTTTGTGATATGCACAATATAAGTCACATACACTACGTACACTTGTATGGTATATACACTAAGTGGTTTTGCGCTCTACCCCCCTTAAACGGGATTACGCCCACGTAATCAATACTAAACATTGGCTTATAATGTTCTGCCGTCGTGAAGTGTTTTTTAACTTCCCGCGGTCTATTACACAATGGATTCTGATTAGAGGATCTTAACCATATTGGCGGTTTAGTTCCTAAACCAGAATTCTCATTGGAGTTTGTTTAAACTCTTAGTTGGTTTTCGATTCTGGCCTGTTAGGCTTCTAGGCATTAATAATTAGCCATTCACTCATGTTCACCATGTACATTCAACACTTGAATCACTGGCTCACTAGTTTTCTGCTGCGAAACTCTAATAACTGTAGAGCTTAATTGCCCCATTTGTTATTCGTACTGTATTGTACATCCCCAATTGTCACCTTCATCTTGGTAACAATGGTTTCTCAACCGACGCGTGGTATCTCTTACTGTTAGCGAATTCGGTGAGTTACAAACATCCTATCCACTTCCATGATAATTTACTGTGTATACAGCTATGTATTTCACAATGATTGACTTGTTCCCTTCCGACTTACTGTCGGTTGAGATTGAGCTACTACCTAGTGTGTAGTGCTCTCTCAGCTATTTACAACACCTGAGGTATATTTCATACCGACATTTGGTATTCAGTGCTACTGTAGTCACTTACTGTTAATCATGTCTCCACATTTGGTTTTGTACAAGTACTCCTTTATTGGTGCGGCTTTGCATTTCCTATGCATCGGCCATTATAACATTGTTCCTCCACAATTAACATGTTTCCAGTTCCTAGCTATCCCACTTGATCATTACTGCGCAAGTGCAATACCAAAACACTCAGTCATACAGAGTGCAGAGGCGTAAACTCTTGACAGTAAATCCCTTATGCGATTGCAGTAGGAATTCACACTGAGTTCCTTATCACATAGTACCGACCATTGGCTTATTGCCCAGTCTGTGTATCATCACTTGCTTGCATGTCCATTGAGTTTAACTCATGGCTGGTCTTATCTGCCACATTATTACTCAATAACATTGATACAACGGTCGCCAGCTGCGAACCGTGCTCTTACCCATTGCATAACAATAACTTACATGGTATTTACTGTCACATTAACTTCCACACCCATACATATATTATGGTTCATCATTCATTTGGATGACTACTGTATGCTCCTTGAGCATCGATCATTCGAGTCACAAGCCGACATTATTCAGCTAGGTGTTTCACTTTATACACACATACTACTGAGCTAACTGCTCTCTTACAATAATAACATCATCCATCCTTAACATATTTCTTGAACTTGATTCACATAACTACCGCTCCTGCGGTCTCACAATATCGAGAGGTATCCCCACTCTTAATGCAGTGGTTCGTTCTCCACTCTATTCACCTATATATCATAAACTTTTGCAATCAATCTAATTTACACAACACATTTTATTTGTGGCTCATAAGCCTTACTGCTTCGAGCTCTGTCCATTGTGGACGGTTCACACACATTTATTTCTCTGTACAACATTACATAGTTTGGATATTACATTGGGCTCCATGACAAGGTCGTTACATTCCGTTTCCTTTCATGGCATGCCCCTTAGGATTGTCAGTCCGTTCCCTGACAACTTATGTCTAAACTGGGTGTTAGTTTCAACCCTTGTGTTTCTATCATGCATTTCGTTCAGCAATTGTTGATGCGAACACCCCTCAAGGATTGCTCCTGGGTGTTGTTAAGTTATGCCTTACATTTGTTTCACACTTATTGGTACATTCCATTAGCCACGCCGTTTGCGTTCTTAAATGGCTTATTATCTCCTTTTGTGAAGATCAACATTTCCTAGTAGTGTAAGTACTCATTCTGGGAGTTTCATCCCGTTCATTGCACATTAATGTGTCCACATTAGGCATCTGCTTGCCATGTACAGGCTGGGTCACCATTCCAGCTAACATGTTTATCCCTGAGGATCCTTAAGACGTATACGATGTCTTTACATTACAGTTAGTGCACTTCGCACCTCCTGACTCTTAAGCATTTCCTTGAAAGGAATTCACTAATCCTTTTAGTCTCGTTAATTTAATTGAGTTCCTTAACTTCAACCATTCCTTGCAATCCTTAGCTCTTGTTTGATTTGTACTGCTGACCGTAGACGGAGTCGACTACTTCCCGTGTTTCGGACTCCACTCGTATACATATGTGGGGTACCATTCTGATACATTGCTACCTACCCAACTAACCCATAAGTAGGTCTGTCAGGCCCACAAGCTCCTATCGGAGTGCGGTCGTCCCATAATTCAGTTGGTACACTCGTAGTGTCCGTCACACGCCTAGGTGAAGTATTTTGTTGTCAACTCCCTTATATTGTCCTGTGACAATATTCATCCTTGCTTCCCGAACTTAATCGAGGGAAAGTCTATCCACTGTTGTATCCTTATCAACTGCCCTTGGTTTTACTGGTTTGGTTTAAAAGAAGGTTGGAAAGAAAATTTTGGTTTTGAAAAGAAAAGGGTTTGAATAAATCTGGGTTTATAGGAAAATTTTCATGGTTTCACAACATCTTCTTACCTTAACCAAGTCTAGCTTCTTGCTGACTGGTGTACTTACAATTACAGAGGTTAGGCTAACATGCCCTTCCACTGTTATGACGATCACATTTAACTTTATGGTACTTTACCAAGTACTTTGTAGTGGTCATAAATTTCCCGAACAGCCCTGTTATAGCAGCACTTGCTATGGCAAGTGCGCCATGCTAACTGGCTATCGGTTCAACACATACTGGTTGTGGTATTGTTTTTACCCATACTGTCATCAGTGGCCTTGTTGGCCCTCACTGATCTTACTGCCTTGACAATAACTCTTCTAGGTGACTTCTCACTGTCTTCACATGACGATCATCAACTAGGGGTTCCCATTCTGGGAGACCCTTTTTCTTAGTATTGTATTCTCTTTGTAGCCCGTTCCACGTATTTGGGCACTACGTTGTAGTTCCCTTGTCGGTTGATACACCGTTGGTGTGTTATTTATCAACTGTGGTCCCGTAGACACTCGTCTCGGGTTTCACTAATCCACTTCTTGCCTGTTGCACGGTCAGTGCGTTGCAAGCTGGTTACTCTCGACTGCTTTGCATGTCGACCCAGGTTGCCGGAAATTCTATTCTCTTATACACAAAATCCTTCATTCTTCGCTATTAAATGCGGTTAACATTGTTCAGATGGAGACCGTCTCCGGGATTCCCCATTTTCGGGATCTACCGTATGATAGGTTCTCCGTACCCTAAAGGTACTTAATAACAGCCAGATCGGGTATTCCCGAGTAAGAGAGGATTTTCATCTCTCTGGCGTTGTTTCCCAAGTTATAAACAGGGATTGTGGAGGGCGGGAAGGATATAGTAGGTTTCCAGTAGTCACTGGTAGTTCCTATCTAGCGTATCTCTCATGCTATCACTCAACCCTTAACCCAAAGTAGTAAAATCCTAACTCGGTACTTCCTAAGCTCGGTAATTCAGTCATCAGAGCGATACTTCGCTCTGATACCACTTTTTGTAACACCCCATCCAACATTAACACACTTACAATAAACTGCAGCGGAAAAACAACCTCATCACATTACTTAACTCGTTGGTGTTACACGCCGTTAGCCACCCACGTGGCTAACAAGGCTAATACATACACATTGTACCGGTCTGATGGGCTAAATTCCCGAGCGTCTACACATTACTATCCCTTTCCATTAACACAACAACAACATGCACCTTCCAACTATACCGAGTATTTATAAACTGATGCGACAACAATTTCGGTCTTACTACACCTACTGTATGCATACACTTAAAGGAATACCCATGTACAATGACTACCCCGTCCTACTCTCGAACGGCTTCCAGCTCTCTGTACCTGAAATAGGAAAAGAAGAGAAAGGGTGGCCCCCAAGGGGCTCAGCACCTTTGCTGGTATGGTAATCCCGCAGCCCACATGCTACCGGGCCACGCACAACTAATTGTCGTCTTAGCATGCGGTTGATTATATTTAAATCTTGCATGTAACAGTAAACACACAACACATAACATTTCGCCTCAATGGGCTCAAAAAGGATAATATATCCTTATTTGATAAGTCACTCATGGTATTCATTATTCCTAGAGTGTTCCTCATCTAATGAGAGCTACTTCCTTAATAGACGACACTTACCCTTAAATCGGGTTATCCTTAAACGCCTCTTATCACAAACTGGGATTCATATCCATGATCCACATACTCCACATTTTACAACATATAACATGTATCCCATAACAACACATAACAACACTTTCACGTTTCAACGTGCACATAATAACATCGCAATAGAAATTGCATTACAACAATATCACATAACATAACGGAAATGGTTCTCTTAGGAACCGACCCAAACATAGTTAGTTCACTGGGAGAGCCTAGAGGATGCTGTCAAACTCATGCTAAGCTCGTTTACATAACTCGTTACCGTTCTGTTAGGCGAACGAATAACTTAACATAAAGATGGATCGGGTTTAGTGACCCGAACACAACATACATAATCCCCAACAGACGTGAGTCAAGAGCCTTGGTTAAGCTCAGGGGTGATCGAAGACCAATGAAGGAAGACAATCAACAGAGAGGAAGCTGAAGAAACTGTATACAACAACTCCCAAACAACGCGCGACCGGAACAACCGGATTCCTCACCCCCCATAATATAAATATTCACAGTTAAAGACTCCGCTGTGGAACCTATCACATCAGCACACAATACAGTATTACAACTGAGTTAATCACGCAAAGGAGGGTCATACACTTACAGCAACATCACACAACTAACTCACGCATAGCCGTGGTTAGAACGTTCCTTAGGTCGGAAACGTTATTACCGGATACCGTTCTCTTACGTTTACCCAATAGTGGTTAACTAGCCCTTCAAGCGCATTTGAGGTTACCGGTATCGGCACGTAAACATACAACGACAATAACGACTGTAAACTTGTTTCATGGTTTATCTCATAACATGGCAAACATACAGAAAAACACATTGGCATACAAGCCGGTGTAATCCGGTAGGACACAGGTTGCAAGAAAACCATACCTGTCACCGGAGTCCACTTTACCACGTCCACTTATGTTCCTCGAGCAATTCTCGAACAACTGATAACATTACATATACCTTTATTAACTTCGGGGTAACATAATTGTTTAATGTCTAATGCTTATAACTTTTCCCCGTTAACTTGGTTAAATAACTTGACATTTTTAACTTGTTTTACTCTCACATTTTAATACAACTTTTCACCCACTTAATTGTCATTAAAACTCACCTAACATGTCCTTAACAACTTTATAACATCATTAACCATCAATCCCCATCTTTAGACATCTTCTAACAACCATAAACAACATTTTTGGTCCGACCGACCTTACCGACCGAACTTGTCCAAGTTCGGTCCATTCCAGAACACATTTCCGTCAAAATTTTCTACTCCGACCGACCTTGTAAGTTCGGTCGCATGTTCGGTCTATTCCCGAGAGTTTCTTCCCTTTGAAAATTTAGCCCGACCGAACTTGCCAAGTCCGGTCCCATGTTCGGTCGGTTCCCAGAAACTTAATCCGTACACAAAATACAAGCCCGACCGACCTTGCAAGTCCGGTCCCCAAGGTCGGTCCATTCCAGAAGCCAATTTTCACAGGGTAAACTGGGCTCGACCGACCTTGCAAGTTCGGTCGTAAGTTCGGTCTGGCCCAGACCCTTGTTTTCCTTTTTACATTCAACTCTAAACTTCACCCCATATAACCTAGTACCCCCTAACCTCATTTGGGCACTTCAAACACACCTTAAGACATCCTCAAACACTCATAAAACTCATTTTCTAATTCCTTAAGCCTTTACTTATATCTTCACAAAATTCCTAACACTTACAATGTTTTCTCCTTAAGATTTCTAGGTGGTAGTTCACCAATAATGACCACTATACCAAGGTGTTACCTCTACACCTTAACATCATCTCTCAAACTTCTTTTCTTACTAACTAACCCTCCTTTTTCACATCTTACCTAAACATCACTTATTCCTTGGATATCAACATTACCTAAACCTTAAACAAACTTCTCCAAGACTTAAATACATTCTCAAAACACACATTGAATTCCTAGAACTTCCAAGATAACACCTAAATCCTTGCATCACTCTAAACCACCTTAATACATGTCTTCTTCCCAAGTAAAACATTTGTTCACCTTTAACACTTCCTAGTTCACCGAAACTTACTTAAAACACTTAGAACTTCTTACACATTTTTTTCCAAATTTTGCCATAGCTTCTCTTGTATATACTCACATCCAAACACTTAGGTTTTTACCTTATTTCATTCAAGAACACCTAAAATCCATCAAACACATTTTTATACACAAACTTCACACATTTAGCACTACATCACAATATAGTGCATAACTTAAATTGCTTGGCACTTAGGCCCTTAAATAACATGGCTCTTAGGCCCTTAAGTTGCTTAAACCATAAACACTGAATTTCCACAATATATGAGCCTTTGACCTGCAATTACACACACCAAGACATATGTTCTTTTACTAGTCTCTTAAGAACACTTTACTAAGTCATTCACCATTTGCTCTTTAGGTAGTTTTAACAAGCATTATAAGCTCATTTCTCCTAAGGCATTAAACAACATTAGGTTAGTATATTTACCTCTTTTCCAAACAAACTTCTTTCTCGTTTCCTTATAAAACCGGTAAGGTATTTGATTCCTTGTCAAGTTCTATACATTGTACAAACAACATAATGAGTATTCAAGCTTTAAGATTCATCTCATTGTAAACCCTAGATTTACATTGTTTCAAAAACATTAATGTACTTGTTTTACCTTGATCTTTGAAGAGGGTTTGAATATCTATGAAGAGAGGACTCCACCTAGTCCATAAGAGATTGGAATGAAGCTAGAACAAAGTCACACAAAGAGCTCCATCAATGAGTATTTTCGTTAACAACAAAACATGGAGGAAACTTAATTTTTCTTTGAGATTCCTTACCTAGAAGCAAAGGAGATCAATAATATGTGGAAAGACAAGCTCAAGCTCCTTCAATGGTGGAACTCCATGGCACCGAAATGGGGCTTTTGAAGTTTTGAGAAGATAGAAATGAAGAGCTTGATGAGAGGAAGAGAATGGTGGTGTTTGTTTTTGATTTGGATAAGGGAGCTAGATTTTACAAGAGATCAAAGATGGACTTCCATGGTGGTATTGGTGTATTACCGAGAGAGAACAGCAAGAAGGGAGGAAGAAGAGATTGGATACGTGGGAAATGAAGAAGGAAATGAGAGAATGAGATAAGTTTTGCTTTTTGGAAGATATTTGTACTTAAAGCAAATAGTACTTAATTTAGTCATTCTTTATTTCCTTAGCATGTTAACAAGGGTGGTGAGTCACCACACCTTAAAAACCGGCCCCCAATAGTACCTAGGGGTACTTTAGACTTTATTTGTCAATTTAATTACTTATGATAACATATGTTACAAAATAGCTTATAAAAATCACTATTCACAAAAACAAGGCACATAGAAGTGAAATTTTTTATTTCCCATTGATATAGACTTCCAAATGTGATACTATATAGTACACATATTAATTAAAGAGTAATGATGGACATTTAGCCATTCAAAACTCATTTACAAGACACTTTTTCAAAAACGTGCTTTAAGACTCCTTAAAGCACATTTTGTGTTTTAACTTGTTTTCAAGCTTGGTTTTCTTTGGTAATTGATTTAATATGTTCATTAACACATTTATAAGGTATATATATGACCTTTAGGTCTTATACAAATTTATCCCAAGCTTAGAGCACATTTTGCCTTTAAGGTATTTTCTTGTGTTTTATTTGGTTTAACTGTCTACCAAAGTTTCCTAAGGACTTAATTAGCCTTATTAAATCACAATTGAATATTATTTAGTCTTGGTAGGCTCTTTGGGTCCTAACCAAGTTCACTCATAGCTTAGAGCATGTTTTTGCTCAGACTGTGTCTTAGTGCTTTATTGCATTTTACTATGATTTAAATTGTTCACTGATGTTTCTAAGGCACTTTTTAGCCTTTACATACCATAGTTTGATATTTAAACCACATATCAAGGTTTGGGGTATTTCAGTGTGATTGCTTCACAACTGCCAGATCGGGTTTCCCCGAGTATGAGAAGACTTTTCTTCTCTCTGGCGTCCTTTCCCAAGTTATACAGTGGGGTCTGCGGCGGGCGGGACTGGTATTGTAGGTATCCGGTACTCCCAGTAGTTCCTAACTAGCATATCTCTAATGCTAACACTCAGCCCTTAGCCCTAAGCTTCTAATTCCTAGCTCGGTATTCCTAAACTCGGTATTTCCAGTCATCAGAGCGATACTTCGCTCTGATACCACTTTTTGTAACACCCCTACCATTAATACAGTGCTTACCGTCCAATCTCCTTACACATCAGATACACGCAGCGGATACATACTTACATAATGTGGGTGATACAATGCCGTTAGTCACCCACGTGACTAACAAGGCTACTACTTCTACATACAGCATCGGTCTGATGGACCGGAATCCCGAGTATTACATATCTACCATACACACTCCATATACCAATATATGCTACAATCTTCCATTTGATACAATACTTCAAATACAATACCATATAATCCACATACCGAGTTTACTAAGATCCTTATACAAGTATACTAACTCTTCAAGGTTCATACGTACTCACTACGAGACTACTTACTACCCGTTCCTCACAAACTACTTGCTTCTAATTACAAGGGTGTGCCTCCGGTCTCTTATCTTGACCATATTCGCTTCGGTACCTGCACACTAAAAACGTTCCCCCTAGGGGGTCAGCTTTCGCTGCGCATGATAACCGCATACCCCGCGTACTAGTGAGGGTACGCCGACCACTTGGTCGTATACATGCGGTTGATTTCATTCAAACATACATGCATACATGCTCTTATACATAATATTGCAATACATTACGCAAGACATACACACATACATACACTTCATTACATACAAGAAGTACAACATAAACCATTCAATACATACTTACCTTTTTCCGAATTACACATATACATTACATACACAATATACAATTCTTGTTATCTTCATTGGTCCACCCGGGTTAATCGGGTGGAGATTACTCTTTTACTCGTTACTTCATACATACGTATACATACTCATACATACTTACGGATCCATACTTACTTACTCTTACTCTTACTCAAGTTAAGTCGTCAGGACCTCCGGCCCTGGGGAC
The DNA here is from genome assembly GCA_023374045.1 of Limonium bicolor. Classification (NCBI taxonomy): domain Eukaryota; kingdom Viridiplantae; phylum Streptophyta; class Magnoliopsida; order Caryophyllales; family Plumbaginaceae; genus Limonium; species Limonium bicolor. The sequence continues at coordinate 220,547,752 of CM041780.1, read as the reverse complement.
TACACCGTCCCACCTCCGGGATTTACTTGACTCACCAATCCGGGATGCTACCCATTTAAGGGATTTGGGCCGCGGACCAGTTTAAGAGTCAGGAATTACAGCCAACCTCTTGTGACTCCGCATCCTCACGCGTGGCCGAAACTATATCGGACTTCTACTCATTCCGGTTTACTCACTTAAGTTAGGAGTTAGGTAGTTAGGAATTAGCAGAAGTCATTCATTCAAGCCACAATAATCACTAGTAGAAAAAAGATTTTAAATGACGGACTTTAAACCACGGTTAATAATAAAACCGTCGTTTAAAGTGTATAAACCACGGTTATTAAGAGAACCGTCATTTATGTTGCTTGGCTCACTATATAAACGACGGTTTCATCAGAAACCGTGGTTTAAAGTTCGACGCCTTAGATAATAAATGACGGTTCCCGTTACAACCGTCGTATATAATCAACATAAACCACGGTTACTATTGAACCGTCGTTTAAAGTATTGCGCCAACACTTTAAAACCACGGTTTGCTTAAGAACCGTTGTTTATATCTCTCGTGACATAGGTTTTAAACGACAGTTTGTGTATTAACCGTCGTTTTAAGTCATTGAATTAAAAACCCGAGGCCTCATTTCTTCTTCTTCCTCCCGACTCTCCTGTGCGATTTCGGCCCGACTCCCCTCCTCTCCCGTCGACGACTCCACCCCCTCGCCGTTTTGCCCCCTTTCCGCCGTCGCCCTGCTCACCGTCCCCAGCTTGCTCCACCGCCTCCGCCCCTCGTCTTGTCGCGCAAGCTCCCCCTCTGGTACTGAAGCGCGCCGCGCCAACGCCGCCTCCGGTGAAGCCTCGCCTAGCTCCGACGGTCTGCGCCACCACTCGTCGTCCCAGCTTCTTCGTCGCCATCGACAAGCCGCGCCCAGCTTCTCCGTCCCAGCTTCTCCGTCTCTACTCACCACCGGTAGCCACCGCAGGTATGTTTGCCGGTTGGGTTGTATACAGGCGCGAGCATGTATGTTCTTGTTCTTCATTTAGAGAATGAATACAGGCGCGAGGATGTAGTTCTTGTTCGTCATTTAGGGTTGCAAAATTTTGGGTAGCCACCGATTAGAGAATGATACAGGCGTGAGCATGTATTGTTCTTGTTCGTCATTTAGGGTTGCAAAATTGGAATGAAACTTGTTCGACAGTTAGGGCTGCAAATTAGAGAATGAAAAGATCGAGGCATGTATATTGTTGTTCGCCAGATAGGGATGCAATTTATTTCTTGCAGATAGGGATGCAATTTATTTCAGCACATTTGCTATGATTACCATAGGCAAAATCTTGTGATTGTGGATGCATGATTACTTCTGTGGTTTTGATGATTTTGGAATCTGAAATTAAAGTTTAAGGTTTCGAATCTGAAATAAGGTTTATGGACATTCCAGTTTGTTTGAGCGAAAGTATGACGATAGAGTTCTATGTAAATTTTGGATTACTCGATAAATGGAGTGTACTAGTCAACATTTGGGAATCACTTGAACCTTGATCTGATGCTGCTATTGTGTTTGTTTCTGCTTAAAAAAAGTGTGGAGTCTCTAGCAATACGCATAGGTCATGCCAATTTTTTCCAGAATTAACCCTTATTCTTATTTTATTGGATAGGTGCGTGTTACTACGGTTGAAAAATTCCTCTTCCATCACATTTGTGAGTTGATCATCCGTACTCATTAGGTAGTTTTTTAAAAATGTTTCAAAACATGGTTTATTGAAAATATATTCGTTTGTTTATTTGTTCAATTATTCATATTTTTTCAAATTAAAACCTTATATTCTAATTTCATTGAATAGGTGTCACTACACACGGTCGGATTGTCTACTTGTCGCACCATCTGCTGCTGTCAACCTCTGCCACCAGTTTGCCTGATCAGAACCCACGGTAAAACACTTGCGTTTCTGATTATGATTTTACAAACAAATACTTATATTGTCATGAATAAACGTTATACTAAATTCTACTTGTATTCTGCAATCATTAGAATATATATTTGCATAGTGTGGTGAAATGTGAGATTAAGTTGAAATGGGGTGGTTGTTTTTGTTCATTGATCATATATATTATTATATACTTGTCTGTCTGATAATAATTCGTATGGTTTGCGGAGAATAAATGTTATTGATGCTACTGTGTTTGTTTCTGCCTTAAAAAATGTGGAGTGTCTAAAAATACGCAAAGGTCATGCCAAATTTTTTCCAGAATTTAAGCTGATTCTAATTCCATCGTTTGTTTAATATGTTCAATTATTCAAGTTTTTATAAAATTAAAACCTTATTATTATTTCATTGAATAGGTGTCATATACTACGTGCAAGAACATCTGTCCACTTGTCTCTTCTCTATCTTGTGCTGTTCGCGCTGACCATCCAGTACTCATCAGGTTGGTATTTAAAACGTTTCAATTTATTTTTGTTTTTCTATTAAAACAATGGAAAATCAATTCAAACATAGAATTACCTGTCTGAGATTTACCTGATAGAGGTATGTCTTAGATAGTCCCTGTTGGGACTGTCCAATGACCTTTGATCTCACCATCTAGGTTGTGAATGAGTTAATAATATACAGTAGTTCAGTGATAATTTCAGCAGCATTACCGTAGTGTTCTTCTAGTGTACATATATATATGTGAATTGAAACAATTCATATATATATATATCTACACTAGGAGAACTGTAGGGTAATGCTGCCGAAATTATCACTGAACTACTGTATATTATTAACTTGTTCCTAGGTGAGATCGAAGGTGATTGGATAGGTTTAGGTTGTTAAATCTGTAAATAAAAAAAGAGGAGATCAATGGAACGAGTTCACGACATCTGGTGTGTGTTGAAAAAGGAGATGGAGCGCTCAGTGATGTACAGTGACAGATTGGACATCAAGTACCTAGAAGGGGTCAATAAATTTTGCAAAGTCCTTGTTGACAATCTTAAACCAAGGGATAAGGGATATATTCGATGTCCTTGTGTCGATTGCAAGAACGACTTCAAATACCGAGGTGTGGACAAGATTAAGGATCATCTGATTCGCAGAGGGTTTACAGATGATTATGAAGCCATAACAATACTGCATGGTCAACATTCAGTACAAGTGTTTGAATGTGCTGATAACGTCGTTGCAGAACAATCAGAAATGGATGCTTCACACGATTTTGGGGATACTCAAGATGATTCACTAGGTAGTGATTCAGATGATCAGGAGGACCTTAATGCAATGATGGAAGATGTTGAACAACATTTTTCCAACAAACCCAAAAAATTCGAAAATCTGATGCAAGCATCAAAGGAACCGTTGTACAGTGGATGTGAAACGCAAACACAAAACAAATTGAGCGTTGTCCTAAAACTATTCAATCTGAAGGCGAGACATGGATGGAGTGATGTCAGTTTTACAGATCTTTTACAACTGCTGAAGGATGTACTACCAAAGGACAATGTGATACCCACAACAACTTATGAGGCAAAGAAGTTAATGTGTCCGATGGGTATGGAATATAAAAAAATACATGCTTGTCCAAATGGGTGTATGTTGTATTGGAAGGAGAATGAGTTGATGACCATTGCTCTGAATGTGGGGAATCACGCTATGTAAAAAAGGGTGACAAAAACCACATAAGCACTAAAGTGGGCTCTCCTGCGAAGGTGTTGTGGTATCTACCGATAATTCCCCGATTCAAACGTTTGTTTGCAGTTCAGAAAGATGCTGAGAACCTCCGATGGCATGCTACCCATAGAAAGGATGATGGTAAATTGAGACATCCAGCCGATTCACCACAATGGAGAAACATTGACAGAATATACCCTCAATTCGGTACAGACCCAAGGAACTTAAGACTTGGTTTATGCACTGATGGGATGAACCCTTATGGCACTTTGAGCAGTATACATAGTACTTGGCCTGTTTTATTGACAATATACAATCTGCCGCCATGGTTGTGTATGAAACCCAGACATATTCTCCTCTCTCTGTTGATATCGGGTCCGAAACAACCGGGAAACAAAATTGATGTGTTTTTGCAACCACTTATTGACGATTTACAATTGTTGTGGAATGAAGGTGACGGTGTATGATTCATATGGTATGGAAAACTTCACGCTCCGGGCTATGTTGTTTTGTACGATCAATGATTTCCCTGCATACGGCAACCTCTCGGGATACACAATTAAAGGAGCTCTAGCGTGCCCTATATGTGGAGATAGAACTTGCAGTATACGGTTAAAACACAGTGGAAAAAATGTGTACATGGGCCATCGGAAATTCCTCCCTAAAGGGCACAAATACCGTAAGATGACAAAAGAGTTTGATGGAAAAACGGATCATGCAGTCGCTCGACCACCACTATCTGCTGCTGAGACGTACAATCAGTTGAAGAATGTTGTGAACAACTTCGGTCCACCAATTAAAGCCACTGAAAAGAGCATCTGGAAGAAAAAATCAATATTTTGGGAACTTGAATATTGGCAACATTTAGAGGTGAGACATTGCATTGATGCTATGCACGTGGAGAAAAACATTGGTGAAAGTGTATCTGCGACACTACTAAACGTGAAAGGAAAGACAAAAGACCATTTGAAGGGTAGAAAAGATCTGGTTGAATTGGGTATACGAGAAGAACTCGCGCCACAACAAAGAGGGAAAAGAACATTCTTGCCTCCCGCTTGTCATACATTATCCAAAGAAGAGAAAATAAGTTTTTGTAGTTCTCTTCGTCATATTAAAGTGCCATCCGGTTACTCATCGAACATATCAAGTTTGGTATCAATGTCTGATCTTAAATTGGTAGGGATGAAGTCTCACGACTATCATGTGCTGATGCAGCACTTACTTCCGGTTGCTCTCCGTGGAATCCTTCCAGCTGATGTCAGGAAAACTATTACAAATTTATGTGTTTTCTTCAAAGGAATTTTGTGTAAAGTGCTTGATGTGGAGACGCTGGATAAACTACAGAATGACCTTGTGATCACCATGTGTCAGTTGGAAATGTATTTTCCTCCTTCGTTTTTGATATTATGGTGCATCTACTTGTTCATCTTGTTAGAGAGATCAAACATTGTGGTCCGTTATACCTTCGATACATGTATCCGTTTGAGAGATATATGGGTATACTGAAAAAGAAAATGAAAAACCGTCGGCGTCTAGAGGGAAGCATAATTGAAGGGACAGTAACAGAGGAAGTAGTTGACTTCTACACTCATTACTTAGACGGTGTTGATGTTATTGGATTGCCGAAAGCAAGACATGATGGCAGGCTTAAAGGGGTTGGTACCTGTGGGAAAAAATTATGCAGAGTTGATATTGATACATTGAACAAGGCACATCTGGTTGTGTTGAATCATTCTGAAGTTGTTGAACCGTATTTCGATGCACACCTAGCCTACCTCAAAACAAAACACCCAACGATGAGTAATGCCAAATTAAAAAAAGAGCAGAATGCAACATTTGTTAAGTGGTTCAGACATAAGGTGTTGTATGAAGATTCAAGGAACGTGGATGAAATGATCCAGTTGTTGGCACTTGGTCCAAATCTCGATGTGTTGTCTTATGAAGGATATGATGTAAATGGATTTTCTTTTTACACTGCACGTCAAGATTGTAAATCGACAAACCAGAACAGTGGTGTGCATCTTACCGCTTCACAAGACATTTTCACAGGAACAAGTCGTAATACACTGAAGAACGAATATTATGGTGTTATTGAGGATATTTGGGTCTTGAATTACACTAGTTATGAAACTTGCGTATTTCGTTGCAAATGGGTGGACAACAAACAGGGATATCGTGAGGAGGATCATGGTATGAAGCTAGTTGATTTAACGACAGCGGCTCCTACTGATGAACCCTTTATTGTTGCATCAAAGGCAAAACAAGTGTTCTACTGTCGTGATCAGTCTAATCCCAGATGGTCTATTGTAATGCAGAGTAAAAGATCGATAGTTGGGATTGATAATATTGTTGATGAGGATGAATACGACTGTGAAGATGAAATACCCCAAACCTAAGTATGCTAAGTAAACATCAAATTATGATGTAGAAAGGCTAAAATATGCCTTAGAAAGATTGGTAGACAATTTAAACCAAGGAAAACACAAGAAAATGCCTTAAGGGCAATTAGGGCAAAAATGTGCTCTAAGCTTGGAGAGACTTGGGTGAGAACCCAAATATCATGAAAAGACCTTAGTAATATTCTAATGGTCATTTTAAATCAATTATCAAAGAAAACCAAGCTTGAAAACAAGTTAAAACACAAAATGTGCTTTAAGAGGTCTTAAAGCACATTTTTGAGAAATTGTCTTAGAATTGAGTTTTGAGTGGCTAAATGTCCATCATTACTCTTTAATCAACATGTGTACTAATTAGTATCACATTAGGAAGCCTAAATCAATGGGAAACCAAAAATTTCACGAATATGTGCACTAATTAGTGAATAGTGCCAAATAGTGCCCAAATTAAGCTTAAGTCAACATAAGTCAATGAGATGGTCAACTAAGACCATAAATATCTCCAACTACAAGAGGGGGCCGGTTTTTGATGTGAGGAGTCACCACATGACTAAGAAATTAAAGGAAAAGAAGAGGAAAAAGAGAGAATAGTACTATTTGCTTTATAAAAACAAATACCTTATATTAGCCTACCTCTCTCCTCTCTTCTTCATTTCTCTTCTTATCCCACGGTTTTCTTCACCTTCTTCATCCTCTCAAACCGTTCCAAGCAGCTCCATTCTTGCTTCATCTTCAAATGTCCATAACTTGCTCATTTTAGCTCCAAATCAAAAACTAAGCATAGATCTCTCTTAGTTAGACCAAGGCCTTGCTTCCTATCTTTTCAAAATTTGAAAAGCCTCATTTTGGAGCCATGGGAAATCGCCATTGAAGGGGGAAAAATAAGTTTGAAGAGCTCATTAGCTTCTCCATTCTCTTAAGGTAAAGAATATGTAAGAAAAACTAGGTTTCCACCATTCTTCTCTATTACCGAAAATTTATACTCATGGGGCTTCATTTTTATGCCTTGTTCTAGCTTGTTTTCTATTCTCCAAGGGCTAGAGGAGGTCCTTCTTGATTCATATCCAAGCCTACCTTAAGACTTCAAGGTAAAATATTCATTATAAGACCTTAAAACACATTTTTAACCTAGGTTTTCATTCCTTAAGGTTAGTGTATTGTTTTAGCACTCATGTGAGTCATTGAATATTGATTAGAACATTGGCAAAGGAAATTAATTGGGTGGCCGAGATTCATTCAAGAAAATCCCTAAGGAGGAAGTTAAGAGGAGCTTGAGAAACAAGGTAAATTGCTTACCTAATGGTGGTTTAAGGTTTTAAGGGATGAGATTTAGATAAGTACTAATGTGGCTTAAAGCTTACATTATGTAATTGGTTATATAACCTAAGAAAAGAACTTAAACAAGCTTATGAACTTGTGACTAAGGAGCCAAAGGAAATGAGTTAGTAATATAAGTTTAAGGTGGATTTTAAGAACATTATAACTACTATGAGATTGATGGGTGTATTTGCAGGTTGAAAGCTTTTAAATGTGGGAAATTCAGTGTTTAAGTTTAAGTCATTTAAGGGCCTAAGAGCCATGTCATTTAAGAGCCTTAGTGCTATGCAATTTAAGACTATTGCAATATATTGAGTTTGTTATGAATGAATTGGTTTGGGTGATGAGATATGATGAGAAGAACTTGATGTGTGTGAGATGGTTGAATGAGGAAAAATAATGTGTTTGGGCATGATAAGATACTAGAGAAGCTATGGCGAAATTTGAGTAGAAAACAAAGTGTTTAAGTGGTAGTGGTGAGTTAATATGCCCTAGGGTTTACTAGGGAGCATGAAAAGAAAAACTGGGTGGAAATGAGTTAACTAAGGAGTTCTTGAGGTTTAGAGTGACCTAGAGATGTCTAGGAGGAATTAGAGGATTGGCGATTGTACTAAACACACCAAAATCATGATATGAGGAATGTAAGACTTGTGCATAAGTTTTAAGGAAAGGTGTATAATGCCTTAGGAAGATTTAGGTATGAACTAGAGAGTAAGACAATGAGAGTTTTGAGAACCTTGTGTAAGTGTGATGTTAGTGGTGGACTAGTAAGGTTTAGTTGAATGGTAATGTGTGGACTTGGGTGATGGAAGTGAAAAAGGTAGTAGGATGTTGTAAGTCATCAAGGAAAATGACTAGGAATGTAAAAGAGCGTATGATCGTGATAATGGTGAGTAAGTGAGTAAAAGGAGGTGGAAATGTCCAAGGAGGGTGTAGTATAGTTAAGGTAAAGAAGAACAAGGTTGAGGTGCTAAGAGGATGACAAGAAATGTTTAGGTATGCCCAAGAGTTTAGGAATGATGAGTAACAAATGGAAAAGAGAGGAATTTGTGCATGGTTATGTAAGATGACTTGAGGAAGTTTTGGTAAATGAACTGAAGATGGAAAATAATGTTTATGAAGTGCCCAAACTGTTAAGGAGGGAACACTTGGGTTGGTTGAAGTTTTGGTAAAGATACAAGTTGGTAATGTAAGGAATTATATGATAAGTATTAGGAGTGTTTGTAAGAATTGAGCAAATGTTTGAGAAGATCTTTGGAAGTTGTTTTAATGAGTTTGGTGGAGGTTATAAGGTGTGTTTGATGTGCCAAATGATGTTAGAACACATTAGGAGGCTTGAGGAAAAATTTGGAGAAAGTTTGACAATGTATGAGAAGTTTCTGCAGCCGACCTACCCAGCGGACCGACCCCAGTCTAGGTCGGTCGGGCTGAAACTGTGAAGTTGGATGTTCTCTGCAGCCGACCTACCCAGGGGGTGGGTTGGTCGGTGGGTCGGTCGGACCATAAAAAAAAAAAAAGAAAGAAACCCTAAGAGAGTTTAGTGGTATTAATGGTACCCCATTAAGGGGGCAATGATGATTTGAGGTATAAAGACCTAAGGGATTAAGTTATGAATAAACTTAAAAGTTTGAGATTAAGTTTGCAAGATTAAGTTGTAAGACTTAAGAGGTGTTAGGTGGGGATCATTAAGGGTTAAGTAAGTTAAGCAAGTTAAGTAAGTTAAGTAAGTTGAATTAAGTTAAGTGATTAACAACCTAAAACTGAATGAATGTTTTAGGACTTGGAAATTGGACTCCGGAAGAGATTAAGCAACTGAACGGCCAACGGTGAACGGTACAGTTCTCTTGTGACCTGCTTGCTAACGAGGTGTCCCTCGGCTTGTGTGCTATTTGTTTTTGTGTGCTCACTAAACAAGATAAAGCATGCAACCGGAATATTATATCTATTGTATTGTTGTGTGATGTTTGAAAACTAACACAACATACCGTGAGAACTTACTAACCAATGTTTAGTAAGGAATTGAGTGAGACTAAGGAACGCCCCCTAATAAGGGACGATATAAACCGAAAGAGGTTAACCAACAAACATGGTCTTGAGACTACTACTAACTGGAACATGAGTGAGGAAACCCGGGACCGATCTCCGGTCATGCATGCTAAGGAAAGGGGGTCGGTATCTATAGCAGATTCGACTTCCGATTAAGGACTAGTCCTCGGACTAGTAGCCTTGGGTCGGTTGACCGGCTCGGCTACATTGGACATCCAGTCCAAGGTAGGTGGCTTTAAGATGGCGTGGGGGGATCAAGCCTACATCCCCAACAATTTAAGAATGTTGTTTATTGCTGGTAAGTGTCCTGCTGCTGGCTAGGGTTAACCAAGCCCTACAAAAATAAACAACGAACTAAGGGCTAACCTGTTCCCAATGAGAGAACGGTTGGCATACTTAAGGTAAGGTTAAGATAAGTTGCAACCATTCCTTTTTAAAGGATGGTTTGTATTGTTAAGATTAATATTAAGGTAAGGTTAAGATGAGTTGCAACCATTCCCCTTTAAAGGATGGTTTGTATAATTAAGATTAAGATAAACGACTTTCACTCCTTATTAAAGGTTGGTTGTTTCTCAGTTTAAGATAAGACTAAGATTGAGGTGAGATAAGGATGGACTAAGATTAAGAGGTAACATTACTTAAGGAGTTAAATAACTAACTCTCTAATTAAGGGAACGCATTTAAGTCGTTCGTTGTGTGTGAACCTTGATTGTTCATATTTGGATTGTTGTTTACAGCATTTACTATTATGTTGTGCATATAATCAACCTCCATGCTATCGACAATTAGTCGTCGTAGCCACGTTAGCTTGGGGGCCATGAGGGGATCGTACCAGCATTCGTGCTGACCCCCTTTGGGGGCTGTTTTTACTACACAGGTACATCAAGAAGCGGCCGTCGCGAGAGTAAGAAGGGGGACAAGTTTTACGGGTTAAGTGTGGCCTACGAGTTGTGCATGTACACTCGTATGGCAATTGAGTTAGTAAGATGTATAGGATGTGAGAGGATTGTAAGAAGATTATGTATTTGGTTAAGGTTGCAATACACTATTGTTCGGTATATTCTGTAGCCAGACCGTGGCAAGGTCCTGGAGTGTAAAGAATTCCGCTGTGACATGTATATATATATGCTGTTAAGTCGCGAGACCACATTTGGATTGAGTTGGGGTGTTACAAAAAGTGGTATCAGAGCGTAGTTACGCTCTGAAGACAAGAAATACCGAACTTAGGAGAATGATGAGGTTGAGATTGAGTTATGGGTTATGGGTTGAGAGATAGAGTGAGAGGTGCGTTAGTCGGGACTTCCCGGTGCTTACCGGACATCCATAGTACCTAGACCCGCCCTCCACATCCCTAACCCTGAATATGTGGAACAAACGCCAGAGAGAAGAAAGCCTTCTCTTACTCGGGGAAACCCGATCTGGCAGTTAGCTAACAATAAGTAGTACGAGAAACAATTTGTTGTACAACAGTTATGGAGAACTTGGAGGTTTTTAATGGAGCGCAATAGAGGAACAGGCGCTACCTATGGAATTCTATCAATAAGGGAACGGTAATTACCGGCAACATGGGTCGACATGCTACGCAGTCGAAATAACCCGCAATACCAATGATAAGAAAAGCACTACGGGTGCAATAGAAAGGAAAAGGGAAGCGACATGAGTACCGGACAGTGGTCCGAAGGAGCATAACAGTAGGATAATACCAAGCATAAGGATTGAGATTACTGGGAAGTCCAGTTAGAAACGGGAACTCCAAACCCCATACAATGAAAAAGGTTACAAACCTGGCCAACATAATGCGGACGACGATAGGAACTCATATAAATTGTATACCGAAATAGGGCTACGAAGTAGTGCCTAAAGGAGAATCATTACTTAATTACCACAACAGAATGTGTGGAGACAGGAGCGAGGATTAGGACATAGGAAAATATTAAGGGGTTCCCTCAGAAAGAGGAACGCCCTGGTAGATGACAGTACTGTGAAACAACAAGGAAACTGCCGGATGGACGGTTATCCAAAATAAGAGATTATCGAAGGAGTCCCGAGGACTACCAATTACATGGAAATTAGAAGGAAGTGTCACTACCGATGTACCTTGTACCAATAACCCATCCTGCATGGCGCACTTGCCATAGCAAGTGCTACCACGGTTAAGCTACACGAAAAGCCATCAAGGCGAGATATGAGAACGCTACAGTTGTAACACATATTAATACCGGATTGTAAATCGATAAGAACAGAAAAATAAGACCTTGGAAAGGCCCGATGGCCTGATCATGATGAGATGAGGTGACACACCAGTCAGTCGGGAGCAGAACTTGTACATAATATTAGACCATATGGATGTTAGCAACAGTACAACAACAACCGACGGTGCGATAAGAACATCAATCCCGAACCCCAAGGGGAAAAACCTAAGAGATCGCTCGGTAATGCGAGCAAAAACACTATATAAGCAATGATATACAAGGGATGTATTATAAGATACTATTGAGACTGTTGAAGCATCGACTTACAACGAAAACGGGATAAGACTCCCAGAGTGACCATTAAGGATACCAATAACAACATTCTTCAATGAAGATGTTGGACGACCCAGAAAACAAGGACAAAAGAAATAAACGTAAGCTATAACCTACTAAGGATTAAATTCGTACAACCCTGGAAAAGGAAAGCTCAGAGGACTACCCCCACAGAGCGGGCATAGTCGAGCCGAACAACTGATGAATGACAATTAACAATGTTTGTTTAACTCATTAACACCCAAGTATGATTGATCATCAACGGGTGGCATAGTCAACGGAAGTTGAACGAAGCGTTGAGATGGGAGTGTAAGATGATAGAATGATATCCAACTTGGACACCTTAAGGAAAACGCCTAATACGAACTGAACCTTAATTACTAAAGGACATAAGTCTAATAAAACGACAGTATTGCCAAAGACACTAAGTAACCTCAGATCACCTGAACAACTTCCCTAGCAGGAAGCAGGATGCAACAACTTATCATGAAATCCGATACTACATTTAGTATATAACCTAATGGTGGATAGTGCTCAAAGAACCAGAATCTTATAGGGATGACCTGCAGATGAGTAAGAGTACAATAATGAACTGAGACATTAAGCATTAAGAGCCTACGAGCCAAGGATGTTAACCACATCAGAGCCCGAGGCGCAGTAAGTTATAAGAGAGCTTTTTTAAGCCACGAAGGGACTACAATTTGTAGATATGAATGGTTACCAAACCTATAACTTAGATTGTGAAGAACATTACCAAGAAAGGGTACCAATGAGAATATTGAGATAATGCTAAGGACAGGAGCGGAGAACGAACCATGCCTTTTAGGGTGGGGATACCTCTCCTTGTCGTGAGGCCATGAGTGGGAATGAACCCCTCAAAAGGGCTTTCACTTATTAGAGATGAAATACATTTTATTTAGAAAATGGGAACCATGAACCTTGAGATTACCTTAGAACATATCAGATACACTTGAGTAAAAACGTAGGTTGCAGAGATAGACCCCATATCCGACGCCAGGAGGTAAGAATTAGTGATCGTCAGAGATAAACACCGTGACTGCACATTATGGCACGTCAATTAATCAATGCTCAGAAGAGCTTGTGATTCAGTGGATGACTTCTTCAGTAATCAGTTAAACTACATGGTAGATAACATCACTAAGGATGAAAGAAAGCGAAAGAAATTAGCCTACTGACGAATCTGAGATTGGAGCATAACATCTTCATATCAAGAGTCAACTATTTTACAACACGGTACGACAACCGCCAATACCGGAATGAGAGAACTCCCAGTGTGTTTACACCAAGAAGGGATTGATTATAAGGTAAGACATTAGAATAAATGAGTAAGAGGTTGCACCATCAATGGGCAACATAGTAAGAGCCAACTACCACGGTAGTAGTGGTCGTGAGTACAATAGTTAGAAAGGTGGATTAAGTCATGGTGCGCGGTAAGGCGACCATTATGTATGAGCCGTCAAATATTGACACTGAGGCAATTAGATTTATGAGTTAAGACCAGTATAAGTAAGGAAATAAGATGGTAGACGAGCTGTGCATTGATGCCAGTAGTCTGGACCTCGCTAGGTAAGATTTCACAGGAAGCACACTATCCATTCCTTAAGGAACTGGAAGTGCATTCCTAGTAGCATAAATATGAGAAACAAGATAAGAGGCTCTACGGAAAGAGACCTCAGATATTAAGTGACCGAATCAATACGGAATACAGGAAGGAGCTAGAGCATACCATACCCAAGAACACAGTAAATGGAACTCCCTTGATTAACTTCAAGAAGAACAATAAATGTTATTATGGAACGATGAAAGAGGAGATCGACAACAGAATACTTCATAATTAGCAATAGCTAAACGTGTGACGGACACTATGAGTTTACTAAAACGAGACGTGGGACGACTGCACCCCACGGGGGCTTGCAGGCCTGACACGCTCATTTATGAGTTAGTTGGGTAAGTAGCAATGTACCAGTAAGGTACCCCATGCATGTAGACGAGTAGTGTAAGGAACACGGGAAGTAGTCGACTCCGTACCACCGACAACGACGCAAGATCAGACAAGAACAACTACTACCGCAAACAGTCGAAGAGAAGAATTCAGTTGAATCAGCAACACAGAGGAACCAGAGAACAGATAATTAAGGACTATGAAGTGCGAAGAGCACAGATTGTTGAGTACAGACATTGGACATATCTTGTGATGTAAGAGATTAAACTGTAAAGCGCAATAAGCACTAAACAGTAGTTTCAGACTAAGAATCATCCTCAGACCAAAGGTCAGTTGGGGAGAACGATTTAGACATTCGAGAAAACACTAAGAGTATGAACATTAGATCTCCAGGGAGACTGGATAGACGGGCTACAACTCATCAAGGTCGTGTATATATAAAGATAACACGTGTCCATTGAGGGATAAGTGAGGCAGTTAAGCCTAAGAACATCAGAGTGGTGCAGCGGAAGCTAGTAGACCACTACCTTTGAGATTAGACCAAACTAAGTTAAGGAAACGGTATAAATACCGTTAAGAAACCTCGATACAGAGACGAAGTCATTCCTGATCGAATTCTAAGTAAGATAGATGACATGGAAGCTAGAATGCTTGGTAAGAATTAGACATCTTGAACTTATGTTCAAGGATGATATAATGCTGATTACGTGGGCGTAATCCATTTTAAGGGGGGGTAGAGCGAAAACCGCTTAGCGTATGTTTGTGTACTAAGTACATAAACTACGGTGTGCATAGCACAAAATAATTTGAGAATATGTTGTACATAAACCTTTTGAGATAAATCATGGTTATTGCACACAGAAGATGTGAATACCATACATATTAAGTACCTATCTTGTTAACTCCGGTGTGAGTACAAGTTAAGAGAATTAAGGAGGAGGTTTAAGGAGACTTAAGAAATAAGGAATATATGAGGTATGAGTCAATATGAGACTATGTGGGAGATAAGAATAAGATAACATTATGAGATACAATTTGACATGAGCATGAGGAAGAAGATAGTAATGCTATGAGATATAAGATGGTGAGAATTGGTATGGGACAGTTATAGAACTTAGTAGGAATTTAAGTGTTGAGGTAATTACTAAGAAATGAATTTGGAATGTTTGATGGACTGAGTCCACACTTTGGAGATGTATTGATTATGATTAGAAGAACTAAGAAGATAGAAAATTGGACATGAGTGAATTATTTGGATGTTTGAAAATGACGTGGGAGATGGAACTTGATTTTCTAGGGATCAAGGGAAACCGAACACAAATTGGAGTGGAAGGATAGTTCGACACTGATGCTGATCACATCAGGGTTGGATGATTCCTGAAACTCCCTACCAGTGGTCACAATTAAATCACACTATGGACAGAGGCCTTAGGATAAAATGGAATTGGAGTTGATTGTATTTTTAATTAGAGGAATTATTCCTCACATGACCTCGTAAAAAGGATTACCTTTTTACTGAGTCTCGCCCATGAAGTCGAGGACGCACGAGCCTTTGTCTTCGGACCGGTGACATGGGGAGAGCAGCGTGTTTTGTATTCTGGCCCATGGTGACGAGGACGAATGAGCCATTGTCTACGGACCGGTGACATGGGAGAATACGTTGGAAGTTATGTGAATGTTTTAATCATCAAAAAGGAACAAAAAGAATTTTGAGTGCTATACATGCGTAAGCATATTGTGTGATATTTAAGAATAAGAATATGGCGGATCTAATGATCCAATGAGATTAAGTATACATAAGTATGATCTATATGATCTAAGGAATGAGGTAAGACATGTACTCTAATAAGATAAGATGCATGGGAACTTTGGGGACAAAGTTCTTTTAAGGGGGGTAGATTGAAATACCCCAAACCTAAGTATGCTAAGTAAACATCAAATTATGATGTAGAAAGGCTAAAATATGCCTTAGAAAGATTGGTAGACAATTTAAACCAAGGAAAACACAAGAAAATGCCTTAAGGGCAATTATGGCAAAAATGTGCTCTAAGCTTGGAGAGACTTGGGTGAGAACCCAAATATCATGAAAAGACCTTAGTAATATTCTAATGGTCATTTTAAATCAATTAGCAAAGAAAACCAAGCTTGAAAACAAGTTAAAACACAAAATGTGCTTTAAGAGGTCTTAAAGCACATTTTTGAGAAATTGTCTTAGAATTGAGTTTTGAGTGGCTAAATGTCCATCATTACTCTTTAATCAACATGTGTACTAATTAGTATCACATTAGGAAGCCTAAATCAATGGGAAACCAAAAATTTCATGAATATGTGCACTAATTAGTGAATAGTGCCAAATAGTGCCCAAATTAAGCTTAAGTCAACATAAGTCAATGAGATGGTCAACTAAGACCATAAATATCTCCAACTACAAGAGGGGGGCGGTTTTTGATGTGAGGAGTCACCACATGACTAATCAATTAAAGGAAAAGAAGAGGAAAAAGAGAGAATAGTACTATTTGCTTTATAAAAGCAAAATACCTTATATTAGCCTACCTCTCTCCTCTCTTCTTCATTTCTCTTCTTATCCCACGGTTTTCTTCACCTTCTTCATCCTCTCAAACCGTTCCAAGCAGCTCCATTCTTGCTTCATCTTGAAATGTCCATAACTTGCTCATTTTAGCTCCAAATCAAAAACTAAGCATAGATCTCTCTTAGTTAGACCAAGGCCTTGCTTCCTATCTTTTCAAAATTTGAAAAGCCTCATTTTGGAGCCATTGAAAATCGCCATTGAAGGGGGAAAAATAAGTTTGAAGAGCTCATTAGCTTCTCCATTCTCTTAAGGTAAAGAATATGTAAGAAAAACTAGGTTTCCACCATTCTTCTCTATTACCGAAAATTTATACTCATGGGGCTTCATTTTTATGCCTTGTTCTAGCTTGTTTTCTATTCTCCAAGGGCTAGAGGAGGTCCTTCTTGATTCATATCCAAGCCTACCTTAAGACTTCAAGGTAAAATATTCATTATAAGACCTTAAAACACATTTTTTAACCTAGGTTTTCATTCCTTAAGGTTAGTGTATTGTTTTAGCACTCATGTGAGTCATTGAATATTGATTAGAACATTGGCAAAGGAAATTAATTGGGTGGCCGAGATTCATTCAAGAAAATCCCTCAGGAGGAAGTTAAGAGGAGCTTGAGAAACAAGGTAAATTGCTTACCTAATGGTGGTTTAAGGTTTTAAGGGATGAGATTTAGATAAGTACTAATGTGGCTTAAAGCTTACATTATCTAATTGGTTATATAACCTAAGAAAAGAACTTAAACAAGCTTATTAACTTGTGACTAAGGAGCCAAAGGAAATGAGTTAGTAATATAAGTTTAAGGTGGATTTTAAGAACATTATAACTACTATGAGATTGATGGGTGTATTGCAGGTTGAAAGCTTTTAAATGTGGGAAATTCAGTGTTTAAGTTTAAGTCATTTAAGGGCCTAAGAGCCATGTCATTTAAGAGCCTTAGTGCTATGCAATTTAAGACTATTGCAATATTTGAGTTTGTTATGAATGAATTGGTTTGGGTGATGAGATATGATGAAGAACTTGATGTGTGAGATGGTTGAATGAGGAAAATAATGTGTTTGGGCATGATAAGATACTAGAGAAGCTATGGCGAAATTTGAGTAGAAAACAATGTGTTTAAGTGGTAGTGGTGAGTTAATATGCCCTAGGGTTTACTAGGGCATGAAAAAAAACTGGGTGGAAATGAGTTAACTAAGGAGTTCTTGAGGTTTAGAGTGACCTAGAGATGTCTAGGAGGAATTAGAGGATTGGATTGTACTAAACACACCAAAATCATGATATGAGGAATGTAAGACTTGTGCATAAGTTTTAAGGAAAGGTGTATAATGCCTTAGGAAGATTTAGGTATGAACTAGAGAGTAAGACAATGAGAGTTTTGAGAACCTTGTGTAAGTGTGATGATGTTAGTGGTGGACTAGTAAGGTTTAGTTGAATGGTAATGTGTGGACTTGGGTGATGGAAGTGAAAAAGGTAGTAGGATGTTGTAAGTCATCGAGGAAAATGACTAGGAATGTAAAAGAGCGTATGATCGTGATAATGGTGAGTAAGTGAGTAAAAGGAGGTGGAAATGTCCAAGGAGGGTGTAGTATAGTTAAGGTAAAGAAGAACAAGGTTGAGGTGCTAAGAGGATGACAAGAAATGTTTAGGTATGCCCAAGAGTTTAGGAATGATGAGTAACAAATGGAAAAAAGAGGAATTTGTGCATGGTTATGTAAGATGACTTGAGGAAGTTTTGGTAAATGAACTGAAGATGGAAAATAATGTTTATGAAGTGCCCAAACTGTTAAGGAGGGAACACTTGGGTTGGTTGAAGTTTTGGTAAAGATACAAGTTGGTAATGTAAGGAATTATATGATAAGTATTAGGAGTGTTTGTAAGAATTGAGCAAATGTTTGAGAAGATCTTTGGAAGTTGTTTTAATGAGTTTGGTGGAGGTATAAGGTGTGTTTGATGTGCCAAATGATGTTAGAACACATTAGGAGGCTTGAGGAAAAATTTGGAGAAAGTTTGACAATGTATGAGAAGTTTCTGCAGCCGACCTACCTTGGGGACCGACCCCAGTCTGGGTCGGTCGGGCTGAAACTGTGAAGTTGGATGTTCTCTGCAGCCGACCTACCCAGGGGGGTGGGTCGGTGGGTCGGACCATAAAAAAAAAAAAAAAAAAAAAGAAACCCTAAGAGATTTTGGTGTATTAATGGTACCCCATTAAGGGGGCAATGATGATTTGAGGTATAAAGACCTAAGGGATTAAGTTATGAATAAACTTAAAAGTTTGAGATTAAGTTTGCAAGATTAAGTTGTAAGACTTAAGAGGTGTTAGGTGGGGATCATTAAGGGTTAAGTAAGTTAAGCAAGTTAAGTAAGTTAAGTAAGTTGAATTAAGTTAAGTGATTAACAACCTAAAACTGAATGAATGTTTTAGGACTTGGAAATTGGACTCCGGAAGAGATTAAGCAACTGAACGGCCAATGGTGAACGGTACAGTTCTCTTGTGACCTGCTTGCTAACGAGGTGTCCCTCGGCTTGTGTGCTATTTGTTTTTGTGTGCTCACTAAACAAGATAAAGCATGCAGCCGGAATATATCATATCTATTGTATTGTTGTGTGATGTTTGAAAACTAACACAACATACCGTGAGAACTTACTAACCAATGTTTAGTAAGGAATTGAGTGAGACTAAGGAACGCCCCCTAATAAGGGACGATATAAACCGAAAGAGGTTAACCAACAAACATGGTCTTGAGACTACTACTAACTGGAACATGAGTGAGGAAACCCGGGACCGATCTCCGGTCATGCATGCTAAGGAAAGGGGGTCGGTATCTATAGCAGATTCGACTTCCGATTAAGGACTAGTCCTCGGACTAGTAGCCTTGGGTCGGTTGACCGGCTCGGCTACATTGGACATCCAGTCCAAGGTAGGTGGCTTTAAGATGGCGTGGGGGGATCAAGCCTACATGCCAACAATTTAAGAATGTTGTTTATTGCTGGTAAGTGTCCTGCTGCTGGCTAGGGTTAACCAAGCCCTACAAAAATAAACAACGAACTAAGGGCTAACCTGTTCCCAATGAGAGAACGGTTGGCATACTTAAGGTAAGGTTAAGATAAGTTGCAACCATTCCTTTTTAAAGGATGGTTTGTATTGTTAAGATTAATATTAAGGTAAGGTTAAGATGAGTTGCAACCATTCCCCTTTAAAGGATGGTTTGTATAATTAAGATTAAGATAAACGACTTCCACTCCTTATTAAAGGTTGGTTGTTTCTCAGTTTAAGATAAGACTAAGATTGAGGTGAGATAAGGATGGACTAAGATTAAGAGGTAACATTACTTAAGGAGTTAAATAACTAACTCTCTAATTAAGGGAACGCATTTAAGTCGTTCGTTGTGTGTGAACCTTGATTGTTCATATTTGGATTGTTGTTTACAGCATTTACTATTATGTTGTGCATATAATCAACCTCCATGCTATCGACAATTAGTCGTCGTAGCCACGTTAGCTTGGGGGCCATGAGGGGATCGTACCAGCATTCGTGCTGACCCCCTTTGGGGGCTGTTTTTACTACACAGGTACATCAGGAAGCGGCCGTCGCGAGAGTAAGAAGGGGGACAAGTGTTACGGGTTAAGTGTGGCCTACGAGTTGTGCATGTACACTCGTATGGCAATTGAGTTAGTAAGATGTATAGGATGTGAGAGGATTGTAAGAAGATTATGTATTTGGTTAAGGTTGTAATGCACTATTGTTCGGTATATTCTGTAGTTAGACCATGGCAAGGTCCTGGAGTGTAAAGAATTCCGCTGTGACATGTATATATATATGCTGTTAAGTTGCGAGACCACATTTGGATTGAGTTGGGGTGTTACAGAAGATGAAACAGATGTACCTATTCGGTTGCCGATGGAGGTAGATAATGTAACAAATTTTGAATATCGAAGGTCCGACCACAATGAAGGATTGTGGATTGAACGATGAAATGTTATTTTGTAAGTTTGGTTGACAATATTATATTATTTAATATTTGTCATGTTTCAATATTTGATTCAGTAGATGTTCGTATTAACCTTGTTAATTGTTGATTATTTTTTAGATTATGGATCCTGACGATAGAGTCGAAGAGGACTTACTGTTGGGGCTGGATGATATTGGCGATGACGTCCCTACTGAAGAACCACCAGCTACATCTACTTCGCAGAACCCTCGGAAGGGACGTGGACCGACCCGTGGGTTGAAGGAGAAGAAAGATTCTCCCATCGATTTGATCTGGGACAAGTACCTCTGACATCGTGGTGGGTCGAAGCAGAAGTTTGCTTCCTACTTGGGATTGATGGTAAAATCCCATTGCTCGATTAATAAGGATTGGAAAGATCAAGAAAAGGCAGACAAAGACATCATGTGGCAGATGGTGCAGAAGAAGTACAAGGTCGCGGATGAACTTCGGACGAAGATTGAATCACTTCTAGCGACATCACTGCGACAGTTCAAGCATCGGTTGGTAGATGGCTGGATTACCAAACCGGGCTCCAAGATTGTAAGTATATATATTTAAAAGTTGTTGTTTACTAATTAGTAAGTTCATTTCTAATATTTTTGTTAATTTAAAATAGTCTGGCTCGACTGAGCGATGGGAGATGGTTCCGGCCCCTCCGTCTCAGGATGATCCACTGAATAAGGCCCTTGGGCAAAAGGATCATCCAGGGCGAGTGCGGGGGCTTGGAGGGGAAGTTCGCCAAAAAGACGTGTTTCCTACGTCTTGATCGAGAGTACCACAGGCTGAAATTATAGAGAGAATGGTGGATGAACGGGTGCATGACCGGTTGGAGGAGTCGGAGAGACGTCACGCTGAGTCGGAAAGACGCCACGCTGAGGAGCGTCAAGCCTACGAGGAGCACCTGCGAAGACTTGAGGCTTTAGTATTGGGCCAGGTGCATGCTCCTACACCGACACCTACTCCTACACCAGTGTCTACTTCTACCGCGACGGCGGATACATCGATAGTGGCCGCGTCTCCTACACCGGCACCTACTGCTAGACCGACGTCTGCTCCTAACACGACGGCGGATACTGTCGATGATCCTACATCGACGTCTGCTCCTACCACGACGGCGGATACTCCGATGGTCGATCATCCTGCACCTTCTTCTCCTACCAGAGACACATTTCCTTATCAAAACATTTCGGTTTGTTCTTTTTTCCTCCTTAGTTATTTTAACATTACTTTTAAAACAATATAATTTTATTAGCTTGCTTACTGTTGTGAGTTGATGTAGGTGGCTAAATCATGTCATTTGTTTCAAGTGTTGGATTGTGGGACTGTTCATGTTGCATTCGGTCGGGTTTTACAGACCGGACCGAACACTGTAGTACATTTCAAACCCATCCCACCTCTCCACGCTCGTGTGATGGTAGACGATATTGTGCAAGGTCATGAGGACTCTCCCCTTCCGTTGGAGTGGAATCAGTGGAGTAAAATAGGTTAAGCAAAATCGTTAGTTGTTCCATGGCCATATTCTCTCATTGATGTCAGTAGTGACAAGGTAAACTATTTAATTACATGCTTACTGTTTAGTTTTTAACTTGACTGTTGACTGATATGTTTATTATTTAAATTTTGTATACTATTAGATTGATAAGGAATTAAGACCGGTTAAGAAGAGGAAAGTGGATAAGGGGAAGGAAGTTGTGAAATCAAATGAGGAGAGTCAGAGTGTGAGAAAGGAAGTGGTCAAACCTTTCGATATGACTCCTAGGAGATCCCCCATTCTGACACCCAAGTATCTGAAGAAGTTGACAGCCCATCAAAAAATGTTGTATGACTTTTTCATGACGAAGCCGCAGTCTGTCACCAATTTCAACATGAAAGTGTCTAAGCATGTTTTCCACTCCCCCGAGCCCAGAGATCTGATGATTACCGTGAGCGATCTAAGAGAATTTTTGATGGGAGACCTGCTTAACATCTCTGTGATTCAGGCCTATTGTGTGTAAGTATCTTTTAAATTATTAAATTATCTTTCATTTTTTTAAGCTACTTAACATATCTTATGAAAAAATGTTGTTTAGGTGTTTGACTACTAGACTGATATCGAACAAGAGATTATTTTCCATATCTTTCTTGTGCCCACAATTGATGTCAGCAAGTCAGGCCGCATTGGATGCGCAAGGATGTGCACAGCACGTGAGGCAGGGATTTTGTGCTGCGGTGCGAAGAAGTAGCAAATATTTGCTGATCCCATATCATCAGATGTAAGTACAAAATAACTGGAATCTTTCGCTTCCTAATTGTGATAATTAAAAATATTGTTCTACAAAACATTCTTTGTTTTATCTGTGGCAGCAATCATTGGATGTTGATGGTGTTGTGTATCGACACCTCATGCTTGTTGATACTAGACCCATTGGGTGGCCCTGATGACCTTCGAGAGATCGCTGTAGAGAAATAATTGAAGGAGTGAGTATTCAAAAATTTTAATGCATTCTGTATTTATTTTAAGCTTGTCCTAGATTATTGACAATAAATGGCTTCATTTTAAAATGTTGTATTTATGCAGGGGTCATAAGCTTGGTTTGAGTGATGTGAAGAAACCATTCTCCATCTTGGACTTCCATTACATACGTGTAAGTAATCATTTAATTTATGCATTTTTGTATTAAAGTTAAACGTTTAATTTTTTGATCTATCTAAAGTTGGTAATCCATGGATGGTGTGATGACAGTGTCCTCAGCAGCCTGATTCACGAAGCTGTGGCTATTATGTGATGCGGTACATGTTCGAGATTGTACAAAATATTGACACGCTTGCTGATGATGACAAGATAAACCATACCAATCAAAGTTTTAGTTAAAGTTATTGCATTTGAAATAAAATTGTGTACTAATGATGATCAGTTTCTTTTTATGGACAGATCGTTTCTTTTTTCACAAAAGCAGGGAGCACGTATTCCAAGGGGGATCTCGACTTTGTAAGAGATCATCTATCGCAGTTTGGTGTAAAAATTACTTGAGTGTTTCTTAGATCTTATATCCTAGTGTACGTAGTTAGACTTAGACTTTTGTTTTTGCTGAAGCAACTCTCAAAGTTTGTAAAGTTCAACTCTCTCTTATTTTTGAAAGTTTGAATGGGTTTGTTTGCAATTCGTTTTCAATGTTGCAATTCAAACTGGCAACTTGGTTTATGGTCATAGTGTGGTTGGTTATCAAAGGGCAATACCAGTTGGATGCCCTGTACAGGTTGTATATACGATTGTAAATTGGGTTGTGTTGGAAAACATATGTGGTAGATGCTAAAAAACAAAAAAAACTAAAATAAAATAAAATAAAAAAAAACCACGGTTCACTTAAAACCGTGGTTTAAAACTCAATGGAACGACGAGTATAAACCACGGTTTATTATAAAACCGTCGTATAAAGTAGTCATATACCACGGTTATCACCAGAACCGTCGTATAAAACGCAATGGAAACACATTATATACCACGGTTTCCGTCCCAACCGTGGTATAAGTCGTCTGATTCCTGCGACACAACGGGCTTTAAACGACGGTTTTACGAACCGTGGTTTATAATGCGTCTTTTAAACGACGGTTTCGAACCGTGGTTTATTGCAATTTTCCGATATACCACGCGAGTATAAACCACGGTCTCTAACCGTGGTATATAGGCAAAATAACCGTGGTAAAAAACGCTTTCTGCACTAGTGAATACAATACAAGACTCATATACACATCCACACAAAATACATTACAATATACAAGTACACTACAAAATACAATACACTTCATCATCATTCATATGTTTCATGAATTATACAAACTATTGTTCAAGACAAATATCAAGAACAATGTAAACAAGCACAAGTAAGTGCAATATAGTCCGATTCATGCATTTATCTTATTAGGTGATCAAATAAGCACACAAATCGGGGTAACCAGATTAGGATACAGGGCATGAAGAAATTATACCTTTCACCGTGGTACTTGTATCCCAATGTTCCTCCGGTGTTCACAAATCAAATCCTATGATTTACATACAATCGAACAATTAATCTAACTATCATTAATTTAATTCGGTTACCCTTACGCTTCCTAACTCATACTTACTAAGTCTTCACATTCTTATACTTACATTTTATTTACTTACTTTTCATTGCTTAACAATGGTATACTTACATATGTATGCACGTATGTATAGGTGGGTATACATATACATACATACACATACTAACCATAGTCTTATAGTTTTTTTTTGTAAGTTTTGACCCGACCGAACCTGCGACCGACCTTGCAAGTTCGGTCCAAGTCAGTAGGCTACATCGGGTGAAAATTCCAGGGCCGACCGACCTTGCAAGTCCGGTCCCAAGGTCGGTCCATTCTAGTGAGTTACTTAACGGAAAATTTTAGCCCGACCGACCTTGCAAGTCCGGTCGCAAGGTCGGTCCATTCCAGTAACTTACAAGACGGAAATTTTTCTGGCCGACCGAACTTGCAAGTCCGGTCGCAAGTTCGGTCCATTCCAGAAGGTTACTGACGGGAGAATTTTTCTGGTCCGACCGAACTTGCAAGTCCGGTCGCAAGTTCGGTCCATTCCAGAAGCATTCCCGTCTTTGTAAATCTAGGCTCGACCGAACTTGCAAGTCCGGTCGCAAGTTCGGTCTATTCCAGAAGGTTACTGACGGGAGAATTTTTCTGGTCTGACCGAACTTGCAAGTCCGGTCGCAAGTTCGGTCCATTCCAGAAGCATTCCCGTCTTTGTAAATCTGGGCTCGACCGAACTTGCAAGTCCGGTCGCAAGTTCGGTCCGGCCCAGTATTTGCATTTTTATTTCTGTTTTCAGTTCTATACTTTACCCATTGTTTCTCCAATCTTCTTACATGTAATCCCACATGTTTAAACACTACCTAGGCCCTTCAAATTGCCTTAGTTTATCCACCAAATTCTTTACTAAATCCATCAATCAACTTACACAATTTCATCACTTCCCTTCTACACTTACAACAGTTTTGCATCCTTCAATGCTACAGATTTTTGTTCCAACTTCTAACATCCAATACTTCCTCCACCAATGTCGCTCCCAGCATCCCAAATACCTCCTCTTACCAAGCCAATTCATTTCCAAGCAATTGTACCATCTATACCCGAGTCCATCATTTATTTTACCAAATCTTGCACACTATTTCTTCTTAGTTCCACAATGCAATCTAATACCTCTTTGCTACAGATTTTGACACTTACTCTCCCCTTCTCTAACCACCTCTTCTAGTGTCATCTCTAGAGTTCCGAGTACATCACAATACATTATCTATCTCTCCAAATCTACTCCTTTATCTTTCTCTATCAAAATCTGTTACAACATCTATTA
Organism: Limonium bicolor; assembly: GCA_023374045.1. Taxonomy (NCBI): domain Eukaryota; kingdom Viridiplantae; phylum Streptophyta; class Magnoliopsida; order Caryophyllales; family Plumbaginaceae; genus Limonium; species Limonium bicolor. The sequence continues at coordinate 220,521,952 of CM041780.1, read as the reverse complement.
GCCACCTAGTTTTTAGTTCACTAAGTGTTATAATCCTAGGCAAATTTTGCCATCGTCTCCCCTATATTTTATACACTCTCACCACAATGTTTCCTCACACATTAACATCATCTCACCTGTTTATACACAACATCAATATACAAGCTCCCATACACAATTACCAATACTAAAACACTACCAAAACTCCTCCACTTAACATTTCATTCCCAATCTGTTTTGTAACAGTTTTTACAATGTCTTATAAGGATTTAAAACTTGTTCCTTCCTACACATCACACTACTACCACACTACCATTTTACAATGTAAATTTTTACTCCATTAAAATCTGTTACGCATACAAATACAAGACTACACCTGGGTGAGCTTAATTACCTTGTTTTCTTCCTCTAGTTTCTCTTTCTCCTTCTTGCTTCTTCCTTCTCTCTTTCCTTCCTCTTCCTCTTCCCACCGGTTTAGCAACCAAAATTCTAACACTACAGCCCACATATATATACACACTTCAATACTAAAAACTAACCCTAACATTATTCAAGTTTTAATGTAAGGTTTAGGGTTTAGAATTTCCTTTACCTTCCAAGGGTGTAAACAAAGCTTGGAGTGGCTCAAGAACAAAGTTTCCAACTCCACCAAGATGCCAAAATCGGCTAGGATACAAGGAGCAACAAGGGTTTTAGTTTTCATTTTCGTTTTGCCCTTGAGGCTACAAAAAGATGGAGTTTTTAGGAATATTTTTACCTTAAAAGAATAAGGAGAAGGAGGGCCTTCTAATGGTGGTCTTGAAGCTCCAAATGCTCCATACCCATGGAGATGAAAGTTGTTGTTTTCGATCTTTGAAAAGATAGGAATGTAGCTCTTGATGAGAGGATTCCAATGGTGTAGTTTTTATAATTTTTGGAAGAGATTTGAAGGGGTTACAAGAGGAGAGAAGTGAGGTTTTTAGTGGGTTCTCTCAAGCTTCCATGGAAATCGCTTGGGGAAGGAGAAGGAAGAAATGAGAGAGTGAGGGTGGGGGTTCACGTGAGATAAGAGAATGGGGAGTATGAGAGAGAGTGTGTGAGTGAGTAAGGTAATAAAGTAGGTTAGTTTACTTTATTAGTTTTGTTGTTTTGTAAATAAGAGAGTGAGTGTGTGAGAGAGTGTGAGAGGGGGAGTCCCCATCGGACACACACAGCACACACATACCACTTTTACTTTTTATTTTCAAAGTGGACACATAAGTTTTGGTTATTTATGTTTCTACCCCACAACTTCTCGTTTTTGATAGTTTTTACTAATTTCTCGTTTTAATGATTTTATTGGTCCTAAAGCTTCACTAATATTTATTAATGATTATTTAGTTGACCAAAATTGTTACGAGTCTATTTGACCCGCTTAAAGACATGTTTTCCCGGTTACCTCGAAAAACGCGCTTTAAGGTTCGTTAGTGGTTTTAATCCGTTTTAAGGATCCGTTTTCTTCGGGAGTTGTTCCCATATATTATTTAGGTCTTATTAAACCTTTAGAATCCCTATAATACTCTAACCAAGGTCTCATACCTCCTATGGTTATTTAACGCTTATTTAGCGTTTTCCGCTTTTTAAGCGTTTATTTATTCTTTTGGATTTATTTTTCCTTACCAGTATTAATTAGGTACCCTTAGGCCCTTAAATACGTATTAGATTAATTTTAGTCCCTATATTTAAGTTCGGGGTATTTCAATGAAGCTAAAACCTTGTTTGGTTTCTTTACACTCTAGCCGATTTTGGCTTGTTGAAGGAGTTGGAAATCTTGTTCTTGAACCACACCAAGCTTCATTTGCACCCTTGCAAGGTAATGAGACTCCTAAACCCTAGAATGTGCATTAGAACTCAAATGATGTTAAAGTTAGTATGGTGTATTGAAGTATGTATGTGTATGGGTGTAGTGTTAGAATTGGTTTATAAACTGGTGAGAAGAGGAGAGGAAGAGGAAAAGAAGAAGCAAGAGGAAGAAAAGAAATTAGAAGAGAAACAAGGTAAGGGTACTCACCTTTGTGTAGCCTTGTATATATATGGATGTAACAGATTTTTTGAAGTTTGAAATGAGTAATGAAAATGGTATTGTGTAGCAATATATTGTGCAGGAGAATCTAAGTGTTTAAAACCGTTGAAAGACATGAAAAAGGGTATCGAAACTTAGTTGGGTATTGAGTTGTTGATTGCAGGAATTTTAGTAGTGTTTTAGTATTGGTAATTGTGTATGGGAGCTTGTATATTGATGTTGTGTATAAACAGGTGAGATGATGTTAATGTGTGAGGAATCATTGTGGTGAGAGTGTATAAAAATATAGGGGAGACTATGGCAAAATTTGCCTAGGGTTAGAACACTTGGTGAACTAGAAACTAGGTGACTAATAGGTGTTGTAACAGATTTTGATAGAGAAAGATAAAGGGGTAGATTGGGAGAGATAGATAATGTATTGTGATGTACTAGGAACTCTAGAAATGACATTAGAAGAGGTAGTTAGAGAAGGGGAGAGTAAGTGTCAAAATCTGTAGCAAAGTGTATCAATATGCATTGGAGAAGTTAGGAAGGATTAGTGTGCAAGGATTGGTACAAAGAGTGTTGGACTTGGGTATAGGTATTGCAATGGCTTGGAAATGTATTTGGAATGCTAATGGTGGCATTGGTTGAGAAGTAATGGATGGTAGAATGGAGTATGAAAATCTGTAGCATAAGAGGAAAGAAAACTATTGTAAGTGTTGAAAGAAAGTGAGAGAAATTGTGTATGTGGATTTAGGAATGAGTAAGGAATTGATGGATGAACTGAGGTGTATTAAGAGGTTTATTTAGTGGTAAAACATGTGGGATTAAGTGTAGGAACAATGGGGAAGTAATGGGTAAAAGAGAGGACTGAAAACATAAACAAAAATGCGAATACTGGGCAGGACCGAACTTGCGACCGGACTTGCAAGTTCGGTCGAGCCCAGATTTACAAAGACAGGAATGCTTCTGGAATGGACCGAACTTGAGACCGGACTTGCAAGTTCGGTCGGACCAGAAAATTCTCCCGTCAGAAACCTTCTGGAATGGACCGAACTTGCGACCGGACTTGCAAGTTCGGTCGGCCAGAAAAATTCCCGTAATGCAAGCTACTGGAATGGACCGGACTTGCAAGTTCGGTCGAGCCAGAAAAATTTCTCGTACTGATAGCTACTGCAATGGACCGGACTTGCAAGGTCGGTCGCAAGTCCAGTCCAGTAAAAAAAAAATATTTAAATTCAATAATAATTATATGTATATATATATATATGTATACCCATGTATATATATATGTACATGTATGTAATTATGCCAACATTAAGTAAGAAAGTAAAACTTAAGGTAATGAAAAATAAGTAAGTAATGTGTAAGCGTAAGAAGTATAAGGACATAGTAAGTATGAGTTAAGTTAATGATAGATAGATTAATCATTCAACTGTATGTATATATAATAGGATTTGATTTGTGAACACCGGAGGAACGTTGGGATACAAGTACAACGGTGAGAGGTATGATTTCTTCATGCCCTGTATCCTAATCTGGTTACCCCAATTTGTGTGCTTATTTGATCACCTAAATAAGATAAATGCATGAATCGGACTATATTGCACTTACCTGTGCTTGACTTATGTTGTTCTCGATATTTATTGTCTTGAGCACTAGTTTGTATAATTCATGAAATGTATGAATGATGATGACTTGTATTCGAATCTTGTATGGTACTTAAGTATTGTATTGTATTTTGTATAAATGGGTATTGAGCATAGTAATTGTGTATGTGGCTTGTATGAATGACTTCTTCTAATTCCTAACAACCTAACTCCTAACTTAAGTGAGTAAACTGGAATGAGTAGAAGTCCGATATAGCGTCGGCCACGCGTGAGGATGCGGAGTCACAAGAGGTTGGCTGCAATTCCTGACTCTTAAACTGGTCCGCGGCCCAAATCCCTTAAATGGGTAGCATCCCGGATTGGTGAGTCAAGTAATCCCGGAGGTGGGACGGAGTAGTCCCCAGGGCCGGAGGTCCCGACGACTTAACTTGAGTAAGAGTAAGAGTAAGTAAGTATGGATCCGTAAGTATGTATGAGTATGAGTATGTATGCGTATGTATGAAGTAATGAGTAAAAGAGTAATCTCCACCCGATTAACCCGGGTGGACCAATGAAGCTAACAAGAACTGTATATTGTGTATGTAATGTGTATTCGTAATTCAGAAAAAGGTAAGTATGTATTGAATGGTTTATGTTGTACTCTCGTATGTAATGAAGTGTATGTATGTGTGTATGTCTTGCGTAATGTATCGTAATATTATGTATAAGAGCATGTATGCATGTATGTTTGAATGAAATCAACCGCATGTATTCGACCAAGTGGTCGGCGTACCCTCACTAGTACGCGGGGTATGCGGTTATCATGCGCAGTGGAAGCTGACCCCCTAGGGGGAACGTTTTTAGTGTGCAGGTACCGAAGCGAATATGGTCAAGATAAGAGACCGGAGGCACACCCTTGTAATTAGGAGCAAGTAGTTTGTGAGGAACGAGTAGTAAGTAGTCTCTTAGTGAGTATGTATGAACTTGGAAGAGGTATTATACTTGTATAAGGATCCTAGTAAACTCGGTATGTGGATTATATTGTATTGTACTTGAAGTATTGTATCGAATGGAAGATTGTAGCATTTATTGGTATACGGAGTATGTATGGTAGATATGTAACACTCGGGATTCGGTCCATCAGAGCAATGCTGTACGTAGTAGCAGTAGCCTTGTTAGTCACGTGGATGACCAAAGGCATTGTATCACCCTCATTATGTAAGTATGTATCCGCTGCGTGTATCTGATGTGTAAGGAGTTTGGACAGTAAGCATTGTATTAATGGTAGGGGTGTTACAAGAAGGTTTCCATTATTCCCTTTAGGATTGCTGGCCCATTTCACATGCCAAAAATCTCCAGCCTGCTCGGCCCGAACAGTCCAAAAAAGAAAAAGAGTCCTGTAATTAGAACATAAGGGTCCTCAGAGGAAAACCTTTCCATGTCATTGAAGGCCCGTGCCCTAATGGTTTTTGCTTTATGTTCTGAAACAGAAAGAAGGCAAGATTTCAGAAAGGCGCTGGGACAGAAGTTCCGGACGTTTGACCCGACTGCCTACTCCCCCTCTTCCATCATTCTAGCCCGAAGTAGATTTCAGCTCATCTGACATGTCGGTCCAGGCTCATGACGATATCCCTCAGGAGAATCAGCAAGTAGGGGAGGAAAACCAAACACTTCTGTTGAGGAGCTCATGAAATTTTTTTATTTGAAACGCCAGGAGGCAATCCAGGCACTCTAAAATAAATATGTGGACACAATCACCAAGTTGGAGTATAAGTTGGCCGCGTTGGAAATAGCAGCCCCAAGCAGGACCACTGGGGGACCGATGGGGGAGCAGGATCAAATAGTCGGCCTGGTACAAATACATCAAGCTGTCATTGAAGCGTTGGAGGCACGGCATACGGCAGCAACAGTTGAGCTCCATGAGAAGATTAGATCTTTGGAGGCGGCAAGACAGGAAAGACCGCTGCAAGGATTTGTCAACCCTTTATACGGCATGGACAATATCTCCTTGGAGGGACATGACACCCAAGTTGGGTACGGAGGTGGTGCTCCCGGGAACCAGTTAGCCGCTGAAGTTCAGAGGGCTCTAAGGCGCAACGAGCGCATGGAAAAGGCTGGTAAACCTGCTGGTTTTGACTATCTCTCCATGGGATCCTATCCAGACGTCGAGCTACCCGTGAAGCTGAAGCTCCCCACCTTGGCTCTCTACAAGGGCTCGACCGATCCCCAAATCCATTTGGCGATGTTTGATCGAGAGATGTCTATCCTGAGGCTCAATGATATGCAGAATGCCAAGGTTTTTGCCCGATACCTAGATGAGATTCCTCAACGATGGTACCTAACTCAAAGAATGAACACCAAGACATACGAGGAGATATGTGAAGCTTTCCTGACTCACTTTGAGTATGCTAAAAATTTGGAAATCACCCGGTCTGACCTCGCCAGCATGCGCCAAACGGGAAGTGAGTCCATGTCTGACTTTATAAAGCGGTGGAGGAGGAAGGCAGCAGGCATGCCTACAAGGATGGATGGGCAGGAACAAATTCGCATGATTGTTGAGAACATGCAAAAGCAGTACAATGATGAGCTAAAGTATATGTACTTTCCAAGCTTTGATATGCTCATGGCCAGGTAGGTGTTTTGGAGGAGAAGATCCACAAGGGAGACTTAAAGTTGGGATATCCTAGGGGGTCCGGAAGTAATTCAAAGTTCCCAAAATCTGAACAAGCGAAAGGTACGTAGGACAGTACGAGGTGAATGCAGTCCAGCAGCCAAGGGAACAAGGGAGGAGCTATCGAGCAGTACCACCTCGAAGACTGGATTTCAATCAGCGAGAATTCATAGATATCGGTCGGCCTTTGAGTCATGCTTTGAAAAAGCTCCAGGAGCAGAACATCTTACAGCCTCTTCCGCCCCAACCAGGAGTCACCCATTTGGGCAGGAGTCCAAATCAGTTCTGTCACTACCATCAGTTGCCAGGCCATGACACCGATCATTGCAGGGCCCTACAGCATAAGATCCAAGACCTGATTGACTAGGGACTTCAGTTCTCAGAGCGCGGGAACATCTTCGGGAATCTCATGCCAGAACACCGCTAGGAATCTTTGTTATTTTCCTTTTCCCCTTAGTTGTTTGCGTAGCTGTTGTCTTTTTTTTTCTTTTCCTTTCTTCTTCTTCTTTTCTTTTCTTTTAATCACCTTCCGTTCTTTAGCTAGTTCAGTTGTCTTTTCCATTCAGTTGGTACTTAATGTCATTGTTACTTCTTTTGGTTATCAATAAAGTTCTGTCTTTGCTTTTGTTTTAATGTTTGTACATTCGTTCATGTGCTAAAAAAAAGGAAAAAGAGGAAGAAAAGAAGAAGGAAAAAACTCTCACTCGCAAAGCATGTCCGCAAACATATAAAAGAAAAAACCTTTGCTTTTCACGAAGCTCCCTGTACAAAACCACTTTCCCGTCCGTATATTCACCACCTCCATTGCGGCCACCGTACATATCTCATCATTCCATCATTGTTGTCATTTCACCAGACACATAAAAACAAAACTGCTGCCACCAAAAAGAACCAAAAGATAAATCATTCAGCAATCACCCCATCACCACTCGCCACCATTATTTACCATCACATATGCAATCACTCACCATAAATAACCCGGGTATTCCAAAGGCTTGTCAGAAACCCCGCAATAATACTGGAGGAAATCTGAGTTAAGGAACGATAATGTCTATTAATTTTGTTTAAACGTGCAAACAAGTCTTTGAGAGTACATTTCGCGAGAGTGCCTTGAGCGGTAAAACCATAAGTGATAGAGCATGTCATTTTTACATGACTCTAGAGAGATTACATTCAAAGTTGAGGTAAATGGCATAACACCGCTATGAAAAGTAACAAAGAACGGATACACAACTATTAGGGATGACGAAGCACCTAGGTACAGCACCACACAGCTAAAAGCTTGTGAACCCTGACATTACACCTTAGGCACCCCCGCTGAGCTTTTCATATGCGTCCTCTTTTACAACGCTACAAACTCCACAAAATAAGCCAGCCAATGAAGAATAACCGACCTGGTGACCAAAGGGACCAAGGAGCCCGACTTTCGAACGACAACTTCACAAGTCCAAGAAGCAAAACTTCTACCAACATGACGAAACGATCCGTAAACGGTCCCAAAGTGACACAGGATCCAAATGAGCTAACATCAAAAAAAGGTCTCATATTTCAAAATCGGGAAACACAAGAACCCCGAAGGAAAGGAGATTCAAAGAAAGGCAAACCTGAAAAGCCTCAAAGAAATCTGAAATTAGAAGAAAGAAAGAAGGTGCAAGGAGCACCCAAAAGGTCCCAATCGAAGTCATCACGAAGTAGCCAAACGACTTCAAGACAAAGTAGACAAGTCCGAGAGAAGGTGCAAGTTGTAGCTTTGGTCACCCTTATAGCTCCACATATCCTAAACATTCCTCCATCATCCCATTGTCTTTCATTACACCCCATAGCCACGTTATAAGCCCAAAAGACTTTCGACTTAGTAGTTGTGTATTCAATCACGTGAAAGTAACAGGTTGAATGCGTAAATCTAACAAATGTCAAATTCAATGGTTGAGATGTTTTGACCAGAAGGGAGCATGAGTGCAAGCATCAAACACTTTGTGTGTAGGATGGAAATCACCACATCAAGATAAACCCTGACTTTGTGAGAGTGAGACTTGTTTTTGCGCAATTAATCAAAGATGAAATACCCCGGATCTAGGAATGGCGATTAAATTACTCTAACATGATTATAAAAGGCCTAATGGTGCCTAAAGAGTATTGGTAAAAAGAATAAAACCAAAAGAAAAGAGAAAACGCTTGAAAAGCGAAAAACGCTAAAATACGCGTTAAATGAGTATAAGAGATATATGATCTCGAGAGGGTCCGAGATGGATTCCTAAGGCTTAGTTAGGCCTAATAAGTATACGGGAATGATTCCCGAAGAAAACGGATCCAAATAATGGATTAAAACGCTAACGGAGTTTAAAGCACGTTTTTCGAGAAAACCCGAAAACGTGACTTTAAGTGGTCAAATGGACCCGTAAAAATTATAGTTGATTAAATAACTATAATTAAGTATTAATGGGAGTTTAATAACCATTAAAAATAAAGAAACGAGAAAAATCCGAAAAACGGGCCCGGTTAGTGAATAGTGCCAAACCGGGTAAAATAACGAGCGTTTTCTGTAAGAAAACGAAAAACGCTCCAGCTTACTAATTCAGTGGGGCCGGTTTTATTTAGTGAGTCACCCACTCACACACACTCTAAGCTAGTAAATAAATAAGAAAGGAAGAAAAGAAAAGTGAAAGTAATAAAGTGGAATAGTAAAAAGTAATTCACTTACTTTCTCACCTCTTCTTTTCTCCTCACTCACGATCTCCCTCCTTCCAAAATCGAGCTCCTCCTTCCTTGCCTCTGTAAATGGCGATTTCAAAGAGCAAGCACACAGCACCATCTTCATTCCCTCCTCTCTTGCTCATTTCTTCACCAAATCACACAAGAACACCACCGTTGGACTCCTCTTGTTAAGGGCAACGTTTTCTACCCTTTAAAAGCTCGAAACCCTCTTCTTCATTCTCATGGCAGTTGGCTCGTTTGAAGCATGGAGGGGTGTTTTTGAGTCTCCTTCATCTCCTTAATACTCCAAGGTAAATATAAACTCAAGTTAACCATCATTCCTAGCTTGTTCTTGCTATTTGGAAAATTTTCCCACGTTGAAAATTTTCTCCCATTTCAGTCGGTTTCTCCATGCCATTGTGGGGTGTTGGAAATTCCATTCTTTGATTGCCAAGCTCTCCTTTTGGACACTCTAAGGTAATGGCAAAGTTAAGCCTTAAAAACTAGCTCTTAAATACTAGTTTTGTAAGGAGGGTTTGAATTAATAATTTTGATATATGTGTATGGGGATATGATTGTAGTTTGCAATCTATGCCCCTTTGTTTTGATGTGGAAACATGAAGAGGAAGAGGGAACAAGAGAAAGAGGAAGAAGAGGAAGGAAACCGAAAAGAAACAAGGTAAAAAGCTTACCTTGAGTTAGTTTTTTTATTTGACTTGTAAAACAGATTTTAGAGTTGAATAAATAACCTTGGGCTAGTGTAGTCATGGTACTACAATGTGGTGAGTTGAAAGAGAATGTTTAAATGAGGTTTATGTGTGCAACTAAACCTAGAAACTAAACTAGTGTACATGTGTAAACAAGAGGGAAGTTTGGAGTATTGTAGTTGTTTTGTTCATTAAACAGGAATGAAGAAGTGGTTATGAGCTGTTGTATGTGTGGTGAATATGCTTGAGAAGTAAGCAAGTGCTGTCAAAATTTGTTTGAGAGATTATGGACTTGAGTGTTTTTATTAAAGGAAGGAGCTAGGTGTGTTAAAGGTGATTTAAGTGAGTGGTTAATGGTTTGAAAACCAAACAAAGAAGAAGAGTGTTCTATGGGCAAAATAATGTCATTTGGGAGTTAGGTATGGCATCAGTGTGTGAGGTTTGAATGGTTTAAAGAAGAGACCAAAATCTGTTACAGATTTGATAGAAAAACAAGTAGAAAACTAGTTTGTAAGTGTAAATAATTTAAGTGAAGTTAACTAGGATGGTGAGTGTATTTGGTGCTTGATTTAAGATGGTTTAAGTGAGTAAATAGGTGCTTAAACATGAGGATTATAGTTGGTGAAGATTGGATACTTAAAGGACTAAGAGAAGACCTTGAACAGAATTGTAAAATGCTAAATTTGCAAAATCTGTAGCAGGGTCCGGGACCTAGTCCATGGACAAAGTCCCGGACCACCCCCTTTATTTAGGCCAAGAGTTGCCTACCCTGTTTGGTCCGGGACTTGAGTCTAGTACAAGGACCCGGACCACTTGCCAAATTCAACCGAGAATTAAGATGAGTATTGGTCCGGGACTTGGCCTAGGTACAAGGTCCCGGACCATAGTAAAATTTGAGCCGAGAGTGGTATCTTCAGTTGGTCCGGGACTTAGGGTATGGACCAAGTCCCGGACCACCCCCAGAAACCTACAGAGAGTATTTTAAAGGTTTGGAGTTGAAAGAACAAATTAAGAAAAAAAAATCTGTAGTGGACCGACCCAGGGTCCGACCCAGTTCTGGGTCGGTCGGACCACGTTAAGCCAGCCAGAAAGCTTCGGCAATGGACCGACCCAGAGAGTTTTGGGTCGGTCGGCTTAGCTTTGGGTCGGTCGGGCAAAAATTTAACGAAGGAAAAAGTTTCGGCAATGGACCGACCCATAAGGATGGGTCGGTCGTGGGTCGGTCTAAGGTTGATTTCTGAACCAGAAAGTTACTGGGACGGACCGACCCAGGGGTTGGGTCGGTCGGTGGGTCGGTCGACCCTTAACAAAAAAAAAAAAAGAGAGAAATTTTAATTTCTAAGAATGTAAATTGGTATTAAGGTGTGCCATCAATAGGGTAGTGATGATTGGGACCCTAAGAACTTAAGTAATTAAGTTAAGATTAAGTATAAACCTTAACGCTTAGAGTTAAGATTATAAGGTTGTAAATGATGGGGGTTTGAATGCTTTGATGTTAATAAAACATTTGAATGTTATCAGTGGATCGTGTGTGAACCAAGCATGGTGAGATGACACGGTAAAAGTAAAAACCCCGGTGAAAGGTATGATTTTCTCATGCCCCGTATGCTAACCGAGTTACTCTGATTTGTGTGTTTGTGTGCCGGCTTAATCAAGAATAAAGCATGAAAATAATCCCTTGTTTGATTATGTATGCCTTGATGTATGTTGAATGAGCTAACATACTTGTATGCCGGTGTGGTCTAACTTAGTGCATAGACCGACTCTTAGTGAGTACTGATTGACTAGAAACCCGTTGAACGGGTAGTCACATAACCAACGGTATTATGCAAACACACACAAGCTATCGATTAAAGTATAACGATAACACAAACATATGAACTCCCTAAAATGTGAGGAGATGTACGGGTTGAGTATATACCCGATAACGGTTAGAGAACCTTATTGAAACAATCCACGAAATAAATATGAGTGGAGAGATAAACGACCTCCATCGAGAGGATTGAAGTTAGGCCAATAATGTAAACATATAAGAAAGGTAAAAGAGACCTAAGGGACTATGAGACTCCCTTGAGATACGGTCGACCCCTTATATGAGGATTTTACCCGGTATAAGAAAATATCCGAATGTACAAGCATATGATTGTGAGGGTAACACTTAAACCTAAGATTACCCGAATTTAAGTAAAGTTCCCAAAGTCATTAGAAACATCGAGAGTGATGCTTCTAGACTAATATACAAGATATAATTATAACTCCGAGAGAGGAGTATATGGGATTGTGAGTAGTCCGAGAGTAGTCGGACCTAAGTAAAAGAGATAGGAACTAAGAGAGAGTTCCGTGGCTAGTTGAACCTTCCCACCATGCTAGACCCAGAGTAGGGTCGAACCGGGGAAGTAAGACTATTCTAGAGACCATGAGTTTGCTTAATTATTAAAGAAGTAACAAGCGTGATGTAGGAGACCTGTAGTTCTCGAGAATCTACAAGACTTGAGTATGAATAACCCAAGAGTGTGGGTGAGATGAGTATAAATAACCGAGAGAAAAGGGTGAGAATATGTATGAGTAACCCGAGAGAATGGGTAAGTATAAGAATGAGTAGCCAAGAGAATGGGTGGGTATACGAATAAGTAACCCGAGAGAGCGGGTGAGGTATTGAATAAGTAAACAAGGCATAGTGAGGAATAACCCTCAATGCCTAAGAGTAACCAGTTACCACTAACAATTGTTATGTTAGTTAGAATCGTGTTCCGTGATGGATGTAGATTCCTTTGTGTGCTATACATATATTGTATTGTCTGATGCATGTTTTGATAAAATGAACTCCATGTTATCCGAACCCAAAGTAGGCGGCGTACCGCGGTTAGCACGCGTATATGCGAATTTCATGCGCAGCGAAAGCTGACCCCTAGGGGAACGTTTTTAGTGTGCAGGTACTTGAAGCTGGCCAACCGTTCGAGAGAGTAGGACGGGACTGCCGTGAGCATGGGTAGTTAGATTGTAATTACTTATGCGTTTGAATAAGGTGTAAAGTCCGAGTATGTTATCGGCATCCTATAATGTAGACTCGGTATAGTAAAGAAGTGAAATGATTATGGTATTTGTATGAAGTACTCGTTGTCCAGTCCATCAGACCGTTACTGTATGTGAGTCAGCCTGGTTAGCCACGAGGGTGGCTAACGGCGTTGTATCACCCTCTGTTGTATTTGAATTCCGCTGCGAGCTTAATGGTAAATTGTAACAGTTTAAGAGGTAATGAGGAGATTAGCAGTTGGGGTGTTACAAAAGAAAATGTTGGGGGCAATCGATCGGAACAATCGATTGCCATAAAATCCTAAAAACTCAGATCTCCTTAAGGAAAAATACTGGGGGCAATTGTTGGTCCCAACAATTGCAACAACGACACCGATGGAGGCCTAAGAACCTGAAACCCAAAGGTTTAAAACTCTCTCATATCACTCAGGCCCGTCCTAAGCCCTACCTCCTCTTCAAATATCCTCAGGCCCGTCATAAGCCCTACCTCCACTTCAAATTTCCACAGGCCCGTCCTAAGCCCTACCTTCACTTCAAATTTCCACAGGCCCGTCCTAAGCCCTATCTCTACATTCAAATCTCCTCAGGCCCGTCTTAAACCCTACCATCTCCAGGTTTGACATAAACCCTAATCCTTCTACATTTAGACCCATCATACATTTCATTCACTTTCACTTAGGCACAATCCTTAGGCTCGTCACAAGACCTAGAACCATCCTTAGGCTCGTCATAAGACCTAGTACCATCCTTTAGGCTCATCATAAAACCTAGTACCATCCTTTAGGCTCGTCATAAGACCTAGTACCATCCTTTAGGCTCGTCATAAGACCTAGAACCATCCTTTAGGCTCATCATAAGACCTAGTACCATCCTTTAGGCTCGTAATAAGACCTAGTACCATCCTATAGGCTTGTCATAAGACCTAGAACCATCCTTTAGGCTCGTCATAAGACCTAGTACCATCCTTTAGGCTCATCATAAGACCTAGAACCATCCTTAGGCTCGTCATAAGACCTAGTACCATCCTTTAGGCTCGTCATAAGACCTAGTACCATCCTTTAGGCTCGTCATAAGACCTAAACCATCCTTCAAACTCGTCATAAGACCTAGTTGCATTCCTTTAGGCTCGTAATAAGACCTAGAACCATCCTTCAAACTCGTCATAAGACCTAATTGCATTCCTTTAGGCTCGTAATAAGACCCTTTAGCTTACCCACTCTCATCAAACACATTGCATTCATCTCATTTATATAGGCTCGTCATAAGACGTAGTTACATTATCCAGGCGCGTCACAAGACCTGGCGATAGAAAAGTTGGCGAGGTGATGGCAATAAATCCTCCTGTGTTATGTCAGCTTACTTTGGGATCAACGAATGGTGGGCAAAGGCAATAAGTCCCCAAGGTTTTTACCAGGAGTTATCCCTGCACACCGGCTTGGGGGTGATGGCAATAAGTCCACATTGGGTCCAGCCAGGAGCATTGGCATAGGTTTTGGTCCCAGAAGCATCCGAGCATCATCAACATCATCAGCATCAGCATTATTAGCATCGTTAGCATTTCAGCATTCTTGCATTTGCATACCACCCAGTTTTCACATCCTAGGTAGTCAACGCCTTAGAATCACTTGACATTGCTTTATTTCACTTTATTTATAGGTAGTCAACGCCTTAGAACCGCTTGACATTATTTCATTTTCATCGCCTAGGTAGTCAGCGCCTTAGAATAGCTTGACACATTTTTCACTTATAGGTAGTTAGTGCCTTAGAATAGCTCGACAACGTTTTATTGCTCAGGTAGTCAACGCCTCCGAATAGCTGGACGTAGTCAACACGGTTTCAGACAACATGGAGGATTTTGTGGAATCCAAAATTTTGGGGCATCACTCAAGCATCAACCAGACTTATCACATCCATTACAAAGTGTAGTTGACGGGGGGCAATCTGTTATACCCAAAATTTTGACCCTCTGGTTAGGGTCTATGAGGTTTTAGTGTTGTGAGGGGCATTTCAATCAAGTAATGAGAGATTCCGGCTCGATCGGCGCATTTCGGGGCATGGGGAGCAATTTCATCACTGTCAGGGGCGTTTTCGTAATTTTTAAGGCTCCCAAGACCCCCTATAGGCTTTCTCTCTCCTCCAAAAGACGCTCAAATCAGATTGAAACGTTTTGGAATTTTAACTCATGATAGAGGATGACATTTAAGCATAATGGCGTTGGAATTTTGATTTTCCGAATTTCTAATATTTTTCTAGCAATTTTTGATTGAATCTGACGAGAAATTGAATTTGAAAATATTCCAACATTTAAAAAATTCGATTCCACTTCAGAAAAATCATAATTGTCATCCTTGACACGTGGTTAAAATTTCACAGCAAAATTCTTTTGGGAAGTCATTTAATTAAAATGCCAAAAAATCTTACTTTTACTAGATTTTCTTTATCTTTAAGAGAGTCTACATAAAGGGATAGGTCTTTGGATAAAATCAGAATCTCTCAAGCTCTTAGAACCCTAGGCAGTCAAAACTCTTCTCCATAGCCAGCCTCTCACGTTTTTGCACCTTCAAGCACCGAAACAATACCAAAATCCCACCAAAATTAACACAAAAACGTGTTTTTCAATTCCCATCACATCCACAATCATCAAAACACATTCAAAACACCACCAAAACGTGAAGAACATCACCAATTCTCAATGGTCAGAAACTCAGTTCGAGTTCAATTCGGGAACGGCTTCAACGGAGCACCGAAAGATTCCAGACGTTTAGAATCTCATTGACACAGAAGGTAAAACAGGTTGGAACCTCCTTCTTTTGATTCGCTACGACCTCATTGGTCTTCTGTTAAATTTTGGGCTCAAACCGACCCTTTTCGGCTTCTGTACTGCTGTTTTTTTAAGCTTCTGTCCAATTACTTGTTCGTTAAGTTTCACATTGAATTCGATTTCAAATTTAAAACTTTCAATCACTAATGTCTTGTACATCTTTTAGGCTACACACCCATAAAATTTGAGCTCAAAGCATCGTCGGGAACCATCAAAAACCCACTGTATGTGGGTGGTCCGTGACCTCGAACGCATGGTCCGGGACCACGGACGGGTTGTCCGTGACCACGGACACCCACGGACGGTGGCAGGATTTAATATTTTTCAATTTTTTCAAATTTTTGGGTTTCTATCAATAAATGTCCGGTCCCACAAACACCCTGTCCGTGGCCCCGGACTTTTCAAGTTTGCGTTTTTATTTTAGTTCTGTTTTCATAATCTTTTAATTCAATTGGGGTCCGTGGTTTCAGACATTAGGTCCTTGGCCATGGACATAATTAAAATTTGACCTAATTCTGCCTCTGAAACCCTAGTTTAGGTAGTTGTTAATTCCACTTTAATTTTCTGTCAAAAAATGTTAAAAATACAAAAAATTAGAAGCGCGCACTTAGGTTAAAAATGACTCATAATAAGCCGTAATTAAACTAAGTAGAGGAAAAACGACTTCTAGGGGTAATGAAAGTAATTGAACCCTAATTAAGTCGAATACCAAGCCCCTGAACCCGAACTCTACCTTTCCTAATTTACTCTAGGTTAAAATTAGGTGGCGACTCATAATAGGTTCCAGTGAGCTAGCTTAGGTTTTAATAGTTATTGTTATATGACATAGTTATTAATCTTAGGTTATAAGTGGACCTAAAACCCGGTTAGATCCTAATCAGCTTTAATCAACATAGGATAGGGTTTAAAATCGAGGCTCACAGGCGGTCCTAAGTGGCCGGTTGGGTGCGGTGACAGTGTGCGTTTTGTATTTTTCCAAGGGCAATGGGACAGCATAGTCCCGAAGTAAGTATGAGTAAGTAAGAGTAAGTAAGTATGAGTAAAAGTGCTTGAGGATCTCTCTATATGCAAATGAATTTGATCAGAACCAAAGGACCGTAGGGCCAGAATGTAAGTGCCCAATGTCATGACGGCCGTGAACCAGAAAGTGTAAGTGTTCAAACGTGCCCGGTACCTGAGGGATCATTCGACATGGGAGAGGATGGTACCTTCTTTGTCTGCGGATGGACCCCATGGAGAGTTTGGAAACGGATATTTTTGATTGCTATGCATGCAGTGACATGGTGTTTGGATGTGTGGTATACATAGAGTCAGAAATTTAGAGTCTGACAGGTTATATAGAGGTTAAGACCTTAGCCTAGAGTACCTATATAAGTAAAATATTAGATTCACCAACTTTGAGGGCAAAGTTCTTTAAGGGGAGGTAGATTGAAATACCCCGAACTTAAATATGGTGATTAAATAATTCTAATATAGTATTTAAGGGCCTAATAGTGCCTAAGTAATTTTGGTAAAGGAAATAAATCCAAAAGAAATGAGAAAATGCTTAAAAAACGAAAAATGCTAAAATAAGCGTTATGTGACCATAGGAGGAGTCCAACCTCAAAAAAGGTATTGGATGGATTTACAAGTCTTAGTAATGCCTAAATAATTTACGGGATCAATTCCCGAAGAAAAAGGCTCCATAAAATGAATTAAAACCGCTAATAAAGCTTTAGCGCATGTTTTTCGAGAAAACCCAAAAACGTGACTTTGAGTGGTCAAATGAACCCGTAAAAATTATAGTCAACCAAATAACTATAATTAAACATTAATGAAAGCTTAAGAACCTTTAAAAATAAAGAAACGACAAAATTCCAGAAAACGGACCTAGTTAGTGAATAGTGCTAAAATCGGGTAAATTAATGAGCGTTTTCTGTAAAAAACAAAAAACACTCCCAGCTTATATTCTGTATGGGGCTGGTTTTTAAGAGGGCTAATTAGCTCTCTCTCTCTTACACACACACACACGCACTAGAAGACAAAAAGTAAAGTGTCAAAAAGTAAAAAGTAGAAAAAGTAATAAAAACCACTTTAACACACTCTCTCTCTCCCATTCCTATTCTCTCTCACGTACCCTTCCCCCCACCAGACTTATCCTTCTTCTTTGTTCTGCTGGAACGATTTTTAGAGATCCACAATAAGCTCCCATGGCTTCTCCTCTTCTCTTGCATGCTCAAGCCATATTAAAGCTCCAAATGAGAAAATAAGTACATATTTTTGCTCCTCTCTCCAAGCTCTACCTGTAACACCCCTACTAATCCTGCTCCTAAAAATAATATAATCGCAGCGGTAAATAACAGATTGTCGTTCTAATGGTGTCACAGTTATCACTCGCCCATACGGGTGATAACGAGTTACCTGATAATCAACATGCGAAACGTATTCCCGCAGTGACCACAAGAGATAGATAGTAGTACTTAAACAATTTAAAACAAATCTAACAACAACCAATTATTACAGACCGTGAGCATCTAAACCAAATACACCTCGGTTAAACAACCCGAGTCCAAAACAACCTGAGTATCACACCGTACCAAGTCTAAACCAACAGTAATATCACAATAGTCACGCCTCACTGCGACCCACCAGCTAGTCTCCTGCAATAAAGATGGTTTGTGGTATGGAATCAGCCCCTGCTGAGTATGTCATCACTTGCCCCGTCATGCCCCCAAAGACCCCTCAATTATTTGGTCGAGAGCATGAGGTTCATTACATGCAATACCGTTTTAATATTTAAAACTGTAAACAATTAACAGTAATATCCATACAATAACACAACCATCAACATATATAATATAACCACAAGTATAACCAATGAACATCCAAGCGAAACAACGAGTATAATAATCAAGTACTAGTTCTCGTCCATGGTGTAGAAACCAATATCGTTCGCCACTGTATAATTCTCAACTGGATTATTTGTTCAGTTATACCTAGTGACAATATCTCGTTAAAACGACATGTCTCTAGTTACCCATATATTATGGCGGGTCACCCACGGCAGTAGCCACTCCAACGGTAGAGTCTCCGACCAACGAGCCATTCTAGCTCACGGGAAATTTTCTTGATACTTGCGGACCCGTACGCGGACATCCTGGTATCATTTTTGTGATCACAGCGCGCACCAAGAGCCACATCCTCCTGGCTTTACTTCCTTTCCATTAATTAATTATACCATCGCATCGCATTACCATTTTTTTCCTAACACGGTAGACTAAGGTCATTAGTCCAATCGAGAGTTTGTAAACTTGGGATCCAGTGTTAGATACGAGAGCGGCGTTCGAAAAGGCCAATGCTCCATATAAAAGTCTCGGATAATATGTATATCTTATTATCCTAGTGCTACAACGTTTTTCTAACGATCCTTATATTTCATATAAGATAGCACCATAGCCGCTAGTTCGTTTTATATATATTGGTCCATATATACGAACCGATACTGTTAACTCAACAACAGTAATAATAAGCAGCTATAAATATACAATTCATGCATATTAATTATCACATTCAGACAAACAATCTTATCACAGATCACACAGAAGTCTGAACTGAGGAAGCCCTCAGAGACAATCAGAGACACATAACAACATACCGTTCACCCTGATGTATTACGGTGGAGTATGAATCAGCAACATCCTATGCCCCTTGTGTAGTCTCTAACAGTCTAAACAATACATAATGCTACTGATTAGCATACCGTATAACAACACAATCCTACGGTACCCCGTACCGTCACTAACACCTCCCGTTTAACCCCCCGTTATTAGTTATCAATAGTTGTCGGGTTTTAGGTTTAACTCGAGATTGGAAAAGTGTTATATTACATGCGTAGTCTTGTTTGTATATTAGTATAGTTATTGTTGAACTTGTTATCGCATGTGACTTAACATACCCTTGTATGTCGTATAGTTTGTTTCATTATTGCATGTGCGATTCTATGTCATGCACTATGCATCTCACCTTAGTATTTATTTTTCTAAGGTTGTCTCTCCTCTTTTTTTTTTGTTTCAATGTGGTATAATTCCTATGTAAACAATACTTTGAATTATTTAAAATCCTTATTATTCCATGTATACTCCTAACATTAGAATTTCGATATCTAATGTTTATAATTCTTTTCTCCTTATCTATTATCATTTTAATTATGATAATTTATAGTTATTGCACCATATCACATTTTCTACACCATTACATATATTTATTTATATGTGTGTATTATGGAACTATTTATTATATGGTAAGTCTTATAATCTTCATTCATTCTTTTTAATGAATATCCCTTATATTATAAATGTTATAACTCTTATAACATTGAAAACCATATTATAAATTCCATTTAAAAATGTTAATATTTTCGAACAGCACCTATGTTCTTAAATATTTCCAAAATCCACCACTTAATTAATGTAGTGTTACATTATAGTTATATAACATATATTATGACATTTAAGTCATTAAAACAATTATAACCTATAGTTATATTTTGTTTATAAAATACCAAATAGCCCCTTATATTTTCGGCTTCCATTATATACCTCTAAACTTCTATAAATCACAATTCCATCCCCATTTTTAATACATAGTTTTCTAATTTCATTAAAACTATATATTATACACATATCTTTATAAACCCTTTTATACCATTCCAAAAATTACCAAACTATACCAAAAGGTTATAAATATTATTCCTAACCTTATACTTCCTTTAAATCTCGGTTCTTTCCCCTTTGTTACCCATTTGTAACAATGTTATAAAATACCATATATTATACTTATATAATTCATATAAACTCCAAATTTAACCAAATAAACTTCTAAAAATTCCTAATAACTTAAGGACTTTACTAAACTCCATTTAGTACCCCTAAGTCTCAGAAATTAAATTACTACCCCAAGTCTTATAAATCTTTTACAATTTAATAAGTATCTTATTATAAGGTAGTATTTTAATTTCTTAAATTTTCCAAACATGGTCAAAGTCTCCTATTTAGTCAACTTTGACTCCTAATACCAAATGGGAACCAATTTTTCGGTAATCACCAATAATAACCTATACTTTTCTACTTTTACAATTTTGACCCAAAACTTTATAAAATGTTATAATTTTTATTAAATTCATTTAAAAACCCTAAATTGATCTAAATTAAGCCCACGGCTTTCTAATTTCCTAGTAATTACGAATTGGCCCCAATTTTAATTATAAGCATAAATAAAACTAAATAAGCTTGTAAACTTAAATTAAAATGGCCTAATGACATGGCCTTATTACAACCTTGAACTTGCAAAATAAATTACACAATAAATGTCTCAAAATATAGCATATATTCTCGGCCTCACCTTGGTTTAATTATTTTTCCACATAATGTCATAATTTGACCATTATGTTAATTAAATCTCTTAAATGACTAGCTTAATTTATCTTAGTCATTTTTTCCATTTTTAGGTCCATATGACCCATATTTATAATTTCACTCTCGACCATATATATATATGCTTAGAAATTATAAAAATCATAAGTTTAAGGTGTTTATACCTTGATTATTCCTTGTATGGGCTCAGTCACTTGTAGGAAAATTCACCACTTCATTTAGACATGTTTAATACACCAAAACAAGATATGGTTATACTCCAAGCTTGAGCTTAACCATAAGGAATAATTAATGTAAGATTTAAGGCAAAAATCACCTTAAAAATGCAAGGGAAGTTCAAGCTGGTTTCGGCCTGAATCAAACACACCACAAGGTGTTAGATCCACCATATTGACATAGGAAATAGCTAGATCATAACAAGCTGCCTTGTTATTAGGTTTTACCTTGGAAAATGCCTTAAAAGATAGTATTTCTCTTGGATCTCGGCCACACTTGCTCCAAATGGCTAACCAACTGAATGAACATGTAAATATGAAGATTATGAGTGTATAAACTTATAAAAATCAGAGGAAGAAAACCGGATGTAGAGTGGAGAGGCTTAAGGTATGTTTTTACCTTAAAATGCAATTTTGAGCAACCTTGGTCCCTCTACTTGTCTCAACCGAGTTTAGCTGTTGTTCTAACCTTAGAACACTGAGAATGAGCCATAGGAACAGATGAGCCATGAAATCTAAGTGTAGGTAGTAAAGAGATGAAGAAAAAGGGCTAAAAATGACCTTAAACACTTACCTTAAGAGCTTAGGAGTTAGATCTGCCTTCCATGCTCAAGAACCAGACTTGAGAGCTGATAGGAAGGAGAGGAACTCGGCTGGGCAGAAGGGAATCGGACAAGAGCAAGAGAAGAGAGTGGAAAGTCTTGAATAATTGAAAAAAAGTAGGTTTTACTATTGCAAATTGAATATTAGGTAGCAATTTGTCTACTAATGATTGTGAGCTGTCTCCTCCCTCCTTGCCTGCCGATCTCCATGGTCCAAGTGGGTCAATTAATTGACCATTGACCATACTTGGTCAATATTGACTCATGCGGGCCCCACTTTAGGGTTTTTTTAATATTTTAATATTAAATTTGTAAAAATTCGTAAATTCCTGGAATTAAATTCCTAATATGATATAATATGATAAAATATCATATTTAAGGGTAATTATAATCTTTAAGCCCATTAAAAATCAATTTAAAAGGCAATCTCACAAAAACGTGCTTTTAGGTGTTTTAGTGCACATTTTTGTGTCACAGGATATTCCCGAGCTTAGTTCTCCTTGAGAACGGTTTTGTTGTGTTCCTTACTTCATTATAATACTTAGGAATCCACTTTGGATCCTATTTGAGGTCATACAATCTTTATGGTGTCTTAAAGCACATTTTTGGCTTTACCGATCTTAAGGCGTGTTTTGCCTTGTTGAGATCTTTTAGATTGTTCCTCAATAATATTTAGATGTTTATTAATCATCTTAAATCATTAATAGATCATTTAATTATATTTTAAAGGTTAGGGGTATTTCACTACCGTTCTGTTTTTTCAAAATCTCAAAATTAAGAATTTGGTCTCCATGGGTTTTGCCCATTTGAAGAGAAAATTAGAGATTCTTGAATCTTGGAGTCTCCCCATTCTTCTAAGGTAAAAATATTCAAGAGAAAAACTCATTTCCCCATTTTCTTGCCTTGGCCGATTTTTGGCTTCTTTTAATACCTTGTATTTCTGCCATGATTGAGTATCATTCCAAGCTTCCAATGGTGGTGGGATCATCTTCTTGAATCAAGGGTTAAAACCCCACTCAAAACTCCAAAAGGTAAACCCTAACTTATGGTGTTCTAAGCCTTTTATTGGATTAGCGTTATTCCAAGGATTAGGAGTTTAATTATATCCTTTTTGGTGTAATTTGGGTGTTGGGATGGAGTTTGGCAACTCCATTGCCCAACTTGACCGAAAAAGAAGAGAGGAGAAGGAAGAGAGCAAAAGAGGAACTCAAGAGGATTTAAGGTAAGAAAATCTTCTTAATGCTAATTTTAATGCATTAGGATTTTGGGAATGGGTAAACTAAAAGAATGAACCCAAATTTGAGTTTAAAGTGTGTTGGTAACTAGAAGAGAGTAATTGTGGAATTGATGTTTGGATTGAAGGCCTGGGAGCCAAGTATTGTATGAATTATTTATTGTGATGTATTTGAATAATTTGATAAGTCTTGAATGAGTATTGTGTGCTGTTAGAACCCACGAAGGGTCTGGTTAGTGTTGAATGAAATTTGGTGATGGGATGAGTTTTGGACAATGCTAAAAAGCAACAGAGTTATGGCAAAATTTTGGTAGAAACCGAAGGAGTTTTAAGAGTATATTGAGTAAAGAATGACCTAGGCTTAACTAGACGTTTATAGGATGGAGTTGGGTTGAATGATAACCTTGGAATGGAATTTGGAGAACTATGGAGAGAAGTGTGAAAATCTGTAGCAAGCTAGTGTATTAATGCCCTGGAACTTTGGAGAGAAACTAGGTTGTATGACATTGAAGGAAAGGGATGGTGTAACACCCCAACCGTTAAGCTCGTCATTACCTCTCAAATTGTCACCAATTACTCTTACTCACGCAGCGGAACTCTAATTACAACGAGGGGTGAAACAACGCCGTTAGCCACCCATATGGCTAACCAGGCCTATCTCACACACAGTAACGGTCTGATGGACTGGAACAACCGAGTACTTCATACAACACAATACTCAATTCCTTTCTTTACTATACCGAGTCTACAATATACGGATGCCGATAACATACTCGGACTTACACCTCTTTCAAATGCATTAGTAATTACTATCTAACTACCCATGCTTCATAGCAGTCCCCGTCCTACTCTCTCGAACGGTGGTCAGCTTCAAGTACCTGCACACTAAAAACGTTCCCCCTAGGGGGTCAGCTTACGCTGAATATGAAATTCGCATATACCGCGTGCTAACCGCAGTACGCCGACTACTTCGGGTCGGATATACATGGAGTTCATTTTAATCAAACAACATGCATCATGGGAATACAATATATATGTATATTACACAAGGAATCTACATCCAAATCAGGGAGCACAATTCCTAACCAACATAACAAGGTTGTTAGTTGTATATGTTTACTCTTAGGCCATGAGGGTTATACCTCACTATGCCTTGTTTACTTATTCAGTACCTCTCCCGCTCTCTCGGGTTACTTATTCAATTACACGCCCATTCTCTTGGGCTACTCGTACTATACTCACCCACACTCTCGGGTTACTTATTCTCATTATCTCACCCATACTCTTGGGTTATTTACACTCATTATCTCACCCACACTCTTGGGTTATTTATACTCAAGCTCTTGTAGATTCTCGAGACACTACAGGTCTCCTACGTCACGCTTATTACTCTTAATACATATTTGGGCCAAAACTCATGGCTCTCTAGCATAGTCTTCCCCGGTTTCGACCCTACTCTGGGTCAAGCATGGTGGGAAGGCTCAACTTGCTCCTGGAACTTTCTCTTAGTTCCCATCTCTTTTTACATAGGTCCGACTACTCTCGGACTACTCACTTTCCCATACACTCCTCTCTCGGAGTTATAATAATTTTATGTATATTAGTCTAGAAGCATCACTCTTGATGTTTCTAATGACTTTGGGAACTTTACTTAAATTCGGGTAATCTTAAGTTTAAGGGTTACCCTCACAATCATATACTTATACATTCGGATATTTTCTTATACCGGGTAAGATCCTCATATAGGAGGTCGACCACGTCTCAAGGGAGTTACATAGTCCCTTAGGTCTCTTTTACCTTTCTTATAAGTTCACATTATTGGACTAACTTCAATCCTCTCGATGGAGGTTCATTTATCTCTCCACTCATATTTATTTCGTGGATTGTTTCAATAAGGTTCTCTAACCGTTATCGGGTATTTACTCAACCCGTACATCTCCTCACATTTTAGGGAGTTCATATGTTTGTGTTATCGTTATACTTTAATCGATAGCTTGTGTGTGTTTGCATATTACCATTGTTCATGAGACCACCCGATCTACGGGTTTCTAGTCAATCACTACTCTCTATGAGTCGGTCTATGCA
Organism: Limonium bicolor; assembly: GCA_023374045.1. Lineage (NCBI taxonomy): Eukaryota > Viridiplantae > Streptophyta > Magnoliopsida > Caryophyllales > Plumbaginaceae > Limonium > Limonium bicolor. Next base: position 220,496,888 of record CM041780.1, on the reverse strand, counting down.
CTATGTTAGACCACACCGGCGTACAAGTATGTTAGTTCATACAACATACAATAAGGCATCCATAATCAAACAAGGGATTATTTTCATGCTTTAATCTTGATTAAGCCGGCACACAAACACACAAATCAGAGTAACTCGGTTAGCATACGGGGCATGAGAAAATCATACCTTTCACCGGGGTTTTTACTTTTACCGTGTCATCTCACCATGCTCGGGTCACGCACGATTCTCTGATAATGTTTCAAACATTATTATTAATACTAAGCTCATACGGTACATTATTAAATGCTACTCCCATACTTACCCCGTTATCCCGTTATCTCGGTTTTACTTTTGTTAATTTGAGTTCTCACTTCTCAATCACTTCTAACACTTTCTTACACCTCCTAGGGCCTTTACATGTCACCAAACAAGGCCTTAACATCTTATAACATCATTAACACTCAAACCCCCATCATTTACAACCTTTAAAACACTCACGGCATGATTCTGGGGGTGGTCCGGGACTTGGTCCTCACCCTAAGTCCCGGACCAATTCATTAACCAACTCTCGGGTGAAAAACAATACCTGGTCCGGGACCTTGTCCTGGAGTATAGTCCCGGACCAAAGCAGGATGTGTACTTCGGCGGAATTTCTACCATGGTCCGGGACCTTGTCCCTATCCCAAGTCCCGGACCAACATGGTTGTTCACTCTCGACATAAAAATTGGGGGTGGTCCGGGACTTTGTCCATGGACTAGGTCCCGGACCCTGCTAAAACCTGCAACATACATCATTTTTCAACCCCAATTCAATCCTTAATCCACACCCAATCTTCCCCTAATCTTTCCATAAGTTTACTCACATGTTTAACCACCTTTAAACATGCTCTAAACCTCTTCAATTCATGGGTTAAACCCTTACCCAATTTCTTGCTCAAAATCACAATTTTACATTCTCATTTCAACACTTTGCACCCTTGTGCATTTTCTAACCTCTCTTGACACTTGCATTATTGTTCTCTCTTCATTTAACCATTCCAAAACTTCCAAGATAATGCACACCTCATACCAAGTTCCATGACTCACTCTTAAAACCTTGAATTCTCATTCCTTTTCCTAAAGCTCCCTAGGCATTTACACAAGTTCTTGCTACAGATTTTAGCATCAATCTCCTCTTATTAAACAAGTATTCCCATGGTGATTTTCTAAGCCAAAACAACCACCATCAACACCTAGTTTCTCTAGGTCATTACTTACTCACAACCATACTCAAACCACTCAAATTTCTATAGAAATTTTGCCATAACTTGGCTACTTTTCTAACCTTGCCCAAAGTTCATCTCATCACATTATTCAACCTAAAACTAACCAAACCCATCATGGGTTCTACCAGCACACACACAAGTTCACCAATACTCATCAATTCTCCAAATACAATATAATGCATAATTCATAAAATGCATAACACTTAAATCAAACACTAAATTCACAATGTTTTCTCACTTGCATTATTTTTATACAAGCACATTGCTACCACATCACATGTGGGGTTCATTCATTCACTTATTTATTTTTCCCTTCCTAAATTCTAAAAGCATTAAACTAGGCTCCAAGGTAAGTTACTTACCTCTTGTTTACAAGCCTTTCCTCTTTTCACTCCTCTTCTTTCTCTTTTTTTCTCTTGCTTGGAAATCGGCCAAAGGCCAAGAAATTGCCCATCTCCAAATCAATATACAAGGCAAGGAATGAGTTTAAGTAAAAACACTTAACCTCATTATTTAGAAATGCTTAAAGCTCTAAAATGGGTGATTACCTTGAAACCCTAGGATGGGGTTTTGATCAAGAATCAAAGGGGAACTCCCAAACCACCATTGAAGACTTGGAGAATAGCTCAAACAAGGAAAATTCAAGGCATTAAAACTTGCCAAAATCGGCCAACAAAAGGAGATGAAGAAAAATGCCATTTTCTTTGGATATTTTTACCTTGGATGGAAGAGGAAGCTTCAAGCTTCTAAATGGTGTGCTTTTCTCTTCAAATGGCCAACACCCATCAAAATGAAATTCATCCTTTTCAAATTTTGAAAAGAGGGAAGTGTGGAGCTTGATGAGAGGAACACAAATATGTGTTTTGTTTTTGATTTGGAGCATTTATGTGGCTTAAGGAAGCAAGGGAAGAGGAGCAGCCATGGAAGCTCTTTGGTGCAGCTCAAATCGCCAGAGATGGGGAGGAGGAAGGGAACTCATGGTGGAAGAAGGAAAGGAAGGAGAGAGAAGAGGGAAAATGGGAGGAAAGAGAGTAAAAGGTGCTTTTATGCTTTTTACTTTACTCTCTCCTCTTTTTCTTTCTTTCTTTCTTTATTTGTGTGTGAGTGAGGGGAATGACTCACTAATAAATCCGGCCCCACTATATTAATAAGCTGGAGCGTTTTTCGTTTTCCTACAGAAAACGCTCGTTATTTTACCAGGTTTGGCACTATTCACTCACCGGGCCCGTTTTTCGGATTTTTCTCGTTTCTTGATTTTTTTATGGTTATCAACTTCCATTAATACTTATATATAGTTATTTAATCAACTATAATTTTTACTGGTCCATTTGACCACTTAAAGTCACGTTTTCGGGTTTTTCGAAAAACGTGCTTTAAACTCCGTTAGCGTTTTAATCCATTATTTGGATCCGTTTTCTTCGGGAATCATTCCCGTATACTAATTAGGCCTAACTAAGCCTTAGGAATCCATCTCGGACCCTTACGAGATCATTTATCTCCTATTTAAATTTAATGCGCATTTTAGCGTTTTTCGCGTTTAACGCATTTTCTCTTTTCTTTTGGTTTTATTCTTTTTACCAATACTCTCTAGGCACCATTAGGCCCTTAATAATCATATTAGAGTAATTTAATCACCATTTTTAGGTCCGGGGTATTAAAATCTACCCCCGTAGGAACTTTGTCCTCAAAGTTGGTGAATCTAATATGGTTAGTCTCATGGCATTCTATGCCGAGGTTATAATACATGTATAACCTAACAGACTCCACAAGTCCGTCTCATTTCACACTACACATACCACACATATATCACAGCATGTATAGCAATCAAAAATACTCTTTGTATTCTCTCCATGGAATCGGTCCGAAGACAAGAAGGCACTACAGTCCTCGAATCCATATCGAGTAATCTACTACTGATCCCTCAGGTACCGGTCACGTTGAACACTTACTCTTTCTGGTTCACGGCCGTTTCATGACAAATGGGCACTTACTCTCTCTGGCCCACGGTCCCTTCGGTTCAGATCAAAACATTACACATATACATATCCTCAGGCACTCTGGTTGACTCACTCAACACAGGAACATCTCAGGGTACTCTCCCCGTCCCGCTGCCTTTGGAAAATCACACACTGTCACCGCCCCAACCGGTCACTTAGGACCGCCGCACGTACGGTGCAATGGTTTCAAAACTAATACTCGCCCACCGTTCTACCGGTCATCAAGACTTAAGGCCACAGCCATCGGCGGGTGATAGCGGTTTCAAAACCAGTTTTCGTTTCCATCTTCATACTTGAAGAAAATTCTTTTTCAAAATCTGTTTGAAAATTCTTTTTAAAACATCACACAACTCCAAATCAGATTTATGGTAGCTGTATCTTTTCTTAGCATGATTACTTGTGACCACTATAGGGAGCTTCAGGAATCATCTAACCCTGATGTGATCAGCATCAGTGTTGAACTATCCTTCCACCCCAATTTGTGTTCGGTTTCCCTTGATCGCTAGCAGATCAAGTTCCACCTCCCACGTCAGTTTCAAACAATCAGACAGTCAAACATTTTTGTTTTCTATCTTTTACTCTTTCTAGTCATATTCACGAAACAATTCGTTCCAATTAATCTCTAGTTCCTAGTACTTAGGTCATTTGTCATTCTCATTGCTTCACTACTTTACCTAGGTATTCCATACTTATGGCTTCTTTTACTCAAATTGTTGCTCAATTTAAAACACATAACATACAATTCCAAAGGATGGAACTCACTCCATCTATCATTCTCAAATAAAATCACTTAGGGAACTCACTCCCTACAAGGTTCCACATCGGTTTCATACCAATTCGTACTCATTATGTCTCATGTCTAATCTCACTAGACATATACTATAGGGATTCTCATTCCCTAGGAGTCTCTCTACTCCTCTTTTCATAAATATTACATACTCGTTACTTGCATCACTCATGCACAACAATCATTATTACACAATGAATGGGTACATATGTTTATGTAACATAAGTTCCAATCATCAAAAAAATTTCTTTTGTGCTATGCACATAGTAGTTTACGAACTATACGTAAAACATACTCTAAGCGGTTTCTCGTCCTACCCCCCCCTTAAAAGGGGTTACGCCCGCGTAACCAACCATATGTTATCACTGAACATTGGTTTACTAATTCAAGTATTATGAAGTGTTTTAACTTCAATGTGGTTAATTAACTCATAACCGGGTTCGGTTCTAGCCTATAAGGCTTCAATCAGGTTTGCCAGGTATACTTAACCTTGAATCACGGTCTACTAGCTTCTGCTGCGTGACCTGATAACTAGAGCTTAATTCGCTCTTTGGTATTCTCAATGTATTTCAATCGTCGCTTGGTATCTCTTACCGTATGCGAATTCGATGAATTTTTTTAGATTGTCTCTCCAGTTCTCTGGGAATCTACTTCGTATAACACTGTATACCTTTGTGATTATTCACATATTTTTCCCGACTTATTGTCGGTTGAGGTCAAGCTACTACTTAGCATGTAGTGCTTCCTCGTTTAATAGTGGCTCATGGATTATGTTTGTTTCTTGGTTCTGTACCAGAGTTCTTCATTCATACTACTCTGCATTTACCATTCATCGATCCTGGGCCATGTGGGTTATGGGCCCACGTTCCTCGTGCATCTTTGGCCAACGGCCGCACGGTTATCTCTCTAAATTCTCACTCAACAAGCTTCGTTGACATTTCTCAATTCCTGGCTCTCCCACTCGATCATTACCACACAAGTGCAATACCAAAACACTCAGTCATACAGAGTGCAGAAGCGTAAACCCTTGACAGTAAATCTCTCATGAGTTAGGAATGAACATGTCTCCTTTACCACATTTCTTCATCAACTCTAATCACTATCCGAATATACTCTTACAATGGTCGCTTACTATGTACCTTGTTCTTTCTCATTTCCATGGCATCCGCTACTACTTTAGCTTCCGCCCAGGTGTTCTTGCCATTTACACTATGGCTTGCCATTCGCTTGGCTCAATAATATACGCTATTCTTTAAATCTCTCTGCGCACTTGCGCGCTGCTTACTCTGCAGTTCATATTGCACACATACAGTGTTTACTACTCAACTGATTACTCTTCGGTTTCGAATTGCTGCAATCGAGGTTCCTCTTTACACTCTACTATAGTTCATATACTCATTGGCAATATACACATGCTCAAGTTTTACTACACCGCACTAGCGGTTTCACATTTCATACCTAGGTGGTAGCCTTTCTCTGGAGGATTCACGCAAATCCCGCTCCATAGGCCCCATAATAACAAGTGGTATCCCCACTCTAAGGTAGTGGTTCATTCTCCACTGTTTCTCTTATGCCTCTATGCATAGGTTTACAACGTTTAGATCTACAAGTTGCTGTTAGTTTACCGGCTTATAAGCCACATTGCCTCGCCATGCTCCATGCGGGCTGTTTATACAGGTTTCATCTTCTCCGTATGCCATTAAACGGTTAGGAGGTTTTTCTGGGCTCTTTGACATGGTTGTCTCACCACTCTTCCGTACATGGAAGCCCCTTTTTGTATTCTAATATTAATTCATGCCCTCTGGCAATTTAGGGTATCCCGTGTTACGAGGGATCCCTTCGGGTTCTACCCGAGTGTTTGCTTAACCACTTGTGTTCTCAACACGATGTTTCGTTCAACTACTGTTGACTCCGGCACCCTTCTCGGATTGCTCCTGGGTGTTACTGAATAATGCCATTACATCTGGCTTGTACTTATGGTTATGTTCAGTTGCGACTTCGCCTTTTGGCTATGTATAACTCAAACTATCCCGTTTAGGGTTGTAATGTATCCTGTTATTGGGTAGAGTATTAGTACTTTTCCTTTACCTACTTAATTAGGTCGTTATTCTCTTAGTGAGATATACTGTGGGAATTCTATCCCGTTTATCAAACATTGATATGATCAATTAAGGCATTCATCTTATTGCTTACACTGGTATCCATTCCAGTTATTAGGTATTTCCTCCTTGATTCCTGAGACATATCTCATGTCTATGCTTAATACTCTGTGCTTCTCGCACTTATTAACGCTATATCCTTAGGTCCGTCACCTTACTGGATTCTAGACTCCTTTATCTTGGTAAGCTTCCTTATGTTCTTCGGTCATTCGAGGTGTCCAACTGTCTTTGTTTGAATTGGCTCTTTCGTCCGTAGTATGGAGTGGGCTACTTCCCGTGTTCCGTACTCTACTAGTATACATACATGGAGTATCTTATTGATACGTTACCACTTACCTGACTAACTCATAATTGGTCTGTCAAGTCCGCAGGCTCCTTCGGAGTGCGGTCGTTCCATGTCTCGTTTGTGTACACTTGTAGAGTCGGTCACGCCTAAGTGAAGTATTCTGTTGCCAACTCCTCTTGTATCATTATATGATATCTTACCGTGGTTCTCTGGTTTGGTTTAAAAAAAAATCGGGTTTTTGGAAAATTTTATGTTTGAAAGAAAATTCGAGTTTTAAAAGTAAGCTCTTCATGGCATTTCAATGCCGGCTGATTCTTACCCAGTCCAGCTTCTTGTTGGCCGGTATGTTCTTTATACAGTGATTAGGCCGTTAAGCCCTTTTCAAGGTTTCGTTTCAGAATTCTTAGGGTTTGTGGTGCTATATTGGCTTCTCTTACCGTCTTGGTACTTGCTAAGTATTGGTCGCTTGTCAAAGCTCTTCTTAAAAGTCCCGTTAATACTGCACTTGCCGTGGCAAGTGCGCGGTACAGGCGGTTTTTGGGTTAACTCATACCGGTCACGGTATTGTTCACATGGTATTTGGTAGCCTTGTCGGCTCTTCCTTGATCTTTTAATTGGATAACTGCTCCTTGGAGCTGCTTCTCATTCCTCTTGACGTGGCTGTCATTCATTTAGGTGCTCCTCCACTCTCGGAGTTCCTTAACTATTTTAATTCTATGCTTTACCTCGTTGCTCGTTCCCACGTTCTTCCTGTGGTTACCGAGGTTTAACTTATTTAGGTACTACTTCTGTAGTCCTATTCGGGTATATCCCGTAATTATGCTTGTAGCTGTCTAAGCTGTGCCCGTTAGGTATTGCAACCTCTTCGGGTGTGGCAGGGTGGGTGTACCTACTCTTGACTAGATTCTTGGTCGGTTAGTGTACCGATGTTGGTATTAGTTAACTATGGCGGTCCGTAGACATGTGTCCCGGTTCTCGTTAGTTCTCATAAGTCCGTCTGGTCGCACGATTGGTGCATCCTTCTCACTGCTGCTCGACCAGCTGGGTTCTCGCGACTGCTAAGCATGTCGCCCCAGGCTGCCACAAATTCTGGTCTCCTTGGATTAGGATGTCTCGACCTTTCGTCATTGCATGCAGTTATTGTCGTTCCAGCGGCTTCCGTCTCCGGGGTTTCCGGTTCTCGGGATCCACCGCATGACAGATTCTGGTTCATATTGATACATTAATTAAGTAACTGCCAGGTTGGGTTTCCCGTCTCTCTGGCGTTCTTTCCCGAGCTTTTAATACGGGGGTTGTGGAGGGCGGGTCTGGTATTATAGGTATCCAGATCATACTGGAAGTTCCTATCTAGCGCATCTCTCACGCTACCACTCAACCCTTAGCCCTAAGTCCCTAATTCCTAACTCGGTATTACCTAAGCTCGGTATTTCCAGTCATCAGAGCGATACTTCGCTCTGATACCATTTTTTGTAACACCCCAACCGTTAAGCTCGTCATTACCTCTCAAATTGTCACCAATTACTCTTACTCACGCAGCGGAACTCTAATTACAACGAGGGGTGAAACAATGCCGTTAGCCACCCATATGGCTAACCAGGCCTATCTCACACACAGTAACGGTCTGATGGACTGGAACAACCGAGTACTTCATACAACACAATACTCAATTCCTTTCTTTACTATACCGAGTCTACAATATACAGATGCCGATAACATACTCGGACTTACACCTCTTTCAAATGCATTAGTAATTACTATCTAACTACCCATGCTTCATAGCAGTCCCCGTCCTACTCTCTCGAACGGTGGTCAGCTTCAAGTACCTGCACACTAAAAACGTTCCCCCTAGGGGGTCAGCTTACGCTGAATATGAAATTCGCATATACCGCGTGCTAACCGCAGTACGCCGACTACTTCGGGTCGGATATACATGGAGTTCATTTTAATCAAACAACATGCATCATGGGAATACAATATATATGTATATTACACAAGGAATCTACATCCAAATCAGGGAGCACAATTCCTAACCAACATAACAAGGTTGTTAGTTGTATATGTTTACTCTTAGGCCAAGAGGGTTATACCTCACTATGCCTTGTTTACTTATTCAGTACCTCTCCCGCTCTCTCGGGTTACTTATTCAATTACACGCCCATTCTCTTGGGCTACTCGTACTATACTCACCCACACTCTCGGGTTACTTATTCTCATTATCTCACCCATACTCGGGTTATTTACACTCATTATCTCACCCACACTCTTGGGTTATTTATACTCAAGCTCTTGTAGATTCTCGAGACACTACAGGTCTCCTACGTCACGCTTATTACTCTTAATACATATTTGGGCCAAAACTCATGGCTCTCTAGCATAGTCTTACTTCCCCGGTTTCGACCCTACTCTGGGTCTAGCATGGTGGGAAGGCTCAACTTGCTCCTGGAACTTTCTCTTAGTTCCCATCTCTTTTTACATAGGTCCGACTACTCTCGGACTACTCACTTTCCCATACACTCCTCTCTCGGAGTTATAATAATTTTATGTATATTAGTCTAGAAGCATCACTCTTGATGTTTCTAATGACTTTGGGAACTTTACTTAAATTCGGGTAATCTTAAGTTTAAGGGTTACCCTCACAATCATATACTTATACATTCGGATATTTTCTTATACCGGGTAAGATCCTCATATAGGAGGTCGACCACGTCTCAAGGGAGTTACATAGTCCCTTAGGTCTCTTTTACCTTTCTTATAAGTTCACATTATTGGACTAACTTCAATCCTCTCGATGGAGGTTCATTTATCTCTCCACTCTATTTATTTCGTGGATTGTTCAATAAGGTTCTCTAACCGTTATCGGGTATTTACTCAACCCGTACATCTCCTCACATTTTAGGGAGTTCATATGTTTGGTTATCGTTATACTTTAATCGATAGCTTGTGTGTGTTTGCATATTACCATTGTTCATGAGACCACCCGATCTACGGGTTTCTAGTCAATCACTACTCTCTATGAGTCGGTCTATGCACTATGTTAGACCACACCGGCGTACAAGTATGTTAGTTCATACAACATACAATAAGGCATCCATAATCAAACAAGGGATTTTTTCATGCTTTAATCTTGATTAAGCCGGCACACAAACACACAAATCAGAGTAACTCGGTTAGCATACGGGGCATGAGAAAATCATACCTTTCACCGGGGTTTTTACTTTTACCGTGTCATCTCACCATGCTCGGGTCACGCACGATTCTCTGATAATGTTTCAAACATTATTATTAATACTAAGCTCATACGGTACATTATTAAATGCTACTCCCATACTTACCCCGTTATCCCGTTATCTCGGTTTTACTTTTGTTAATTTGAGTTCTCACTTCTCAATCACTTCTAACACTTTCTTACACCTCCTAGGGCCTTTACATGTCACCAAACAAGGCCTTAACATCTTATAACATCATTAACACTCAAACCCCCATCATTTACAACCTTTAAAACACTCACGGCATGATTCTGGGGGTGGTCCGGGACTTGGTCCTCACCCTAAGTCCCGGACCAATTCATTAACCAACTCTCGGGTGAAAAACAATACCTGGTCCGGGACCTTGTCCTGGAGTATAGTCCCGGACCAAAGCAGGATGTGTACTCTCGGCGGAATTTCTACCATGGTCCGGGACCTTGTCCCTATCCCAAGTCCCGGACCAACATGGTTGTTCACTCTCGACATAAAAATTGGGGGTGGTCCGGGACTTTGTCCATGGACTAGGTCTCGGACCCTGCTAAAACCTGCAACATACATCATTTTTCAACCCCAATTCAATCCTTAATCCACACCCAATCTTCCCCTAATCTTTCCATAAGTTTACTCACATGTTTAACCACCTTTAAACATGCTCTAAACCTCTTCAATTCATGGGTTAAACCCTTACCCAATTTCTTGCTCAAAATCACAATTTTACATTCTCATTTCAACACTTTGCACCCTTGTGCATTTTCTAACCTCTCTTGACACTTGCATTATTGTTCTCTCTTCATTTAACCATTCCAAAACTTCCAAGATAATGCACACCTCATACCAAGTTCCATGACTCACTCTTAAAACCTTGAATTCTCATTCCTTTTCCTAAAGCTCCCTAGGCATTTACACAAGTTCTTGCTACATATTTTAGCATCAATCTCCTCTTATTAAACAAGTATTCCCATGGTGATTTTCTAAGCCAAAACAACCACCATCAACACCTAGTTTCTCTAGGTCATTACTTACTCACAACCATACTCAAACCACTCAAATTTCTATAGAAATTTTGCCATAACTTGGCTACTTTTCTAACCTTGCCCAAAGTTCATCTCATCACATTATACAACCTAAAACTAACCAAACCCATCATGGGTTCTACCAGCACACACACAAGTTCACCAATACTCATCAATTCTCCAAATACAATATAATGCATAATTCATAAAATGCATAACACTTAAATCAAACACTAAATTCACAATGTTTTCTCACTTGCATTATTTTTATACAAGCACATTGCTACCACATCACATGTGGGGTTCATTCATTCACTTATTTATTTTTCCCTTCCCAAATTCTAAAAGCATTAAACTAGGCTCCAAGGTAAGTTACTTACCTCTTGTTTACAAGCCTTTCCTCTTTTCACTCCTCTTCTTTCTCTTATCTTTTCTCTTGCTTGGAAATCGGCCAAAGGCCAAGAAATTGCCCATCTCCAAATCAATATACAAGGCAAGGAATGAGTTTAAGTAAAAACACTTAACCTCATTATTTAGAAATGCTTAAAGCTCTAAAATGGGTGATTACCTTGAAACCCTAGGATGGGGTTTTGATCAAGAATCAAAGGGGAACTCCCAAACCACCATTGAAGACTTGGAGAATAGCTCAAACAAGGAAAATTCAAGGCATTAAAACTTGCCAAAATCGGCCAACAAAAAGAGATGAAGAAAAATGCCATTTTCTTTGGATATTTTTACCTTGGATGGAAGAGGAAGCTTCAAGCTTCTAAATGGTGTGCTTTTCTCTTCAAATGGCCAACACCCATCAAAATGAAATTCATCCTTTTCAAATTTTGAAAAGAGGGAAGTGTGGAGCTTGATGAGAGGAACACAAATATGTGTTTTGTTTTTGATTTGGAGCATTTATGTGGCTTAAGGAAGCAAGGGAAGAGGAGCAGCCATGGAAGCTCTTTGGTGCAGCTCAAATCGCCAGAGATGGGGAGGAGGAAGGGAACTCACGGTGGAAGAAGGAAAGGAAGGAGAGAGAAGAGGGAAAATGGGAGGAAAGAGAGTAAAAGGTGTTTTTATGCTTTTTACTTTACTCTCTCCTCTTTTTCTTTCTTTCTTTCTTTATTTGTGTGTGAGTGAGGGGAATGACTCACTAATAAATCCGGCCCCACTATATTAATAAGCTGGAGCGTTTTTCGTTTTCCTACAGAAAACGCTCGTTATTTTACCAGGTTTGGCACTATTCACTCACCGGGCCCGTTTTTCGGATTTTTCTCGTTTCTTGATTTTTTTATGGTTATCAACTTCCATTAATACTTATATATAGTTATTTAATCAACTATAATTTTTACTGGTCCATTTGACCACTTAAAGTCACGTTTTCGGGTTTTCTCGAAAAACGTGCTTTAAAACTCCGTTAGCGTTTTAATCCATTATTTGGATCCGTTTTCTTCGGGAATCATTCCCGTATACTAATTAGGCCTAACTAAGCCTTAGGAATCCATCTCGGACCCTTACGAGATCATTTATCTCCTATTTAAATTTAATGCGCATTTTAGCGTTTTTCGCGTTTAACGCATTTTCTCTTTTCTTTTGGTTTTATTCTTTTTACCAATACTCTCTAGGCACCATTAGGCCCTTAATAATCATATTAGAGTAATTTAATCACCATTTTTAGGTCCGGGGTATTAAAGATGGACTTGGGTGTAGAGAGTGCATTTGTCTAGGATGGAATTGTAATGGTCAATAAGTAATTTGGTGAAGTGGGTAGAAGGTAGTAACCCACCAAGAGGAATTTAGGACTGCACAAGTGTGCAAAGTGCAAAAATTCAAGAATGAAAATGTAGAGATTAAGCAAGAATTTAGAAAGGATTGGACCAACAATTTAAAGTGGTTTAAGGAGTGTTTTAAGGTGTTTAAACATGTAGGAAAAATGTGGAAAGTTTATGGAATGATTAGGGGTGGATTAAGGGTTAATTTGGGTTTGAAAAATCACCTAAGTAACAGTTTTTAGTAGGTCCGGGACTTAGGGGTCGCACCAAGTCCCGGACCACATCAAAAAATGCCCCGAGAGTTAAAACAGCAGGTGGTCTGGGACCTAGGTCCAGGACCAAGTCCCGGACCAGTGTAGAAAATAGGCCGAGAGTACATTAACGTGTTGGTCCGGGACTTGGGGTCCGGACCAAGTCCCGGACCACCCCCAAAATTTGACCAAGAGTGCTTTTAAGGGTTCTAAACATGGGGGATTGATTGGTAATGGTTTTAGATGTTGTTAAGGCCTTGTTTGGTGGTATGTAAAGGTCCTAAGAAGTGTAAACAAGTGTAGGAAACGAGGGAGAAGTAAGAACATAATTTGACATGAGTAAAACTAAGTATAACGGGACAACGGGGTAAGTACGGGAGTAGTAATTACGTACCGTATGAACTTGGTATCAATAGCAATGTTTGAAACATTATCAGAGGATCGTATGTGAACCGAGCAATATGAAATTCTGCGGTAAAAGTTAAACCAAGGTGTAAGGTATGATTTTCTCATGCCCCATATGCTAACCGAGCTACGTTGATTTGTGTGCTTGTGTGCCGGCTAATCAAGATAAATGCATGAAAATGGTTTATTGCATTTGATTGTATGTCTTGTTGTAAGATGTATGAGCTAACCCTTCTTGAATGATTGTGTGGCCTAACTTAGTGCGTAGACCGACTCATAGACGTGTGTTGTTGATTAGTGACTCATAGAAAGAGTCATGTTGCGAATTAGTGAAAATGTGGAAACACACTAAAACTAACAAACCAAGAAACGATAACACAAACCTATGAACTCACTAGAATATGAGAGAGAGCGTACGAGACTAGTAAACTCCCGATAACGGTTAGAGAACCGAAATTAATAATCCACAAAACAATAAATAATGGGAGTATATAAGGAACCTCAATCTAGAGGATTTGATGTTTGTTCAAGACTTGAACCATGAGAGTAGTAAAGAATGATAAGGGATCTCCAAACCCCTTAGAAAAGTAGTCAACCCACACTAAGAGGTCCCGACTAAAGTAAACAATGTCCCGAACATGAGAGTATTCGATACGTTGGGGGAACCCTTAAATCTGAGAATACTAGGCATTGGTAATTCCCTAAGCTAGTAGAGGTTATCGAGAGAGATACTTCTAGGCTAATCCATGAGATTGTAAAATAACTCCGAGAGAGGAGTGTTGGGAATTTAAGTAGTCCAGTAGAAACGGACATTTGAGTATTTGAGGAGCTAAGTGTATAGCTCTGCTTGTATTTGTAAGCCCGGTGGCGAGTCTTGTGTATGACTCTGCCCGGAGGTTATGAGTAATGAGTATTGAGTAATGAGTATGTATGAGTAAAGTAATGAGTATTGAGTAAGGAGTAAGTACGAGTAATGTAATGAGTATTGAGTAATGAGTATTACGAGTAATGTAATGAGTATTGAGTAATGAGTAAGTACGGGTAAGGTAATGGGTAATGAGTAAGTACTAGTAAAGTAATGAGTATTGAGCAAAGCACGAGTAAAAGTAATGAGTAAGGTAACGAGTGAAGTAATGAGTGAAGTATGAGTAAAGCAACAAGTAAGTAAGAACATGATTGGTGTAAGCTTTATGAACCCGAGTGAGGAGAAAAAGAGCATCCGATTAAACCAGATTAATGAGTAACTAATATCAACGGTTGACTGACAAATTATCTTCCCTCGTAGGTATTGAATCTTGTGTATGTATGTAATTATTGTTGCTTATGTATAACATTGTAGTATTAATATGTATGTATGCATGAAAATGAATTCCATGTATTCGACAAGTAGTAGGTGTACCCCGGTTAGCACGTGAGGTATGTGAATTTCATATGCAGCAATTTGCTGAGCCCCTAGGGGCACCGTTTTTATTTTCCAGGTACTTGAAGTTGAACACCGTTCGAGTGTAGGACGAGGATGGCTGTATAAGCTTGGGTAGTTGATTAAGAACTTGTATTGATGTGTATTTGTAAATGTTGAATGGTGAGACCGAATTGTTATCAGCGAACTTGAGGAAATTAGATACTCGGTATAGTATTGTATGGTTATTGCAATTGTTAAAGAATTCATTTGGAGTTGTAATTGTACTAAGTTTTGACTAAGGAATTGGAATTTATTATTTGGCATATTATACTCGGTATGTTCAAATTCATTAGACTGATAGTATGTTGTATTTGTAGTTGGCCTTGTTAGTCACATGGGTGACTAATGGCATTGTACACCCACCGTTGAGTATGTAATATCCGCTGCAAAGGTAAGTAATTGTGAAGTAGTGACGGGATTAGTAGTAGGGGTGTTACATTAATCCACACACATCATGCATTTCACGCATATCACTCTTGTCATATACACAAGTAATACCCGAACCCGAGGCTTCCCTCAGGGGTTCAGACCACACAATGAACATACCGTACACCAACGTATAACGCTAGCGTGACGAGTGCACGCCTATCCTCTACGTTCCCGGAGCTCGAATCCCGTAACCCGATCTACTGAGATATGTAATTAATATTATAGTATCCATGTTTCGGATTTACCTAACTAGCCATAGTCATTCTTGATGCGTAACCCGTAATTAATCCCTTAACCGGTTGGTCTTTTAGCTCGGGTTTTTGTGAGTCTTCGGGATTTATATTTACATCGTACGGTTTAACTTATACGAGTGTGCATCATTCAATACTGTATTTATTCACTACGTGAGGATTAGATTCTCGGTTATCATGATATCCAATGGGGTTATTCGTTCTTGTATAATTACGCACAGTTATATTTACGTGTATGCATTAATACTCACATGTGTGTGTATATATATATATATATATATATATATATATATATACATATCTATATTCATGTACGATTATAGATTCATACGTACGTACATGTAATACTCGTTGTCATTTTGTGGCACGTTACATGACAGTAATTACTTAACGGTCAACGTTATTCATTCCTCGTACGGTTGTGCATGTGTATACCTACATATAACATTTATACGTTTTCGTATTTACTTGTATTATATTTCATGTCACGTTGTCTTATAAACCTCTATATATTACACTTGCATATATTATATGCTAACTATATATATATATATATATATATGCTAACACCCCAACTCAATCCAGATGTGGTCTCGCAACTTAACAGTATATATATAAACATGTCACAGCGGAATTCTTTACAAACCAGGACCTTGCCACGGTCTGACTACAGAATATACCGAACATTAGTACAACAACCTTAACCAATTACATATCCTTCTTACAACCCCCTCACATCCTATACATCTTACTAACTCCAATTGCCATACGAGTGTACACGCACAACTCGTAGGCCACACTTAACCCGTAACACTTGTACCCCTTCTTACTCTCGTGACGGCCGCTTCCTGATGTACCTGTGTAGTAAAAACAGCCCCCAAAGGGGGTCATCACGAATGCTGGTACGATCCCCTCATGGCCCCCAAGCTAACGTGGCTACGACGACTAATTGTCGATAGCATGGAGGTTGATTAAATGCACAACATAATAGTAAATGCTGTAACAACAATCCATATATGAACAATCAAAGTTCACACACAATGAATGACTTAAATGTGTTCCCTTAATTAGAGAGTTAGTTATTTAACTCCTTAAGTAATGTTCCCTCTTAATCTTAGTCCATCCTTATCTCACCTCAATCTTAGTCTTATCTTAATCTGAGAAACAACCATCCTTTAATAAGGAGTGGATGTCGCTCATCTTAATCTAATTATACAAACCATCCTTTAAAGAGGAATGGTTGCAATTCATCTTAACCTTACCTTAATCTTAAACTTAACAATACAAACCATCCTTTAAAAAGGAATGGTTGCAACTTATCTTAATCTTACCTTAGTCTTAATCTTAACTTAATCTCAATATACAAACCGTTCCTGGAAGGGATTGGTTGTAGCTTAATTCGAACCTGGGATTTAGGTGATCCCACCGCACCATCTTAATGCCACCTACTCTGGACGGGAGTCCAGCGTAGCTGAGCCGGCAACCGGCCCTAGGCTACAAGTCCGAAGACAAGTCCTTAAGCGGAGGGCGGATCTGATTCAGATACCGTCCCCCTTTTTCCTTAGCATGCATGACCGGAGATCGGTCCCGGGTTTCCTCACTCAAGTTCCAGTTAGTAATAGTCTCAAGACCATGTTTGTTGGTTAACCTCTTTCGGTTCATATCGTCCCATATTAGGGAGCGTTCCTTAGTCTCACTCAATTCCTTACTACACGTTGGTTAGTAAGTTCTCACGGTATGTTGTGTTAGTTTTCAAACATCACACAACAATACAATAAATATAATATTCCGGTTGCATGCTTTATCTTGTTTAGTGAGCACACAAAAACAAATAGCACACAAGCCGAGGGACACCTCGTTAGCAAGCAGGTCACAAGAGAACTGTACCGTTCACCGTTGGCCGTTCGGTTGCTTAATCTCTTCCGGAGTCCAAACTCCCAAGTCCTAAAACATTCATTCAGTTTTAGGTTGTTAATCACTTAACTTAATTCAACTTACTTATCTTACTTAACTTACTTAACCCTTAATGATTCCAACCTAACACCTCTTAAGTCTTACAACTTAATCTTACTAACTTAATCTTAAACTTTTAAGTTTATTCTTAACTTAATCCCTTAGGTCTTTATTCCTCTAATCATCTTTGCCCCCTTAATGGGGTACCATTAATACCACTAAACTCTCTTAGGGTTTCTTTTTTTTTTAAGTGTTAAGGGTCGACCGACCCACCGACCGACCCAACCCCTGGGTCGGTCCGTCCCAGAAACTTTTCCGTCTTTTGAAACCCATCCGTCCGACCCAGAGCTAGACCGACTGACCCAAACCCTCTGGGTCGGTCCATTACAGAACCCATTTCCTACGTTAAATTTCTGCCCGACCGACCCAAAGCTAAGCCGACCGACCCAAACCCTCTGGGTCGGTCCAGTCCAGAGACATTCCGGCTGGCTCAACATGGCCCGACCGACCCAAAACTGGGTCGGACCTTGGGTCGGTCCACTACAGATTTTTCTCCTAAATTGCTCTTTCAATTTCCAAACTCTTCCACAAGTGTCCTAATAGGTCCAACACCATCTTGGAACTTTAAACCCACCTTATAACCTCCACCAAACTCATTAAAACAACTTCCAAAGATCTTCTCAAACATTTACTCAATTCTTACAAACACTCCTTACATTTGTCATATAATCCCTTACATTTCCAACATGTACATTTTGTCTAAAACTTTAACTATCCCAAGTGTTTCTTTTCAACCCATATAACTCCTCCTTAACCTCATTGCACTTCATCTTGCTAGTTAAACCTTCCAAGGTCATCTTGCATGTCCATGCACAATTCTCTTCTTTTCATTTGTTACTCATCACTCCTAAACTCTTGAGCTTACTTATACATTCTTTTATTCACTTACTCACCTTCCTCATGATCACACGCTCTTTTACATTCCAAGTCATTTTCCTTGACGTTTGAAAACATTCTCCCTCAGCTTTCTCTTCCATCACCTAAGTTCACTTATTACAATCTAAACTAAACCTCATTAGTCCTCTACTAACATCATCCCTACTTAGGCAAGCTTCCCAAGACTTTCATTGATATATTCCCAAGTTCACACCTAAATCATCTTAAGCATTATACACCTTCTCCTTAAAACTTATGCACAAGTCTTACATTCCTCATATCATGATTTTGGTGTGTTTAATACACTCACCAACCCTCTAATTCCTCCTAGACATCTCTAGGTCATTCTAAACCTCAAGAACTCCTTAGTTATCTCATTTCCACTCAAATTCCTTTTTATGACTCCTAATAAATCCTAGGTCATATTAGCTCACCACCATCACCTAAACACTTATTTTCTACTCAAATTTCGCCATAGCTTCTCTAGTATCTTATCATGCCCACACACATTGTTTTCCTCATTCAACCATCTCACACACGTCAAGTTCTTTCTCTTCACATCTCATCACCAAACCAACTCATTCACAACAACTCATACATTGCAATAATCTTAAATTGCATAGCACTAAGGCTCTTAAATGACATGGCTCTTAGGCCCTTAAATGACTTAAACTTAAACACTGAATTTCCCACATATAAAAGCTTTCAACATGAAAATACACCCATCAACCTTATAGTAATTATAATGCTCTTAAAATCCACCTTAAACTTATATTACTAACTCATTCCCATTGGCTCCTTAGTCACAAGTTTATAAGCTTATTTAAATTCTTTTTCTTAGGTTATATAACCCAATACACAATGTAAGCTCTAATCCACATTGGTATCCACCTAAACTCATCCCTTAAAACTTAAACCACCATTAGGTAAGCATTATACCTTGTTTTCTCAAGCTTATCTTAACTTCCTCCTTAGACCTTCTTCTTGCATGAATCTCGGCCACCACTTAAATTCCCCTTTCCAATGTTCTAATCAATATTCAATGACTCATATGAGTACTAAACAATACACCAACCTCAAGGAATAAAAACCTAGGTTAGAAATATGTTCTAAGGCATAAAAGTGGATGATTACCTTTGAAGTCTCAAGGTAGACTTTGGCATTGAATGAAATAGGACCTCCACTAGTCCTTGGTGAATAAATCAAGCTAGAACAAGGCATAAAATATGGCCCCATGAGAAGGAATTTTCGGCCATATAAGGAAGATGATGGAAACTTGGTTTTTCTTACATTTTCTTTACCTTAAGAGAATGGAGAAGCTAATGAGCTCTTCAAACTTGATTTTCCTCCATCAATGGAGTTTTCTCATGGCGCCAAACCTGAGCTTTGAAAGATTTGAAAAGATAGGAAGATAGGTCTTGGCCTAACTAAGAGAAATATGTGTTTAGTTTTTGATTTGGAGCAAAGATGAACACTTGGTGAGCAATTGAAGGTGGAGCACCCATGGATGGAGCTCTCTCGGTTTGGAGCAAAAGAAGAGAAGAAGAAATCGTGGAAGGAAGGAGAAATGAAGAGAGAGAAGAAGAAAGGTAGCTTTAATGAAGATATTTTGCTTTTTAAACAAATAGTAACTTCTTACTTTATCCTCTTCTTTATAATATTATTTGACTACTCATGGTGACTCATCCTCCCTTAGAAAACCGGCCCCCTATTAATTAAGGCAAGTCATGGTCTTGTTTGACCAACTAATTAGACTTAAGTGATTAAAACTTAAACTAGTCACTATTTGGCACTATTCACTAATTAGTGCACATATTTCTGAAATTTTTGATTTCCCATTGATTTAGGCTTCCTAATGTGATACTAATTAGTACACATGTTGATTAAAGAGTAATGATGGACATTAGCCACTCAAAACTCAATTCTAAGACAATTTCTCAAAAATGTGCTTTAAAACTTCTTAAAGCACATTTTGTGTTTTAACTTGTTTTCAAGCTTGGTTTTCTTTGCTAATTGATTTAAAATGACCATTAGAATATTACTAAGGTCTTATCATGATATTTGGGTACTCACCCAAGTCCCTCCAAGCTTAGAGCACATTTTTGCCCTAATTGCCCTTAAGGCATTTTCTTGTGTTTTCCTTGGTTTAAATTGTCTACCAATCTTTCTAAGGCATATTTTAGCCTTACTACATCATGATTTGATGTTTACTTAGCATACTTAGGTTTGGGGTATTTCAATATATATATCTTACAAAGCCGCGTGATATTTCCCATCCCATGCTAAAATTTCATATTAATCTTATCTCGTCATTCCATGAAGAATGTATATTGTTCACTTGTACCGTTTATCCATATGTATCTCATTAAAACTTGATTTCACTGTTTGACAATATACGGTTATACATTGTTATGCATCTTACAATATAAGGTTCCTAGTATATAATATACTCTCTAATAATTCCCAACCTACACTTATCACTTTATGCAATTATTTACAAGGTATATCTATATCATTTTAATTCCTTCGTGATATATTTTCTCATACGTTAACAAAACGTCACATTATAACATTTTAACTTTACATTGTAATCTGCCTACAAACTCTCAATTGACCATCGTACTTTCGGTATTGTCACTTCCTTCCCCATATACTTTTAATTAATCACAATATCAACCCGTGTATTATCTTGGTTACATTCCTATCGTTATTAAATTTATAACCTAAGGTTTTCGACATTGTAACATTGTAACACCCCTCACATTAAACGTGTAATAATCACTCTCGTAGCATAATTAAAGACGTCTCACAGCGGAAGTTAAACACTAATAATTCTCACTCAGGTGTCACATGCCATTACTCGCCCATGCGAGTAAAGAAGCAGCAAAGGAATATAACAACACATCGACAATAATTAACCGCAGTGATGAACGAGATATATACTACATCATCCTAAATTTAAACTAATACATAAGGTAAGTGAGCATCTAAGATAATCCCGATGTTTATAACGTACTGAACATAAACTAATTCTGGAAGTGCAATACATAAATAAATAACGTCGTTGACTACCCCGAAGACCCGCACTCCGGCTTCATAGCTCGATTAAGTCCTGAAATGTGGGTGCCATAAAGGCTCAGCCAACTGCTGGTATGCTAAATGTGATCCTAGACCCTTTAGGCCACTTAGGTCGTTTTAGCCATCTTGATTAACATGGGGTTCGTTTCATGTTGTACCGTTTACATGCTTATAACATAACTGTAAATACGGAATTAAAACACACAACAGGTATTCAAACATTCACACATCAAGACATGCTATTACGACATTGATAATTGAATAATTAAATTAGAATCAACGGTAATGTAAGAGCTAGCTGAAGTCCAGTTAGTCTCACTTGTTTATTTCCATCACATGAAGCCCCGCTTCCAACAATCTCGCATAAACATACGGGTGTCATGTTAAAGACAAATTCCCGTTTAACCTCACACTTTAATTTTTTTTTGGACAGTAGTCCGATGCCATCTATAGTGGGTAGACGAGCTCACTTATCTACAGTGGTAGATGTCCATTAGGCCGAAGCCTTGGTATGGTGCCAATGGTAGCACACTCCGACTAATGACCGTATCCGGCTCGTTAGATAAACAAGAGTAGACCCTAAACGGGTGTTAAAACTCTAGTGAACTATGCGCAACCTGCTGGAACGAATGCAGACCAGGATTTATTAAACATTGTTTCATTAATTATTTATCACACTCTCATAAGTTAGCGTATTTTACTTAGTCTCCTGGAGATTCAATCTCGTTATTGGAGAGAACACATTTTTATTGGATGCCCTTTCGGGTCTTACACGCAACCTAGGAGTGTGCTAGGTGATGTTCAAAGGTCGAGTCATCGCTCTAGAGACGGTTAATACCAGGTCTCTAAACTAAGTTCCTCACTTAGTGTGTTAGGAGTTGTTTGCTCTCACAAGATAGTATCTAGAGTCTCTCCCGAAAATTCATACACAGTTAGGGTGATAATCAGTATCACATGTCCGAACGACGTATGCGCACAATTAATAAACGCTTTGGCGATTGGAAAACATAAGCACATAAAACACATGCATAACATTTATTTATCTGACATGCAAGCACATAGTTACGTCTGGAACCCAAGGAAACCCTCGGAGTTTTCAGACCACACATTCACATACCGTTCACCGTAGCGTGAAGTATCACGCTCACCCTCTACTCTCGTAGTTCTTGTCTCGTAGCTCTTAAACATACCGCTAAATGTTAATATACTATAATTCAATACGTTCAGTAATCTGAGTAACTACTAATTCCCCCGGTATTTAACCCTGTGACTAATCGATCATCGTTACTCGGGTTTAAACAATTTGAGACTAGTTATTTAATCCATTAAGTATGTTAATAACTAATATGTTGTATTACGTTACAACTTAGGATTTAATTCTCACATATAATAACTCCTTTGTCCATGGGTGTATATATTTATATACATGTACATATATATATATATTCATATAGTTATTGTTGTTATATGTTATCTAGTATAATTGACCATCAAGCATTATTAACCTTTGACATTCAAATCCTCATTTAATTTGTGAGTTGGTCAACTTGGTCCTCTTTGGTCAATTTGGTTGACTTGGTCAAAATATACAAGTCAACATTATTACTTAATGTATAGTTTAATTTTTTGAGTCATATAATTCCCTTATTTATGCTAGTATATGACATTTCTCCTTCTAATAGCACTCCTCTTAATTTTGTTTACCAACTCTCTATATATATATATACTTAACGTGACATGGCCACATATACATATGCGTATATATACGTATTCAGTTTTGTGGAATTACATGTGTATATGTATAAATAAACATTAACCGAGATTTGTTTCATTTGTCATTTTCAAACAGGAAAACTTGTATATATTTTTTTGTTCAAATGGCACGAAGAAGAGGACAAATTAGTTTGTTGGTTTAACCATATATATATATATTATTTATCCTTATTTCTTAGACTTCGTTCTAATTCATTCAGTTAATATTTCAATTCTTTGTACCCACCTAATACCTTAATCCTTTGTGATCATATCATAACTAAATTCGCCATCTATTCAGTTGTTTATTTTACTACTAAAATGTCCACTTTATTAGCGCACTATACCCAAATACTCAGATATATAATACCAATATCATATAATGCATATACAAAACCATGTAACCTGATATGTAATTATATTACTTACTTATTTAACTTTCCAATTTATCAATTAATCTCCTATCCATTTAATCTCCAACAACCAAAACACATGGAGTCGAAAGTCCAGGAATTACGTTTAGCATTTTAGGATTTATTATTTATAAAACATTGTATGTTAAATTAGGAATTACGGTAATTGAAACTTAAAAATCTTAACTAACTATTTCTTCACCAACAAAATGCGGTCAACCATGATTATTAACAAATTAATTCCTTAATTATTGTTAATTCATGACCAGTCGCTTCATGTACATTATTAACCACTTAAATTGAATTTACCAATGTTTATGTGGATACACTAAAGAGCAGTAATATCCTGGACTTCCTACCGTTTAAAAGATTATGCCAAAAAAAAAGAACAATGAGGGATGAGAAGTGGAAGAAATAACTTGCTTTAACAAGTAGAAATATTAAACAAGAAAAAAAACAAAATGACAAACTGATTTACTAGACTGACGGCAAAATAATGTACGCCACTTCAAAACACAATATTGATTATAGAAGAAAGTTGAATCCACAAACACATTTACAGTACCGAACTTATCCCATCTCCAATTAATCAGAAAATTAATTGGAAAATCAAAGAATCTAGAGGTTCTAGCAAAAGTAAATTGTTAGCCCAATACTTTTATTTGCATTGAGCCATTTGCATACCACAAGCGGCAGAATTTTAAAATTATTGTGTTGTTTATGTTGGTTACAATCTGTTTCAATAGACCATATTTTGTTCAGCTGTCCCACACTGAAAGTACATCAAAACAAGATTCATTTTGCTGCTGATAAGAAGAAAAAGAAGAAGAGTCTATTTGGTTTCAATAAGAAGAGGATATGAAGCAGAAGATGAAGACAACAGTTTCAATATGGGAAACACCATCCTTGCCATAAAAATCTGCTCCAAAGGTTTTACTTCAACCAGGCTTTTTAATTTGGGCACTATGCTACTGCTTGTACTGCTATAGTTTGTTTCAACAGAAATTAGCATATTCTGTAATAGCATGAAATATGCTGCTGTATGTTTATCGTTAGTTTCAGCAGAGTGCAACGGAGGAGGTCAGACTTCTATATATATATATATTAAAGACAGCAGGAGTTGTAACTCTGCCCATACATGCTTGCTCATTGTACGACAGAAGAATTAAAACAATTGCAAGGTATGCTACTGTTGTATCCTCATCGTTTGTTTCATGAGATGCAGCAAAAAAGGTAGGACTTTTATTGTTATAATTGTAGAACAGATAAGATATAACAATTTGAAGGAAAAGTTTGTGGAACTTATATACTAGCATTAAGTTTGGTTTTAGGAAACAACAGGGGCTATTGCTCCTTATAATGCTTGTCGTTTGCTCACAAGTTGACATAGTAAGGTAAGTTTCAGTATGTTAACGTTAGGGAATGAAGTGTTTTCAGTCCCCCTTTAATTTTATGAGTGAGGTGCTTATCATCCACTTCAGAAGGTGCTACAGATTTCAATGATTATTTTTTTTTCTTTATGCTATAATCACCAGAAGGAATAAGATGGTCTTTGGAGTATATTACCAGTTCTGAAACCACAGTTTTCAGCCATTTCTTTAATCTGGTTTGGAGATGCGGCAGTTTCTGTTGGTTTACCAACTTCAAACTGCAGATAAGACAATGAGAAGGTGTGCAATAGCTAGTAGTTCCAGTGATTTACAGAGGGGTGAATTCTGGAATAAAATGTAAAGAAGGTGCAGAGCATTTATGTTCTGGTGTGAAATTTATAGCAGGTCTAGTAATTTACAAGTTCGGAGGTGTAGTTAGTCACAGTTCCTTCATACAATTTACCCCTGACAATAATATTCAGTTTAGTGCCAGCCTTGTGGTTTTCGGACTTCATGTAGCCTAAGCACGTATGTGTTTACTGTTCACCAGAAAACTTGCAAAATTTTACTGTGGAAAGGATGAGAACTGGTGCAGCACAAGGGGGAGAAGATACGTTGGATATGTTACCGGTTCTAGTGGTTTATTGCTGCTACAGATAAGAGAATGAAGAAAGTGGGGAGTATACGCTCTTTGTCTGGTAGTCAAGCACAGGGATAGGATGAATTGAAAAAGGGTTTCAAACCTTGCCTTAAATCGATAACAGTTGGGTGCAGCAGTTCACTGGTTAGTTGATTCAACAAGAGAAATTAGGGCTGCCCAGTCCTGCTTTACATCTGTTGCGTGTGCAATGCAGTAGCGAAGCGGCTCAGGTGACATCCCTAATTTTGATGTCCCGGTGACATCTCTATTCTTGTCCGTTTGATCCGGTACTGTTCTAGTCCCTGACATGATCTTCTGGTTCAAATTTATGCAGAGGGTTTGAAGGTTATATTAGTAAACTTATCAAGTATTCTATGTGCTCCATCTTTTTTATTTTTTCTTGTGCCCCATCTGTATTCTTTTTTATTTCTCTTTCACCCCTACATTCTTTTTTATTTCTCTTTTACCTCTCTTCTCATATTTTTTCTTTCAATCGGCAGAGCAAAATAGGGGTTTCAAAGCGCAAGCTCGGTGCACCCAAATTGCAGCCGTCTGAGGACAAAAATCAACCAGATTCACCTCAAGTTGTTGAACCAATTTCTTCTCCGTGATACACCATTGCAGATAACTCTTACTTGATTCCAAGTACATTGCTCTAATATTCTCTATGGCTCGACTCTCGTCAATGACCTCACATCCAAGCTGTCTTGCAAATTATAGGGTCTCCTTTATTGCTATCTCTGCTTCCGCAACAATGACATCCTTTTTCAATACTGGTTCCTCAACATGCGAAGTAGCTTAATTCCTAAAGGGGCTAACTTCCGTGACAACGTCGGGCTCGATACCAGGGGTAGACAGGTTCTTCAAACAATAACCTCATGGCTTATTTTTTTATGTCATGTTGTCTAAACTTTATGTATAACATAGTACGGATGGAACAATAGTGACATGTAGATTCATCTTCTTCTTCCACTCTCAAATCTTCATCTCCTTCTTCTTCACGCCAGCGTTGCTCGTAATCCCATCTCACTTTTCACATCCTCTGGCTTCTTCAAATAAATTTCATAGAGCTTGAGCTCATAGAAGGGCTTCAAATGGATTTCGAGCAGAAATCGCTAGTTAGTCCCAATCATCCCGTTATCGCTGTAAGTCTGCCTCTCTTTATCTCTGAATTCTTGCGAGATTAACTATTCCTAGCAGCTGATGCATAAGTGAGACGGTAATCTCGTCAATGTATTGTTAATTTCGGTCTTTAATTTCTTTATTTCCCTAATGATGATTGAGAATTGTGCTGGGTTTTCTTCGGCTATCAAATCCGAGTGATTTGCCCCGTCCCATACGGTGAAATTCAAACTTTCTTTGTGCTCAATTGATGTATCAATCCATGGTTTTGCCTTTTGTCGTTCCATATCTGTGCACATTGTGTAGAAAGATGTTCGAAATTTTCACAAATGCTTGCTAATCTTGTTTGCTACTGGGAGTATGGTATTGAGTCAATTGACTCGGGATTCTTGGGTTTAGACTTGTTTTCTATTTCAGATTTTTTTTGTTTTAGCTCTTGATTACTGCTCTTGCGCGTCATTGCACAATGTTTGGTCTGATTTGTCTGGAAAGCAATGGAAGTTTGTGCCGAGGCTACACCCTAGTGGGATTGACAAATACATTTTGTCATCTAGGGTTTAAGAAGAGATTGAAGTAGAGTTTATTCAGTATAGTTCTTTGTCGGGTGTTTGATAGCTTTTCTTTCTTGTTGAATTTGCTATTTTTCTATAAAACATAACCTTTGGATTCACACTGTTTTGATTCGAAATGCAAGCGTTATTCTCCACCATGTTTGTCATATTAGCAAGACATATGAGGTACTAAAATATCATAATGGATAGTGAATCTTTTACATCCTGTTTTTATCCACCACTGATGTATTTTAAGTCTTTCCTTAATTAGTTTTAGTTCTATTTCTTACAATTTCCATGTGACTGTCTCTCAGATACGAAGCATGGGAACTACTTGTTCAGATTGCGAAAGAGGAAGGATTTGAGTTCTAAGCAACCTTCATCACGTTTTTCATATTTAGCAAGACAGAAGAGGTACTAAAATTTCATAATGGATAGTGACTTTTTTACATCCTGTTTTTATCCACCACTGATTTGACAGAAAGATTAGTATTTTTTAAATTTGTTTTCATTATATATCGTGTAGGATGGTTTCTTGTGTCTCCAAGCTGATTGAATTCATCATGGAAACCCACCTCATGGTGCAATATCAGAAAAAAGAAGTTTTGTGGAAAGTTTTCCCTTGGTCCATAATGAATCTGTAATTTCTTCTGGTTTTTTTTATGAAGTAAAAAATGTATGTTTATATACTTAATGTGCATACAATTACAAAGAGATTGACATTTATTTATAGACATCTATGTTAGAAGCAAAGAAGCTTTGTCAATCTGTCATCTTTCTCTCCGTCATACGGCTACTTAGGTAGGCTTTATGCTGCTTTCATGTTTATCTATTGCTCCTTAAAGTTCACATGATTTGGTTTTCTCCTCTATAGCAAGTGTTTACTGTTTGATGTATATACATCACAAAAGAAACATCAAGAATATACATCAAACAGCAAACCACTTGCTATGGAAGAGAAAAACAAACCATGTGAACTTTAAGGAGCAAAAGATAAACACGAAGAGAGAGAGAGAGAGGAGGATGATAGATTGAAATGGGAGCAGAATTGCCTACATGAGTGTAAGATTGCTGCATTCCTGTGATAGTTAATGTCGGTTATACTTGTCATCATTACCTTAAGTTTATGTGCCTCATATAATTGTTGTGTTCATGGTCATATTGATTTAGATCTTCTTCTAAACAACTCTCTGTTTAGCTGCATGATTATAGACTAACACATCCTGAAGTCACCATCCTCCAAGCACCATCCAACACTTGCGGAATCGTCAAACAATGTTGCAGTTTGTAGCTGATTAGTTGGTAAAATGGCTAAAACTGGTTCGCCCAAACTTCGTTACAATATTCAAATGGCAATAAATGCATTATTTTATCTTTTAAAGCGGGGAGTGTTTTCTGCCTGAATTATGACTGGTCGCTACATAAAGCTGAATCTAATATGCCCTATGTTACACTATTTAAATGGCTAGTAATCTGAGCATCATATGGTCTATTTTTATGGTCTGAACCTTAGCTGTTTTTGCAATTCTATGAAGTGTTTCCTTTACTAAATTTGCCATTATTTTTCAATCGGAAACAGCCCATAAACATCTTATCATCTCCACAGTCGCAACACTAACATGCTCTCAGAGGTAGGTGCCCTTCCTTCTCTGTTTTTCCTTTCAAGTTGCTCCGGTTTGATTGAAGCTGAAACTTATAGATATGGTTCTTGTATACTATGTCCATATGCTTGCATATGATGTGCATGTATTTCATAATTCACGATATATCCTTGTTTTCTTTCGTAATTCACAATATATCCCTGTAATTTAGTAATTTAACTTTAAACATGCTTAAATGTTGTCCAAAATGATGAAACTTTACATGCACGATGCTAAAGTGTTATATTTGGTCCAATATCAAATTTGAAGCTTTTTAAGCTCACATGTGACATGTGGGACCCAATAAATATGTGACTGTTCATTGGGTCCCACAGGTCACAGTGAGCTTAAAAAACTTCAAATTTGATATTGGACCAAAATATAACACTTTAGCATCGTGCATGTAAAGTTTCATCAATTTTGGACAACATTTAAGCATGTTTTGTTTAAAGTTAATTACTTAAATTATAGGGGTATATTGTGAATTATGAAAGAAACAGGGGTATCTCGTGAATTTTTGCTTTTGCAATTGATCTAGCTAGTAGTATCTATTTGTCAATCGATTCATTCCAGTTTTTTCCTCTATCACATTCCTATGTAATGTATGGCAACGGAAGTACTTGACTTCCTGGTAAACAAAGAATCAGATCATTAAATATTAGTGCAGCTTCCACCTCAGTGAAGGTTCCACCTCTCTGTTAGGGAGATAACAACTTGGGTAGGCAAACTCTGGTGCTTCGATTTACAGTTTAAGTTGTTGTGCGATATTTCCTTACGGGTAGCTGCCACTGTTAGTCCTCTCTTTTTGTGTCTCCTCTAAAACTAGTTGCCATTGTTTATCCTCACAAGTTCACTTCACCAACATTCTTTTCCACCTAGTGAACCTGTACTTGGCAAATCGTTTATTACAGGTTTACATAGACAGTCCGTCAATAATCTTTTCAAGCCGCCATTACAGGAAAGCACCATTTCTATTGTATATGTATGTATATACTTACTACAACTTATACAAGATTATGCTAGCAAAATAATGATCATAGAAGACATTCAATTTAGGCTGCTTGACCTACCTTATTTTGTTTTTGTATGGCGTTTTATTTCTCTACTCGATCACACAAATCAAGTAGCAGTAGAGAGATTTGTTTGTTAGTAAAAGAGACACAAACATGCAGCACACAACATGAATATATGTATCTCGGCTTGCCTTCTGTTCCTGTCTTTTATTTATTTTGTTCATTTTCCTGTAATGCGCAAATGTGTGTTGAAAAATAATTTTGGCAAGCTGTATGGACTAGATTAAACATTATCAGATAATTGCTCATAAGTTAAGCGAATGAAATATGAATTCTTCAATTGCCAGGTACTTTGACGGTGATCTCGAATGTATCTTCAAGTTCTTCAGGTAGAGGCATATCACTAAGAACAGAATGTGTTGCATAGACAATATCAAACGAAATATATATTCTACTCAGTCAGTAATTTGGCGCACACTTCTTGGCTTTGTGCTGGGATTTTCCCAGGTTAATGTTGCGAGTGGTCGGATTAGGGGATCAAAACAGAGGTAATCTGGTCATCAAAATTTGTAATGATTCTGGATCAGTGGTCAGTTTATTCTACCCAGATATCAACTTTCCAAAGGGGCACATTGGACTCCAGAGTTTTGATGCTAGGTTGTTGATGAGGTTGCTAATTGGCGATCAATATGGGTGCTATGATCCGCTTATTTGTTCACTATAGAAGGTATGGGGAGGATAAGGATGGCTATACACTGGCAATGTCATATGAATGGGGAATCTGATTAGAGTTGCTTGGATAGCCATCTTATTGTTTCCATTTAAGGTTTTAATTTGTGAGATCAATCGCATTTTAAGTAATGATGTATACCTTGCTTTGAGTTGTAATTTTTGTTTGTAGAGGTTGTCTTGTTCGGCTATCTTGTCCTAGTGAAATAAAATATATGAGAGTTTTAGATTTTCTTGTTTATGTTATGTTTACCCTGTGTTGTAACTGCTTACCTGCAGTATAACTTTAATTTAGTTTAATAACTTCAATCAATACAGATTAAATGATGTTGTTTGTATTTAATCAATTAGTTTTCAATTTAGTTCAGACACCATCACATCATAAATATTATATTCGATTGATCAAAACTTTTATGTTGGTGATTAAACATTATGTTTTTAACCGATAAAATCTGAAGTTATAGTCAAGTATAAGTGAGGTGTTAATAAACTGAAGTTATAGTGCAAGTAAACTAAAGTAATATGTAAGTAAACTGTAACTATATATATATAAGACTAATAATACACCATATAATTATGAATAAATAGACTAAATTTTGTACATAGTTAAATAAAATATTTATAATTATTCTATTATTCAAAGCATATTATAATATTTATATTCGTATGTATATATTTGAAAATAGCATTAATATATATTTCAATAAGTAAATGATGAATTATTTTCTTTTACAAAATGTGTATAAAAATATTACTACCAATAAGTTTTTAAAAGGTTTGTCATATAGATAACTACTACTTTTAAAACATTTAAAATTGACTTATTTCATATATAAACAACTTAAAGATGAAAACAAATTAAATAATTTTTAGTATATAAAAAAATATATCTTTGTTTATAGTTGATTATTTAAACTAGAAGATTTATTTAAACTCTAAGGTATTATTTTGTTTGCTTTCAACATGATATGCGATTAAAAAAACTTATTGGTAGTATATTGTTTTTATTCACACTCAAATATGATAAGAGTTCTAGAGCTGATGAACAAGAGAAACCTTGTAAGATCAGTTGATATTTGCATTTACATGTAGCTTACACTCGTCTTATCTGAACGGTAGATTTTTTTTTTCAAACTGAAACTGTACTCCGATGAGTGACGATGACTAAACAAAATGATTCTCTCACTTTATCACGCGAAAGATTGGATTTAGTACCTCGTTCACTTCATCTAGTCAATGAATGTAGAAATTAAACGTTTTAACTCTGTAAAGTCAGTTAATGCCCGTGCATACCTGCAGCTCACCCTTGTCTTCTTTGAATGGTTGAAAAAAATTCGTACTGTAACATTGTGCTCTGACAACTAAACGAATGACCCACAAACTTTATCACCCGAGAGATTAGATTTAGTACCTCGTTCGCTTCATTTAGTCAATAGTTGTAGTTTTATTCATCGTCTCAACTTTGTGAAGTCAGTTGATGTACATGCTTACCTACAGCTTACCCTCATCTTACCTGAACGGTTGGAAAACATAATTCGAACTTACGCACCCCACCCATGATGTTTCAAAAAATTACAATCTCACCTATGACGTTTGGCGACAACTAAACAAAACGCTACCCTAACGTAATCACCTGATGCCTCATTTAGTAAGTGGTTGTGGAAATTTATTCAACACATTCAAGTTTTTAAAGTCAGTTTATGTCCGCAAGTACCTGCATTTTTGCAGACAGGAAAATGAGAGTGGTTGGAACTGGTGTATTTTAAACAATTGAGAAAAAAATTAATAACTCAAATATCCGTCGGGCTGCAAACAAAACCCGGTCGCAGTAGTATAGTAAGACAGAAGCGGCCGGGGTCAAATCGTGGGACTTATAGCGAATAATATAGTACCTAACTTGTCACAAAAGGGGGGATAATTGACTTGTTTTTATAAATAAAAGGAAAGATAAAATAAACTGAGTAAAAAGTAAATTAAACGGGACTTTGGGTTCAGGTTTATATAGTCTGCTCTTTTATGCTATGTCTACCGGTTTTATTGTGATAGTTTGGCAAAATTCCTGTTATTATCTTGAGGACTAAATCTTAGACTCAAAAGATCTCGTTTACCAGAACATGCTTGGTCTATTCCAGATTCGAGCAAAACACATGTAAACGGAATGAGAAATTATATTTGCGTCTGAAAATACTAACTTATTAAATCATAATAAGCTTTCTATAGATTTACGGCTTAATTAACCTGTCTATTTATCATAGATCTGGTCTAAATAGATTTAGTAAAGCATTTTAATAAATTCATGAAATTTATTAAAAAGGCGAGAGATAAGCTTTATCGTAACAAACTGTATTTAAATTAACCGGTAAAAATATAGATTACATAATTAAACAGACTATAAATTAACCTTCACCCAGAGTATATCCTCTTAGCCCACATAGTTAAAAAGAAGACAGAATAAGAAGTAGAAGAAATCATCTGGAAAAGACTCTCAATTCAGCTCCACTATTTTGACTGCTAATATTTTGGACAGAGGTTGGACAGAATAACCGTATGGAAATGGAATGATTTATGGGATGAGGTGCTGTGTGAATGGTGTGAAATGAAGATGGAAAATGTATGTGGAATGGGGTGTGGAATGGATGGAGATAATGATGTACAATGGTGAGGGAAGATGGTTGTATTTATAGAGGAAAATAGGGGGTATGTGGAGGAGAATGGCGTGTGAAAAGATAATTATGATTATCTTCCCACTTGCTATGTGGATGCGGGCTCAAAATTGCAGAAATCGACCTGTCCGAACCAGCGTCCGAACCTGCTGGTTCGGACAGGTACTATTACACCGCGTAAGGAATTCTCGTAAAGTGTCCGAATCTGCTGGTTCGGACGCGAATTGTTTTGCCTGTAAAATCTTCGTTTGAGCTCCGATTTGATCCCCGTTTGTTGCGTTGCGAAGCTTGTGAAGTGTACTATGTGATTCCAAGACCTTTTGCTGCATTTTATACATAAAATGTATCAGTTCATATTAAAACATAAATCTAGGGAAAAACATATAGTAAGTGGGAAACATTACTTTAAGTGTTGCAAATAATAAGGTAGTTAAACCCTAAAAGTCTATATGTTTCGCACTTATCAAATTCTCCCATACTTATCTTTTGCTTGTCCTCAAGCAAATCTTTATGACAGAATCTTTAAACAAGTTAAATATAAAATAACCAAACAGGGAGAGCACAGAAAAGATTACTACAAAACTTCTAGATTAAAGGTACTAGAAACTTCCTTCTCTTTTTTTTTGACAAGAACCTTGAAATCATACAAACAACTATTAAGAAGGAGAAGTAGAACCATAAGAATCCAGTTTTTAACCCTGAGCCAATCCACTATTTTCTTTCACATTTCCTGAAACAACAAGGGGCATGAAGTAAAATCATATTCCATTATACCTTTCAATTCCACGTACTCATGATCCATAAATAAGAAGTTTTCATCATTTAAGTGCATAATGCAAAGATACTTCGATTGAAGTTTAATTTCATTTCACCTCAGACTTTTCTCTCCACCCTTGTAGTGGTTTTGGGTCAACTATCCCAGATATAAAATACCTTAGGTAGCTAGGTGATAAAGAACCCCAAGGAACTTAATAACCAAGTGGACGAGGCCTGCTTAGGATCAGAATATACCTGTTTGGATCAGAGGAGTACCTTGCCTTGTTCTTTTTCCACCTTTACATTCCAATTCAAATCTAGGCTCAAAGCTAAAAGCAGGGCTCAAATGATAATTATTTTTAAACTTTAAGAAATTTCTAATCAGAATAAATTTTAAATGGTTGAAAATTTTTAGTACCCCATAATGTTTGTAGGTTTGCAATATTTCCTCTATGGCTCCCTTTTTGACTATTTCTAACTTAACAAATTTAAACAAATTGTCAAAAGAGAAAACTTAAGAACAAGCTATGTGGGTACGAGTACTCCCCCATACTTAAGCTCAAGTAATGCCCTCATTGCGTAGAAAGAATTAAATTAACAGGGAAATGCGATCTGTACAAGGAAATTATATACAAATCAAAGTAAACGGAAATAAGAAATATTAGAAGAGAAAGAGTGTACTCCCCAGAGTTCGCAGTGTGCAGAGCTCCCCCACACTTGAGTGCAACTGTAGAATTACATGAAATGTACCTGTAAAGAATATTCTACATAGCCAAAGGAACTCAAGTAAAACCCACATTTTATTTTAACATATAAAAGGAAATATAGTACAAAAGAAAAAAAAGGAAAGGCAAAGTATAGATAGTGGGTTGCCTCCCACCAAGCCGCCCGGGTTTAACGTCTCTAGCTAGACGTATGCACTTCATTTTCCCGGATCAAAGATGAAAGTTGACAATGACGTTAACGGGAAAATGAAATAGCTAACAATCACGATCGAACCACCTGGATCAAAACAACATTACCTGAACAATTAAATTAAGAAAATAATTACTCCATAAAACCTGGTTTTTTAGGAGATATTGTTGGTAACGGGTCTCAAACAAAAAACCAGGTGCTGACTGTTGCTCTCCCTCAAATGGTGGAGGATGAAGACATCCTCCTTCTGTAGGTGAGGCTCATAGAGAAGAACGCTGATCGATATCATCTTCAGAGAAAATTGATTCTTCGAAGGTGATAGTGGCGTTTTGTTTGGATATTCTGGCGGGAGCGAGCATTTCCTTCTCTTCATTTTTGATGATGTAACTATCCTTATTTTCTGGGTATAGCATAGAGAATGAGGGAAAATAACGGTAATTGACTTCAAAGGAGGAGACTCCTTGAAGTTGAGGTAGAAGTTGTCCTCTGATGGCTTGTCTTCAAGCTCAAGCAGAAGGTTTGATGTCGTATGCTCAGGTTCGAACGGGGGTGGTGATAGAGAGTAACTCAATCCTCAGTAAAGTTGTGCACTATATGAACCATTTTGCTCCCCGGTTGCTGCGATGCAAGGTTTAGTGAACCTTCCATCATTTCATTTATCTCAACTAATTTGGCATAGAGCTTCAGTTGGTTCATGTCGAGGTTTTCTTCCTCAGCCCGCTATTCACTTCTTGGACCATTTCACTCTCGGGTTGTGGCTCCCTTTAAGCTAGTGGTATGGGCTGGTCCACTACATAAATTGCATTTGCATACTCTCGTGGATTTGGATTGGTTTGTGAGGGGAGTTGGCCAGGAGGTCTTTGTTGGATGAGAAGTTGTTGAATTTGGGACTGCAAGGCTTTTTGGTCTTTACGAAGGGTTGTGACTTCATCTTGCGTGTCTCGGGTCTTACTCATCATTGCTTTAAACATCTCCTGCATTTGGGACATTCCAGAGTCGGTATTTGAAGGTTGTTGAGTCGGTCGGCTTGAAGAAGCATCATTGTCATAAGGCGGCTACTGATACTGCCTTTGGCCTCCTTGAAAATTGGGGTGCATGTTGTGCTGCCATGGTTGTCTGTACCCTAAATTTTTGCCAACAAAGTTTGCTTCCTCTGCTGCTTTTAATTCTTGTAATTGAGGGCATTTTTTCATAATCATGTGGCCCACCACATTGCGTACAAGAAACATCAGGAGATGATAGGGATAGAGGAGCATAGCCTGGAGGGGTTGTTGATGATCGGGAAGTCATCGACTTTACTTGTTGGGGGTAGGAGTTCATGGCCATCTGCTAAACTACTTTCTACTTTCTGCTGTGTTACCTTCATCGCCTGCTGCGCATTGCTCTCCATGAGTTGTTCATGGCTTCTCATCAGGTAGTCGAACTTATTGTCACTTTCTCCTACGTGGTATAAGCCTGGTGTGCCTCCTCTTGATCCACCTGTGGCCCAGTCTCTGATCTCTTCACAGAGGGTCTCTATCTAATTCAGAAACTGTTCCTCTAGCTTTTTCAAAATGTCGGCACCTAAGGAAGATAGTACCATTGTTTTGCATTGATTGATTAAGCCTTTGTAGAACAATTGAGATAATTGTAGATGTCAACAACTGGTGGAACGCGACCCATTAATTACGGTCCAAAACCGTGTATAATTACGGTTCTGGACCGTAATCTACGCGGGGGTCAATAAAGATGGCGTTTCTTTAATTACGGTTTTAAACCGTAATTAAAGTCCCTTTTCCGGCCCACGTGTCATTGACTTTACATTACGGTTATTTGTAAAACCGTGATCTAAAGTCCTTTGGCGCGCGCAAACCAAAGACTTTAGATCACGGTTTTACAAATAACCGTAATGTAAAGTCGACACTTTAGATGACGGTTTTGGCAATAACCGTCATCTAAAGTCTTTTGGCGCGCGCGCCCAAAGGACTTTAGATTACGGTTATTGTTAGAACCGTAATCTAAAGTGTAATTTTTTTTTTTTACAAATCTACACAATTGCAACAGAGACAGAATTGTAACAGATAAGCAACAGAGGGCAGAAACTGCACAATTGAACCACTGAATCAAATACCAACAACACAAATTCATTCTCTGCACACAATTGCAACAGAGATAACATCTAATAAAGCACCAGATCGAAAATCTGTAACATATTCAATCTGTTACACAATTGCAACAGAGATAACATCTAATAAAGCACCAGATCGAAAATCTGTAACATATTCAATATGTTACACAATTGCAACAGAGATAACAATTGCAAATTCATTTCTGCGCACAATTGCAACAGAAACATTCAATACAACAGCTAGAATCTGTTACAGCAGCAGCTAGCATAATTCATTACAAACAGAATCAGAGCAACTAACAAAAAATATAATTTGTTACACAATATAATCTGTTGCAGCAGCAACTAACAGAATCAGAGCAGCAACTAACAAAAAATATATGTTACAACATCAGAGCTAGCTAGTCTACCACTCCATTCTCATAAACATGGCTGACATGCTCTCTCTGACATGCAACAAGTCGGCAGGAGCATAAGTCTTGAATCTGGCATAATGCTCTTTAATCTACAACAAGAAAAGGAATGGAACACATAATGAGATTAAGATAAAGACACAAAAAATCTGCCGAAAGAATTAAATACAAGACAGCGTTCGTATTACCTTGTCAATATCATTCTTAAAACTTGGGAAGTACCCGCAGAACTCGTACATATACCGCATCACGTAGTACCCGCAACTCTTAGAATCCTTTTGGGTAGGGCACTAAATCACCAAAATTCACAAATGTAAAACAATTGTACAAAGATAATAGCAGCACGAATGAAATTCATGAATTACCAAACCTTGATGTAATTGACGGTCAAATCACCAAACTCTCCCTGAGGGTTTTTTTGTAACAACTGTTACATATATAACAAAAGCGTTTAGCAAAATGAACAAGTACATTAATTTTGGTTCAAAAAACTTACAAACAATTAAATAGTAATAAAAACTTACTCTTTGATTAAGTCTTTAGTGTTGAATTCTGTCCACTGCCCTAGTGGATCTAGAACGAGCAGAGTAGCGGTGGCAGCGTAGAATATAAACAAAGCCCAGTGGTGGCTACAATGTCAAATACAAAATGAAATGAGAAATGAAGGTAAAAAAGTTAGCTAATTAGTATGTAATTTTATATTAGAACTCACGTTTGGTGATACGGCATTAGAATGAATAATTTATTCTGTTGATCACCAACATTGAAGCAATGAATCATGTATTCACAAAACCTCCCCGGGTCCCTAGTGACTGAGTCGTACGATAAACGCTCCGGGCACACCGCAGTAATGGAGGTCATGTCCTTCTCACACATCTCTCAAGCAGACATCTATTATA
The DNA here is from genome assembly GCA_023374045.1 of Limonium bicolor. Taxonomy (NCBI): domain Eukaryota; kingdom Viridiplantae; phylum Streptophyta; class Magnoliopsida; order Caryophyllales; family Plumbaginaceae; genus Limonium; species Limonium bicolor. The sequence goes on along the minus strand of CM041780.1, from coordinate 220,458,646 downwards.
TCACATGTACTATAAAAAGTTAGCCAATGCAACTTCATAGATACTTATTCTATATGTTTTTACAGTATGAGGAAAGAACACTTACTTTAGATAAGCTTGAATAATGTTAATGTTCAGATAATCTCCACACATCATCTCTCTGACGTCTCGTCTCAAAGTTGATTGTCGTCATCATCTCTATCTTCTTCGTAGTGAACATCGACTTTGGAAGCGTCATCATGAGTTGTTAGTTTGAGATGACTTCAACATGATCTTGTCGTAGAGATTCATCTGCTTGGCCCCCAAAACATTAACAAGTTTTTGTGGCAGTGTGAGCTTATTTTTAGGCGCCTCAGAAGTCCTGGTGCGACCCCGGACGGGCGCTGGATTCTTACCTTTCGCACCCCGACTCACTGGATTCTTACCCTTCACACACAAACAGTAAAGCATCAATGTAAAGATAATTACAAATTGATTATTATAGTAACATTAAACAATTATCTAGAACATACCCTTGTACTTCTGACAGGATTCACCGGCGCGCAGATCTCTTCTTCTCTGGGCCGGGATACGCGGCGAGGAAGCTCAGGGATCTCAGGATTCGCCGGCGCACTGGTCTCTTCTAGTCTGGGCCGGGTTACGCGGCGAGGAAGCTCAGGGATCTATAATAGATTAGATTAGACACTTAATGCTAAATAATGCATTTTATTAGATACTAAATGGTTGTCAAACAATCTTACCTCATCGGTGACAACAATATAACATGCTAGCCAGGGCAATATGTCTCATCCCTTTGCTTCGATCAGCGTGTAATTTTTTGTCAAACGCCATCGAAGGTATGCCTGCTACAAACCATCAACTATCAGGTCCACAAGGTGACACGCTCCTAGAATGGGGGCACGTACGAAACTGATGAGCGTGAGTGTACCTGATGCAACACCCGTCCCGTAGTGGCCGCATCTACAACATGGTTGCCCGTCTAATGGTATTTGGAGACTACATTTTTTTTGCTCCTTTAATAAACAGAGATAATCGTGAAATAAATAAGTGAGTCCAATCTAATACTATTTAAATAAATTATTTTAGGAGAAAAACAGTTAAAAAAAGTAACTTGGATGTTGGCAAACGGGTACGGTCAGCGGCCGGAGCACAACTAGACGAGGAAGACAGTGAGGAGGATCTCTAGCTGCTGCTGCTGAGTAGTCGCATGTGCAATCGCATTCAAACGCTTTCCTACAGCCTCTCCTCGATAGCCCGGCGCTCAGCAGCCTGTTTCTCTCGTCATTAGCTTGGCGCTCAGCAGCGAACTTACGCTCTAACCCATCGCCATCGACTCGCCAGAGCACTCATCTGACCCTTCCTAGCAATGGCGGGAATACGTTCTTCTGACGTACTTCTCCCCCAAATCCCTCTAACCACAACCGCCCGGGGTGATCCTTCTTCCCAAGCATTTGATTGAGCGCGTCGTCTTGAGAAGGAGGAGCATGTAAGTCTATTTCTCTTCTCTGTGCCGCTTCGTACTGTCCAATTTTCAAAATTAACACTAAATTTAAGATCAACAAACACTTGAGTATATAAGTAAATTATTTAACAGCTACTTTCAAATACTTACAATTTGGTTAGCCAGTTGTTCCATCGTAGCATTGGAAATATCCTCTGACCTTCGCTGGTCGTTTTCTGGCGTCCCAGTATGTACATCTGCACCCTCCTCGCCTCAGAGACATCCTCGATCGGGCATTCACTTCCATCCTCGTTCCTCCGTGTCAGCAAACCAGCTTCTTTCCATCCCTCGAGGCTGCCACATATCCCCTTCGTCCCATGGTGTGGGGTAGAGATTAGCTTCACGGTTTTGCCGTGCTTGTTCTTGTACTTGCTGTTAAGAAAGTACAACAGGAAATTAATTAGAAAATCAGGGATAAAGCATTATGAGCATTAATTAAGAAAAGAGTACACACAAACATACCCTGAACTCGGGGGTGGCGTGCCGCTCAACGAACTCCTTCCACTCCTCTTCAGTGATCATGCCGTTGTACACACACATACGGCGGAGGCTCACGTGGGGGCACCCTGTTGATCAATGCTCAACCAAGTAGTGGCGGAATGATTTAGCTTTGCCGGCACCAAGAAAGAACGGTCTTATTCACTTCTTCTGGGATCTTGTACCGTTCTTGCACCTTCTTCCAGATGGTCTCCTTTACTTTTCTTGCGGGACTTGTTTCCATGTGGTGGTTGATGCAGCAATGTGATCTGGCCAGAGTCCCTAGCATACTACCGAACTCTGACCTGCTGCCCCCACCATACCTCCCATACTGGTCCCACAGAAGACTAATCTGATCCTCTTTCTGCAGTTTCAACCCACGGGTCGGACCTCTACCTCTGGGTCTCTGAGTAGCACTCGTAGAAGGTGCACTCATGGAAGGCCAACAGCATCAGCGGCAGATGTGGATGGGACAACAGTAGCAGTGGCAGATGTGGATGAGGCAACAGCAGCAGCGGCAGATGTAGATGGGACCGGTACCATTCGCTGCTCTTTTCCTCCTCCTCACGACAAAATAAATCGAAATCTGCATCAGCCATGTCCTGATCAGCCATGCCTGCAAGGATTGAAATACAATTTGAATTAAATTAAGCATTTCATAATGGTCATAAACAAGCAATAAATAAAAGAGTGGTAATTTCATATAAATTTTTATAGTAATAACTTACATACACCATTATCTCTCAACCCACATTCCCTCGTTATGGTCTGATCGTATATACTCACGATGACCTGTGACCTCAGCCTCTTCCAATGAAATAGGAACAGTTGGAGGTTCATCTTCTGCATCATACTCATCCTCATCAACCACACATCCACACCAACTATTCCTCTTCTCCCTTTAAGCACAACAGACCATCTAGGATTACAGGGATCAGTTACATAAAATATCTGCTTAACCTTCGTCCCACAACGAATGGCTCAACCGTGGGAGTAGCTCTAGACAGATCAACCAGTTTCATACCATGCTCCTCCTCACGGTAGCCATGAATGTTGTTTAACCCAGTTACAGCGGAAAACACACATTTCGTAGCTGTTGTAGTCCAATACCCAGATGTCTTGTATAACACCGAAGTATGATTGTTGTACTGAGACAGGACTATGACCCACGACACCGACATCATATAAGTTTTGATAAGCTTCAAGCTCTACACCACGTTTTGATTCGTTGACTTCTGATCCTGACGTTCTGTGAAAAAGGTGAATCCGTTGACATCGTACCCCTCATAAGAAATTACATCCAGATTTGGTCCAAATGCAACTACTTTAATCAGTTCAGGCACATTCGTGGACTGATCGGACAACACTCTCTCTTTGAACCATCGGACAAATGTCCTATTCTGCTCATTTTGTAGTCTGACGTCACTCATGTTTGGATATTGTGCTCTTAAAACACACAAGTGTTCATCAAAGTATGGTTCAACATCTTCAAGATGACTTAGCACAACTAAATGAGCTTTGTTAAGAGTGTCTATGTCAATTCTTTTCAGTTTCCTTCCAACCGTGCCAACACCCTTCAATCTGCCCTCGTGTCTAGAACGTGGAAGTCCAATGGTATCGACACCTTCTAGGTAATTGGTGCAGAAGTCTACAACTTCCTCTGTGATAGTGCCCTCTATAATACTACCCTCTGGGTGACGACGGTTCTTCATTTTCTTCTTCAGGACACCCATGTACCTTTCGAACGGATACATGTAGCGAAGGTACAAAGGACCACACATCAGAATCTCTCTTACAAGATGCACGAGGAGATGTATCATTATGTCGAAGAACGATGGAGGAAAATACATCTCCAGTTGCACATTGTCACAATAAGATCCTTTTGTAATTTAGACAGAGTGTCCACATCAAGAACCTTAGACGAAATGGATTTGAGGAAGACACTGACGTTTGTGATTGTGTGTCTGACAGCATCCGGCAAGATCCCACGTAGTGCAATTGGCAAAATTCTTGAAGTAGGACATGATAATCGTGAGATTTCATTCCTACTAATTTGAAATCTGTCATGGACACTAGGTTTCTTATGTTTGAGGAGTAACCTCATGGCACCTTGATGTTGTAAAGGGTACTGCATAGACTATGTTTCTCTTCTTTAGACAGAGTGTGACAGGCAGGAGGCAAGAATGTGCGTTTTCCACGTTCTTGCGGGCCAAGCTCTGTGCGTATGCCCAACTCAATTAAATCTTTTCTTCCTTTCAAATGATCCTTTGTCTTTCCTTTTATGTTTAAAAGGGTGCTAGTGATACTTTCACCCACGTTCTTCTTGACATGCATCCCATCGATACAATGTCTAACCTCCAGATGCTGCCAGTACTGTAGTTCCCAAAATATTGATTTCTTTTTCCAGACACTTTTTTCACCACTTTTGGTTGGCGGCCCGAAGTTGTTCACAATATTATCCAACTTTTTGTAAATCTCTGTACCTGTCAAAGGCAGGCGCGCCATGCTGTGATCAGTTTCCCATCGAACTCTTTCGCCATCTTTCGATACTTATGTCCTTTTGGATGCATTTTTCGGTGGCCCATATACACGGTTTTCCCACTATGTTTCAAGCGAATGCTACAAGTGTTTTCACCACAAATCGGACACGCCAACGCCCCCTTGATTGAATAGCCTGAAAGATTACCATAGGCGGGGAAATCATTGATTGTGTAGTACAAACATAGCACACAAATTGAAGTCCTCTTTACTGAATGAGTCGTAAACCGTAGCCCCTTCATTCCACAAGAGTTGTAGATCCTCTATCAAAGGTTGTAGGAATACGTCAATTTTTTTGCCCGGTTGCTTTGGACCAGATATTAACAAAGACAACAAGATGTGTCTTGGTTTCATCATGCATACCACGGCGGTAGATTGTAAATAACCAAAAGCACAGGCCAGGTACTGTGTATGCTACTCAAAGTACCGTAAGGGTTCATCCCATCCGTGCACAAGCCTAGCCTTAGGTTTCTCGGTTCGTTACCAAACTCAAGAAATTTTACGTCTATGTTTCTCCACTGTGGTGCATCAGTGGGATGTCTCAATCTGCCATCCTTTTTCCTGTGAACTGAATGCCACCGAAGATTCTCTCTGCGTCTTTCTCAATGGAGAACAAACGTCTGAACCTTGGAATGATGGGCAGGTACCACAATACCTTAGCTGGTGAACCTTTCTTACTACCGCTGATGTGAGTTTGTTGTTTCTTATACCGTGACGCTCCACATGCTGAACAACTTTCAGCAAATTCATCCGATTTCCAAAACAGCATGCAACCTTTTGGACAAGCATGATTTTCTGGTACCCCATACCCATTGGGAACATCATTTTTTTGGCTGAGTACGTAGTCGTTGGTAAAACGTTGTCCACCGGAAGAACGTATTTCAATAGTTCCAGGAGGTCAGTGAAACTTACGTCGCTCCAGCCATGTTTCGCTTTCAAGTTGAATAGCTTGAGGACGACACTCAACTTGCTTAACTTTGTAGGGTCACACCCGGGTACAACGGTGTTTTGGATGAATCCAACAAATTTTCATGCTTGTCTGGCGTGTTAGAGTAATGTCGTTCCACATCTTCAAGCATAGTCTCAATGTCATCATCCCAGAAATCTGGCACAACGTTCGCTGTAACGTCTTCTGGATCACTAGCAACTGTATCATCTCCAAGTTCTGTTTCTGTGTTTGCCTGACCATTATCCCCTTCGTCAGGCTTAATAACATCGAACGCACTCTGACCATGCCATCGGATTATGTCTTGGAAATCTTTTGTAAAACCGCGGCGGATCAGATGTTCCTTAATTGTTTCAACGCCGCGATATCTCAGATTGTTTTGGCAGTCGATACACGGACAAAATATGTATCCCTTGTCTGTAGGTTTCAGATTGTTCGCCAACACCGTGCATAACTTATCAACTCCTTCTAAAAACTTGTCGTCCAAATTTCCGATGTAAATCCACGAACGTTCCATCTCCTTCTAGCTATTTATATGAAGGCAGCCATTTCATACCTTCACCGTCACCCGTGGCAGAGTCTTTACACTTTTGTATCTTATCAACCTAAATCCATCCATGAGTATTAAATCCCACCGGTGAACGTGTTTTTAATATGTAATTTATTGAAAATTTCGGCAGCATCTCCCTACAGTTCTTCAAATGCACGATATTATGATATTAATCAATAATATATGCATTCGAAGAACATCAAGAGATACTGCTGAAATAATCAATAAAGTACAATTAAAAACACATTCACACCCTAGGTGTGAGATTTAACAATCATGGACAGTCCCGACAGGGACTGCCGAAGATATACCTCTATTAGGTATATCTTGGGCGGATAACTATGTTTGGTAGTTTGTCAAATATTATATGTATATATGTAAATCTTACCTCTGGTAGACGATTAGCCGATGCTAAGACGGTTGAGGTCGGAAGCCAAAATAAGTCGTAGTCCTGATGCATAAATGAAAAACGACAACATTAGAATTCATCAAAAAATCAAGGTTAAATGCTAGCTAAACCGCGGAAAAAAATCGACAGCATCTCCCTATATTTCTAACGTCTCCAAATCAGTTTTATCAAAGTCAAATTTGCACGCACCATCTAGAACTAGTAACATACATAAACTTATCTTATTCTACTATATATGAAGTTATTTATTTATGCCCTTCTCTGCAGTACTTCAGATTGAAGGACTGAAACTAGTCATTCTAAACCATTAAAATAACCGAAACTCATCTTATTCTTTCTGGTGGTTATAACAATAGCCTTGGTGATTCTAGTCACAGATTGTGAACAAACAGAAATCTGGCATCAACCATATTGAGCAGTTGAAAATGAGCTATTTTTCAAAGGAATCGGTAAGATACTTGAACTTCTTTCTTTTTTTTTCCTATTGGTTTCTTTCCCTATGGCAGTTTTAAGTAGTAGCATTTTTAAACTACACTATTATTTATTAATTGTAATACTAAATGCTAAAATAAATAATACAGCAGTTTACAGTTTGCTTTGCAAAATTACCGTTACTAAGCACCGAAGTGGGCAAGTAGTGTAGAAATCCCCCACGAACTAGGTTGCAATTAACTGTGAATCTGGGCACAAATATATGAACAAGGTTAGAACATTTGCCATTACACTCTCAGGATTCGATAGAAATGAGGTTAGAACTTGCAATCGAAATGCATGTATATGAACAAAGTTAGAAAAAAATGACAATCAATCGATCGCATACCCAATACGCGATAGAGAGGTCGACGGTGAGACCAGTGGTAGATGGGTGGTGACCGCGGCGATGGGAGTGACAAAGGTGGTGGGAGCGACGGCGGCGATGGCCGTTAGCAAGGTGACGGGAGAGAGGAGGCGATTTCAGTGAGGAAGATAGCGCGAAAGAAGAGTTACTGTAAGTACAGTGTGCAGAGTAAACGGGCAAATGTTGTAGTTAAAAGGACTTTAGATTACGGTTTACATGAAAACCGTAATGTAAGTCACACTTAAATGACGGTTCCTAAAGAACCGTAATCTAAAGTGTAATGAAATAAAAAAATAGCGCGAAAATTATTTGGCCTATGCTGGGTTTCGAACTCAAGATCGATGGTGTTGACTCATGTACCCACGCCATTAAGCCATGAGTCTTATTCGATCAAACATATGTAACACATTAATATAAAGTTATTTTAATCTAAAATACACTGATAAACGACGTCGTTAACTATAATTAAGATTACGCGCGCGTCGAAAAAATCAAATAACACGGAAATATTTGGCGTCAGGTGAAAACGATGTCGTTGACCATCAGTCGGAGGTAGGCGCACCTTTTTTAGGACGGACTTTAGCTGACGGTTATTAGTAAACCGTATCTAAAGTCCGTTGACCGTAAAGCGCGCGTCAACACGGGACTTTAGATTACGGTTTCACTGATAACCGTCATCTAAAGTCCGTCCTAAAAAAGGTGCGCCTACCTCCGATCGATTATTGCTTACGGTTAATTCAATAACGTCGTTAATTAACTCCGGCCTTCATATTAATTACGGTTTTTGTTAAATCCGTGATTAACCCACCGTCATTAAAGGCTTCCGTTCCACCAGTGATCATCTCTAACGTTCGGCTCGGGGGCAGGAACTTGTCGTAGAACTTGGTGGCCATTTCATCATCCCAAGTACCAATGGTACTTGGTGTAAGGCTGTGGTACCATTTACTTGCATTTCCTGTCAGACTATGAGGGAACAAGGACAGTCTTGCGTACTGAAGTACTGCATCGGTCGGTTTAGACTGTTGGCATGCTGCAGAAACTTGGTGACATGCAACAGTGCTTCGTCAGGACTAGAGCCATCGAACATGCCTAACTCCTTTACACATCGGATCTGATGATATGGCTTCAGCTTTTGCCACTCATCATATTCGGATGGGGGTTGGGAGGTGGCGGGCTGTTGTCCTTGGTTAGATGGCCTGTTGATGTTACGAATTGTAGCTAGTAAGAAGTCATGGCTGCTTCCTGGTTAGCCTCTATCACCGTGGTGGTTATGTTTTGTTGAGATCGTTTCTACCTTAAAGCGCGCAGAAAAAGTTCTCTCGATCTCAGGGGTGTACTACCTGTATGATTGTTAATATCGTCCGGAGGCTGTGTGATCGAGTAACAGACATTCACCACTCAAAACAGAAAAAGAAACTGTGATGTGATAAAATAAACAAAATAGAAAGAAAAATGGAGGGGGAATCTAAACAGTTAAAGAGAAACAATTTAATAAAATAAATAAAGACTTTTTTTTAATAAGAGTAAATAAACCGAAAATAAATAAACATAAAGAAATAAAAATAAATGCAGTTTAAGTAAATAATAAAATTAAATAAAGAAAAGGGCAGAATTAAATTGCTGGAATTTAAATGACAAGGGAATTTAAATAACAAGGGAATTTAAATGACAGTAATTTAAATGACCAGAAAATAAAGAACTGAATTAAAATGACAATTAAATAAAGAACTGGAATTTAGTTGACTGAAATTTAAATGACATAAAATTAAATGACAGAAAAATTAAATGATAGAATTTAAGTGGCAGAATTTAATGACAGAAATTAAATGACAAAATTTAAATTACTGAAATTTAAAGGACAATGGAAATTAAATTTAAGTAACTGGGAAATAATGACAGGAATTTTAAATGACTGGAAAAATAAAGAACTGTAATTAATACGATATTTAAATTGCTGGAATAATTAAATGACAGAAATTAGTAGAAATAAAAATAGCAAAAGAAAATGACAAAATAAAAATAAGACTAAATTATGAAACAAAAGTAATATAGCAAACAAAATATTTAAACAAAATATAACAGAATAAAGAAAACAAAATATTATAGAAACAAAATATTATAATATAACAGGTGAATTATCTGGGCTTAGGGACTAGAATAAATCAAGTCCCCGGCAACGGCGCCATTTTACAGACAGGAAATGAGAGTGGTTGGAACTGGTGTATTTTAAACAATTGAGAAAGAAATTAATAACTCAAATATCCGTCGGGCTGCAAACAAAACCCGGTCGCAGTAGTATAGTAGACAGAAGTGGCCGGGGTCAAACCGTGGGACTTATAGCGAAATAATATAGTACCTAAGCTTGTCACAAAAGGGGGGGGATAATTGACTTGTTTTTATAAATAAAAGGAAAGATAAAATAAACTGAGTAAAAGTAAATTAAACGGGACTCTGGGTTCAGGTTTATATAGTCTGCTCTTTTATGCTATGTCTACCGGTTTTATTGTGATAGTTTGGCAAAATTCCTGTTATTATCTTGAGGACTAAATCTTAGACTCAAAAGATCTCGTTTACCAGAACATGCTTGGTCTATTCCACATTCGAGCAAAACACATGTAAACGGAATGAGAAATTATATTTGCGTCTAAAAATACTAACTTATTAAATCATAATATGCTTTCTACAGATTTACGGCTTAATTAACATGTCTATTTATCACAGATCTGGTCTAAATAGATTTAGTAAAGCATTTTAATAAATTCATGAAATTTATTAAAAAGGCGAGAGATAAGCTTTAATCGTAACAAACTGTATTTAAATTAAACCGGTAAAAATATAGATTACATAATTAAACAAACTATAAATTAACCTTCACCCAGAGTATATCCTCTTAGCCCAACATAGTTAAAAAGAAGACATAATAAGAAGTAGAAGAAATCATCTGGAAAAGACTCTCAATTCAGCTCCACTATTTAGACTGCTAATATTTTGGGCAGAATAACTGTATGGAAATGGAATGATTTATGGGATGAGGTGCTGTGTGAATGGTGTGAATGAAGATGGAAAATGTATGTGGAATGGGGTGTGGAATGGATGGAGATAATGATGTACAATGGTGAGGGAAGATGGTTGTATTTATAAAGGAAAATAGGGGGTATGTGGAGGAGAATGGCGTGTGAAAAGATAATTATGATTATCTTCCCACTTGCTATGTCGATGCGGGCTCAAAATTGCAGAAATCAACCTGTCCGAACCATCGTCCGAACCTGCTGGTTCGGACAGATACTATTACACCGCGTAAGGAATTCTCGTAAAGTGTCCGAATCTGCTGGTTCGGACGCAAGTTCGGACGCGAATTGTTTTGCCTCTAAAATCTTCGTTTGAGCTCCGATTTGATCCTCGTTTGTTGCATTGCGAAGCTTGTAAAGTGTACTATGTGATTCCAAGACCTTTTTCAGCATTTTATACATAAAATGTATCAGTTCATATTAAAACATAAATCTAGGGAAAACATATAGTAAGTGGGAAACATTACTTTAAGTGTTGCAAATAATAAGGTAGTTAAACCCTAAAAGTCTATATGGTTCGCACTTATCAAATTCCCCATACTTATCTTTTACTTGTCCTCAAGAAAATCTTTATGATAGAATCTTAAACATTAATATAAAATAACCAAACAGGAGAGCACAGAAAATTACTACAAAACTTCTAGATTAAAGGGTACTAGAACTTCCTTCTCTTTTTTGTTTTTTGAAAAGAACCTTGAAATCATACAAACAACTATTAAGAAGGAGAAGTAGAAACCATAAGAATCCAGTTTTTAACCCTGAGCCAATCCACTTTTTCTTTCACATTTCCTGAAACGACAAGGGGCATGAAGTAAAATCATATTCCATTATACCTTTCAATGCCACGTACTCATGATCCATAAATAAGAAGATTTCATCATTTAAGTACATAATGCAAATATACTTCGATTGAAGTTTAATTTCATTTCACCTCAGACTTTTCTCTCCACCTGAAATACCCCGTAATTAAAAATAGTGATTAATTAGGCTAATTATATTTTTAAAGGCTTAATTACACTTAAATAAATACAAGGAGCAAAACCTCGAAGAAAACGGACCTTTAAAATGGGTTAAAAGCATAAACGAACCTTAAAGCGCGTTTTTCGAGGAAACCGGGAAAACGTGACTTTAAGCGGGTCAAATAGACTCGTAACAATTTTGGTCAACTAAATAGTCACTAATAAATATTATTGGAGCTTTAGAACCAATAAAATTAATTAAACGAGAAAATTCCGGAAAACGGGTACCAGATAGTAAAACTGTAACAACCGGGAAGTTGTGGGGTGAGAATGTAAATAAACAAACTTAGTGTGTCCACTTTGCAAATAAAAATTAAAAATCTGTAGAGGTGGTATAGGGGACCGATTTTCCCCTCCTCTCTCTCACTCTCTTAACTCCTTCTTATTTGCTAAAGGACAAGACTATTAAGTAAAAAGCAAAAAAATACACTCTCTCTCCTCACTCCCCTCTCTCTCTCACGGTTTCCCCTCCCTCTCTATTTCTCTTCTTCTTCCTTGAGCTCCTCCATGGCGATTTGTTGAAGCCTCTACAACTCTCACCTTCTCTCCTCTCTTTGAGCACTCAAATCTTCTCCAAACTCAACAAAAAGTATACCATTGCAATCCCCTTGCAAAGGAGAACACTTTCCTCCTTTCAAAAATCAAAAAACTCCATTTTCGTTTTTATGGGCATTCCCCATTTGAAGATTTGAGGCCACCATTAGAAGCACCTTCACCTCCTTGTCATCTTGGGGTAAAAAGAAGTTCGAAATCCATCGTTTCTAGCTCTCATTAGCATTTTAAGAATTTTCAGTTTTTGAATGCTTGGTCTCTCCTTGTTCCAGCCGATTTTGGCTCTCTTGTTGGGCTAGGAATCTTGTTCTCTTGCTAGTCAAGAACTCCATTCATCCATTGGAAGGTAATACTCTTGTCTAAACCCTAAAACACCTAAATTCTAGGTAGGGTTATAAATGGATGCTAAGTGTTTGTGTCTATTGATATGGGTTGCTGTAGCATTGCCCATTCTTTGTTAAAACCAAGAACAAGAAGAAGGAAAGAAGAGAAGGAAAAGAAAGAAGGAAAAACTAGCAAGACAAGTAAGGTAATGCTCTTACCTTGGGCTAGCTTGTGTATTACATTGTAACAATTTTAAGTATCTAACAATGTGAATGTAAGTAGTATGAGTAGTAGTAATGTAGTAGTGTATTGGAGAAAAGAATGTAACAGTTTTTGAAGTTTTAAATGATGTTTAAAACTTGGGAAAACATTGGGTAGCGAATGTGTATGTGTGCAGGAAATTATGTTGTTGTAGTAGCGTTGGAATGTGTATAAGTTGTGTTTGTAAACAGGTTGTGAGAATATGCATATGCGAGCTGGAATAATGTGTGGAGAATGTTAAAATATAGGGGAGACTATGTCAAATTTTGTGTAGGAAATGAGAGGACTTAAGTGTTTAAGAAGAGGAAGTAACCTAGGTAATAACTAGGTGTATTGGGAGAAGAGTAGTGGAGTGTTTAGGGTCTTGAAACAGATTTTGGAATGAGTTTGTAAATGGGATGAAACTAGAGGGTAAGGTAATGTATTTTGGATGCTAGGAATAGCATTAGTTGAGGGAGTATGGAGGATAAGTGTTGAGGAAAAATCTGTAGCATAATGTAGAAACCAAAATCTGTAGCATTAGTGTGAAGAAAACCAATGTAAGTGTTGGAATTGAAATGAGGAAATATTGAATAAGTTGTGTAAGAATGGAGTAGTAAGTTTGGAGAATGAATTAAGGTGATTTAGTGTGTGTAATAGTGCTAAATCATGTGGGGAAACATTGGTAAAGATTGGGGAAACAATGGGTAAAGAAAACACCCAAAACAGATTTTAAAACTGAAGTACTGGGCCGGACCGACCTTAGGACCGAACTTGCAAGGTCGGTCGAGCCCAGATTTACAAGACGGGAAACCTTCTGGAATCGACCGACCTTGCGACCGGACTTGCAAGTTCGGTCGGACCAGAAAATTCTCCCGTCTGAAACCTTCTGGAATGGACCGAACTTGCGACCGGACTTGCAAGTTCGGTCGGCCAGAAAAATTCCCGTAATGCAAGCTACTGGAATGGACCGACCTTGCGACCGACTTGCAAGGTAGGTCGGGCTAAAATTTTCAAATACGAAACCTACTGGAATGGACCGACCTTGGGACCGGACTTGCAAGGTCGGTCGGCCCTGGAATTTTCACACGATGTAGCCTACTGGAATGGACCGGACTTGCAAGGTCGGTCGCAAGTCCGGTCGAGTAAAAAAAAAATGTTTTAATTATATGATTATAGTAATCATATATACATATATATGCCTATATACACATATGCATATATATGTAGTAACACACCATTAATGAAGTAGTAATGGTAAGAAAGTAAGTAAATGAGTAAGGAAGCAAGCTTAAGAAGTAATAAGGAAAAGAATGGTTTTATAACCAAGTAAGAAAGTAATGAAGTAGTAAGTATACATTGAAAGTCAATGAAGGAGTAAGTAGATCAATAATAGATCATTGATCATACTACTTCATGTATGTATAGGAATCCCATAGTTGAGCTCCAAAGGAACGGTAGTACCCTACGACGGTGAACGGTATGATTTCTTCATGCCCTGTATCCTAACTTGGTTACCCCGATTTGTGTGCTTATGTGATCACCAATAAGATAAATGCACGAATCGGACTTATATTGCACTTAACTGTGTTTGAACTATTTCGTTCTTGTTGAATCTTCTTGAACATTTAGTTTGTATAATTCATGAAATGTATGAATGGAATGAAGTGTATGTGTAAGTATGAGTACTTGTGTATTGTATGTATGTATGGAAAGTAAGTATGGACTTCTACTAATTCCTAACGATCTAACTCCTAACATGAGTAATGAGTAAAATGGAATGAGTAGAAGCCCGATATAGTTTCGGCCACGCGTGAGGATAAGGAACACAAGAGGTTGGATCCGAATCCTGGCTATAATCTTTTCCTTGGACCAAATCCCTTGAATGGGTAGCATCCTGGATTAGTGGGCCACCCTAAAGCCCGGTGGTGGGATGTAGTAATCCCTGCCCGGAGGTCATACCGACTTAACTGGAAGTAAAGTATGTAAGAAGTATTGTATTTGTATTGGTCTTGACTATTGTAAGTCACTGACCCGGAGTAAAAGAGTATTGAACACCCGATTAACCCGGGTGTGTAATGAGGCTAACAAGACCTTGTATGTATTGGAGAATTGTATCTCCGTAATGCGGTGAGTATGGTAAGTATGGACGGTTGACTTGCATTGTCTTCCTTGTATGTATTGTATGTATGTATGCTTGTGAAATGAATGATTTGAATTGTATGGTATAAAGCATGTATGTATGTATGAATGAAACGAACCGCATGTACTTGACCAAATAGTTGGCGTACCCTCGCTAGTACGCGGGGTATGCGGTTATCATATGCAGCGTAAGCTGACCCCCTAGGGGGAATGTTTTTACTCCACACAGGTACCCGCGAGGCGTGACGGTAGGGTAAGGACGTGATGTGATTCTTTTTTGGGATGTAGCAGTAGGACTGGAATAGTGTACCGAGTTGTACACGGCTAGGCCATTTTGAGTAGCCGGTGTACCATGTGGTACACCTTTTTGATATTGAAATCTTGATTGATAGTAAGGAGAGGATGTATAAACTCTTCATTTTTGGAAGTAGTCTTGGAATGTAATTAATATATTCAGTATACTCGGTAATCAAATGTAAGTTAGTATTTGGTATTGTAAAGTAAGTAGTATGTATTTGGTTTATTCTAATCGTCAGACCGAAACGGTAAGTAGTAGTAGCCTTGTTAACCTTGGAGGTTAACGGCGTTGTATCACCCGCCGGGAGTAAGTAAGTATTCCGCTACGAGTAGGTAATTATGGGAATGATTAGAGGATAATGGAAGGATTAGTAGCGTTGGGGTGTTACAAAAAGTGGTATCAGAGCGAAGTCTCGCTCTGATGATTAGAATCTTAAGAGTAGTGATTACCGAGTTAGGATTTCAACCGTCTTAAGACGGATATGTAGAAACCTAACTAGGAACTACCGTTGTTAACGACGGATACCCTTAACGTCTGCAAGGACGATACCATTGTTTGAATGAAGACCATGAGGTCATAGTATCACGACATCTAATGTAATCCACACTTGTTCAGATGTCAGGACGAGGTCCAGGTCGTCCCAGAGGAGGGACCAGTGACGGACCAAGCGCGCAAACGATAGCTGAAATCGTCGCCGCCACGGTAGCACAGATGCTACCGGATGTAATCACCGCTGTACAAGCAACTCAACAAACCAACAGCAGCAACAACAGCAGCAGCCCGACCCGCCTCAACCCCGTGAGACCAATTGGGTAAAAGCTGTCGCCGACCTTCGACCTCCATGCTTTAGAGGCGAGAGCGACCCCGCCAACTCGAGGCCTATCTCTCCGAGATGGAGACGGCATTCGAGACACTTGAGACTCCCGCTGGAGTTCGAGTGAGGATAGCTGCGTATTACCTCAAGACGCGGCTATGGACTGGTGGAAGCTCGTTAAGGCCGAGCACATAGCTGATCCCGCATTCGGATGGGAAGCATTCACCTCTCTCCTCCGATCTAAGTACTACCCCGAGCATGTCAAGACCAAGAAAAGGCTTGAGCTCGACGCACTAAAAATGACCGAGAAGATGACGGTTGATGAATATTACCGCACCTTCACCTCTCTTCTCCGACTTCTACCCCCGACCTTGGGTATACCGGCCAAGTCTTGGTCGACCGCTTCTACGGCGGATTGAGCCATCGACTCCGGTATGGCATGGGCTTCACACGGTTTACCTCCCTTCAGGTAAACAAGTTGAACCCTTAAAAAGCCATGAGTAATGTGAATTAGTATTCCCGTATGTAAGTGTAACCTAATGCCTAAGTAATTCAGGAGTGTTACCATGCTGCCTTCCCGAGTGGAGATCACATGCCAGCTGAGGGATGAAGATCAAGCGCTTAAGCGCAAGGCAAGCAACAAAAACACCTCCGATGACCAAAACCAATCCAAACCTTGGAAGAAAGAAAGAAGGGGAAGCATTCCCACCATAAGAACACTTCCGGAGACGGCGGTGCCCATGCTGAGAAGGGCAAGGCAGCTGAGCCATTACAGATTGCCTACACCGCCAGTGGCAGCGAAGCCACTGAGGTCTCAGCCCTACAGGGGTAAGAAACCGAAACCGAATTAGTACACTTGTGAATTTGTATGTATATAGAGTATTGTAAGTATACCGAACCTTGCTAACTTGGAAGCTATAGGTTCTGGATTTGGCCAAGGAAAGAACCAATCTGATGGCCGCAGCTACATCTGCCGTAACTGCAACAAGGATCATCCCGGCACAGATTGCCAAGGAAGGGAGATCCGCTGCTTCACTTGTCAGAAACCGGGCCACCGTGCCAATGCATGCCCAGAAAACTCTAAGCCCAAGGGCAACTACCAGGGCTACAAGCAGCGTGAGGGCAAGGAGGTTGCATCTGGCGATGCTCATGCCCAGCATACCTCACAGGGACAGGGATCCCGAGGTCCGCAGAAGGGCGCACCGCAGAGACAGCCGGCCTTACACATCATAGACCGTGACGGGACCGGGACTAAGTCCGGCCCAGGTAATAACTGAAACCTTTAATCCTTGAAGAGCATGACTAAGTATTAAAGTAATTGTATGAATGAAAGCATGAATGCGTAAGTACTTGAAGTATGAAATTGAGCATGAGTAAGTAACATGGAGTATGTATTGAGCATGAAATGAATTAGTAATAGCCTAACTCACTCTAGATAAATTTACCACCACCTTAGGGAAATTCCTTATCTGTTACCCAATACCTTCGAACTCACCTCATGAAGAGACCGACATCGCCAATCACCACTTCACACAACAACGAACAGTGTCAGGTCATCCGCCCAGGTATGATCTTATTAAAAGGATACCTGACACCCGAAGCACAAGTTTCAATCATCCGACGATGCAACGAGTTAGGAATGGGTCCAGGAGGATTTTATACACCCGAATTCCCCGGTGGAGCTACAATGAAGCTGAAAATGATGTGCTTGGGAAAGGACTGGAACCCTTATACCAAGACATACCAAACAACGCGAGCAGGAGACGGAGCAACACCTCCAGCAATACCCCCAGATTCCAAACGCTTGTCACACAAGCTGTAGAAATTGCACAAACATATGAAGATGAACCAATCCCTGCACTTGAAGCAGATCTATGTATCGTCAACTTCTATGAGAAAGAAGGACGACTTGGCTTACACCAAGACAAGGACGAGACAGCGGAATCTCTTGAACTAGGAGTGCCCGTAGTGTCTTGGTCCATTGGTGATGACGCCGTATTTTTGTATAGCGAGCGGAAGCGTGTGGACCTCGCAGAGAAATTGGTATTGAGATCAGGAGATGTTCTAATCATGGGTGGAAAATCAAGGTTGCTGTATCACGGGATCCAGAAGATCAAGTTGAATACGGCACCACCGGCAATAATCAATGCCACACACATGAAACCAGGACGCCTGAACCTTACCTTTAGAAAGTATTAATCTTGTAGTAGCATGTAATCCAGTAGTAACGTGTATTAGAGACACAGTATGTATGATGGTTGGTTATTCAATAAAAGCAGTGTTGGTTATTAAATTCCACTTGCGTTCCACCATCTTTACTTATAATCTTATGAATCAATAGGTTGTGGACTCGGTACCGAAGGTAACCTGAGCATCCTCACCGAAGAACAAGCCGGCAAAAGCGGCACCATTCTAACGGGAACCTTCCCAGTAAACGGCATCGAAGCCTCAGTATTATTCGACTCCGGCGCCTCTCACACCTTTGTATCGCCATCATTCGCTACAAGGTTGGGGCTAGACGCAGATGAGCTACTACCAATTTCTTGGTTACTCTCCCGTCGAAGGAGCGGGTAAAGTGTACTAAGTATTACCACACCGCCACCATTCAAATCAAAGGTGAAGCGTTTCCCATTTCCTTCATTGAATTCAACGGATTGGGATTCGACTTGATAATTGGAATGAACTGGTTGGAGCGGCACAAAGGACGGATCCTATGCGCCGAGCACCGATTGCTGCTCAAGAGTCCATCTGGGGTCACTGTTTCATACCGCCAGAGACCGAGAGAGCCTTCAACTACAGTCATCTCCGCTATGGCAATGTATCGGGAGCTCAGAAAAGGACATGAAGTGTATTTATGTCACGTGCAAGACCTGGAGAGAGATCCAGAGTTCAGTGACGAGGTAGCAGTAGTCTCAGAATTCCCTGATGTATTTCCGAAAGAGCTACCTGGTATGCCACCACAGAGAGCAGTAGAGTTTGAAATCGACCTTGTACCGGGTACTGGTCCCATTGCTAGGGCACCATACCGTATGGCACCAGCAGAAATGGCAGAACTCAAAGAACAACTACATGATCTTCTCGACAAAGGGTTTATACGCCCGAGCGTATCACCCTGGGGAGCACCGGTCCTCTTCGTGAAGAAGAAGGACGGTAGTCTCCGCCTCTGCATCGACTACCGCGAATTGAATGCGGTCACTGTAAAGAACAAGTATCCATTGCCACGCATCGACGACCTGTTCGATCAGTTGAAGGGAGCATCCGTCTTTTCTAAGATTGATCTCCGATCCGGATATCACCAAATTGCTATCAAAGAGCAAGATATTGAGAAAACAGCATTCCGAACAAGATATGGCCACTACGAATTCACGGTGATGCCATTCGGTTTGTCTAATGCACCAGCCAAATTCATGGACCTAATGAATCGGTTATTCAGTGATCAGCTGGACACTTCAGTAGTAGTATTCATTGACGACATTCTTGTGTATTCGAAGTCACCAGAAGAACATGAAAACCATTTGAGAAGAGTACTTGAGACACTGCGCGCGAGAACCAGCTGTATGCGAAGTTCTCCAAATGCGAGTTTTGGCTAGATCAGGTATCATTCCTCGGTCATGTCATCTCGAGCGCGGGCATTTCAGTAGATCCATCCAAAATCGAAGCAGTGCGATCATGGCCTAGACCTAAGACTGTTACCGACATCCGGCTTTCTTGGTTTAGCCGGTTATTACCGGAGGTTTGTAAAGGACTTCTCAAAAGTCGCTAAGCCCATGACGTCATTGATGAAGAAAGATGCACCCTTTGTATGGACAAAGGAGTGCGAGGTATCCTTCCAGAAACTAAAAGACTCATTGACCTCAGCGCCAATTCTCACACTTCCAGAGGGCACAGAGGGATTTGAGGTGTATTGTGATGCATCGGGCAAGGGCATGGGATGCGTACTCATGCAGCATGGCAAGGTAGTAGCTTATGCCTCCCGCCAGCTGAAAAAGCATGAGGAGAATTACCCGACACATGATCTAGAGTTAGGAGCCATTGTCTTCGCCTTGAAGATATGGCGACACTATCTCTATGGGGTAAGCATCACCATCTACTCCGACCACAAAAGTTTACAGTATGTATTCACCCAGAAAGAATTGAACCTAAGACAGAGGAGGTGGATGGAGTTCCTCTCGGATTACGACATCAACCTCCAGTATAAAGAAGGGAAGGCAAACGTTGTAGCCGACGCCCTGAGTCGTCGAGCACACTCGCTCCATTCGCTACTCGCTTCTTCTAGCTTGGTTGACGAGGTGCGAGACGCTCAGTTGAGCGACCCTTACTTCACAGAGATCAGACAGAAAATCACAGAGGGTACCTTCGAGAACCGAAAGTACGACTTCAAATTGCATGAAGATGGTCTGATCCGTTTGAATGGCAGATTATGCGTCCCCCGAAGCAATGCTGAGCTAAGGGATCGCATTCTGCGAGAGTCACATTGTTCGACATTGCATGTCCATCCGGGAGCCTCTAAAATGTACAAAGACATGAAGAGGTACTTCTGGTGGTCAGGAATGAAATCAGACGTGACTGAGTATGTTCTGAGGTGTCTCACATGCCAGAAGGTGAAGTTCGAGCACCGAAGACCGGGAGGAATGGTGCAATCCATGCCCATTCCGGAGTGGAAATTCCACGATATCTCTATGGATTTTGTTGTTGGACTCCCACCTGCTAGGGGAGGACTCAACATGATCTGGGTAGTAGTCGATCGTCTCACCAAGGTTGCCCGATTCATACCGATGAAGGACACCTGGAAGGTGGCGAAGCTCGCGGAGCTATTCCAAGGAGATCATTCGACACCACGGAGTCCCGAAAACCATTGTATCTGACCGCGACACCAGATTTCTTTCGAGATACTGGAGAGCAACACGGGAAGCGCTTGGTACTGAGTTGAAGCTTAGCACCGCCTTCCATCCACAGACCGACGGTCAGACAGAAAGGACCATCCAAACACTAGAGGATATGCTAAGGGCATGTGCCTTAGACTTCCAGGGAAGCTGGATTGAGAAGCTTCATCTTATCGAGTTTTCGTATAACAATAGCTATCATGCTTCGATTAAGATGTCGCCGTTCCAAGCTTTGTATGGTAGACCTTGCCGTACCCCTTTGTGTTGGGATGAGTCAAGCGAAGCGGTCATCATAGGACCGGAGTATTTGAACAAGTACAAGCTGAGGTACAACAAATCCGAGCAAATATGAAAGCAGCCCAAGATAGACAGAAATCCTATGCGGATGTGCGACGACGCGACCTTGAGTTCGCCGTGGGCGACCAAGTGTTCTTGCGTGTCTCACCTATGAAGGGTGTCTTTCGATTTGGCCAAAAGGGCAAGCTGAGCCCAAATTTGTAGGCCCGTATACCATTACCGAGAGGATTGGAGCCGTAGCTTATAGGCTAGCATTGCCTGAAGAATTGGGGCGTGTTCATGATGTCTTTCATGTATCACAACTCAAGAAATACATAGCCGATCCCTCTCATGTATTAGAACCCGAACATCTATCCCTAGAGCCGACGATGAGATATGTCGAGACTCCACTGCGAATCCTTGATACGAAG
Source organism: Limonium bicolor (assembly GCA_023374045.1). Taxonomy (NCBI): domain Eukaryota; kingdom Viridiplantae; phylum Streptophyta; class Magnoliopsida; order Caryophyllales; family Plumbaginaceae; genus Limonium; species Limonium bicolor. The sequence continues at coordinate 220,437,361 of CM041780.1, read as the reverse complement.
ACAAGAGACACTCGCCATAAATCTGTACGAATGGTGAAGGTCTTGTGGTCTAACCACGATGTCGAGGAAGCGACTTGGGAATTAGAGGACGCCATGAAGGCGAAGTACCCGAATCTATTTGTAGACTAGATGTCTAGTATCCGTATAGTACGGAGGGTACGGGGCGTACCCCTTTTAAGGGGGGTAGAGCCTTTTTGCTTTTGCATTGCTTCGGGTTAGCATTGCGTAGTATGTATGTATTGTAATTGTATTTTGGTTGGCACATGTAGTGCTAATTGTATTGTATTGGCACAAAGTAGTGCTAGTAGTATTCGGTATGTAGTACGATGAGTATGTATGTGTATGGTATGTATGTAATGAGTAATGCACTTGTGTTGTACGGTATATGACACGAATGACATTGTGAAGTGTATTGCGAATGTATTGTGGAATGTGCGAATGAATGGTGTATTGTGTATGGTATTTGAATGGAGTATTGCGTATGAATTGAGTATGTGTATGGAATTGAACTGAGTATGATGTATGGTATCTGAATTGTGTATGCTGGTAGTGTAAGAATTGTGAACACCTTGTAAGGTGGTAGTAGAATGTATTGTGGCATTGGTTTGCCAAATGAGTAGAAATGGTAAACCGTAACCTTGAGCAACTTTGAGGGCAAAGTTTCTTAAGGGGGTAGATTGAAATACCCCGTAATTAAAAACAGTGATTAATTAGGCTAATTATTTTTAAAGGCTTAATTACACTTAAATAAATACAAGGGAACAAATCCCGAAGAAAACGGACCTTTAAAATGGGTTAAAAGCATAAACGAACCTTAAAGCGCGTTTTTCGAGAAACCGGGAAAACGTGACTTTAAGCGGGTCAAATAGACTCGTAACAATTTTGGTCAACTAAATAGTCACTAATAAATATTAGTGGAGCTTTAGAACCAATAAAATTAATTAAACGAGAAAATTCCGGAAAACGGGTACCGGTTAGTAAAAACTGTAACAACCGGGAAGTTGTGGGGTGAGAATGCAATAAACAAACTTAGTGTGTCCACTTTGCAAATAAAAATTAAAATTTGTGAGGTGGATTAGGGGACCGATTTCCCCCTCCTCTCTCTCACTCTCTTAATTCTCCTCTTATTTGCTAAAGGACAAGACTAATTAGTAAAAAGCAAAAAATACTCTCTCTCCTCTCCCCTCTCTCTCCCCTCCACACGTCCCCCTTCCCTCTCTATCTTTCTCTTCTTCTTCCTTGAGCTCCTCCATGGCGATTTGTGAACCTCTAAACTCTCACCTTCTCTCCTCTCTTTGAGCTCAAATCTTCTCCAAACTCAACAAAAGTATACCATTGCAATCCCCTTGCAAAGGAGAACACTTTCCTCCTTTCAAAAATCCAAAAACTCCATTTTCGTTTTTATGGGCATTCCCCATTTGAAGATTTGAGGCCCCATTAGAAGCACCTTCACCTCCTTGTCATCTTGGGGTAAAAAGAAGTTCGAAAATCCATCATTTCTAGCTCTCATTAGCATTTTAAGAATTTTCAGTTTTTGAATGCTTGGTCCTCCTTGTTCCATCCAGCCGATTTGGCTCTCTTGTTGGGCTAGGAATTTGTTCTCTTGCTAGTCAAGAACTCCATTCATCCATTGGAAGGTAATACTCTGTCTAAACCCTAAAACACCTAAATTCTAGGGTTAGTATAAAATGGATGCTAAGTGTTTGTGTATTTGATATGGGTTGCTGTAGCATTGCCCATTCTTTGGTTAAAAACAAACAAGAACAAGAAGAAGGAAGAAGAGAGGAAAAGAAAGAAGGAAAAACTAGCAAGACAAGGTAAATGCTCTTACCTTGGGCTAGCTTGTGTATTACATTGTAACAAATTTTAAGTATCTAACAAGTGAAATGTAAGTAGTATGAGTAGTAGTAATGTAGTAGTGTATTGGAGAAAAGAATGTAACAGTTTTTGAAGTTTTTAATGATGTTTAAAAATTGGGAAAACATTGGGTAGTGAATGTGTATGTGTGCAGGAATTATGTTGTTGTAGTAGCGTTGGAATGTGTATAAGTTGTGTTGTGTAAACAGGTTGTGAGAATGCATATGCGAGCTGGAATAATGTGTGGAGAATGTTAAAAATATAGGGGAGACTATGTCAAATTTTGTAGGAAATGAGAGGACTTAAGTGTTTAAGAAGAGGAAGTAACCTAGGTAATAACTAGGTGTATTGGGAAAAGAGTAGTGGAGTGTTTAGGGTCTTGAAACAGATTTTGGAATGAGTTTGTAAATGGGATGAAACTAGAGGTAAGGTAATGTATTTTGGATGCTAGGAATAGCATTAGTTGAGGGAGTATTGGAGGATAAGTTTTGAGGGAAAAATCTGTAGCATAATGTAGAAACCAAAATCTGTAGCATTAGTGTAAAGAAACAATGTAAGTGTTGGAATTGAAATGAGGAAATATTGATAAGTTGTGTAAGAAGGAGTAGTAAGTTTGGAGAATGAATTAAGGTGATTTAGAGTGTGTAAATAGTGCTAAATCATGTGGGAAACATTGGTAAAGATTGGGGAAACAATGGGTAAAGAAAACACCCAAAACAGATTTTAAAACTGAAGTACTGGCCGGACCGACCTTAGGACCGAACTTGCAAGGTCGGTCGAGCCCAGATTTACAAGACGGGAAACCTTCTGGAATCGACCGACCTTGCGACCGGACTTGCAAGTTCGGTCGGACCAGAAAATTCTCCCGTCTGAAACCTTCTGGAATGGACCGAACTTGCGACCGGACTTGCAAGTTCGGTCGGCCAGAAAATTTCCCGTAATGCAAGCTGCTGGAATTGACCGACCTTGCGACCACCCCTTGCGACCGGACTTGCAAGGTCGGTCGGGCTAAAATTTTCAAATACGAAACCTACTAGAATGGACCGACCTTGGGACCGGACTTGCAAGGTCGTCGTCGGCCCTGGAATTTTCACACGATGTAGCCTACTGGAATGGACCGGACTTGCAAGGTCGGTCGCAAGTCCGGTTGAGTCAAACAAAATTTTTTTAATTATATGATATAGTAATCATATATACAAATATATGCCTATATACACATATGCATATATATGTAGTAACACACCATTAATGAAGTAGTAATGGTAAGAAAGTAAGTAAATGAGTAAGGAAGCAAGCTTAAGAAGTAATAAGGAAAAGAATGGTTTTATAACCAAGTAAGAAAGTAATGAAGTAGTAAGTACATTGAAAGTATCAATGAAGGAGTAAGTAGATCAATAATAGATCATTGATCATACTACTTCATGTATGTATAGGAATCCCATAGTTGAGCTCCAAAGGAACCGGTAGTACCCTACGACGGTGAACGGTATGATTTCTTCATGCCCTGTATCCTAACTTGTTACCCCGATTTGTGTGCTTATTGATCACCAATAAGATAAATGCACGAATCAGACTTATATTGCACTTAACTGTGTTTGAACTATTTCGTTCTTGTTGAATCTTCTTGAACATTTAGTTTGTATAATTCATGAAATGTATGAATGGAAATGTGTTGGGACATCGGAGTGTTGCAGATAGCCTTCACCACGCAGAAGTCAATCATCACCTGACAGACACACAGAAGTGAAGCCTCGGCGATGGAGTCCCCGTAACAAGAAACCACCCCAGTGACTCTCCCATGCCGTTGCGGAAAAACAGGAGTCAACTTCGGAACATCTTAAGTTCCACAACGGTCATGAAGGTCTTCCTCAACATCCGAAGATCGCGGCCCAAGCAAGAAGACCACTTCAGAGCCGTGGGAGTTGCCCACTAAGTTAGTTCCGGTTTTCTCGGAACTAACTCCTTCGACCGTTGCTGAACTTAGAGTATAATAAGACATGTTAATAGATAGTTTCCGGTGTGCTTTCATTGAGTATTATTTTCAGAGCTTAGAGAGAGAAAGAGAATCGCATTGTAGGCCAAAGAGGAGAAGAATACGTACCTAGTTAGTTAGCACTTAAGTAGACTCTACCTAGGAAGTTCTTAGTTTCATTACGCTTACCATTGTTCTGATTAGAGAGTGTGTTGGGTAAGTGAGTGAAAACCGCTAAGTAGATCCTTTCTACTTAGTGGGCATTTGTAAGTTATTTTATTTGACCAGGAAATGAAATAAGCTTATTTGTGTATCTTGCTGATTCCCACCGAGTCCTTCTCTCTTTCCATTGTTTTGCTACAATTACCGCAAAAGTCTTCCGCTTCATTAGTTTAGTTAATTCGATTGAGTGCCTCTACATCACAGAGTGTTTCTCACTTACGAAGGCTGATTGAGTCAAACCAACTCTTAGACTCACACCTTGGGTTGGTTTGAGTTAGCCACCCGATCCTACACGTGGTATCAGAGCCTTGCTTAGGCTAACGGTCAATCAACGAAGCAATGGCAGACCTCTTTGCCAATCAAAACAACAAAATGCACTTCGAGCATCCCAGACTCACCTCCACCAACTACGACCACTGGAAAAACGAGATCGAGCAACACATCGAGTCTGTCAACTCCGAGCTTTGGGAAATAGTCACTGGAGGAGATCTTGCAGTCAATCCAGACCGATCCACATGGACTGCAGCAGATCGCAAGAGGTACGAGCTGAATCGTCAAGCATCACGCGCAATATATACTTGCCTGTCCATCCCAGAACAAAGGAGAGTCAACCACTGTAAGTCCGCTAATGAGATCTGGACACTCCTTCAAGCAACTCACGAAGGAGTCACTGAGCTGAAGAAATGCAAAGCTCAAGAACTTCGAATGGACTATGAAAATTTCCTACAGAAACCCGGTGAGTCTCTAGAAGAAGTGCTTGATCGTTTCTATTTACTAACCACTACTATGCAGGAAGTCAGCATCTTGCCAGATAGAGAGAGTGTCTTGCACAAGTTGCTGGACAGTCTGAGAGAAGAATGGGCAGAAACGGTAATCTCTACCAAAGCATGCAAGGATTTATCCAAATGGAGCTGTCAAGACCTAGGTTCCTATCTACAATCTGTAGATAAATACAAGAAGAATGTTCGAAAGAAGTGTGGTATTACTTCTTCTCCCTCTTCTAGTAAGTCTACTACTTTGAATGACCAAGCCTTGCAGGTTAATTCAACTCAGTTCACTCAAGAGGAGCCTATGTCGCTGACACTCAAATCAGACAAGCTAGGGCAGAGCTGGTAGATATTATTGTTGAAGAAAGTGAGGCTGAGACCATGGAAGACTTCGTCTTCATAGTTAAGAACTTCCGAAAATTCATGCGTAACCAACCAAATCGTCAGAGTCGGTCGTTCTCAAACCCCTCCAAACAATCCTTCAACTCTGTAACTTGCTTTAACTGCAACAAACCCGGTCACTTCAAGAAGGAATGTCCTCTACTCAAGAATCAGTATGGAAAACCTCAAGGGAGATCGCTGATGGCAGCTGTCGGCTGGGGTGATTCAGATTCCGACGATCCAGACACAGAGTCCAGCGGCTTAGTATGTCTCATGGCACACGATACGACAGAGTCCATGATCCCTGATAATGAGGTAACGCGTTCCCACCTTGAAACAGACCTTTACCGTATTTCTCCTATGGGATTTATGACATTAATTGCTAAAATTGCTCGGAGACAAACTCTCTCAAAGCAAGTCTCAACAGCAAAATTTCCGAGTTAACAGAGGAGCTCGAAATATCAAAAAGTCTTATGTATGCCTTAAGAGACGAAGCTGAGGAACACAAACCATCTCTTGCTCTCTAAGGTTAGATCTACAAGATTCAAGGCGTCATGTCGATTCCCTTCAAAGGAACTTCATGATACCTTAGAACAAACTCAATTCAGACAGGGTGACCAGAAAGAGTCTCTCACCCTGATCGACTCTCTTAAACAAGACCTCACCATCTTCACTGATAAGTGTTGTTCTCTCCAAAATGATCTTAATGCTTCTGAATCCAAAAACATATCCTTGAACACCACTATCAAAAATCTCACTCAAAAATTGAAAGAAAAGGAACACGCTCTTTCCCTTAAGCCAGTCAAGTTTATCAAACAAGTCACCTCCTCCGAACTACCTGAGTGGGCCAACTCCAAAATCAAAGAAATTAGCCAAGATCGAGATGCTCTTCGCTCTAAAGTCGAACAACTCTCTAAACAGATTGTGAATCTACAATCCGGAGCTCCCCACTCCGTCCACGCCCAAGTGGCAAAAAGGTAAGTTCGACATTCCAAAGAATTTGTCCAAATCTGACAACAGAGCCAAGCGATATCAAGAAAAAGAAAAATTCGACTCCTGGTGGAAAGGACAACAGAAATACGTCAATCTTCCACCAACCAAATTTGTGGCTACTGCGGGAGTCTTGGACATCGGGACAGTGCATGCGATAAACTGAACAGAGATCTCTCTTTTAATGTTAAACGTGTTCAATTGATACTTGAAGCACGAGAAAAATTGAAACAGTCTGGCTCGAAAAGGGAACCCAAGTACATCTGGGTTCCCAAATCTAACAAATGATATGTTCTTTTGTAGGTGAAGGCGAATGGAGACAGCTGGTACTTGGATAGTGGATGCTCTCGTCACATGACTGGAGATCCAAATCAATTCAATTCGCTTTCATCCTACCAAGGAGGTAAGGTTACTTTTGGAAACAACAACCAGGGTGAAATCGTGGGAGTTGGATCCGTAGGTAACCCCTCAAGATTTAAAATTGATGGAGTCCATCTGGTCACTGGACTCCAGCATAGTTTATTAAGCATCTCTCAAATTGTGATAGATTCAATTTGGTACTATTCTCCTCTTCGGATTGTAAGGTTTATGATGAGCGTACAGGTTCACTAAAAGCTGTGGCCGTAGAGAAGGCAACCTCTACAAAATGTGCTTAAACTCCATTAACCCAGACGACCAAGTCTGTCTCAATGTGCATTCCAAAAACTCTCTGCTGTGGCACTCCAGACTTGGCCACGCAAATCATAGGCTGTTGAACAAACTCAAAAGCAAGGACTTGGTGATTGGTTTACCAGACACTACCTTTGACACAGACTCCGTCTGTGAAGCATGTGTAAAAGGTAAACACACCCGGTCCTCCTTCAAAAGTAAGCCTACTCTCTCTACTAGCTCTCCTCTAGAACTACTACACATGGATCTCGTTGGCCCCATGCGCACACAAAGCAGGAGCGGTAAGCGGTACATCCTGGTCATAGTTGATGACTATTCCAGGTGGACCTGGGTGATTTTCTTATTTACCAAAGATGAAACTTTTACGGAGTTTGTCAAACTCCATAAAATGCTTGTCAACAAATTTTCATTCACTCTAAAAGCCCTGAGAACGGACCAGGGTACTGAGTTTTGCAACAAGTCGTTTGATGAGTTTTGCAGGGACAACGGAGTGGATCACCAAATATCATCCGCACGGACTCCAGAACAAAACGGAGTGGTTGAACGGAAAAATCGAACCTTGGTAGAAATGGCTCGCACCATGCTCATCGACAGTCAACTCACTCCATCCTATTGGGCAGAAGCCGTTAACACAGCTTGCTATGTGTTAAATCGTGCGTTGATTCATCCATTCCTTCACAAGACACCCTATGAACTACTCCGTCAACGTAAACCAAGCCTTATCCATCTCAGGCGTTTCGGATGTAAGTGCTTTATTCACAATAATGGTAAGGACAACTTGGGTAAGTTCTCTCCTAAAAGTGATGAGGGTATTTTTCTTGGCTATTCTTCTAAAAGCAAAGCTTATCGTGTTATCAATCTGAGAACTCAATGTTTAGAAGAAAGCCCACATGTCAAGTTCGATGAGTTCCACAATGTTGGCTCATCTTCTGATCAACTTGACTTTGCCCCCGATGATTTTCTCACCGATCCACACTTCATCACTGTCCCAATAGGAAGACTCCCTGAGTCCCACTCCATCACTCCTCTTGATTCCCCAGCAAACACAAACAATTCATCAGAATCTACTGACTCAGACAATAACCTGGAGACACCCTTACCACAAAACTTGAATTTTGACTCCTCCGACAAGAAACACCCCCTCCTGCTTCACGTCGCCAGTTCCAGCAAAGATCTGCTCACCCTCCTGAAAACATCATTACAGACCCAAACACTGGTGTTCAAACACGCTTACAAGCTATGCAAAATCTCTGTGCCTTTGGTGCGTTTCTGTCTAGTACTGAACCAAGAAATGTCAAAGAAGCACTCCTTGATAGTGATTGGGTTACTGCTATGCAGGAGGAACTCAATTCCCTCCAGCGCCATGCTGTCTGGGAGTTAGTTCCTCGCCCCACACATCAACAAGCCATTGGTACTCGTTGGGTCTTTCGTAATAAACTTGATACTGCAGGCCAAGTTTTCAGGAATAAAGCTCGATTGGTCGTTCAGGGCTACAATCAAGAAGAAGGGATCGACTATGATGAAACCTTCGCTCCAGTAGCTCGTCTTGAAGCAATTCGCATGTTCATTGCGTTTGCTGCTTACAAAGGTTTCCAATTATATCAAATGGATGTTAAGACAGCCTTCCTTCACGGCTACATTGATCGAGAAGTCTACGTCGAACAACCTCCAGGGTTCACAGACTCCGTCCATCCCGACTACGTTTACAGACTGTGTAAAGCCCTTTACGGACTGAAACAGGCTCCACGCGCCTGGTATGAAAGACTGTCTACATATCTATTGCAAAATGGTTTCTCTCGAGGTAACGTAGATAAAACGCTCTTTATTCTACACTCATCACATGATTTACTTCTAGTACAGATCTATGTTGATGATATCATTTATGGTTCTACAAGTAACACCCTCTGCGACCATTTTGCTAACCTTATGAAGCAAGAGTTTTCCATGAATGAGTTAGGTGAACTCAAGTTCTTCTTAGGATTACAAATTCAGCAGGAAAAGGACGGGATCAAGATCCATCAACAAAAGTACATCAAGGAACTCCTTGAAAAGTACAACTTAAAAAATGCCAAGAGTATGTCCACACCGAGCTGTACATCTGCAAAATTGCATCCTGATGATGACGGAGTCGGCGTCAATGCCACTGAGTATAGAGGAATGATAGGGTCCCTCTTGTACCTGACTGCCAGTCGCCCAGACATTCTCCATGCAGTCTGTCTTTGTGCTCGCTTCCAAGCAGCACCAAAACAGTCTCACCTCAAAGCAGTCAAGCGTATCTTTCGCTATCTTAAAGGTACAAGTACACTCTATCTATGGTATCCACGATCTCCTACTTTTACTTTATCTGGATATAGTGACTCTGATTGGGCCGGTTCTCTCCAAGATCGAAAGAGTACTTCAGGTAATGCACAGTTCTTGGGTCTTTGCCTTGTTTCATGGTCCTCCAAAAAACAAAACTCCGTAGCACTGTCTACAGCGGAGGCAGAGTATGTCTCTGCTGCAGCATGTTGCTCCCAACTCCTTTGGATGAAACAACAACTTCAAGACTATCATGTCACCCAAGAACAAATCCCCATCTTTTGTGACAACAAAAGCACCATCAAAATATCAGAAAACCCAGTCCAACACTCAAGAACCAAACACATCGAAATTCGTTTTCACTTCTTGAAAGACTGTGTCGAGAAAAAGCTTATCCAACTTGACTTTGTGCCCACAGAAGATCAACTTGCAGATATTTTTACTAAACCTTGTCTACAGCAAGATTCGAAGCACTACGATCAGCAATCGGACTGACTCCGTCTACCTAGACGGTCGCATCTCCTTGCCCCTACCGCAATCTTCAGCAGGTACGCCCTTATGTTTCATAGAGTCTGTCTTTGTTTGCACTTGAATCAGTGAAATTTGTTTTATTACTTAGCACACCTATACTCTAGCGCTACTGTCCACGTCATCTATCCGCACCAGAACTTGCCTAAATCGTCGCCCTCTATCTCGCCTTATCCTGACGTCGCCACATTAATAGCACCTGACACACGCTATCTCTGCATATTCCAGCCTTTATATCCATCACCCGTCCACTCCATCTCTCTCACTTCAACTCCCTTTACACCCGCACATCCCTCCAACTTCCAAATGGCCGGAATCAATTTCTCTGAATCAATATCCCAGCCGAAATTTTCGCAGACCCCATTCGCCTTCAGGCATATTGCAAGCGATGGCTAAACCTAACCTCCTCACTCACACAACACCACCACCACATCCCCTACTAAAACACCGCAACCTCACCCCGACACCCTCCTCCACACCTCCCCTGAAACCCACGACCCATCCACCCATCAAACACCGCCATCTGCTGCAAGAACAGAGATTCTTGACACCGACATTGAGGAAGTCACCCCCATCCAAACCCTACCACCATCCCCAACCCCAAAAGCTGAAAACCCTACCGCCGAAAATCAACCATCTAATCAGCCACTACCCCGCCAGCAAAACACCCACCAAATCTCCCACACCAACCCCGCCAGCATCACCCGCAAAATCCGCAACTCCACCACAACACTTCCACCCAAAACCCGTAAGCGCAAAGGCCAAACCTCATCCCGTCCCACTGCCAAAAGAATCCTCCGTTCCTCCGTCAAGGCCCAACATGTCTCCTCCGATTCCGTGAATCGTCTCCCGTCCAAGAACTGCCCACCGCCAGTCATGATGCGTCTACGGGTGCCACCTCCGCCAGAGATCAAAAACCTCCAAAACCCCACCGTCGGAGTGTGAAGGTCGACCCCTTCACTCAAAGGTACATGCTCGGGGACCCTGCCTCCGACCGTAACATAGTCAGGGGTAAGTTCCTAGACTTTTCTTGGGCTCAGTCTTCCAACTTAGGGGAGTTAGTCACTATGCTCGAAATTCAGGGGTGGAAACACCTTTTCTGTGAGATAACTGAATGGTATCCCACAGAGTCTGTTGACTTCTTCCAAAACCTTGTCATCCGTAACGGTGCTGCTCAGTCTGTTGTCAATTCCACCCCAATATTTTTTGATCTTGCAAAGCTGTCTGAAATTCTTGGCGTTCCTGCCACTGGCCTGTCATTTTATGAAAAAGGAATCCTTCCTGAGATCCCCGGGGTACCACATACCAAAATCTACCGCTTTTTCTCCTCCAAGAAAAAGATTGGCTCCCCCATACCCCGTGGTGATCTCTCTATCCTACACCAACTCCTCCACATTTTGGTCATCAAAAATATCGTCCCACGAAAGGAAGGAAACCTTGTGGTCAACTGCTTGGACTTAACCATTATGTACTGCATCATTAATCGTCACTCTATCAATCTGGCACACATCATTCTCCATCACTTAGCCCAGTCGGTCGACACCCCGAAACACTCCTTGGGGTACGTGTTCTGGCTGCCTCGTATATTCCAATTCTTTCAGGTACCCTTGGCGTCTTCGACGCCAGAGTCCATCGAGGAGGCAGACACCATCAACCTGCGGTATTTGAATCGGCTCACTTCAATCGACAAATCAAAGCTGCTGCCCCCTCCATCTACTCCAACGACGGCGGGGACATCCACTTCTCAAGAGGCAGTCCCTCAAGCTTCACTCCAACCTCTCATGGAGAAAGTGGAGCGCCTCTTGCGCATGCAGCCGAGCTGATTCAGGGCCAGAAGCGGATGATGGACCGACTAGCCGGGATAGAGACGACAATGGCGGCCTTGCAGGACCAACTCCTTGACATTCAATCCACCCTCACCCCAACCCTTAGAATGACGTGTTGTGTAGTGTTAGAACTTAGGATGTTTTTAAGTTCTAAACACTTTTTATTGGTTGTTTGTGTGAATACTTGACTAACTCTGTGCTACTATGGGCTTCCCCTCTGATGAAAGCAAAAGGGGGAAGCGGTGAATCCCGTCTGGTGTACGGTTTTTTGTTGCTGGTTTAAAACTGCTTTCCGGATTGCGCTGCTAGACCATGTGGTCTAGTATCTTTTGATCACTTATATACTATCCTGCCTATTACACTGCTTTTTTATTGTTTGCTTGCCTGGAGTCCCTCTCCGATCAAGGGGGAACCTAAATAGAGTCCTTGAACTTAACTGCTACTGCTGCTATTAAGGGGGAACTTTGACAGGGTCGGTTCCCCTAGTCCTTGTGTTTTTATTTTCAGGATTGACTCCATCGGGATTCACGAAGGTTTGCTATCATCAGCAACAGGGGGAAATTGTTGGGACATCGGAGTGTTGCAGAGATAGCCTTTCACCACGACAGAGTCAATCATCACCTGACAGACACAAAGAGTGAAGCCTCGGCGATGGAGTCCGCGTAACAAAGAAGACCCCACAGACTCTCCCATGCCGTTGCGGAAAACAGGAGTCAACTCGGAACATCTTAAGTGCCACAACGGTCATGAAGTCTTCCTCAACATCGAAGATCGCGGCCCAAGTAAGAAGACCACTTCAGAGCCGTTGGAGTTGCCCACTAAGTTAGTTCCGGTTTTTCGGAACTAACTCCTTCGACCGTTGCTAACTTAGAGTATAAATAAGACATGTAATAGATAGTTCAAGTGTGCTTTCATTGAGTATTATTTCAGAGCTTAGAGAGAGAAAGAGAATCGCATTGTAAGCCAAAGAGGAGAGAGAATACGTACCTAGTTAGTTAGCACCTTAAGATAGACTCTACCTAGGAAGTTCCTAGTTTCATTACACTTACCATTGTTCTGATTAGAGAGTGTGTTGGGTAAGTGAGTGAAAACCGCTAAGTAGATCTCTTTCTACTTAGTGGGCATTTGTAAGTTATTTTATTTGACCAGGAAATGAAATAGCTTATTTGTGTATCTTGCTGAGTTCCCAGAGTCCTTCTCTTTTCCATTGTTTTGCTACAATTACCGCAAAGTCCTTCCGCTTCATTAGTTTAGTTAATTCGATTGAGTGCCTCTACATCACAGAGTGTTTCTCACTTACGAAGGCTGATTGAGTCAAACCAACTCTTAGACTCACACCTTGGGTTGGTTTGAGTTAGCCACCCGATCCTACACAGGTGGTGGCAATTCTTTTTTCCTTTGCCCTTATCAGTCTTCGGTGGGGTTCACTATCCTATGATATTAGTCTAATTAAGTATATGGATGCAAGGTGGTACACCAATAGTTTTGTATAGCAATGGTAAGAGTATACCTGCCCAGGGAGTCTGACCAATCGTGCCAGCCACTGCCTGTCGCAGTTTGTGCGAACGCACGGTAGGTCTTTGTTGGATCGGCCCCGGTAAACCGACTGTCAGCCATCTTTGCAACAAATTCGTCTAGAAGCACTCGTGCATGGTAATGTGGAGTGGTTCACCGTGCACAATATCACTTGGACGAGAGGGGAAAAGTTTTCCCCATGCAACCATGACCTCTTCTACTCCAATTTGTAAAAAACAATGGCACTCAGTGGGTGCCTGAGTGTTATGTGGAACTTTGTTTAGATAAAAATTGAGAATTCTTCTATGATATATTATGATCAAGTTAAAATCATAATCGTCATGTACTCAATTGAAATGTTAGTCTAACCTGTAGAGATGCATAGGGAACGGATCAGCCGGTGGACACTACTTCTCACTACCGGTGCACTCTGCTGCTGAATGGGTGACTGATCAACTGGTGGTCGAGAAACCCCTTTGGCTTTCATGCTGCTGTGGCTGAATCCGTGATATAGCCTGAGCGATCCTCTCGTCGACGTTCGAGTAATCCTCCTGCTCCATCCTCAGCCAACACTCTCAGGTGCTCCTCGTAGCTAATCGACTGTCCCGGCTGATTCTGTACCTGGTGCCCAAATGCCTGTCGGATACAACGTGCCCCCAACCCAATGGCACGACCTTGATGTCCTTCTTACCAAAGCGCGTGTAAGAGGATCATCATTCCTCTGTGAGGTCCAGGTGCCCTAGGTGAGCTGAGAGCTTAATTCACCCTAATATAACACACAAATACAGTTATTAGTTTAACATAAGTTCATATACAAGGAAATGAACAGTTGACTGAAATGAAATGATATCACTTACATTTGAGCATAACTGCTTCTCGTGGCTTCATCATATTCAGGATTTCGGAGTAGAGTTCTTCGGAATGTGGCTTAACTCCCACACTTTCATTCTTCTGCCCTGGCATCCATGAGCCATCCGTGGGCAGATATCCCTTTTGCTCCCATTCTGGTACCCTTTGAGCAATACTTTTCCACCTAAGTGGTGAGGGTACAGATTCTTCTTAGCATTTGCTTGTTGTTTCGCACGGAGAGCCTGCATAAATTAATGGGATCATGTTAAGTGAAATTGAACACAAAAACGTCATAAGAAATAAGATTAATTTATGTATGTATGACAATAAAGTGCACCTGGAACTCCGTGTGTGACGCCTCTCAACAATTGTAGCCATTGCTCTTCTGTTTGGCCCTCGTAAACCTCCCATGGTGGTCTCACACCGTCTCTACCATGATCTGGCTCATCGGATCTTCTGGAGTAGGCATCTTGTAGATGAACTTGTCAGCCACTTATTCTTGTTGGTCCCGGAACTGTTTCGACATCGCTGATAGCACATCATTTTAAGTGCGGGATCCACGGAGAAACGAGACTACGTACATGATCATTCAGTTAGTAAGTAACATAAATGTTCTATTATTTCACAAAGATCATAGTAATAATGTAGAGATTTACCTGAAGACGCTGAAACATAGTATCCTTCAATGATTGAGGCACTTGCTTCCAGGTGTGGTTTATGTCGCAATATGACTTCACCAAATGGCTACCGTAAGCTGTGAAGTCATTCTTCCAATTTCCATGGGGCTGGTTGAATTGATTGAAGTCGACCGGTTTTGTAGGAGGGCCCTTGTTAGCCTTCACCCACGTGTGGCACCTCTCTTCTTTCTTCTTCGCCTCTGGTGGCACAACCGACTCCTCTTCGGTCTGCTGTGAAGGGCCAGCCTCAGTCTCGTGTACTGCTAACGGTCCTTCTTTCTTCTTTCCTCTCTCGTGACCCGCTTACTTGGTCTATTCGGCTGTGGCTCAGGTTCTCCAGTCGAGATAAGCCGTCCAATGGGTCATCCATAGGGTGATCATCACTGCAAAAAAAAATCATAAAGCATTTTCATCAGTTAAACTCAATAACATAAATACTATGTGCATAACAATAACAGTTAAGATGATATTACAGTCTACATTCTACTACAACATTACCTGACACGTACAAAACAAAATAATTTCATATTTCTACCCAAACAACCTCATCATGTCTGATCGTGCGTAGAGCAAATCGTTTTCGGTATCATCAATCGAATCCGGTAATCCAGTAGGAAACAAGGATTGTTTCCTCTACATTCCCATTTTCATCGTTATCCTCATTTTCATTTTCCATTACAACCGGCCTTCTTCCTGGAAGAACAACAGACCATCTGCCTTTCGGATCCTCAACATACCACACTGCTCGCAATCCTTTCCCAGAACAAATTGATCATCATTATAACCGTGTAAACCGTGAAAGATCAACCATGGTAAGCCCTCCATCATTTGGTACCCGCGTCGGTTGTCCACCCACTTGCACCGGAACACACAGCAAGGAAAATCAATGTATAGTCTAGTTCACAGATGTCCTCGATGACACCAGAATACAATGATAACTGGTTGAGATCGTTACCGCTGTGGACTCAGTGGCAGCAGCTTCAATTTTTACCCCACTATTCTGGTTATCGATTTGGCATCTTGGCGTGCAGTGTAGTATGTATACCCACTAATATCATACCCCTCAAAAGATGTAATATTAGTTTCAGGTCCGATTGCCAAAATCTGATCTCTTCGCTTACAGCTTCTGGATCTGATGATGCTAATGTCAACACATGATCTTTGAACCATTGGATAAAAACTCGGTTTTGTTCTTTTGTCAGCCAAATGTGGTTTTTCAAAGGATTTTGATGCCTTAACTCAACCATATGGGTTTCCAAATAAGGTTCAACAACCTCAAGATGTTGTAAGACAAACAAATGTGCTTGATGAATAAGTAGACGCGAAACTTGCACGATCTTTCTACCAATAACACCTTTACCCTTAAACCTGCCATAGTGTCGTGGTTTTGGGATACCAATAGACTCTGCCTCACTCAAATAATCGGTCAAAAACTCCGTGACTTCCTCAGTCACTGTTGCTTCAACAATGCTCCCCTCTGGTCGATACCTATTCTTCATTCTACTTTTCAGAATACCCATGTACCGTTCAAAAGGGTACATGTACCGTAAGTATACCGGACCACAGAACTGTATCTCTCGACGATGTGCACAATTAGATGTACCATTATATCAAAGAAAGATGGTGGGAAATACATCTCAAGTTGACATAAAGTGATAACAATTTCACGTTGTAGATCATCTAGAGAGGTTACGTCAATTGCCTTGGAGCACACAGCGTTGAAAAAGAAACATAACCGAGTTAAAGCATTTCTGACATCAGATGGCAATATCCCTCGAATTGCGACCGGAAGAAGATGTAACATCAGTACATGATAATCGTGAGATTTCATGCCTAAAAGTTTTAAATCCTTCATCGATACAATGTTCTTCCAGTTTGAAGAGTATCCAGACGGTACTTTTACCGAGTACAGACATTTGCAGAAACTAATCTTTTCAGCCTTTGAGAGCGTGTAGCATGCAGGAGGTAGGTAGATTCGTTTCCCATTCTCTTGTGGGTGTAACTCCTTTCGTATACCCATGGTTTGCATGTCCTTTCTGATTTTCAATCCGTCTTTTGTTTTGCCGGGTATATTGAGTAAAGTCCCACTCACTGCCTCACCAACGTTCTTCACAATGTGCATGATGTCTAAGCAGTGCCTCACAGAAAGATGACGCCAATAAGGTAGTTCCCAAAAGATAGAACACTTTTTCCAAATGTTTTTCGCCGGTTTTGATGTGTTTCCAAATACATTTACAATGTCCTTAACCTTTTCGTACACTTCCTCAGAGGTCAGAGGTAGACGGGCCACACGAGTTTCGGCTTGACCATTGAACAACTTTCTCTTCGTTACTCGATAAGGGTGATCTTCGGGGAGAAGACGTCGATGACACATATAAACATTCTTCCCACAATGTTTAAACGGTCCGAACAAGTGTCTTCCTCGCATATGGGACATGCAAATGTTCCTTTAACCGTGTAACCGGACAAGTTCCCATACGCAGGGAAGTCATTGACGGTACAGAACAACAAAGCCTTGAGCGTGAAATTCTCTCTTGCATAAGCATCATATACCACGGTCCCCTCATTCCACAATAGCTTCAGATCGTCGATCAGAGGGGCAAGGTACACATCAATGCTATTACCTGGCTGCTTGGGACCAGATATCAGGAGCGATAACATGATGTACTTTCGTTTCATACACAACCATGAGGGCAAATTGTAGATCACTAGCAGAACAGGCCATGTACTGTGTTGACTACTCAATGTGCCGTACGGGTTCATTCCATCAGTACATAACCCAAGCCTCAGATTCCTATCTTCATGTCCGAAATGTTCTTTGAACCGTCTATTGATGTTTCTCCACTGAGGCCCATCTGCTGGATGTCTTAGTTTCTCATCACTCTTTCTACCCTCCGCATGCCATCGTAAGTTCTTTGCATCTTTCGGATTCGCAAACAACCGTTTGAATCTGGGTATAATCGGCAAATACCAAACAAGTTTTGCTGGAGGGCTTTTTTTCTGAACGGAGGAGTACTCACCATCTTTATGCTTATACCGGGACAACGAACATTTCGGGCAATTGTCCAGATGTTCGTATTCACCCCTGTACAACACACAGTTGTTTGGACACGCGTGAATTTTTTTGTACTCTACTCCCATTGGACACACCCATTTCTTTGCCTCATACGTGGTCGTAGGGAGACCGTTCTCATCCGGTAGCATATCATGAATCAGCTCGAGGAATGTCGTGAAACCTTTGTCACTCAATCCATATCTTCCCTTCAGGTTGAACAAATTCAATATAGCTGTCAATTTCGTGTACTTAGTGCAAGTAGGATACAACGCCGTTTTGGATGCGTCCAACAACCTTTGATACTCATCCGGCCGGTCGACAAAGTTATCCTCAACGTTACCAAGCATCTCGTCAATTTGTTCATCATGATAAGTCGACTCACTGTCAACATTGACTCCGGAAGCGCTTGGGAGTTCTGACTCGTTAGTAGTATCGAATGTCTGCTCGGTTCTTGAGTTACACCGATCGTGACTGTAGGAAGATGAAGCATTATCTTCAACACGTTCTCCATGAAAAATCCATTTTGTATAATGTGGCATGAAACCACGGGTCTTCACATGGAGTTGTACGAGGTTGATGCTTGAATAATGTCTAACCACACCACAATCAACACAAGGACATGGAATTTTCTCCGCCTTTGTCCTGTCCTTGTGTTGCACTGCAGCTTTGCAAAACTCTTTCAGCATTTTGTCAAAATGTTCGCCTCTATCACCATACATCCAGTCACGCTCCATACTACATGTGCAACAGATCACAGGTGTGAGTTAGATCCTTTGTAGAATATGGCCTGTATTAAGTTGCACTTGTTTATTTCCTAATGGAGCATGACTGGGATGATTGTCAATTAGTCTAGCCTAACTCTAAGGTTGCAAACACAAAATAAACTACCATTTTAAATTTAAGAAATTGTTGCACTTCTAAAACAGAAACCGGTGTTTAAAACAATATTACGAATACTTTTTCTACAAAAAATTTGGCATGACCTTTGCATAATTGTACACATCCCGTGCTTATTATTCAACACTCACCAAAGTCATCACAACCACAAACATTCCAACAATGGCAGCAACCAACAATTAAAATAAATCAATTCTTTACTAGCTAACTGAAAACCAATTGCAAATTCAGATCATCAAATCAAAGCTTTCAATTCTCCACTGTATAAGTTCAAACCGGTTTACAGATTAACAAAGAATCGAGAGTTAGAATACGTACTTGTTTTTTAAGGATTTATGGACAGGGGAGACTGGTGCCTGAGAGGTAGGCTTCTGTGCGAGAGATGCAACAATACCACTTCTGATATGTCTCTGCAAGGGAGCAACAAAAAATAAATTAAAAAAGAAATGCATCAACAAATAGGGAATGAAGCTAAATTATGTACTAGCACTTATATTTAAATACATAATTGCATTTATTAAACAAAAAATAAGGTTTAGTTACTTACTTGTGCACAGAGGAGGAAAGAGGAACAGTAATGGAAGAAGGCGGGAAACAAGAGAGTGAATCACGGACCTGATAAAAAAAATTAGATATTGTTAGACATATACACATACATCAAACAATATTAATTACGAAGAGATTTAAAAAAAAAAACGGCATGACTTTTGCATAATTTTACCTATCCCATGCTTATTATTAAGCATTCACCAACCATTCATCAACACAAATTTCCATCACAAATCAAACTAATACCAACTTTATCCATCAAACCAAATTTTAATAATTTGTGGAAATCAAATACAAAGTAAAATAAAGACACAACTATGCCTATTATTAAGCATTCACCAATTATTCAACAACACAAATTTCAATCATAAACCAAACTAATATATACCAAATTCATTCATCAAACGAAATTCCAATAATTTGTGGAAATCAAATACAAAGTACAAAAGAGAAAAATGATACGTTAGATTATATTACCGGTTCGAAAATGAATTGCTCTCCGCTCCGCTTTCAATCTACCATCAAATGGTAAAGAAGCTCCTTAAGTATTTATCTGTAGAGACACAAAAGAGAAAAATGATAAGTTAGATTATATTACAGTGAGTGAAGAGAATGAAGAGAATGAAGAATTAAATTAAAAAAAATACCGGTTCATAAATGAATTGTTTTCAGCCCCTCTTCTCAATCGGGCGTGCGAGACTTGTGTAGCAACACCAATCTCTACAGAGGCAACGCATAAAGATTGAACAACATTCAGATCAATTAGAATTTTATATTAAACTTAACGACTATACAATACTCATATATATATATATATATATAAATACATTCTCACACCTCTACTTCAAACCGCTACTAAAACGGCTAATACCTCACCTACTACAATATTTTTCTACTATGACTGCTTGTTCACGCTCTTATTCAATTATACACTACGAAACGTTCTACTCTTTTTCTACACTTACATTACATCTTTCATGTGCTGCACATAAAATTACCACTTAACACTTCACAGAAATCAACTTAACGCATACATAGGAAATTTTCACCCCTTACACACACTTGTCTATTACTACGCTAACACTTTTACTACGAATTTAACTTCTTACACTACTTCAGGGTCTTCCACTCTTTTTTACTAGCACTTTTTCTACTTATCATTTCTACACTTTTTTACTACTTTTATCTACTATAATCATCATTCTGCTCACTCATTACTTTATACACTCTTTCTTCTTTACTATTTCTTTCTTCTAAACTCACTACAAAATTTGATTATTTTTACTTTGCGTTTACAACTTTCATATTCACTTGCTCACACAAGCAACTACTTTCAACACATACACACACGCATTCTTCACTTCACCTACTATTACAGACAACTAATAACTAACTTTTTATCTTTGTATTTCACTTATCGTCATATACACAAATAACACAATAATATTTTATACTATGACACAACCAGACATCATACTACACGCGACACATCTATAATCATTACTCGTTGCTAATTTAATATCATGTTTTCATTGCACTATACATATACATTTCATAACACTTTCTCTAATCTCCACACACGAATACTTTTAAATATATAAGAAACAAACTACTCATACTTAATGCTCATCTTAATTAACAACATATCTTTTACTCGCAATCACTATACTTATATTTATTGCACATATTACAACACTCATTATACGTTTATAAGCTTAATAAATCTAGCCCAAAAAAGCTAACCTAACTATACTTAAAAGAAGGGCCAAAAACAGCACAAAAATTCACTCGGACATTTCGTCGAACACCTTGTGTGCATACATAAATTTAATAGTTTAACAACCAAATCTTGCAAAAATTTCACACACACAATAAATATCATCATGCACAATCATAATGTGACAACAATCTATCAGTTTTAACAACAAATTAACAATTAAATAAACAAAATCGAAAACAAAGTTAGGGTTGCTCACCTCTGTTCGCCTCTGTTAAATGGCGGAATGAGGGCGGCGACGCCACACGAAGACCACCACCGACGCGACGGCGGACACGACGACAGCGAGAGGAGGAGGAGGGCGGCCGGAATACGGCTGTGGTGGCGGTGTTGGTCGCAATCGCCGTGAACAGAGAGAGGAGAAGAGGGGTAATTAGCCTAATGAAATCGTAATTGTTTCGAAACGGGGTTGGGGGGTTAATAAAAAGGACCTATTTCGGCGGTTCCTTGTTATGAACCGCCGAAATAGGCCCTTTTTAATTATTAAAAAATTAAAGAGACCTATTTCGGCGGTTCCTAACAAAGAACCGCCGAAATAGATCATTAAATTTTAAAAAAAAGAAAAATAGAAACACCTATTTCGGCGGTTTCGTGTAAGGAACCGCCGAAATAGGTCTCTTTAATTTTTTTTATTATTAAAAAGGGCCTATTTCGGCGGTTCATATCTAGGAACCGCCGAAATAGACCCCTTCTTTACATACGGTATACATCTCGGGCCCCTATTACGGCGGTTTTATCTACAACCGCCGAAATAGGGGCGCCGAAATAGACGTTTTTTGTACTAGTGGTAATTTTGAAGTTTGAAACAGTTTGAGGAAGTTGGAAAGCTTAACCGGGTGAAGGCTGATTCAAAAGAAGAAAGTAATTTAGAATAACGGATCCAAAGATTTAATGGGGAGTAATGAATCGCTGAAGGATAGACAAAGGAAATTCAAAGGTAATTATGGCAATTAAGGCATGAAGGAAGTTTAATTTAGTAATGGAAGGAAGAGATTGTAATTCTATTTGAATATTGAATCTAAAGTCTTATTTAATAGAGTTGAGTTTTGTAAAATATGAAAAAGAATGCCAAAGTCAAAAATAAGTCCAAGGTTATAATGACAATTAAGGTTTAAAGAGGATTTGATTCGGCAAAAGGGGTAGGGAACTTGAATATTGATCTTCCTAGATTTATTAAGAGAAAGAAGGTGTTTGAAAACAATTAAAAGAAGACCAACGATCAAAATATGACTTTAAGACCATTAATGACATTTTTTTATGTTTTAAGGCATTAAGGAGGATGTATTTATTAAATGTTGAGTGGAAAATCTGTTCAAATGGATGATCTAATCTGGATTGAGAGTAAATAAATACTTCCAGAACATTAGTAACTATAACCAAGAATAAAAACTTATATTTAAGGACGCAAAGTAACTTTTTGTGCTTTTTGGTAATTTAGCCCGAATCGAGAAATTGAACCCCTAAACCCTAAACCCATAACAATTTTCATCACACAATTCCATATCAGTATTACTTTACCTTTGCCATGCCAATCCATCACTTACACTTTTGAATCATAAGAACCAAAGCACTAGCACATCAGTGTCAAAATATCATAGCAAATAAAACGCATAATTCAACACATTTATAGGAAGCATGGTTGTTCCCAATATATGCTACATATAATTTATATAAATATTAATATATTATCTATAATTAAATAAGTATTAAGACTTCTCTTTTTAGAACCAAACAATAGCAGAAGCAATCATTGAAAATTCTATTCCGTGTTTATAATAATTTATTTTGAAGAAATAATTTAAATTGATGGAAAATAATAATTAAAAAATATATGGTAAAATTATGGTACTTATTTGGTATAAATTATGGTTTTTAATTGGTATAAATTGATAGAAAAATTGGTATAAATTATTATTTTTGAATACAATATTCTTTTTATGGCACTAAAAAATTTTAAAAAATGAATTTTTTTAGTTTTTTGATTTTTTTCAATATTTATAATTTTTTTAATTATATTAAATTTTTGATTTTTTGATTTTTTAATTTATTATATTTTGTTATTTTTGTGAATTTTTTAGCACTTAGGGGCATATTGTGAACTTTAAAAGTATTTTGTTAACTAGTAGGGATATTTTTGTCTTTTTCAATCTTATAGTGGCATTTCATTGACTTTTACGAAATATAGTGACATTTTGTGACTTTTTTTAGTGACATTTCATGAATTAGCCAAAAATACATTTCATGAAATTTCACTTTTTAGCGAAAACCAAAAAGTTGACTGCACACAGACCAATATGAAGTAAGTAGGGACCTCTTCTTTTCCTTCTTAATATAATTTCAACTATGCATCTAAAACTGTTTTTTCTTGCCAATGGCGCAAGACAGTGTACATGTTCATAAATTCATTTTCCTGATGTAGGATAGATTGAGAATCCAACCTTTTTTAATCACTGTCCTCACCGCCGTTCTCGTGATACAGACGATGATCATTCTCCTTGTCGACCCCTCCTTGTCAGTTCTTTCGGCAGTTTTCAGGTCCTTTTCCAAAGTACAATAAATTAACTCGAGCTAGCTCGTTAGACACGAAAAAGAAAAGGTAAAACGAATGTATATCCATCCACAAGGAGGAAACGTAACAGAAGATCTATATTTATTATTTTATCTTATACTATCTTTTGGTCCACGCAACTAGTGGAAAGGGACCAAGTTTTGCTTTGTGCGCTTCATCTATCATCTTTTCCTTTACAAGCAAATACCTCCTTAGTTACAAGTGCAAAACAAAACACAAAAATTCCTTATTACTCTCAGCTAGTTGATAGTACTCTCGCTCCATTCTTCCGTCGTTTTTCTATCCCTCCGGCCTCCACCTAGCTATCCTTTTTCTCCCTTCGTGCATTCATACATACTTAAATTCCTAACTAGCTCCCCATAAACATTTGTTTGTATTCCTTTGATTTGAATTGCTCACTTTTATACTAGCAATTTGACATTAAATTAATCATGGCGACAGTAGCCACAAGCGGCAACCCCCGCACTATCGAGTTGAACATATCGATGCCAACCTGCCAGTACTGGAGATACACCCGGGAAAGAGAGAGACTCGCAGGAGGCTTAAGCACAACTCCAATAATGGGAATTAGAAGGCTCCCCAAAACAATAACCATACCCAACAGTAGTATCCACTTATGCAAAAGAGCCGTTGGGGTGATCAGGGCTGTCATAAGCCGCAACGGATCTGACAGAACGGTAAATTCCCCTCCTCCGCCATCTACTAATATGCCTCCTATCCAAAATCTAAAACAGGAGATCAACGCTGTAGTCGACGTTCATGGAGGTGACAGGAGGCCTGCTACTACCAAGTCCATCAAATCTCGGAAAGATGATCACATGCTAGTTACGGCTACTTTGGTGATCAGGAATAAGTACTCTGGAGGCAACCTCTCGGATAAAGTTGACAGTTTGGTGTCCTTCTTTGTTGATGGCATTGGAATTGGGATTGGGGAGAGTGTCTTTCTTCGGCTTGTCAGTGAACAAATAGACCCGGGTCAGTTAATTAGTCTTTTGTTTCTTGATCTGGAATCTTTCCTTGAGTTACATAAGTATTAGTTTTGGTCTATCGAGAATTTATTCTGGGTGGGAGTCGGGTCGGATGCAATACATAAAAGGCATGTCACGTGTCATAATAGAACTTTTTAATGAGATATAGTGGTTAAAAATTTTTTTATGTCATTTTAGAAAATAATCAATATTATAAATCTTATGATCAGTATAATATAGTGTCTTACTTAAAACTATTGCATGATACGCTTCCTTATGGATTGTTATATGTTTAGAAAAACTGACATCATCATGAGCATTACTTCTTGGATTGTTAAACGCTTAGGAAAAGTTTTGGAATCACTTAGAATAATTTTTACAATAAATTTACAATAAGGTAGAGTTCGTTAATCATATATAAAAATATATTATATAATTTAATTAAATTACACTTAAACACAATATATTCCATGGAAATTGAAACTTTATCAAAACCAAACCTGATTATTATTTCAAATTTATATTATAATTCAAAATTATTTGTAGTATATTTCAAAATAAATATGTTTGTATAAATATATAGATTGGTTAATTAATAAAAAGAATATGTACGGGTGTACTTAAGTTTAAGTATACATATGTATTTGCTAATAATATAAAAAAAATTAATGGTGTATTAAAAAATTTTAAAACTTTATTTAAGTATAATAATGTGTAGTATTATTTAATATAATTAATTGCTTTACATGCTTGTGTCCAAGCGTTCATCACAATACTATTTTAGTGAGTCCACTACCTCTACGTATTTCCATATCATCGTTTCCCTTTTTAATGTATATTTATAGTGAATTATCGTAGTTTACTTAATCTCTCTTTTACAACTAATTTTACATTTTTTAAAATTTAAACCTTAAAAAGCTGTTGATCCCTAATTACCTGGGTAAGTTTATAGCTGATATTAAAATATAAAACAATTATGAAGAAAATGACAATTTATAGAATAGTGGTACATTATAACCGATATTTAGATACCTAAACTAAAAAGAGCTACTCATTTTTATGACCTGTCTATCTTTGTACGGAAGGATCGAGGTTTATCCATTTGGTTATTTTAACAAAAATTGATTTAACTTGAAATCGAATTAGCTGAAAATTGTAAATTTTGTACAATTAATAACTAAAAATGAAAATGATTTCAGTTATAATAAATATTTATATATTTAATTTAGCCATGACTAATTTTTTTAAAAAATATTTTGATATTTCCATTAATCAAAATTTTTTAGTCTATAATTGAACAAATTGAATTTTAATTAAGAATTTTTTTTAAAAAGAGTATTAAAATCGATTAAAAAACTTAAAAATTAAATTGATTTTCAGTTATAAAGAATTAACCTATGAACACCCCTCATCGAAGAAACCTTCCCTACAATAAATATCCAGTTGAATATTAGGAGTAATAATGTGCATTTCCAAAAAAAATAAACATCGAGACTTATTGTTTAATGTCCGTTGCATAATTATGTCACGTGACTAGGGTTTTGGTTACAGAGCGGAGACCTGGCGTTAGCGTTAGGTATAGTGTGTTTTTGCCACGTGTCAACAATCTATCAGAGAAGAAAATGAGGAAAAAAAGTAGAAAAACATAAGTATTATGGTTTTGTTATTAGGAGAGAGAAATTACATTTTTTTTAAATGTTATAACTTACAAAATATAAATGCAAAAAAATAAAAAAATTATATCATTATTCATCATAATTCGTGTTTTTCAAAATAAAATGCATCATGGATATATCTTGGTAAACTTAAAATTTTATGTGTTTAGAATAAGTATATATTACGTATTTTAAAGGAATTTTATTCATTAACAAAATGAATCTTCTTCAATAATAAAATGATCCTTATTCATTCATAAAAATGAATCTTCTTAAAGATTTACTTTTCCTAAAATTAAAATTTACCTTTAGAAAAAAAGGATTCACATTATTTAAAGTGAAAGGTTCACTTTTCTCAAATATAAGATTCATTTTCTTGAACATTTGATTAAATTTTCTTCAACGAAATATTCACTTACAAATAAATGAGAGGTTCTTAATGTTCTCGCATAAGTTTGTGGTAAGATTAACTTTGCTTAAACATTTGTTTCACTCTTTTTAAACAAAAGAATTCACTTTTCTTAAACGAATGATTCATATTGTTCTCACATAAGTTTGTAGTAAGATTCATTTTTCTGAAACATAAAATTCACTTTTGGTAAATAAAAGATTCATTTTTCCGACCCAAAAAAATAAAAGATTCATTTTATTTAAACATGTGATTCACTTTTTTAAACGAAATATTCACTTTTCAATAAACCCATAACTACAAACTCTAAGCTAAAAAACGTCGAAGAAAGTTTTAGGGTTTGTAGTGCAGGGTTTAAGTACAATTTTTAACAACTTTTGATTCACTTTTTTTTTAAACCTCTTATTCACTTTAGTTAAACAATATCTGTTTACGAAATTCTCTTTTCTTAAACCTTTGATTTACTTTTTAAAGAACCTCTATTGACTTATCAATATATGAAAGATTCATATTACTCTCGCATATATAAGATTTACTTTCTTAGCTAAAGATTCACTTTTAAAAACACAAAGGATTCACATTGCTTAATGTGAATGGTTCATTTTTCTTAAACATAAGATTCAAATTTCTTAGACAAGAGATTTACTTTTCAAAAACGAAAGGTTAAACGTGTTTTTATTAGGTCCCACGGGTCAACGTCGAGGTTCACCGACTTGTTAAAGTCTATTAATGTGGTTCGGTTATTAACAACCACTTAAGAAAAATGTAACCCTGACCTCACACATAACCCTATGACACCTAACACTAGATGGTAAGTGAAATAAGTGAATAATATTTCTAATAAACTAGAACATTTTAAAATTTCAAAAAAAAAAAAGACAAAAGTGGTAAGTGAATAATACGATCGTATCGTGTTATTGATCTAACTCCTCCTAGCTAGTCTCTTTGGACCTGCTCTAATTTGTTTCGGTAAAAAAAATAGAAGAAAATACGTTTCGAGTAATATCATAAATTCGATTTGTTCTTCGACAAAAAGAAAAAACTTAACATCTGATTGATTGGATTTGGAGCAAAGAATAAAGGTAGACAGAAGGTAAGATTCGAACGAGTTAGGTAGTGTACCTTCTTTTTCAATCAGTTGATCATGGTCTGTCCGGATATTGATATTTCATGCCGTCAAATTTGCAGTTACCAAGGGAGGGAAGGTTGTGGAGTCCTCTGTGAAGAAGGAGAGAGCAACTCCGTCATTAGACCAATCCAGTTGTACTGTCAAATACTTTGCCGAATTCTCGATCCCGAGGGACTTTGGCAGCCCAGGAGCTCTTCTCATTACCAATAACCACAGAAGGGAATTCTACTTGGTGGAGATCGTATTAGACAACTTCGAAGGAAATTCCATTGTCTTTACGGCGAATTCATGGATCCAACCAACTAGTGTCTACCACGACAGCAGGATTATCTTTAGAAACCGGGTAGACATCCACAATTTTGACTTCTCGACATGGTATTAACTTATCCGTTGACTGGCACCAGGAACATCTTCTAATGCATGTCTGTTTGTAATCTGACCTTAATTAGGCGTACTTACCATCACAAACACCATCTGGGATTAGAGCTCTTCGATGTGAGGACTTGCACTGTATTAGGGGGAATGGGCAGGGCCAAAGGAAGTTACATGAAAGAGTTTACGATTATGCTTCCTACAATGACTTGGGCGATCCCAATGAGGATCTTAATCTAACCAGACCAGTTTTGGCAGGTCAGCAAAGGCCTTATCCCAGACGTTGTCGAACTGGTCGGCCTGCAAATAAATTTGGTAACGACACAAATTAAAAGCTTTTTTCTTTTGTGCTCGAAGTAACCCTTTATATATGTCTTTTAACTGATTAAAGTCAAACTCATAGTTTGGTAATGCTGTTTTCCGGATTGGTTGTCTGTTTTAATAGATCCGGAAAGCGAGAGCAGAGTTGAAATACCAGACCGTTACTATATACCTCGGGATGAAGATTTTGAGGAGGTAAAGCATGCTACTTTCTCTGCTGGAAGGAGGAAAGGCATGTTACACAGCTTCATACCTCAGATTGCAGCTAAATTATCAAATGCAGATATCCCTTTCAAGTCTTTTGCTGACATTGACAAGCTGTATAGTGAAGAAGGGTCTATTTCTGAAGAACAAGGCCATGAGAACCCTTTAAAGGATAAACTTTTGAATGTTTTGGTAAATGTCACCAATAAACTTCCCAAGTACGGTGTTCCTGCCATTGTCCAGAGTATGTAATCACTTTGCGTGCCTTATATTTCAATATTCTGAAACCGGTCAGTCACCTGTTTGGACTTTGTAATTAGATCTTCCAATAGTTTTGCAGTTTTCATGGCTTAATTAGTAGCATATTGGTGTCGGGTTCCCAGGGGACAAACTTGCATGGATGCGTGACGGTGAGTTTGCTCGCCAAGCTCTGGCTGGACTCAACCCTGTAACCATTGAACTCCTAAAGGTAAATGTAGCATCAGAACTAAATTACATCCGTGATCATTTGTTTCACTGTCAACCTTTCACAAAGAATGTGATGTAAATTTAACTAGGAATTTTGATTCTATATTTTGAATTCTTATTACAGGGGTTACCAATTTTGAGCAATCTAGACGAAACTGTCCATGGCTGCAGAGAATCTGCAATTACAAAAGAAGTTCTCGAAAGGGAACTCTCTGGCGTGACAGTTGAAGAGGTATTAAGAACGAGCATTTCTCTTCTATTGCGCGCTTCACTTTTAAACCAAGCATTTACAATAAAAGACTCTTCATTTGCTCTGCTCCTAATTAATTCCCTGTTGCTTGTAGGCCATTAGCAATAAAAGATTGTTCATGATCGATTACCATGATCTCCTCCTTCCTTTTGTCAACAAGATCAACTCCTGTCAAAACAGAAAATGCTATGCTTCTAGGACGATTTTCTACCTCTCCGACTCTGGAATTCTAAATCCCATCCTGATTGAGCTCTCTCTTCCTCCGACCTCAGATGATGCAGATGCTACTTTTTGTCATGTCTACACCCCTGGCCCTTCAGCAACTGAGCATTGGCTATGGAATTTGGCCAAAGCACATGTTTGTGCTATTGACAGTGGAGTTCATCAACTTGCTCATCACTGGTCAGTCGGTTGAGGCAGATAGAGGCCTAGTTTATGTTTCTTTTAGTCAAAAAAGTTAAATAAATAGTAAACTCAATCTGAAATTATGCGTTTATTCCTCCAGGCTAAGAACTCATGCTTGCGTGGAGCCATATATAATTGCTACTCATAGGTGTCTGAGCTCGATGCATCCTATTTACAAGCTACTTCATCCTCACCTGCGATATACCATGGAGATCAACGCACTTGCA
Source organism: Limonium bicolor (assembly GCA_023374045.1). Taxonomy (NCBI): domain Eukaryota; kingdom Viridiplantae; phylum Streptophyta; class Magnoliopsida; order Caryophyllales; family Plumbaginaceae; genus Limonium; species Limonium bicolor. The sequence continues at coordinate 220,407,555 of CM041780.1, read as the reverse complement.
AGGCAGAGATTGATCAACGGCGGTGGGATAATAGAATATTGTTTCACTCCAGGAAAATATGCTATGGAAATCAGCTCCGCGGCTTATAAGAGCCTGTGGCGGTTTGACATGGAGGCACTGCCGGCTGATTTAATTCGCAGGTGGGTTTACTTCTAGTTTCTTGTTTGGTTATTGCCTTATTTCTAAAAGATGCTCTTTCTTTCCGGTGGATCACCAATACTATTTAAGTGGCATTCTGCACGCAGGGGAATGGCTGAGAAAGACCCTTTATCTCCATTCGGTATAAGGCTTGTAATTGAAGACTACCCATATGCGGCTGATGGACTTCTAATCTGGTCAGCCTTGAAAGAATGGGTTGAATCTTACGTTTCTCACTTCTACACTGACGACACCGCTGTATCATCAGATGTCGAACTGCAAGAATGGTGGGGAGAGATCAAGAACAGAGGTCATGCAGATAAAAAAGATGAGCCATGGTGGCCAATACTTGATACAAGACAAAATCTGACCTTTGTACTTACAACCATGATCTGGACTGCTTCTGCGCAGCATGCAGCATTGAACTTTGGGCAGTACCCTTACGGAGGATATGTTCTTGGTCGGCCTGCCCTCATGAGAGAGCTTATACCTCATAGGGGTGAACCCGCCGTATTCGAAAAGTTTCTCCTAAATCCCCAACTGACATTCTTGTCTTCACTACCTAGTCAACTCCAAGCCACAAAGCTGATGGCGGTTCAAGAGAGTTTGTCAACCCATTCCCCTGATGAGGAGTATCTGGGTGGTCAAGTCAGCTGTTATCGAATTGACGATAACCAAGTCTTGCGGATGTTTGATAGATTCTCGCGCAAGATTAAGGAGGTCGAGGAGGTTATAAATCAGAGGAACAGGGATCCGCAAAATGTTAACAGAAATGGAGCTGGTATACATCCTTATGAGTTGCTATTGCCCTCCTCCGGGCCCGGAGTTACTGCACGGGGAATCCCCAACAGCGCGTCAATATGATGTACCTAAGTTCGGTGTAGCTAGTTAAAACTATAAACTTTTTTTTACTTCTTTGTATAACACGTCTACACTTCAATTTTAAAGTGATGATGTAATATATATAGTTTCCTGCAGATTAATGGTGGCGATCGGTTCCGAATAGAACCGGAACCGCCGGGTAGATACGGAACCGATCGGAACCGCAACCGGTCGGAACCGGTTCGGAACTGCAACCGGTCGGAACCGGTTCGGAACTGCAACCGGTCGGAACCGGTCCGGAACTGATTCGGAATCGAAACCACGGTCATACGAAGCGAATAGGAATACACATTTTGGGATTCGGGACCGAACCGGGCCCGAACCGATAGAAGAACTGGTTGGAACCGCCCTTGGATTTGGAACCGCAAAACTGAAACCGCCCCGGAACGATCAAACTAGCTGTTGGTCAAACATCAAAACGATGACATTTTGACCCAAAGGCGTGCACTCTTTTAAGAACTGGTCGGAAACACCCTGGAACCGGTCAGAACCGCCCCGAAACCGGTCGTAACTGCTCTGGAACCATGCCGGAACCGAAACCGAAATCGGAACCACTCCGGAACTGGTTTTTTGAGCAAATCTGAAGCGAATACAGTTTTTGGAATCGGAACCTCCCAGGACCGGTTCTGAATCCGAAATACTCTCATAACCGAAACCTGCGGAACCAGAACCGTGGCCACCACTACTGCCGATGGTACTGTTGGATTTCTCGAGCATCTGGTGTGAATTATTTTTCTTCTTTTTCTTGTTACAAAGAAGGAGCAATGGACTACTCATTCACCTGCAATTGCAAAGATGCACAGAAACGACACCCAAAAGCCGTCCCATGTCCCTGAGACCTTCTTAGAAATGGTGGAATCAGGCGTGAATCAGTCAAGAAAGAAACAAGACAGAGAGTGGAAACGAGAGAGAAACTTTTCATTGATGTAAACCCTAGAATGGGGGAAACAAAATCACTGTAGTAGTTTGACCAGTAGAAGACAAAGGGAGACAAATACAAAAGTAGCCACTAGTGTTGCAGTGTTTCACACTCACAAACAAACTAAACAGCAGCACTTGACTTCAACTCAAACAACACATACTTAATATGCCAACAAACTAACTTATAATAACTTATAAACTATAACATAACTTATAATTTATAACAGCCCCCCGCAAACTCACCATTTAACTTCAGAATGCATAATTCTCATGCATTTCGAAAGATCTGAGTACACCATCCCAGGCCGCACTTTAGTGAAGGCATCTGCTAACTGATGATGGCAAGACACAAACTGAATGTGTATCAACCCTTCCTGGAGCTTTTGCCACACAAAGCGTGCATCAACCTCAACGTGCTTTATGCGTTCATGCCAAGGGTGGTTTTTTGCATGTCCACCTAGTGACATGGAATAGGGCCCCAAATTTTATGGGGCCCCAAATTTCTTGGGACCTATTTTTTAAAATAATGTAAATTATCTTGTAGTTTATGTAATTAAATGACTATGAAAATTTATGACATATTCAATAATACAGATAAATAACAGCTGATTAAACTTAATAATATTAAGTTTTCTAGAAGACAAATAAATAAATAAATAAAATTATCAGTGAAACTGTTTGTATCCTTATACTATTTTAAAAAATACAAATATATTAATTTCCCTTCTTTTTCTATGTTTTCAATGACAATCTCTTCAAGTACTTTCTTCTATTCTATTAAGTACTAACACTTATTTCTTAAAAGATTTTGTTGTAAATAATGCTAGCAGAATCACTATTTTTAAGTGATTATTCAATAATGAGTAGCTTCTTTTTGTTTGTATGTATTGTCATTTTTTGACATTTTATCTTATTACATAACTTAAAATAGAATTATATTATGATACAGCTAAATTAATATTTTTATATTTTATATTTAAATTTAATTTATATAGGGTCCCATTAAAATATATAGCATCGGGCCTCACAATTTACCGAGCCGCCTCTGGTTCATGCATCACGGGGTTTCTGGCAATGTAGATTGCAGACTGGCTGTCGGATTTGACTGGAATGGGCTCGATCCCCTCTACTCCGAGTTCTACTAACAACCTTGTAATCCAACTCAATTCGGCTATGACATGCGGCATTGACCGATATTCCGCTTCAGCAGAAGATAGAGCCACTGTGGTTTGTTTTGGACTTCCAAGATAAGGGGCATCCTCCTAGTTGTATGAAGTAACCGCTAATTGACCTCCTAGTGTTGGGACAAGTGGCCCAATCTGCATCACAATAAGCTAGAAGGTCAAAATTCAAATCCTAATTAAAGAACAGTCCATAACCAAGTGTGCGATTTATATATTTAAAGTATGAATTGTTGCATTATAATGTAAATTAGTGGGACTATTTAAAAACTGACTGAGCACCTGAATTGAAAAAAATAAGATCTGGTCTACTATGTGATAGAAAACTAATCTTGCCAACAAGTTTTCTGTAGATAGAAGGATCTGGAAGAGGTTTCCATTGCTTCCTAATTAACTTAGTGTTTAACTCTAAAGGACCAGCCACTGTCTTCTCCTCGTGACAGCCAAATTCTCTCACTAGTTTCTCAGCATAAGTTTTCTGTGTCAATACTAGACCCCGAGAGGTGTAAACAAATTCCATCCCAAGGAATGCACTTAATAGCCCTAAGTCTTTAATTTGAAACATATCATTGAGAGAATTTTCACTTGTTCAATAGAGATAAGGTCATCACTTGTCAACAATATATCATCAACATATACAGCTAAGAAAGAAATTTTATATGCTGCTCTTCTCATATTTTTGTTGATCTTTCCACCAAGAATCAAAATGTTCTTTTTGTTGTTGGCGCTTGGGTTTATTGTTGGATTTGGAAATGTTTTTTGGAATATCGAATTTACCTTTATGCCACTTGGGCTTGGATTGAGTGGATCCAATTCCAGATCATAGATTGACAATTTTTTCAGAAAGTTTTTCTACTTTATTTCAAGGATCATCACGATCTGGACTAACTTCCTTGATTTTGGTGTTGGTCCACTCAAGCAATTCTGATGGAGTGACCTGTTTGATGAAATTGACTGGTTTGAGAGAGAGTGCATGTTCCTTTTCTTTCAGTTTTTGAGTGAGTTGCTCAACAGAAGTGTTTAGAGAGATAACTTGAGATTCTGAACTATTTAACTCATTCTGCAAAGAATCACACTTGTCAGCGAAAACAGTGAGATCCCTTTTGAGAGAGTCAATCTGTGTGAGCGACTCTTCTTGTTCCCTTTGGTTAGATTCAGCAAGACTCTTGGTTTTGTTGAGCTCCTTTTTAAGGGAGTCAACATAATGCCGAGAGTCTTGCAGATCCAATCTAGTGAGCAGGAAATAGTCTTATGCTCCTCAGCTTCATCTCTCAGAGCATACATAAGACTTTTTGAGACCTCAATTTCCTCAGTTAACTCAAAGATTTTTCTGTTAAGATAAACTTTAAGAGAGTTAGTCTCATAAACCATTTTAGCAATCAAAGTCATAAAACCCATAGGAGATATATGATAAAGGTCTGTCTCTAAATGAGATCTCGTTACCTCGTTGTCGGGAATAATGGAATGAGTGTGTTCATGTGCCATGTCTTCTTGATTGGAATGTCAGCTAAACGAGGCTCTGACACCATGTGTAGGATCGGACAACTGACTCAAACCAACTCAAGGTGTGAGTCTGTGAGATGGTTTGACTCAATCAAACTAAGTATACGGAAGCACTGATGATATGGAAACACTAAGTTGGTATTGATATTATGCGATAAGTACTTCAATTCCTTTAAAGTTTGAAAATAAATCTCAAGAACTACTTGGTACAAATTGTTGCCTAAAGATAATGTTTAGAATAAATCTTAAGTCTAGAAATTATTAGGCTAACAAGAACTAGTAGCATATTAGAAAAGATCAGCATCCAAACCTGTAAACCACACTAAAACTCTATGTTAACTTTAGAAAGAAAATATCTAAACTTAAAACCTTACGGGAAGTGCCTGGTGCGACGAACTCCTAGGCTGAAAGTAGTGGGGGTGCACACCCACTTCTGGAAGTCTAGGGGCTAGACAAGCCTTGTCATCTAACCGGAAATAATCTTCTATGGAAGTGATGGAATGCGTTGAAGCTTGGTTTTAAAATGCGTGATGCGCTCCGATGCGATTAGGCTCCAAAAGTGATGCGTGATGCGCGAGGCGTCGATTACTATTGACAATGTTGTAGAGACTAGGTTGAAAGAGCGTTACGGTTACTATTGTGTGGTTGAATCGATACTTCATCGATTACTGTTGTGCTCCCAGCCACTCCCCGTATGGGGGCATTGCAAATAAAACGAGATGTTGACGTTCAACAAATGATTGAACGTTTCGTGTGTAATCAACAATTTTATACTCGATTAGAATTCTACGTGGTATATGCATTCAGGGAAGTAACCCACCACCACCACCACCACTAACGAGCATAGCTGTAACACCCCATCTCTAAATACAATGATCGTCGCCCTAAGTCCATCTCGTACATTAACAACGCAACGGAAAAGTTCTACTAAATTGCTGTTACCGCCGAACTAGGCCTATTCTCTTAACAAGTCATGGTCTGACTAACCGGATAATTACTCGAGCATCTAAAACATTACAATTCATAAATCATAACTTATACCGAGTATCTCATATCCTAATACATCATACTAACATCTCATCAATATACTAAACGAGTGTACATGCACAACTCGTGTAACAAATGTAAAAGCAACCCGGAGTACTCTACCCGCTCCTACTCTCAGGTTGAGTCTTCGTCTGATACCTACCTGCAAAGTTTAAATCACAGGCCCCAAGGGGCTCAGCACATGGCTGGTACAGAAAACGTGCAACCCACAAGCTAGCAGGGTTACACACGACTACTTTGTCGCATACATGCAATTGTTTATTCATACAAATGATAATAAGAAGTACGATAACAAGCAACACATTTATGTGAAACATTCACAGCTCAAATAAATTGAACGTCGTAATGGACGCCCATTAATGAGTAAGTTAGATTCCTAACTCCTGAGGCCTGAGAATTGTTTAGTTCTCGTGTTTGACCATACCTTGTAAGTGTCAACCATTCTCCTAATAGAACTGGTTGTTCTCTAACTGAATTGTTTATTTTTGTCGGGTCAAGGTAATCCTAGCCAATGAGTTATTAGCTCCATTGGGTTAATAAACACAAATTCTTAAGTTATGAGGGGTGTAGGCTTGACCCTCCCGCGCCTCCTGAATTTGCCTCCCACCTCGAACTGTTCACTCGAGCTGGTCGGGTCTGTTTGTCGACCCTAGGCGACAAGTCATAGACGAGCCATATGCGGAAGACAGATCTGATACAGATGCCGACCTCCTAACCTAAACATGCATGACCGGAGTCAGTCCCGGATTCCTCTTCCCCCAAGTTCCAGTTACTAACAACTTGGAGTATTTATAACCTTGTACAATTGTTACTAAACATAGTTAATGAACAAGCTCTGAATAAGTCGTGTTAGTGTGCAATGGACACACAATAACAATACAGTAAATCGGTTTCATGCTTAATCCTGTTTGGTCGTATCACAATAACACATAGCACACAAACCGAGGTAGACCTCGTTAGCAAACAAGCTACAAGAATCCCATACCGTACACCGGAGACTGGCTAGCTCTTAATCCCTCGTTTGCCTAATCCACCGAACGCCTCTAACTTATCTAGATCTGTAACCAGAACTAGTATTAGTATCCTGTATCTTAGAACTAATTTGGTTCTCTTTTCAACTTAAACCTCTTCCTAGGTTAACCCGGGTATAATCGTATACTGTTAAACAGGTTCGTTCATTTAGGAGCGTTTTCAAGCTCAATTCTAATTCATTAACATACTAACGTCGTTAGCAATTATTTAGTTGCACCGTTAGCAACTTTAGACTTATTCAGACCTTGTATTAGGTTTTAGTATTTTTTCACTATTCACCGTATTTTACTATTCATGTATACGTATTTTACTATTCACGTATACGTATTTTACTATCCACATATACGTATTTTACTATTCACGTATACGTCTCATATTTAACTATTCATATATATGTAGTTACTATTCATGTATACATATTTACTATTCATCTATACGTATACTATTCACGTATACGAGTACTATTCATGTACACCAAAAATTTTCGTATACGTCCGTATCATACGTATTTATTTCTTTTTTCCAATATAACTTGTATTTTCATTAACAATACTTTAAGTATTGATTCTCCTATACTTATTAAATTACGGGTATACCCCTCGTATACCTTAATTTATATACGGGTCTCGTTTAACCCTGTCTTAACTTGTTTCTTTTACAACTTGTTTCTAAATTCTTTATTCGATTTCCTTAACCTTCCAAACACACAAAAATGTGTTATTTACATTCCTTACCCATAGTTTTCCTTTAATTTCTATCTTACTCATAATAAGTTCTAAACTTGTTTTTTTTTTCTAATTTCTTCCAAAGTCTTACTTAATTAATTTATTTTATACTTTTGGTCAATTACCAAAATATACCCAAGTTTGACCAGTCTTTTATGGTCAAACCCCCTAACTTTCCATAATCTACAAAATTACCCCTAAAGTTAATTTAACTTAACTTTTTATTCCTTTATCCTTTTAATATCTAATCTTCTGCTACCAATTTTATTCTAGCTCCTCTAAACATTTTATAAACTGTCATTGACCAAGTTTGACCACGTTTGACCAGGGAAATTACCATTTTACCCTTGTGGTCTTTTCTTTTATGCTAACTCATTTATTAACCAATTTAACTCCAATTAATTTCTAATTTTCATAACTAATTTTCCTACAGATTTTGAACATCAAAAATCATTTTAAACATCTCTAAACCACCAGATTTAATTATCTAATGTTATAGTATATAAATACCATCTTTTATTATCCTTAAATATACCAAAAACCTTATAAATTCCTAACTTATAAACTCTTTATAAATTGTAAACTTAATTCTACAATTATTTTATTATCATCTACACTCTCAAAAATTCCATATTGGCCTCATATATTTTCGTTAATCACCATTAGGTACTAAAACTTCTTAAATTTTACATATTACTCTTAATTATACTAATTCCTTTAATTTAACTAAGTTAGATATTTTTTTCTAACTCAATTAATACCCTTAATTTTTGGCCACCATATAAATTATAGTATATGAATTTTTCTTGTATATTATGATAGCTTATATTAAAGCTTATATCTAAATCCATTCTTAGATTTAATAAACATTAACTTTTAATAAGCTAAAAACTGAATATTAATCACCAATATTTCGGCAATAAATAATAAGATGAACAATATGTTAGATTATATATAGATCAACAATTAGAACCTTGAAATAGGTAGTTGTAGGATTTACCTTGTATATTAACCATTAGCTTGATATTTAAGCTTGATTTCCTTAGAAATTTTGACAGCAATTTGCTAGAGAAATTGGCTCCAAAATTATACAACAAGATGAAGAATAAGATGGGTTAGTATCCCATGCCAATCGGTTGTAACAAAAACCAAAGAACAAGAAGTTTTCAAGAAGGCAATGTTTTACCTCAAGAATCAAAGGCACTTCTTCGTGGTTTTTCCTGAAAATCTGGGGGCTCATGAGCTATGGTTGTAAAGCTCTTGAAAAGAGGATTCCAACAAGATATCAAGCTTGTGATTTGGAGTTAGGACGAGAAAGTTATGATTTCTACAAGGCAAGGTGTTCTTTAAGGCTCAAAACTAAGAACATTGAGTTTTTTTGTGTTGTTTCTTCAAAGAGAGGATGAGCTACGAATTTGGGAGCTCTCATATGACAGGTAAGTGTCTGATTAATGATTCACTCAGGGGAAAAGATGATTTGGAAATTAAAGAAAGTCTTGGAGGTTGTAATTGTAAAAAGTAAGCAAAATTGAATTTTAACACCTTTAATGACTCATCATGAAGTAGGCAGCCTTAGTCACGATTTTGTCTGATTTTTTTTGTTTCTTACTTATATTTATGTATTATTAGATGTCTTAAACTCATTCATAAGGACTTATACCATGTGTTAGGTATGTTACATAGCCAAAATTGCCTTAAAACACCATTTTATGTGCTTCCGGGTTCACAAAGATTCTACATCCATTGAAGCTTGGAAGCTCCTCTAATGGCTATTTCTCCTCTTTCCTTCTTTTTCCTCTCTTAATGGCTGAGTAGACTCATTTGTATCCTAGGATGGGGCTTGACCCTATTTTTGCTCATTGAATGCTAGAAACCTAACTCATTTAATACTCTTGTGTTTATCCCCTTCAATATCAATTAATGTCTTAAATTGATCTCTTAATGCATTTATGGTGGTTTCATTCAATAGTTGAGCTTGAGTTTGGAACTAGACCAAAATGGGGATAAACCCTAACTTTTGCTCTCTTTATTTTGGGAGTAAAATCTTAGGGCTATTATTTAAGAGTTTTTGCTTAATGCTACTTAGTTACTTAAGCTTCCTTTAATTAAGGGGTTTGACTAATTAGGTAAGAATTAGGTTTCCCATGATTTGGGGTTTCATGAATTAAACTCTAATAGACAATGAGATAATGAGTTATGGTTTTGAGTTTCTTTGGGTGATTTAGGTGATTCCCCACTATCCTATGGTACTCTTCCACCCATTCCATTACAACCAATTTACTGTTTTATTGTTTTTCCATTGATAAACGACCAAGCTTGCCTCCGGCTAAACCCCCGTTTACTGTTTTCATTTATGTTTTACTAAAGTACCAAAGCTTGGGATTTAGAAACCAATTTCCTTGTGGATACGACACTTGTTATATGACAACAAATTAAGTGCACTTGCCCGTTTAGCTAGGTTTAATTACTATGTTTGTAATTTTTCTAGCAGCGCCCGCACGCTTCCTTTCCTCCGCGCGCCCGCACGCTCTCCCTCTTACGTGCGCCCGCGCGTCTGCATCCGTCCTGACGCCTGCACCGGCTATTTCGACCACCCCCAGTTCCCAATTTTTTTTTTTTTTTGTATTAAATTAGCTACTTTTGCTCTTATAAAATGCTACAAAACTGTAAAATAATGACAGAAAGAACCTGGATTTACAGATCTGAACAGCAAAAACCTAGACTCGCGCACCGGCTATCCTCCCGCTCCCGCTCAGGTCACCGTTTCTAGAGGGAAGTCAGAGAGAAATGTCGAGAGATGAAGAATTTGGGAATTTGAAACGTTCTAGAGAGATAGTAGAGGGTAAGGGGTATAAATTTGAGGGAAGGGCAAAATCGTAAAGTTTTTAAAAATTCTGACTGAACAAAGTGAAAACACGACTAAGTGTACGAGTTCAATTATAAAAGGGTCATGTTTAATTGTATTGATGTGCATTCGAAGAGCTTCTTCAACGGATGTTGTGGTCTGCATAGATACATATAAAAATTGGAAGTCAAATCAAAGTGCTGGATCGATTTGGGGTACCTACCTCTTGAACGCAGCGGAATAATTGAGATCACTTTTTGCTCGTTGTCAACCGGGTCGTCCTTCCCTTGATAGCAACTGATGAATCTTCACGGCTACCAGGTGGAGGAAGCTACAATATCACTCCTCACTCTATCCACGATCTAAGAACCCTAACACTGCTCTCTCTGTATTCTGTGAGAAATAGGGCTTCGGTACACTTGCACTACCAGGAAACTAATTCCTAAGCCTCTATATATAATAATAGTACAAGGAGATATGAATAACAAATATTCGTATAAGTACTTATTTGATGTTGGTTGTAACCATTATTTAATAAATACATATTGTTTTTTTATTTATTACTAAAATAAAATAACCAACACGAAGAAACGGGTATGCGGTGAGCATTTGTGGCCCAAGATATGCGGCCCTTTATGCTCTCTCCAAACGAAGCCTTAGTGAGTTTTTTTTTTTTTTTGAAACAAAAGCCTTATTGAGTTTCACCACATAAAAGACAAACATGTTGCTCAATATAATATTGAAATGTTACATATGAATCAGAAGAACATACTTGAAACAAATTTACAAAGCCGAAAACTTAATAATTATGGAAACGTCCCAATCCCCCGTTCGCGCGCCTCCCATCCCTACGGCGTCCGGTGACCTTTCCCAGCAGGTAAATTCATGACCTGCAAATAATCCGCGCCGCCTCCTCTCTTCACAAATCGAATTTTGCGTTCGGTTTATCCTAGATCTGTTTGCTTTTATCTCCAACTACTGACTTCCACTCCGATATACCCCAGCTTCTTTCCCGTACCAGCCAAGATCTGTCAGAAATTTCTTTTGTGCTAAAGCCCTCTAATTTGGAACCCTAGCTCCCCAGCGCTAAACTCCCCTCTCTGATAATCCCCAATCCCGTCCGATTTCGTTCAAAATTTTATCAAATCCGATTCCTAGACGTAGATATCTGCTTGCCTCAGTGCCCAGTTGGAGTTTCTGTTTGAACGCCTGCTGTTTGGGGTTTCTCATACTGTTTTGCTGTTGATCTGTTAAAAGATTAGGCATTAGTTGACTTGTTTCTCGACACAAAAAAGAATGGTGGGATGCGGAGAAACGGGAATCTGAGAGACGGGAGAAGGAGGAGGCGAGTTGTAGGGAAGAAGATGGTGACACCAGAAATGAAAACGGGTCCTAGACCTGTTAGAGATGATATAACTTCAACAGGTGCCTCTGGTGTGCAGCAAACAGCTGAAGATGATAGTGAGCCTATTGCGTCCGACAAACCAGCCAGTGTTGTTGATGACTCCAGGGAAGAAGGGATGAAAGATGCTCCTGGGTCTTTGGTGAAAGTGAACACAAGTACTGGTGAGTCTTCTAATGGACAAGAAGTATGTCCTTCTGCGAAAAAAGCAGAGAGTTCGGCTCCAGAGTGTCTAACCTCATCAGAGCCAAATCAACCGGGTGACAGGAGCAAACCTGATATTATCATGTTAAAATGTTCTGTTGACGACATAAAGCCAAAAACCCATAGTGATTTTTTTTCTGATAAGTTGAGTGATATGGAAATTTCAGTTCCTCTGAGGTCCAAATCTGTTGACATTGTGCCCGTTCCTGCTAAAGGTAATGCTTCAGCATCTGTTGCAAGAAACACTTGGGCAACCGGTAGAAATGATAGTGATCTGTCAGCTACAAAGTCGGCACCGGGTAGCGTGGACACCGCAAAATTTGATAGGGCTGGCGATCCTGGAGCTCTCAAGAGTTGTTCTGTCTCAGAAGAGTTCAAGGCTTTGTGGCTTGTTGGTGAAAACTGTTCTAATAAGTCTTTGCAGGCATCACCTGGAAATGATGTTAAAGCAGAAATATCTGATAATCAAGAAAGTAGTCCTCTTCAAAATTCAGGGTCTGACTGTAAAGTTAAGGGGCAAGCCAGAGAACGTTCAAAGCGTATTAGCAGTTCTCGTCTTTTTGCTGCCTCAAGGAGCAAAAGAAGTGCGAATGAGAGTAGTAACACGTCAGCTATGGACCTTGAGTATGGTGCAGTTGACGCTCTAGAAGTTGCACGATTAGTTGCCCAAGAGGTGGAGAGACAAGTGGGAGATTACGATGAAGATGCTGCTAGCTCTTCTTCTGATGAAAGTTCAAGAGATGATACTCTACTTTCAGAGAGCCCTAAATCTTCACATGATAATATGAACCATTGTGCTTCCTACAGCACCCCCTCAAATGAATTGCCAACTGTGGAGAATGTCCCCTCAGAAAGATCCCAAAAGAAAGAAGAAGGAGAAGAGAGGCGATCAATGAATTCAGAGAACATCAATGGTGAACCTGAGAATGGAGTCCAAGACATGGAATCCTCCCAAATCACAGAAGCTGCTCAAGAACCAGAATTAAATTCAACAAAAGAAATGTGCATCGATCTGAACCTAGAGGTATGCTCTGAGGAGGCGGATGATGTGGCAAACTCTGTGTCAAATCCTGTAGCGGTTGTTTCTGCCTCGAAAGCTGTGGCAGCTCCTGGCCTGCCGTCATCTCCTTTAAAGTTTGAAGGTGCTCTTGGGTGGAAAGGTTCAGCTGCAACCAGTGCTTTTAGGACACTATCAGCAGGGGGAACAAGCAGTGGATCAAGGCAGAAGCACGATGTTTTCATTGATCTAAACGTGGCTGAAGATGGAGATGATGTGGTAGCTGTTCCTGCTTCATCGAAACTGAATTTATTGACACCTGGTCTTCCATCTGGTGAGTCTTCTGTTGAATTGAGCCCGAGGAGATCTGAAAAACGTAAATTTGACCTGAACCAACTGAGTGTAGAAGATGTAGATATCATACCATCATCGGATTGGAAAATGGGCTGTCATCACGTGGTCCCACAAATCTCCTGTCGTAGCCCATCTCCTGCTTCTTCCTCCTCATCTAGGAAGAAGCCATGCGTGAGGAATTTTGATTTGAATGATGGGCCTTCTAATTACAATGATCCTTCAGCCGAGCAGCCACTTATTTTCCTTGGTCAGTCTTCTATGTCTCATAATAAACTGAACAGTTTTGGAGGCTCCTCAGATGAGTCGGTGATCTCGATCATGGGAGCTAAGGTGAAGAAGGATGCTGCAGTTCATCCGAACCTTAACTCCTTGTCGAGTGGAAGGGTCTCAGAACCCACTCTGACCAATCCCAGCACCAACTTGCCCAGGACAGGGACCTTCCTTGGGGGTGCAGGAGCATCGGCAATCCCCTATGCACCATCCCATCTGTTCAGTTACAATGGCCTTGCAATGGGCCCGACATTGCCTTTTTCTTCTGGCATGTACGGTCGTGGTATGCACATTCCTGGCATGCATGGTCCTACCGTTGGATCCGGTGCTTACATTGTTGATTCAAGGGCATTCTCCTTGGTGCCACAGTTGATTGGTCCTTCTGCGTCAACACCTTTCCGAGGTTCACTTCCCCAGCCTTCATTTGTTCCAAATATGGTGATGGGCTCAATGCCTGACCCAAATGGTGCAGGTCCTTCACAGCCTAGCCTTGATTTGAATTCTGGGTTCTTGGTCGATGGGAGCAATCAACAGCAAGGTGGTTACAGGCAGTTTTTCATCCATAATCCGGGCAGGTCGGTAGAAGAGCAATTAAGGGATGGCTTACAGCCACCCTTGTTCCCTGGGGTAGTTGGTGGCAAAAGGAACGAGCCAGATGGTGGATGGGGAGATTCATACCTTGCTAGCTACAGGCTTCATCAACCGCCTCCCTTGTAGAAAGGGTTCCTCCGGTCTGAGCCTTTTGTTTTAGCCTGACTCAGTAGATGGGTTTCCACTGATGATGAGTTCCACTGGAGAAGATTTGACAGATCCAGAGATGATCTGGGTGAGATTCAAGCAAAGGTTGGTTTCATATGTTGAAATAAACAGGCAGATAATCTATTGGGTATTATCTGTAAAGTTGATAGCTAGATTTTAAGAAAAGGGTATGAGGGGTGATTGATTTATTAACTTAAGATTTTCACGATACAGTACTTGCCTTTTTTGCCTTTTTTTTAAGTCCTCTGTTTCATACAAGGCTATTAGTGTCATGGGTTTAGAAAGGGTCATAGCTTCTCAGTACACGTAATATCTCTCAATCCCAGATAAGGAAATTAAAGGAATGGTTCCATTTAGTTGGTTCACCTCATGGCTGTACAGTGGTTTTTATGTCATTTGACTTTCAGCACGAGATATCAAATACTCTGCTATTGGTGCTATAAGGCGCTGGTGGCAGCTTCCTCCCGCTGACTTTTGACCATTTGGCAAAAGAGCATGTATGATTACTCATTAAAAGTAGGGCACACGACCCCTTTCACGTTATTGCAAATGTTGTCAGTGTGCTAATCACATGTTATAGATGATAAGTTGATAAGTTGTTTGGGAAATATCTGAGCATATGGATTTTCTCATAGCACTTTTAAGGGTTTAGAGCATCACCAACAATGGTTTATGATGGGGTTGCTTGACAAATATTTTTTTAGTTTCTCTCTCTTACAATCTCTTTCTTTTTTTAAGACACTTAAGATTTGAGGTTCTTCTATTCACTAATCCTATCATTAGCGGACAAATACAAAAACAAAAAATTAGAGAACATAACGAGTTTACTATGACGTCAACTGTTGAAAAGTGGGAAGCTCAGCTCCGTGGAAGCACTGAACTTCAGTTTGTTGCGGAGTATGTATTCATTTCTGGATTCTTTTGCTATAATGTTGCAGACAGCGCCTCCTCACTGCCACATTGGAGATAATGTTATAAAGTGTCTTGTGGCTAGAGCCTAGCACATAAAGGAATGCCGAAGGCAATAAAAATCTAGAGAAGGCAAAGCCTTTGTTAGTACAAGACCAACATTGAGAGATTGTTGTTTTGCCTAAACATGCTTCAGCTATTAGGGCTCTTTTTTCCCTCCTTGGCAAGTGAGTTGGCTGCACAGTACCTTCCGTCAGATTGTTTGCTTCACTTGGAAATGAATTTGGATTTTGTCACGTGTTGCAAGCACTCTGCTTTTAATGCTCTTTTGGCTCATCTTTCCTGTTAACCTCATTTATGTTTCTTAAAATTCTGTTGCTTCCTTTTCTCTATTTCAGGGTTCATAGTTTGTAGAAAATTCTTGCTCAATATACAGATATCTGAAGCTATCTGATTCTCGGCATGTCTACTAAGGTGAGTACAAAGTTGTCATCGTGAATCTGCCTGTTGCTATCCTTCCCCGTTTGATTGTTTTGAAGTTTATTTTTTTTCTTTTCGAGCTGTCTGATTTTTGTTCCTTCTTTACACATCTGTAATATCTGTACTGCATCCTGTTGTTCCTATACCTAGGAGCTAGAGGTGGGTTTAAAATCAAGGCCTGATATTGTTGGGGAACTCTTGCATCTTGCTGTACCTGCGTCAGGATGGTCATGAATCCTACTGAGCTGCTGTGCTGCTTGGACAAACCAAAGATGATTTTCGGTGTGGAGCGGTTGGTTCTGTACAAGCATCGTTTTTGCCTGCGTACTTGTTTGTTTTTGTTCAATTAGCTGCGTTTTATTTCTGTTCTTTTTCTTGTTGGTATCTTTATCTTGTATGTACCGATCTTATGGCCTGACGCTCCCATTTCTTAAAATGTATCATAGATCACATGCGCAATGCAATGTCAAGTATAGTTAGACTGCCTTGCTTTTCTATTCTAGGCAGTCTGGTTTCTAGGTGTAGTGCAGAATTTGAGGCACTGATTGAATTGTGCAGAAATTAAGAATTTATTAAATTGTATTTCAATTTTATATCCTTTCTTAGTTATTTTTTTATAATTTTATTATTCTTTTTTTTAAATGTAATTATTGATATTTTTGTGGAAATTTTTGTATCTGTAAAAAACTTCATAAAATTCCCGAATAAAATATGTGACATAATAGTGAAATGGGTAAAATAGTTATTATTTAACTTCAAGATTATTGTGAATTTTGAAATTTTTAGGGATATTTATGAATTTCTCAAATACACTACATATTTTGTAGGAAGATTATTCAAAATTAGAGTATATCACGGAAAAATATATTAAAATTTTCCCCCCACTTTTCTTAGAAACATTGTTGTGTATTTACTAGATACCCTATATGCTTTGTATATTATATTTTGTAATATATGTAATGTGTATTACAATACATACATATACACGGGAACAATAAAATATTATGTATGTAACATGAACTGTATTACATAACATGTATGCTTTTAGTAAATCTTTTATATGATTTATAACAATACAATATGACATAATCTACTCGGATAACATGCTACGGTATACAATAAAACAACATAACATATGTTTACTTTCTCAATATATGTTATATATAATTTTGTAATATATTACTCATCTATTGTAATACATGAACATAAAGTAGTACTAATATAATAATAATATTGGTGTTATTCATCTCGTTTCCTCCATTATTTCTTGGGTTTATGTGTTATTATTATCCGATTGAAACCGGTTTTGATGTTGTGGTTACTCATTTCTTATTGCATTGGGGGTGGGGTTAATCACCATTCAAGTTGAGTTCTTTCATTTGAATTATGTGGGTGTTTTGTATTATTTTTCTTTTGTTCTTCTTTCCCCTTTCATCTCCCTCTTCTTTTTTTTAATTTGTTTTTCTGTATGTCACGTGTTTCTTTGGTCTCCTGTTTTCGGTTCTATCTTCTCCCTATTTTCTTTGCCTTTTGTGCCTTTTAGTCAAAAGTTAATTGTTTACATGTTAAGTTTTCCACTACCTCCATCTATGGCCGGTTCAAAGCATGATTTAGGCCCCGTTCGTTTATGAGATTAACGCTCATTTGGAGATGAATCAGGGATGAAACTTCTCTTTTTTTTCATCTTCAGTTACAGATTATGTGGGATTAATCCCTAACCCCAAGCTGATACAGAGACGCCACTATTGCCGTGTTTCAGAATTGGGGGAGATTAATGAGAGACGATAGAAGGTGCATAGTCAATATTACCCTCCTCTAGTTCAGTGCTATTTTCTCCTCTACAAATTGTTGTTCGAGCAACATCAGAAGAGGAACTCGAGTGAGAGAAATCAAACTCGAGAACAATAGAAGAGGGATTACAGTGGAGGGAGGATTACCTGTAGCCAAGCGTTACTGTTGTTCCCAAATGTCGAACAAGGAAAAAGGAAGATGAAGAAATGCCTTGAGAAGAAGGAGAAGAAGGAAAGTTGGGATTGGCTGAAAGCTTTCAAAGAAATTAACAGGCAACAAGAGAACAAATTCTTCAATTAAAAACAAATCAAACAAACCCAGCTTTCGATCACACAATCAAAATGCTTGATTAAGGTGTAGCGAAGCAATCAAAGAGCGGAGATCTACTCGGAGAGAGAGATGAGAAATAGATGGGGAAATCAGGGATTTTTTTGGGTGGGTGAGCGTTAGGGTTGATTGGGGGTATTTAGGTACATTATGCTGGCTACTCTGTTAAAATGTCAAATAGTTTCTCAGCCGTAAACAAACAGCATTTTTCTTCTGAATTTTGACCAACCTAATTAATCTAGTGAGATTAATCCCTGCATAAATAAACCAGCCATAAACGAACGGGGCCTTATTTGCTGTTTTTTATTTTGGGTTTCTGGCAAGCAAAGTGGTATCTTCCGACAAGAAGACGACTAACACGATACAAGTGCAAGTGCAAGTGGTCGATCAGAAGAATGTGGATGACATCAAGGGTTTAACCGGAGA
Source organism: Limonium bicolor (assembly GCA_023374045.1). Classification (NCBI taxonomy): domain Eukaryota; kingdom Viridiplantae; phylum Streptophyta; class Magnoliopsida; order Caryophyllales; family Plumbaginaceae; genus Limonium; species Limonium bicolor. The sequence continues at coordinate 220,389,362 of CM041780.1, read as the reverse complement.
AACGAGTATAAACTTGGTTGTGCAACGCAAAGAATTCTATATAGGTGTGCGGAAACTGGACAATAAAACTAAGGAGCTCGAACGTACTTTAAACCAGTTAGCGGATAAAAACGATATGCCATCAACTAAGAGTTGTACGAAGTTTTATGATGAGCTTAGGAAGAACAAAGGCCAGGGGATTTTAGGAAGCTAGATGACAACAAGAAGAGAAGTAGAGCAGGGGTGGCAATTGATGTTCTGATACACTCAAGTTTTGATTTACGGCCAATCCGATTATTCATAGCAGATCAACGGCCACTCCGAGGGAGACTCAAAGTTGCCAACATGAATGAGTTGTTTGGTTGCTAACTGCAAAGGTTTGGGTACGCCTTTTGCAGTTAGTCAGTTCTGGGTTCTGGCCTGAGGAAAAATGCCTAAGCTTGTAGTATTACTTGTCTTTACGATGAAGTGTTTATGTATGTCACCACTCTATACTGTTATGAATACAACAGTGCCCCCTTTTATTTGTTGTGTGCGCTGCTCACATCAGATAGGCTGGGTTGATACCCTAGTTCTTCAGCGTATTTCCTTGTAATGGTGCTTTACATACAAGGTAAGTTTCTGGATGCTATGCAATGAGATAGGATTGATCTTCGTTTGAACAATAGTGTAGAGGTTAAGGAGCTTGTTAATGAATGTTGGGAAACAAGGAGATGGGAACAGGGACGGACCCAAAGGAGGGGCAAAGGGGCACTTCCTATACAGTGGTGTCATACATAAAAAGATGTGTTAGTTTATTTAATATCTTAACATAAAGGAACTAAAAATGGTAGTAAAAATAATTTTCTTAAAAAAATTTATTAAACATAAGGAGTAAATTTTAATTATTTATAATTTGATTATATATCAAGTGTATTCTTATAAAATTTGATACTAGCTTTTATTGGTATCTTAAATCATTTAGATATACAACAGAAACATTCAATTTTTATTTCTAACATGTGGGGTCAGTTAATATAAATCACTATATGAAGTTAGGCGGAGCAATAAACATAAGAAATAAAAATACTAAATAGTGAAAAAATGGTAATAAGACAAGAATTGCGAATGGGGAAGAAAAAATATTGGCTATCAAAACTAGACAAAAACTATTAAAAATACTAAGATAGAAAAAAATGTAAAAAAATTGCATTCATGACAAGATATATATGTATATGTAAAAATTATATAAGATAATAAAAAATTCCGATAAATTATATTGAAAGTATTTACAATTTTCTTTGTTAGTTGAATTGTACTTATTTATCAATTACTATAGTGAATATCTTATTATTAAATGTTTATATTTATTTATTTGTATATAGTTATTGGTTTAATTTTTCTTGTCCACTAAAAGCTATTAATTCATATTTCTATATTTAAAGTTATGAAATTATTTTTACTTAAGAAAAAAAATGTCTCATGTATATTTATCTCCTGAAGATAGTATTAGAAAAGAAATTACCTCCTTCCACATTTAAATAATCTTTGTTCAGTAATCGCTAAATGTCCGTCGGATATTCTTTTTTTGACTTCTCCACAACATTTTAATATGAAAACAAAGAGAAAGGGATCAACAAAACACTTGCAATAGAGTCCATAGACCAAAATCGAGATTTCGATGACAATTTTCCTTACCGATTAACCATGAGAAACAAAGACCACCAACATCGTAAATTCATTTTTGTGAAATCAGTAATTAAAAATTACGTTATTCGATTTTGACAAGTTCATAATAATAATAATAATTATAAATATCTCATATAACTATATTAGTCACATAATTCATTTTTTATTACCTCAAGATAGGCGCAACTTCCACCATTCATCAATTTGTCCAGGATATACTAAATATACTATCACAAACACTACAATCCGTAAGTTGATTATACATATCAAGGGCTGACAATATTGCTTAGCAAACCATACAAGTCCGGACTTTCTCTTTAGGTATGTAACTCTCAAGTAACCAATATAATCATCCATTTTTTTTAAAAAAAAAAGAAAATATACACTTGAAAAATGAAAAATGGCACATAATCTCTCTTTGAAATGTTTCACCACTCATTATACGCGTTATTGCTTTATTAACTTCAAAAACCATACTTTGTTGAATTCCTCTGTTATTTATACTACACTTGTCATGGAATCGTAGCTTCATGGGAAGTGGAAAACAGCAGACAATCCAACAATTTAAACAATACAAGGTGAACAAACCACACAAACTGATGACATTTTTGCACCAGATTCAGCACGAAGAACCCGTCCCACCCCACCAGTCTGTGTGCATATTCAAACTGCGAAAGCCTCACTCTGACGATAGGAATGAAGCCAGTAAAGGTCAGGGAAACAACGGGAACAAGAATAGATAGAGCGAGAGCTTTTCTTTCACTGATACTTTCATCACAGATCGTCATTGATGCTTTACATATTTGCCCGACAGACCAACTAGTGTATTCAGTTGATGAATCAAGTATTCTTTATCGGAAAAAGAAGCAATAAATCAAGTGTTTTTCTCTAGAATAAGCAAAGCGGGGGTCAGATAATTGTTAGCCTTGTCAGGTAGATGCGCCACCTGTGCCAAGAAGTTCTCAATAAGTACACATCACTGCTAAAACTCAAGATACTTTTAGAGCATTAATAATAGTCAAATTATGCAAGATTTGAGATCTCTTTGAGAACTTTGCCCTTACCAACTCATAGAGCTCATTCCCTTGCTCAGCTGCATACTCGTAGCAAACCTACAAAATGAAATTACGTAGATAGATGAGCTATGCATATCAGTACGAACGAAAATCAGACCGATATACATGCAAAACCCACATCAAAGCTTTTATTTCTAGCAGTCGAATCATGCAGTGCCTTCACGCAGATGTCAGCCACATCAGCGCAGCTTATCCCCTGCATGTATTAGCACCAACGTGAGGTCCTTTTTCTTAGCATCTTATTGGCGTGAAATTGAAGGAATTTATCCATCAGCTACCTGGGAAATCCTGTTTCCTTGATCGAATACCAAAGCACGTTGCCCACCGGGCTCTTCCTATATATACGGGAAATTATTAGTCTAAGCATTGAACCAGAGGCGAAATATGCGTCAACAATTTCACTGATCATGATTCATAAATAGACCCATAATTAACCAGCAACAGAAACGCATTTTTAAGATAAAGCTTACCTGTAAAGGACCAGGACGAATTACCGTGTAACCCAGTCCCGATCTTCTCAGCGATTCTTCCCCAGCCTGACCAACACTTCTAATGTGCCTAAGTAGACAAAATTTGCATAGTGGATAAAATATTCAAGGGGGAATGATGTTAAGGCACCTTTTTTGCCTTCAACACTTGCTCCCTTCTGGTGGGTTCTACTCCAAGTCCCGCACACGAAACTAAGATAAAGTCTGTTTCTTGTCCACTCTGTAATCACACATGTGGATATTATACAATAATCGCATTTTATGATGAATAATAGCTAGGGGCGCAAATCAGATACGAATAATCCCAGTTTGATTAATGTGATACAAGGGTCAAGGCCACCACACAAACAAACAACGACTATATACTCACCGGTAGCGCTTTTACATATTCCAGAATGAGCTGAAAGCTTCTGAGATCTTGCTTTGCTCCTACCCTCGATCCTTCAACTGGTCTCTGTAAGAACAGCATTGGCAATGAATCATATTAAGAATGGCTTCAGAAGAGCTACCTCCGAACCTCCACCTTCTATAATATATTTTCATTTGAAAATGTAATACTATCAGCAAATTTTCCTGATAAGTTGAAAACAAGACCGAATATAAATTGACAGCAATGTAAACGTAGAAGTTAGATCCAGCTAGCAAAGCTTGTATGCATGTCATTCTCAGTCTGAATATAGAAATAAGCTTAGAAAACTTGGCCAATGCTGACAAAGATGTAGCCTACAGTCAACTTCTTGGACAGAATAGATCAGATGAACTTCTAAGCAGGCAGTAGATGAGATGGCTACACTTTTGATCTTCAACGAATATGATCACCTACCTGCCTTCTGGGTTCGAATCTGATGGTAAAAGTGTGGACAAGAAAAGGGTCAAGTGGAGGATCGTTTGGATCTGCAGGTCGGAAGGATGAAAAGGGCACCCGGACCTACAAATCATGGTCCCCCGGGGAGGGGTGCCGTGTTATATGATAATGAAGAAAACAAACTACAGCAGTAACTTACCTAATGCAGAAATTACTTTAACAAATGAAAATGGTAAATGAAATTTTCTGTTATCTTACTCTGCAGAAGCCAGCTTTTGTGCTAATCCTGGCAAAATATAATTTATTCTGGGATGAATTTCCAATGGGACCAGCTTCGAGAATTATAATAAATGACCGACCATTGCCTCCAACTGATAACACAAAGCCTTCATACCTGAGCATCACAAGTCAAAATGCTATGCTTGTGTGTTAGTAGCGATACTTCAATGACAGAGCTAGCTAATTGTAAAAGCTAGTACATAAGGGAATCGCTCGAGATATGGAAAAAGATACCGATCCAAAGTGCTGCCCAGAGGAAGTGAAAGCTTCTTTGATAGTTCCACATACCCTCCCCTTGTAAAGACATACCCTACAAGAGAGATGATTATTGGGAAAGCATGGCATGACTTGGCATCTTTTCTATAAATGAAGGAACATTTAAACCATATAAAGCCAAAAAAAAAACACAAAAAGAGTGTTACATAACACCAATGCGGTCACCTGAAAAAACAGCATATCCATTCTCATCTATTTCAAATTTAGCATCCATCCCACCATCATACTTGGAAGCAATCACATCCTGGTAATAAGTTCCCTGATGTACTTCCCATCCTTTGAGGGAATCAGATGACTTAAATTTAGCAATAGACAGCTTACTCTTACTGCTCTTTCCAGCCCGAATTTGGGCCAGCTTGTTATTGTAGTCCTGCTCATTGTAGATAAAGATAGATAATATGAAAGACGAGCCCACATTCATTCAGAAGCATCAATGAAGACAAATATAGGCCTTGCTTGACTGTATGACTATCATCATACGGAGAATAATCTCAGTCCTTAAAAACTCTCAATCAAAATAACCTAAGGGGTGTCGAGGAGTTGTGTGTTTCATTATTGAGAGAACACATACATATTTATACAAGGGGATAGAATACTCTAAGAAGGAAGATAAAGGATGAAAAGGTTGGGTTTTTTGACAGTTGGAATACCCCACTACCTAGGAAATATCATAATTACATAATCTGCCTAATACGTAACTAATTACATGAAAAAAACAAATGGATAAAATACAGATAGATTAGACAGAATGCATCTAACATCTAAAATGAATAACAATATTAATGACTGTTCAACACTCCCCCTCAAGCTAAATGGTGTATGTCATCCATTCCAAGCCTAGAAATCAATTGTTGAAATCGAGAGCTGTGAAGACCTTTTGTTAGCACATCTGCAATTTGTTTCTTTTAAGAGATATAACTCAAATCAACAATTCCTTGTTCAAGTTTTTCTCTAATGAAATGTCGATCTATCTCAATATGCTTGGTCTTTTCATGCTGAACAGGATTTCTAGCTATCTTGATGGCTGATTGGTTGTGGCACTTCAGCTTCATAGATCCCTTCCACTTCATTTTTAGATCATTTAGAATAATTTGGCACCATAGTAGTTCACATAAACCCTGGTGCAAGAGAACGAAACTCAGATTTAGCTAATGATCTAGCAACAACACTCTGCTTTTTACTTCACCATATTACTGGATTTCCTGCCGAAAATACACAGTATCCTGAGGTAGATTTTCTATCTACCACGGATCCTGCGTAGTCAGCATCTGTGAATGCTTCTAAAGTAAGTTCACTGTCCCTTTTGAATAAAATTCCTTTTCCTGGACTACCCTCAAGATAGTGGGATTCTGTAAGCTGTTGCGAGATGAGATTCTCTAGGATCATGCTTAAACTGGTTGATTACCGAGATAGGATAAGCAATGTACGGCCTTGTGTGGGAACGGTAGATTAATTTTCCACACAATTTTTGATATGTTTCTTTATCCACAACCGGATCATCAAGGGCCGCTCCAAGCTTATGGTTAGGATCAATGGGTGTGCGAGCTGGTTTACAACCACTCTTCCTTGTCTCCAGCAACAAATCAATAATGTATTTCTGCTGCGAGATGAATATACCTTTGGAAGATCGTGCCACTTCAATTCCAAGGAAATATTTCAGCTTGCCCAAGCTTTTGATCAAACTCTGATTCCAATCTTTTGCTCAGTTGCTCTCTCTCATCCATATCATTGCCTGTAACAATGAAATCATCCACATATACCAAAAGTACAATTACTCCCCTTGATGATGAATGCTTCATAAATAGGGTATGGTCACCTTGACTTTGCTTGTAACCTGCATTCTTCATCACGTTAGCAGATCTGCCAAACCACGCCTGAGGAGATTGCTTAAGACCATAAATAGCCTTCTTCAATCTGCACACAATGTTTGTAGAAGGTGGAGCAAAACCAAGTGGAGTCTTCATATAGATTTCTTCTTCAAGGGCTCCATGGAGAAAGACATTTTTCACATCAAATTGTGATAGAGTCCAATCAAAATGAGCAGCAAGAGACAATAGAATACGAACTGTGTTCATTTTAGCAACCAGAGCAAAAGTCTCCACATAGTCATTCCCATAGGCTTGTGTAAAACCTTTAGCCACAAGACGAGCCTTGTACCAATCTAGGCTGCCATCAGATTTGTATTTTAAAGTGAAGACCCATTTACAGTCTACTACATTCTTTCCAGCAGGTCTATCCACAATTTCCCAAGTTGGTTCCTCTCTAGAGCACTCATCTCTTCTTTCATGGCTTCTCTTCACTCCTTATGTTGAAATGCTTCAGTTATGGTTTTGGGTATAGAAATCTCTTGGATTTTGCTGAGAAAAAGCTTTGAGTACAGGGGAAAGTTGTGAGTGGAGGTGAATTTGGCTAATGGGTATAAGGGCTTATAGGTACACTCTCGGGTACCTTTTCTAAGGGCAATAGGAGATGAAGATCTGAATCAGGTGGAGGTAAGGAGGGCAAACAGGATGAAAGATTTGTTGCTACATCCTCTGCCATGTACGGTGTTGCATTCTCGGGACCTTCCTGTAGGTTGGAATCTTGGCCATGTGTCTAGTCAGGAACAGGTGCCCTTCTATGTAAATTAGAGGAAAAAATGGGAATGATGGGGTGGATTTTTCTGTTTGTTCAACTGTGTTGTGCAATGGTGTGGTAGAGGTTTCTGTTTGCCCAATGGTGGTATTAGGATTGTTGGTCGAGTTAGGTGTTGGAGGATATTCTTGAGGTGGCAATCTTAAAGGTTGAAGTAACTCAAAGGTGGAAGAGGATGACTCATCTCCTGTAGTAGTAGGATTGCAGAAAAAGGGTTTAGGCTCATCGAAAGTGATATCAGTGGTGACATAGGTTCTTTTGGTGGTGGGATGGTAGCATTTGTATCCTTTTTGAGTTGCTGAATATCCAAAGAAGATGCATTTGAGAGCTCTAGGGTCAAGTTTCCCCCTTTGAGCGTCGTGAATATGATCAAAGGCAGTGCAACCAACACTTTGGGTTCAACACCTGGAGATGAATAAAAATAAAGGTGAAATTCTTTGAGGAAAGCCAATGGACTTTTGTAGTGGATGACACGAGAAGGTAATCTATTAATTAGGAAAATGGCTGTTAGAACAACTTCCCCCCAATAGTGTTTGGGTGCATTAGCTTGAATAAAAGAGCACGGGCAACTTCAAGGATGTGATGATTTTTCCTTTTAGCTACTTCGTTTTGTTGTGGGGTGTAGACACAGGATGACTCGTGAATAATCCCATGAGTTAGGAAAAAAAAGTGTTAATGAGTGGTTGAAATAGTCCTTGGTATTATCAGTTTTCGAAACTTCGGATTTTTATATTGAACTGATTGTGAATCATGGAGCAAAAGGTGGGAATGATATTGCTCACTTCAAACTTGTGTTTTAGGAGATAGACCCATGTGGTTCTAGTACAATCATCAATGAAGGAAATGTACCATTTTGCACCAGAAATGTTTTCCAAAGGAGCAGGACTCCAAACATCACTATGAATGAGTTGAAAAGGGGGATGCACTTCTTGTATTACTCAAAGGAAAGGAAACCCCAATGTGTTTAGCTTTCATACACACTTCACAGATAAAATCAACAACATTTTTTCCTTCGAACAACTTAGGATACATATGCTTAAGAAGGCCAAATGGCGGGTGGCCTAATCTTTGATGAAACAACTAGAGGGCTTTGTTTGTGGTAATGGTGGATAAGGCTTGAGTTCGGTTTTCCTCTAACACCTCCAGAAAATTCAGATGTTCCTTTCCTTAGCATGACCAATCTTCCTCCCCGAGTGTAGGCCCTACAGAATGCACTCAGAAGGAGAGAAAGTAGCATAACAATTAAGATCCTTGGTTAGCTTTGAAATGGACATTAGGTTAACAGATAAGATAGGAGCATGTAATACTGATTTCAGTTCCAAGTTCTAAAAAAAGGTAAACACTCCCTTGTTCGGCAGCAGGTGTAAGGGAACCATTGGCTGTAATAATTTGTTGGTGGACTTATAGCTATGAAAATGGTTTTTGGAAATAGTCATTTGATCAGTGGCTCCTGAATCTAGTATCCAATTACTAGATTGGGTTTAATCTGAAGCATTACAGCATTAGGAGACTGAGTGATTGCTTGAGAAAGAGAGAGAATAGTTGCTAGATGAGTTATCATTCGGCTGTTTCTCAAGGGTCTTCATAAAGGTCTTGAATTTCTCAAGATCTGCAGCACTTAACTTAGCTGTTGTTTTTGTAGTTTTCTTTGAGGATTCAGTTGCTACGTTAGCTTGAGGACGAGTGGACTGCTGTTTCATGTCCTTGAAGGGTTGTTTCCCATACAATTTCCAGCATCCATCCCGATTATGACTAGATTTCTTGCAATATGAGCACCAACGATTGTCCTTGGACCCCTTGTACCCTCCTTGACCAGTAGCAAGGGCAGAGGCAGAGGCAAAGGTAGAGGCAGAATCTTCGGAGGTCTTCAGCATGATAGATCTCCTTTTTTTCTTCAGCTTTGATAGTAGCGATGGTCTCTTCAAGCGTGCTACCTTTCTAGCCAAGAATCAGGACTCTAACTTGATCATAATCAGAATTTAATCCAGCTAAGAAGGCATAGATTCTACCTTTTTCCACAAACTTCTTGACTTTTGTGGCATCATCTGGACATTTCATCACCAATGGTTGGTATTGATCAAGCTCTTGCCATAAATTCTGTAAGGTTGTGGCATACTCTTGAATGGATTAAGTTCCTTGTTTCGTGTTGACTACTCTAACAGTTAGCTCATAGATGGTCGCCTCATCCTTCTTTTTAGAGTAAAATCTTTGAAGAAAATCCCAAACCTCTTTGGCTGTCTCAAGAAACATACAGTTGATAAATATCTTTGGATCCATAGCATCCCAAAGCCAAGAAACAATCATTGAATCTGTTTCCTCCCATGCTGAAAAAGTGAGTTCTTCCTTTGCTGGCGGAGAATCGGTTAAGTGACTCAATTTCCCTTTGTCTTTGAGGTATTTTTAGATAACTTGAGTCCATCAGAGGTAGTTCTGTCCAGTAAGCTTGTAACAACCCTAGACATTTTGAAACTTTCCTTTATGAGGATTTATGGGAGCAGCAAAAGTAACGCTCGAATCAACCGACATAGTTGTAAGGATGTTGAAGACAAAGAAACAGCGATAAAGGTTGTTAAAGGTGATAGAACAATGATGAAGGCTGTCAATCAGCAATGAAGGCTGAAAGGTTGAAGGAAACAACAATGAAGGCTGATAAAGGTAGGATAATACTGATTTTGAAGAGATGAGAAAAAGAAGTAATGAAGGCTGTTGAACTGGACAGTAATGAATGCTAACGGCAAAGGTAAAAAAATATATTTTGTTTAGAGTATTAGCTCTGATACCATGAAGAGAAATGAGAGGAATTGTGTGTTTCATCATTGAGAGAACGGATACATATTTATACAAGGGGGTAGAATACTCTAGAGGGAAGATAAAGGATGAAATGGTTGGGTTTCCCGACTGTTGGAATACCCCAGTACCTAGGAAACATCATAATTAAATAATCTGCCTAATAAGTAACTAATTACAGGGAAAGACAAATGAACGGAATATAGATAGATTAGACAGAATGCATCTAATATTAATAACAATATTAATGATGATTGTTCAACAATATGCATCAGGAAAAAAAAAGGATCATAACATCTGAACCACACACCTGAAAAGCTTTAGAAAGGTTGTAAACCCCAAGGTGATCTACACGGTTGAGATCACCGGTGATCGAAGAACGAGCAGTGGCACAGTAAATAATCTTGTTCGAACCTTGGACTGCAGCCTTGAGGGTGGAGGGATCACCAACATCACCAACAATCATCTCCACAGAGGTAGGAAGCATATCCATGACTTGCTCATCAATTCGGCGAACCAAGGCCTGAAGATTTTTTATATGATATATTTTATTACCATGACAAAATAGAATGAAAAGAAAGTTGATGCAAACCCAAAAAAAGCTTAATTTCCCATTAAATGTCCAACTAGGCATTGATTAATGGCTAAATTCACATTGCATCAAAATTACATACAATAATCACTCTAAAATTAAATTTGTATGATAGTTTGTATTGTTAAACAGCCAAAAGTACAATGACTTCCTCCAGTAGATAGTACAAAACCCTTTTTCTCACCTCCAACTAAACAACAGAGAGTAACCAGAGAACAAATAAAAAACCTGACCCCCTACCCAGTTACAATCCCGACCCTCAATCTCCCCGATCTCCTTCTTCCCTCAAAAGTCAACCACCTCTACTCAGATTAAAGCAACATACAAAGATACTGGTAGATTGATGGGAATAGGGGACCACTAGAGGAAAAATATGGAAAGTTTATGAGAGGAGAAGAAAAAAAGGGAACCGTAACAACCCACAGCAGCTGGCGGTGCCACCCGCCATTTGACAGAGAAGGGACCACTTGATACACCTTTATCAATTATTACTTTTTGTATTGCTTGTCGTATTGCTTTTTGTTATTGTTATCGTTGATTACTATAAGGCTAGACAATGTAAAAAAGGGCATCTGGAATTTTACCCATTTTGGCCACTCTATGGACTTAGGCAAGTCTTCCCCTGAGGTGACGTTAGGTTAGGCTCCCTTGGGAAAGGTGACTGTTTTATGTCTAGCTAATGTAGGCAAGGTTCTACTGTAATTGTCGGCTCTGGTCTTATTAAAGCATGAAGTATGTTGGGTGAACTAGCACTAAAACACACTACACCTTATCAAACTGGTTTCAGAGCTGCTTCCTGGATGGTCTCTACGCGAACAATGGAGGCACTGACCCTTGAGCAAGAAAGCTTAAGGACGGCAATGGAGAAAATAAGATTGGAGGTTTCTGGAGTTAAGGGAACAATGGAGAGCGTGCTACGAGATCTGCAAGCCCTGACTTGGTGATGCAAAGGAAGGAGAGCGAGGGGTCGCAAGGCGGCACCGGCGGCAACAGCCAGATAGATGGCGAGAAGGGATTTAAGGTGAGAAAGATGAAGATGCTGGTTTTCACCGGAGAAGACCCGAGAGGGTGGAGTTACCGTGTAAAATGGTACTTTCGCATCTGTGGCGTTCGAGACGGCGATCGAGTTAAAGCTACTAGAGTTTGTATGGAAGGTGAAGCCCTCCATTGGTTCACCTGGCTAGAATCACACATAGGGCTCCGAACTGGGATGAATTCCAGGAAATGTTGGTGGTGCGCTTTAGCTCAGCTCAGGTGAGGAACATGCTTAACCAGCTGATGGCGCTTAAGCAGAAGGGTTCAGTGACAGAGTTCCGGTAACACTTTGAACACTTATCCGCCAAACAGCTCATCACTAAAGAGATGCTCATGAGTATCTTCAGGGGAGGGTTGGCACCGGAAATCAGGGCAGAAACAATGCTGTTTAACCAAAAAAATTGTCGGAGATGATGATCATTGCCGTGAAGATCGAAGAGAAGAATGTCGTCATGGATAGAGTCTCAAGGTACAAGCGGGAGAAGACGAAGAGCTGGACCGGGCCTAAATCCATGGGTTTGGTGAGTAGTTCTTTCAAACCTAACCCGAGGCAGAAACATGTCGGGCGGTGGACATAATTTGGGGGTGGTGCAACCCAGTTTCTCCAAACCCCCATCAGGCTCCTCAACCGGGTCCCACTTAGTTATTGGGCCAAACAAAGCATTGGACCCCAAGGCCTAAAGGAGAAGAACGTTGGGCTTGTGGTACCGCTGTGGTGATAAGTGACAGCCTGGACACCGCTGTAAATCTACAAGCCTATAGCTTTTGTCTGTGGATGAAGAGTTAAATAGTTCTGAGGAGACTAATGGGCCAACCGAGGAAGAGGGAAATGATGGGCCCGAAGAAGAGCAACCACTACAGGCCAATTTATTACTGCATTCGGTGATGAGTATACCGTCCAAAAGAACACTTAAAATGTGGGGAGAAATTAAAGGCAAGAGGGTATCGACCTTGGTGGATAGCGGTGCCACGCACAACTTTATCTCCAAGAGGCTGGTTGACACGCTGCAACTCAAACATCGATCCAAAAATGTCCTTCGGAGTAATAGTTGGAACTGGAGAGTGTGTTCCAAGTCGTGGGATCCGTAAACAAATTGAAATTTCGGTGCAAGACACACGATTCACCCAAGACTTCCTCCCTTTTTCCCTAACTGGCGTTGACGTGATTCTCAGGTGGGAGTGGCTCATGTCCTTAGGAGAGACTCGTACAAATTTGGGGCAGCTATTCATCCAATTTGAACACGAAGGGAAGATGGTGCACTTGAAGGGAGACCCAAATCATTGCTACACAGAGGTAGGGCTGCGCACCTTGCATCGCGTGGCTAAGGTTGAGCAAGCGTGGGTAGTGATGCTGATGAACCACGATGCAGATAGGAGAGGGGTTGTAGAACCGGACCCCACATTGCGGTCATTATTGGATGTGTTCCACATGGTGTTTCAACCAACCATCGGTCTCCCTCCGCCGCAGTTTAATGACCACGCTATTCCACTGAAACGGGGGGCTGCGCCACCCAACATTCGTCCCTACCGCTACCATCACTATCAGAAAGCTAAGATAGAAAGAATTGTGAAGGGGCTGCTACAATCTGGAGCCATTTGTCCCTGCAATGGGTCTTTCTCCAGTCTCGTTCTGTTAGTCGAGAAGAAGAATGGAGAGTGGCGCTACTGCATCGACTTTCGAGCGCTAAATGAAATTACAGTACCGGATGAATTCTCAGTTCTGGTAATCGATGAGTTACTCGATGAGCTGAATGGCGCCTAGATCTTCTCCAAGCTACGCTTGAAGTTGGGATACCACCAAATCCGGGTACGCGCAGAGGACGTTCCCAAGACGGGGTTCCGCACTCACCACGGCCATTACAAATTCCTCGTCATGACGCTTGGACTCCAAAATGACCGGCCACCTTCAAGCAGTGATGAACGAGGTTTTTCAACCGTTTCTCCGCAAATTTGTACTCGTATTTTTTGATGATATCCTTGTTTACAGTAGTAACCAGCAGGAGCATTTAGAACACTTGGAAGCAATGCTTCAGGTTATGGCCGAAAACCAGCTGGTGGCGAACCGAGAAAAGTGCAGATTCTTCCAAACTCAATTGGAATACTTGGGTCATTTGATTTCTGCAGAGGGAGTAGCAGCTGATCCAGAGAAAATCAGTAGCAAGGTTAATTGGCCAACTCCACGGTTGATTCAAGATTTGAGAGGTCTTTTGGGTCTCACCGGTTACTACTGGCGGTTTGTGCAAGGGTATGAAACCATAGCAGCTTCTCTAACCGCACTATTGAGGAAGACGCATTTAAAATGGAGTGAATAAGCGCAGCAAGCCTTCATTGAGTTGAAGCCGCACATGACGATGGTGCCAGTTTTAGCCATGCCCGATTTCAGTAAGAGGTTCGTTGTTGAAACTGATGCCTCTGGAATTGGTTTAGGAGCGGTCCTGATACAGGACGAAAGACCAATTGCCTACTTAAGTTAAGCCTTGTCTTCTAGGTCCCAACTGAAATTGACTTACATGTTCATGGCGGTGGTGTTTGAGGTGAATAAATGGCGCCATTACTTGCTGGGTAGACGATTCGTCATCAAGACGGATCAACGCAGCCTAAAACACTTGTGGGATCAACGTCTCCTCACCGAAGGACAACATACATGGGCCCTCAAGTTGTTGGGATTCGACTTTGAGATATAATACCGACCGAGGAGAGAAAACAAGGCTGCAGATGCGTTATCCAGAAGGGGCGATCATCAACTCCAAGCGCTGTCAGTGGTCAGTTGGGAAGGGTAGAATTTGTTAGAGGATGAGCTGCAGCAAGATCAAAGTTGAGGGCCCTTATCCAGCAGATAACAATTGATCCTAGCAACTAACCCAATTATAAACTCCACGGCGGGAGATTGTATTTCTAGGGCAGGTTGGTGCTTTCACTACAGTCCCGCTTCATCCCACAGTTACTACATGAATATCACACTGCACCGATGAGAGGTCACTCGGGATTTTTGCGTACATATAAGAGGTTGACCGGGGTATTCTTTTGGGAAGGCATGCGTAAACAGATCAAGCACTTTGTGGCAACTTGTTTTGTATGTCAACAAGTGAAATATAGCGCGCTAGCACCTATAGGGCTGTTACAACCGTTACCCATACCCGAGTAAGTATGGGAGGATATATCGATGAATTTCATCACAGGGCTGCCCAAGGTTCGTGGCATCGATACTATCCTGGTTGTGGTAGACAGATTGACCAAATATGTCCATTTCCTGCTTGTCAAGCGCCCTTCAGTGCAAGGGATGTGGCTGAACTATTTGTGCGAGTGGTCAGGCTACATGGGTTTCCCAAATCATATTGCTTTCTGATATTGTTATCATTAATTACTATAAGTAAGGCTAGCCAATGTAGAAAAGCATCTGGAACTTTACCCATTTACTTAGGTAGGGGTGACATTAGGCTCCGGAGAGGAGACTGTTTCATTGTCTAGCCAATTTTGGCAAGGTTCTACTGGAATTCTCGGCTCTGGTCTTATTAATAGTATGAAGTATGTTGGGTGAACTAGCACTGCAACACACCACGCCCTATCTTAGATCCACCTTCAAAATATGTAAAACGTCAATTGATAAACTCTTAATTTTTATTTCTAACTCAAATACCTATGTCTTTCTTTCCATAACAAGAAGTAAACATGGCCTAGAGACAAATCATTGTCAATGGTCTAGTGTTAGCAGAAATGTTGCATTGATGATACCTGGAAATGAAATTGATCATTAGTTGATTAATGCATGGAAGGATTCATATTATAACACCCAAGAATAAAAACAGCACCGGTAAGTAATACTATAAACCTTCACGTTATAGCCTCTGAGCATAAGCTTGCGGACGACAATACGGCCTATGCGGCTGGTGGCGCCAACAACGAGGACGGTAGTGTTCTGGGCGCCGGGAATGGCGAATTCACACGAAGCACCCTCTCCCATTTCCCTCATCATGAGCAGGGACTCAATGTTCTGCTCTCTGGTGGTCCGAGAGATCTGACCCAACCCTGAGAACTTTCGCCAAACTTCATCAAACAACTGACGGGATTTCCTACCCAAACCCACGGGATTTACCTCATCGAGTCTCTTAATCATTGGATTTGGATTAATTTGTTCCTGCTCAACTTCTTGCTTAATGCGATTTTTATCATCATCTACAACGACAACCACACCTCTTCCCTCGTCGTTGCTACGGCCTACCCTGTTGTTCTTCTTCTTGCTCTTCTTATTGGTAGTTGTGGAATCAGCGGCGGCGACTATGGTTAGAAGACTTCTACGTCTGCTACTACCACTCACACTAGACCAAAGACACGTACCGGCGACTGGTACAGGGTGTACCCCAGGAAATTCGAAGGCGACATCTTGTTTTCTCGGAAGAGAAATCGACCTCCTGGCTCCATTACTGCCAGTAGCAAGTAAACGAAACGTCGCCATATCAACTTCAGATGAAGAATTTCCAGGAAAACAAGAATTTGATGTTTCACTGCTCTCAAGTGATCATCTAATGTTTCATTCGGCAGTGGACTGAGCAGAAAAGTAAATACGGGAGCTACAGAATTTGTAGTTGGGTTATGGAAATACCGAATAGATTACAAGAGACATAAGCGTGTGAACGTAATTTACAGGGACCCAAATGTAAGCATATGGTAGACTGGTTTCTTTACGAGAGGGTATCTTACACCAGACCTGTGCTGAGCGTCTACACTACACGGCTCATTCTCAGCCTTGCGACTAGGCGGGGGACAAGTTGCGTTGCGTCGTACTCCAACACGTGTTTGGTGGTGGAGCTTTTGGTAGTGGATATAACATTTTTTTTCGGCAACTGGATAAAGGATAAGTTCAGAACAGAGATTAAGTTTGACTGCGTTCGGAGGAAGCATTTGTGTGGCTGTTTTGGGGGTGGTCCCCACGTGGGACCCACGTGGGTCCTACGTTCTACTCCAATAATATACTGCCACATATAAAACAACCACAAAACAGCCAGACCAAAACAACCACAAAACAACCATGCCGAACGCAGCCTTTGTCTTTCGTTCTGTCAATGGCGAGAGGAGCTTCTCTTTTATCAGTTTCCACGGTTCCATCGTTCCTTCTAAGTTCGCTATCTCAAGCAGTTGTTGAATCTTGTTAGTTTTTTATATATATAATTTTAGGCTTTCGCCATTTTAATAGTAAAGGTGGATGAGTTTTATGATTTGCCTCATTAAAACCTCTCTAAACAAAACCTGGTGGTGAAAAGTTTAAGAAAGAAAAAAAGTATCCCTCATCCAGTTACATACCTAGTAACCAAACTAAAAAACAAACACAAGGAACAGCAGCTTACACGTACATGTTGACCAAGACTAAACCACTTTACATCCAAACTACAAATAATCTCGAAGAGATACCGTATTCAGAAACATCGCTGAAGGCATAACCATGTCCTTCCACTAACATTTTGTCCACCTCCAAACTCCCAATTTGATCTGGATCACAAGCCTTTCAATATTCAACGCTTCTCCTCTAAATATGACATTATTACGACATAGCCATATAAAGTATACTCCATAGCACAACGTAGACTTCCAAATTCTTTTCGTCTTGCCTTCTAGCGGTTGAGAACACCACTCTTGATAGATTTCTGTCATTGATTCCTTGAAACTAATCGATAAATTCCACCAGCGAAAGATTAGACCCCAAACCTTACTTATTTTTGGGCATAGGAATATTACATGTTCCACCCTTTCCATGACTCGCATGCACCACGGACATAGGCTACCACCAATTGGGACAACATTTCTTTTGGAGAGCAGCTATCTAGTTGCAAATCTCCCGATTAACGCGAACCATAATGTCATAGCTACTCGCGGTTCACATAACCCTTTCCAAATATGCTCCAAGTTCATCACACCATGCTCAGCCAATTCCTCAGACGTACTATACATCATAACAATAATATCCTTCGTTAAGGAGCACCGCCCATCACCCTTCCAACTACATTCATCCCGAACGCCAAATGACGGTGGATTATTCTCTAATATTCCCTGTAGGTTCACAACCATTTCTTCCTCATATGCAAGGAGTCTTCGCCTCCACTGCAAGTTCCACGTCCACACCGCATCACACCATTATCCCATGCTTGCTACCGTGTATTCCTGTTGCATACTAATCTGAAATAATCTGGGGAATCAGTATTTAGAGACCTTTCATCACACCACCTGTCGAACCAGAATAATATATCGTACCCATCTCCTACTGTAATGCGGACGTGATCATCAATAATTCTCTGCAGCTCTTTATTCTCACCGGTGGCTTTTATAATTGAATACCAAACTCCTTTCGGGGTATGTGTATCATCATTTCTTTAGCCCGTGTGCAGACCCCTACGTGTGCGATATATAGAGTGTACAACACGTTTCCATAGAGGGAGCTGATTTTTTGAAAAATGGACTCTCCATTTAGCAAGGAAAGTTAAGTTTTTCACCTTTAAGTTTGTAAACCCAAGACCCCCTAACACCTTCGGACGTGTCAATCTTGACCAAGCAATTGTTGTTAGCGACTTGCTTCTCTTACACCAGAAGAATTCTCTTTGTAGTCTTTCTAGCCGCTTCCGAACTTTACCTGGGATAACAAACAAACTTGCATAATAAAGGGGAAGCGAATCAAGCACTGACCTTATAAGCACTGCGCGACCCTCTTTTGATAGGCTAGCGGCTTTCCAAGTAGCCAACTTCATCTCAACTTTGCGCAAAACTGGCTCCCATGTGGATACCTTCCTAGGATTAGCTCCTAAGGGGCACCCAAGATATGTGGTGGGCAATGTGTCAGCCCGACATGAAAAGATCTCTTCTATCATCTTCATTTCCTCCTCTTTTGTGTTGATACAATAAGCCTTCGACTTTTCCATGTTTAGATTTAACCCACTCAACTCCTCGAAGCCAATGAGCATTCTATGCAACTGCACCAATTCATCCTTCTCCACCGCGCTAAATAGCATGACATCATCCGCAAATTGTAGATGGGTTATTCTCACTTGTCTTACTCCAACCTTAATCCCTGAAAACAAGCCTTTCGCTACCAGCTCTTGGATCAGCCAACTTAATACTTCAACAATAATAACAAATAATGAAGGGGAGAGAGGGTCACCTTGCCGAAGTCCTCTGCTAGGAGAAAATGGTTTTGTGGGTGATTTGTTTACCAGGATGGAGATCCTCAGAGTAGTGACGCGTTCCTGAATCCAACCTCTCCACCTATGCCCAAAGCCCATGCTAACCAACATTGCATCAAGAAACTCCCACGACACACTATCATATGCTTTTCTTAGATCGATTTTTAACAACAGCCCTTTTTCCTTCGTTTTCTTCAGCCAAGTTATCGCCTCATTAGCAATGAAAAGACCTTCTAAAATGTTTCTCCCTTTAACAAACCCTGTTTGTCTCACTAATAATCTTCGGTAAGAGGGGGCTCAACCGACTGCTTAACACTTTAGCTATAACCTTATACAAACATCCCACCATACTTATCGGCCTGTAGTCGTCGAGTTTAGAGGCCTCCGGTTTCTTTGGTATCAACACTATCCATATGGTATTCACCCCTTTCTTCAGCTTTGAAGTAATAAAAAACTTTTAGACATCTCCTCCAAATTATTTGCCGATGATGCGCCACATTCTCTTTATGAAGTTCATGTTGAACCCGTCAACGCCTGGCGCCTTGGTGCTACTACACTGGAACACCCTCTATTTGATCTCCTTGATGGTGGGAATATTCTCCAATTGGGTTGCTTCCTCCTCAGTAAGGCTCGGATGGTTCAACATGGGAGGTTTTACTCCTGAAATTTTTCGGACCTGGAACAGCGTCTTGTAATGTTAAACTATGAGCTCTCTGATTCGTGCTGGGTTGTCGACTGCACCTTCTTCAGTGACCAGACAAGCAATCAGTTTATTTCTATAATTAAGGGTTGCTCTTTTATGGAAATACCTAGTGTTGTTATCCACTTCCTTTAACCACTTATCACGGAACATTTGCTTCCAGTACGCTTCTTGAGCCCTCTCCGCCTTTTCCAGTTTCATCATGGTCTGAACTCTTTCATTCTCAACCTGGGCTGATCCGTCATCCTTCTCTATCTTTCGTTCCAATGTTTTAAGAGCTTTTTTACATTCATGGATTTTCAGATTTAGATCACCAAAAGTTTCTTTATTCCACTTCCTCAAGGGCACCTTCAATCTCTTCAGCTTGTTTACAGTCGACCCATGCTTCATGCTGCCCCACTGGTGTCGTATAAATCTTTCAAAGTCGGGTTGTTCGAACCACGCGTCAATTGATATGAATGGCCGCGGCCCCCAGTTTACGGTGTTAGCCTTTACCACCAGAAGCCGATGATCAGAAACACTCCATGCACTTGATCTAAGGGTAACATCCGAGTATTGATGGAGCCAATCATGCGTTGCAAAGCTTCTGTCGATTTTACTCAGCGACCCGTTCCTTCTCCATGTAAAACTGGCATCCTGCAACTGTATTTCAATAAGTTGCATGCAATCCACCCACGCCTAAAACTCTCTCATTAAAATCGCCTATACACACTAGCTCCGGACTCCACCTGTCTTTTGTTGAATGATCTCTTCAAACATGGACTTCCTCTCGTTAATATCACCTGGCGCGTAAATAATCACTATCGAACTCCGGATTCCCTCCTCCAATGATCTGGTCTCACACATCATCCACTTAACTCCTTATTCGACATTTAGTACCTCTACTTCCTCCTCATCCCAAAGTGCAACAATTCCACCCGATTGACCTTGATTATGAATTTCCTCCCATGCTAAACTAGTTTGCTTTTTGCCCCAAAAGCTTGGGATCATTTTAGCAGTTGTTCCTTGTTGATGTGTCTCTAGAAGACCCAAAAAAGCAATCTTATAACCTCTTACCTCTTCTCGTATCTTCCTCTGCTTGGTCCTAGAGCCCATTCCCCTTTTATTTTGGGTTCCTATTATCACCATGTTGTTTTACTTGCTTGTCTGCAGTTGCAGTTGACTAACAATGTTCTCCTTCATACTCACTGGGTTAGGAATTTGACAGCCTAATTGCATCAACAGCTCTATACATTCTTCTGCCTCCTTTTCGTTATTAATGATCTTGCCTTTATCGTCTCTTGCTGGGGCAGATTGTTTTGCATGACTCGTCTGGGGGGAGGGGTATTATGAATCAAGTCAATGAAGAGGCTTATATCGTTCTTACCCGGTGGAGGTGTGCTTTCTCCAGGATGAATTTGACTTCTTTTGTTGTAATTCTCCTCATGCATTTCATGCTCTACAGTTTTTCCGCCGCCTCCTTTATCACACTGTTCCTTCGTATTTTGCATGGCACATGCATCGAACAGCCTATCTTCTCTTTTTATTTCCCAATGCATCTCTTGGCCAAAAAATGTCTCAGGAATAATTAATTCCTCTTCAATAATCTCTTTATGAATCTGTCGTATTTGGTTCTGTTCGTTGCCGGCCTCGGAACTTGTTCCATTTTCTTTCTGTTCACCACTGTTTGTCTTTTCCAATTCCTCTTCCTTTTCTTAAGTTTTGGGGATTGTCGTGGCCTCCATTATGCCTGTAAATTTATTATTATGACATAATGATTATGTTTCACCATTGGCATCTCCTTCTTCACCCCGTAACCAATTTGCCTCTTGGGATTGGAAATGTATGTTGGTTTCTGTCACGGCTACACTCCCTTGTGATTCCCCGTCATTATTCTGCTGCTCCTCATCATTAGGCTTAGACCTATTTTGTCCGTTTTAGGACATCCCTGTTTTATGTGTTGTCATTTGGATTATACTGTTGCCTGGACCTTCCGTATTGTTATTGATTTCAACAATACTCACCGGGAAACTATGTTCATCCACTTTAACTAGGATCTTCAAGTTGATCATTTGTAACGTAGTCGTTTCCACTTGAATTTTGATCTTCGCATTCTCAACAAAATGGATTTCTTCTTCCTCAATTCTTATGACTTCGCCCACCACTTGGGCAATTGTTCTCACATTTGTTAGTATTATGGGACCTTTTGTTTGTTTTTACTTATTTTTCTCTTCTAATACAAAAAAACCTATTTTTAGTGACATAAATTAGTCCACCAAAAAAGAAAGGGGACGAACAATATTTTTGGTAGTGCCACCAAAAAATTTTTTTTTAAAAGAAAGATCATTTTTAGTGGTTTTGAGTTAGGAACAGCCGAATATAATAGGATTATTATCTGAAGTTTTGAACTCTAAACCATCGAAAATGGTCTTGTTTTTTTACAAAAGTGTTTTTGGACTGTTTTTATATGGCAATTGACAAAAATATTTTGTTATTTTAACCCCACTCAGTTTGATGAGAGGGAAAAGCCATAACCTATTATTTCGTTTCAAACAGTGGGAGAGGGAGAGCCGAAACGCCCATCGTACCATTTTTGTCGCCCATCCTTGGTGTCGCCGCCCGCCTCCTTCGTTCGTGCCGCCACCACTTCCGCAATTGCCTCCCCATCCCGTCCGGCTATCACCATCCAATCTCGAGCAGCTGTTGCGATAGAAACCATGTGAACGAAAAAGGTATGTCCCTCTTTGTTTTCCATTGATTTTTGTCAAATTAGGGTTAGAATGTTGTTGTGGCATGTCGACTGAGTGAATTACATTTGTATGAGTGTTGTTGGTGATTTTAGATGTTCAAAATAGTTGAAATTTGTGGCATTGGAAGAAAAAAAAATGTGCCCACAAGGTATTCGATAAAGTACGTTTATGGGATTTCATTTGTTTTTTTGTTTTTGCTGAATTACCATGAGTATTGATACATAATTATATTTGATGGTTAAATAATCATATATAAACAATTTTAAGGGTTAAAATAAATAATTATATTGTTTGATTCTTGAACAAACATATGATATAAAATGGTAAAAATATGAAGTTGATTTAATTTGATGCTATAATGTGTTTGTTGGTTGATTTATGTGATTAGGGTTGTGCCTGCTCCTTCACCCCACAGTGGCCTGGAGTTCTACCTGCTTCGCCCATCTCCTCGGCCTCATACGTGGGTATACATATACCAAAAACAGGTTAGTTTTTTTTTGCATTACTCTTTTAGTCTTTATAAATGTTGGTTTTAATTTGATATCATAATGTGTTTATTGGTTGATTTATGTGGTTATGATTGAAAATGATTATAGAGAGTGAAAATATAGAACACTAAGACAACCAATTAGCTATATTATAAATATTGGGTATTTACGAGAGAATGTATATAAAGTCTTACCAAGGTTAGGTAGATTATTATATCAACAATGTTCATTGTGGTATGGATAGACATCTAAAGCTATTTTAACTTTCAGTTGATCTGTGTAGAATGGGCAGTGAATAAATGTGCAGTCATAAGGGAATTATTTTGAAAGCAACATGGATAATGAATTTTGAAAGCAAGTCTCACATTTCATGTCCTTGTGCTTAGTGTGAATGTAGGATCGGACAACTGACTCAAACCAACTCAAAGTGTTAATCTGTAAGATGGTTTGACCCAATCATACTGAGGATGGAATCGTACTAAAGATGCGGAAGCAGTCAGTCGAACTCAAGAAGATACACAATATAAGTTATTTTATTTTTTGGTTTAACAAAGCAACTTACACTACCCACTAAGTAGAAAGTATCTACTTAGTGTTTTCTCACTCACTTACCCAACACAATTTCTGAACAGTACAATGATAAGTGTAATGAGACTAGGACCTACCTAGAATGACTCTATCGATGTGCGCAAACTGAAACTAGTACATTTCTCTCTCTAAGATAAGTGAAGCTTTCTCTAAACATGTGCTCTGAATAATTCTCTCTAGAAAGCCTCAATGACAAACAAAATGACAAGTCTCTCATGTAGTTGCTAGGATTTGAACGTTGGAGAGAGTTAGTTCCTTAATTTTAGGAACGACTCTTTCCTTGAATTTCAGAAGCTAGAGACAAGTCTTCTGATTATTGTCACGTTGAGAGAGAATTTTGGTCCAAGTTTGAACGTTGATGACCGTTGTAAGGTCAATGTAGTTGCTGTAGTTGCTCCTTAAATTTCACAACTGATTGACGAAGTCTCTCGAATTATCAGAAAGTCAAGGCATCAGATTTTGCTCACATTTTGCATGAATTTGGCCCAAGGATGATAGTTGAGGACCGTTGTGGTTTTGTGGACGTTGCTCCTTAAATTTTGCATCTGATTGATGAATTCTCATGGATGGACTCACTCGATCTTTTAGTAAGGACGGAGACTTGTTCGGCGGAAAGACTCGCTCAATCTTTCAGCAAGGACAGACTTTTCTCTTGTTGATTGACTCATTCGACCGAAGGACTATCTCAGCAACACCTCCATACTCCAACAATTTCCCCTTGTTGCTGATGATAGCAAAACTCTTTTTGTGAATCTCGAATGAGTCAATCTGCAAAACAAGACAAGAGCAAAAAGACTTTTAGGGAACCGACCCTGTCCAAGTGACCCTGCTGCCCTTTCTTCTGAAAGAATTTCCTGTTTAAGGTTTCAGGTCAGCATTCATAAGGTATTTAATATGGTAAACAATTTAGAATGGGATAAGTCCTTACTTTCCCTTCTTCTGGCTATCGCCTGGAGATGCTCCTCCACCCTCAGACTCTCCCTCAGGGTTCTTTCTCTTCTTAGCCCCGAGAGTCTCTTCCCAAGTCTGGAGCATTAGCTCTGTCCTCGAGGCAGCGTCATAACACTCCTGGAATCTCTTGGTAAGTTCTCACAAAGTTAATTGGTAATGTAGTAAGTAAAGAATTTATGGCTCTCATGTTAATACCTGGATTGTAGTGTAGAGGGTAGCACCCATCGCCATCTGGATGTGAAACAACAATCCCCCCCGGAACTTCTCGACCTTCACGGTCTCTGAGTAATCAACACCGGGGATAAAGTCCAGCAGACCAATGAATCGAGCGTAGTACTCATCCACGGTCAGACCTCCCTGGAATAATGTCTCGAACTCATGGTGCTTCTTCTGCTTAAGATGCGCCAGGTAGTACTTCCCCCTCAGGAACTCGACAAAGGCAGCCCACGAAAAGTCGGGTATAGCCAGGTGATGGTCCTTGATCAACCTCCACCAAGTGCTGGCTGCATCCTTCAGATGGAAAGCAGCAATGACGACCTTCTGGTTGGCAGGTACTTGTAAAGTTTCGTAGGCCTTCTCATGTTCAACAATGAAACGCTCTAAGGCTACGGGGTCTGGCTCCCCAAAATAAGTAGGTGGTCGGGTCTCGGTAACTGACTTCAGCCAGTTCGTTTCCCTGGGCTGTGGCGGGTGGGCTGGTGCTCCTCCAATCTGAGTACCAAGCTGTGCGAGAACGACAGCAATCGTCTCTACAACTTCTGGAATCACGGGGTCACCGCCTCCACCTCTACCAGTACCACGCCCTTTAGTTCCCCCAGACATCTGTAGTACAGAATGTCACATAAATACTCGGTAATTTACCGTACACATCCAGTAGATATTGAATTGCCTTTAAGGCTAATCTATCACGCAATTTGCGTTACTAAACACAATATATTTTAAGACGAGTCGTCTCGAACCTCACAAACGTTTCCCGTAATTTCCCAAGTCCTAAACTCACTGTCTTAACCTATTTTCTCGTCATCAGAGCGGTACCCCGCTCTGATACCACTTTTGTAACACCCCTCTCCTTAAACACGTAGTAATCTCTCACGTAGCAATAAATAAAACGTCTTATAGTGGAAGAAACAATAACAACATTAATACTCACTCGGGTGTCACCGGCCATTACTCGCCCATGCAAGTAACGAAGCCAAACTATATCCAACTTCCAACATAAACAAATTGCTAACC
Organism: Limonium bicolor; assembly: GCA_023374045.1. NCBI lineage: Eukaryota > Viridiplantae > Streptophyta > Magnoliopsida > Caryophyllales > Plumbaginaceae > Limonium > Limonium bicolor. The sequence continues at coordinate 220,363,888 of CM041780.1, read as the reverse complement.
GCCGTGATAACGAGAAAACTCCTATACATCATACTAAGTCCATAAACTATAAACGTCGACAAGTGAGCGTCTACCCAAATCCCAAATATACATAACTGTACCATAATACATTTACCAGTCTGCCATCGCTATACAAATAAATTCCATGTGCGGTGATCAAAATAAACTCTAATTACCCTGTTCCCGCTCTTCGGCTTCGACAATAATCAACAACCTGCATAATGGTGTAGTATCAGCGATAGACTGAGTATGCCGGGCCTGGACCCTAATGGTCACTTAGTCATTTTAACCATCTTATTATTAGATTGGTTTCATCCTTCACCATTTTACAGTTATAATCAATACTGTAATATATATGCATAGTATACATAACCATCCATCCAAACATTCATAAACACTTAACCATCCATCCAATTCAACATTCATAAAATATTACAAACAACAATTGTATATCGAACGTATCGAAATAATAGCAGTATAATGTACAATGTACAATCGCCGTAGCGTACAGTTTTCATAGTTAATTTACCTTGGCCTTTAAGGCCCCATCCAAACTATGTTAATTAAATACCAGTTGGGCATCATGTTAAGACAACCCGATAACCTCACCATGGACAGTAGTCCTCCCGTACACACAAAGGTGCTCATTTCGCCAGAGGTCCGGAGGCCCCTGACTATTCTCTTTTGTCTCGTAAGACGTCCATATAAATGCCGTAGCCACCTGACCCACGATCCAAATAGTGCTCGTTGGGTATAAACCTGGAGCGGAAACCCAATCGGGAACCCCTCAGTGATCACAAATGTGCAACCAAATAGTTCGTAAACTACACTGGATTCCTCACCTCAACTCATACCATCTCTCTCTCATAAAGTTTAAGATATGCTCTTAGTCTTATGGAGAATATAATTATTAATTAGCTGCCCAATGGGTCTCACGCACACCTAGAAGTAATCTAGGTCATATTCATGTTCGAGATCCATGCTCTAGAGACCGACAATGTCGTGACTCGTTCCTAAGTGTTTTACTTATGTTGCCATATACTTAATATTAATACTATGGTATTATATCAAGTAACCGTCTTGTCATCACAATAACGTATATGTATGTTTATATAAGTCGATCTATAGTCGACGTAGTGTTAGTCCCGTGGGACGCTCGTGCATAAATAATTAATACAGTAGCACACAATCACATACATGTATCCAAAACACTTAACACACAAGTGATATCAACCAAATCCGAGCCCAAGGAAAACCTTAGGACAACCCGGATCAAACCCCTCTACATACCGTTCACCAAGACCTAGGATGCGCAGTGTAGACCACTAGCTCGTCAAGCGTCCTCGTCTGAAGTATGATCTAAACGGTAATAAATCTATAAGTCAGTCTCCATGACCAACTACATCCGGTATTTCCGAATGACAAGTAACCCCGACAATTCATCCCCGGATTTCTACAGTTATTTGTTACGGGTTTCTCTAAACCGGTCGGCTTTGTTACTAAAACTCGTATGTCAAAACATTTTGACTGTTAAGTTTAATTCATTATATTTCTTTAATCTTATCCACCATTTAATTTAGGTATATAACCTATAGTTGCATGTATGCATGCATGACTTATTATATTGTATTATTTTTCATACTGTATCATTTTCCCACCATCCATTATAATACATTGTATTATATTATCCATTATCTTAGCAAATTATATTTGCATTCAAAAACTCATAACTTATAGTTTGTAACTATTTTTATGTAATAACCACCACCATTATACTATATGGTTTCCAACCATATCATATATTAATCCTTATATACATTATTCTTGTATATGTATATATTTACCAATATAGGTAAGTTTCATGAGTTATAAAACTCTTATATCTTATGTTACATTTTATCATCTTATATTAGATGATTATTCCCATTAGTTGTATTATATTATACAACTTATATTAAGATTATTATCCTAATATTATGTAACATTTTATGTTGTATATTTACAACTCCTAAGGTTTAATCAATAAATACCTTAGTTTATAAATCAAATTTATTCATAGTTTGTCACATTATTTAATGTGAATATCCTTACTTATATTAATTCCATTTAAACCATATAATTGTTATAACATTTATAACATAGTAGACCATAGTCTAAAATTCATTTTTCCCATCTTTAATAATTCGGTACAGCACCTTATTTTATTTAAATTCCATTTTGACCACATAACATTATGTAATGTTATACCATATACTAATATCATATAATATGGTATTTTTATTTCCTTTAATTTATAACTTATAGTTTTTATACAAAACTATATTATATTGCCGCATAGGCATATACATTTATACCTTATTCTTTCCACATCCCATAGTTTCCTTTATTTACAAAATCACCCCATTATTTATACCATGTTATATATATATATATATCATATAATATAACATTTTTAACTTAATATAAATATAACCTATGGTTATATATATATATTTAAAATTACGAACAGGCCCTAGCTGTTCTATAATATATTTTTTTCTAACCCACCAAGTTTCTATAATAGCCATTTGGCCCTCTTTATAACATATAGTTTTATAATATCAATAAAACTATATATTATACATATATCTTAATAAATACTCTTATATAATTCTAAAAATCATAAAATTTCACCAAAGGGTTATAAATATTATTCCTAACCGTTATAATCTCGGTAATTACTAATCCACCTCATATATTTATCCAAAGTGTCATAATGACATAATAACTATATATTATACATATATAGTTTATTTTAATTCCAAAATCAACCCAATAAATTCCTAAAAATTCCTAATAGCCCATGGGTGTTTATAATACCATTATACAACCTTTATTTTCGGTAATAACATATTTACCACATATGTTATAAAATTGTTACAATTAAATACTTATCTTATAATAAAACCTTAAATAAGTTATCTAACTTATTTAATTTGGTCAAAACCTACCATATGGTCAAGGTTGACCACCTTAATATTTCCTTGACCATCAATAACCATATATTACGGTTTGTACCCTTATTTTTCAGAAATTACCATTTAACCCCAAAACTTTATATAATCTTATAATTTTTATTTAAACTCATTTAAACCTCCAATTTTTGGCTTTATTATTTTATAGCCCCCAAATTTAATTTATTTACACTATATACCCCATTTCCTTGCGGTAATATATATATATATATATATATATATATATATATATATACTACTTAAACTTAAATAAAACCTTATAAATACATAAATAAAATGGCCTAAAGTACATGGCCTTATTACAAACATTAGCTTATAAAATGAATTACACATAAATGCCCAAAAATGCATTAAACTCTTGGCCTTACACACATCTTTTCCATATTTACCAATTTTCCACATAATGTCTTAAATTTGACAATTATGTTAATTAATTAGTTATAAAATTTACTAAACCATTCCTTAATCACCTAAGGTCAAAATAAGACCTTAATTAACTCATTCACTCATGGCACAAATTATACACATATGTATAATTACATATTAATATACCAAGTGAAGGTTTAAGTGATTTATACCTTGTTTTTGCCTAGTATAGGCCTTGTTTGGCCACGGCTGCTTAGGAATAATTTTTCCATAGCTTAGTTGACATGTTTTCAAACAGCAATTAAGGCATGGTTAGTCTCCAAGCAAGATTTAACCATAAGAAGTGCTTAATGTAAATTTTCAAGGTAGATTTTACCTTAGAATACCAAGACAAGAATAGGTTTCTTCGGCCTGTTTTTACAGTACATAAAGAGTATCAAAAGAGCTACTAAACCAAGCTTTAAACTGGTATAACTCAGATTAGAAGATGGCTAATTTTTACCTTGATTAAAATGCCTAAAATGATGTTTTTGGCTTGGATCTGGCTATACCTTGAAGCTCTTGATATACCAACTGAATAAGTATGTTAAGAAGAAGATTATAAGCCTAGGAAACAAGGCTTTCAAACCGGAATTGAAGAAAATCAAAGGATAAGTGCTTAAAGCACATTTTTATACCTTAAGAACAAGATTAGATTTCTCCACCTTCTTCCCTTGTTACAGCCAAGATCCACCCTTCTTTTAAACTCCAAAACAACCTAGAAATATTGATGGAAATGGTTGATGCTTTGCTCCATGGAAAGAGGAAAGAATTGTGAAGAGAATGGACATAAAATGGCTTAATAAGCTTACCTATGTCAATTGTTGTTCTCTTCTGAAATTGGCATGTTATCCACGGTTTGGAGAAGCCAAATAGAGGATGAAGAGCCTTGGTGTCGGCTGGGAAGCAAGGCAAATGAGAAAAATAAGTGAGTTTTGCTTTTATGTTAATTTAATGTTACTTTAGTGTATAGTAAATGGTGACTCATTAGATTGGCTGCATAATTGATTGGAGATTGTTACAGCCATATGAAGTTGGCAATGAAGGGCATGGTCAATGGATGACATTTGACCATGGTTAAAGGTAAGTAATTAAGTGTTATTTTTTGGTACTATTCATACTAAATTGCCCATTTTGATTTTATTTTCAAACTTTGATTTAGACTTTATAATATATTCTATCATGTCACATTAATGTTATAAAGAATATAATCTAGTCTTTACAGTGACTAAAAGTCATTATCTCAGAGCTCATACACAAAAACGTGCTTTAAGGTATTTTAGTGCACATTTTGTGTCACAAGGTGTTTCTGAGCTCAGTTTTCTTTGAGAACAGTTTTGTTATGTTCCTTACATGATACTTGATCATAGAATCCAATTTTATATCATTTAGAGGTCATTAGACCTTTAAGGTTTTCTTAGAGCACATGTTTGCCCTACTCGACCTTGAAGCATGTAAATGCTTGTTCTATGTGTTGGAGTGTTGTCCAACAATTGTAATATGTTTATTTATATGTTAATATGCTTAGGAAAAAATTTTAGGTCCTAAGTAGTTCATTTTGGTATTTATTTACCCTAAACAGTCAAAGGGTGCAATATCTTGCTTTGTGTTGACCACTGTTGTTCTCAATTGACTTTTAAGGCATGTTTAGGCCTTAATTAATGTGATTAGATGTTTAATCCATGTTTTATTAGTTTGGGGTATTTCAATCTACCCCCCTTAAAAAGACTTCGTCCCGAAGTCGCTTAATCAAATAGGTATGTATAAAAATATATAACTACCCATTATTCCCATAATGTATATCTATGTGATATATCATTTACATACATCGTATTGTGCTTATACAGCACATAGCCATTACTTTGTGGTGTTAGTTCAATCATATATGGATATAGGTGATCCATCAGCACCATTATTTCCTATCAATTCTATAAACCTTGACAACCTCCCCGAGGTGTCCATAACATACCATCGTTCCACATTCCATATCTAATGATTCATTTCGTATCTAGGCGATACCATATGTAATCATTCTACAAAGAAATATAAATATATATATCACAAGTAGCATAAGAAAAGTACTACACACATGGGTGTAAACACAACATTCAAACAGGTATCTCTTAAGATACATACATACAAGTGCACATCACACACAAACAAACCAAACAACGTACGCCCCGTGTACCAAACATAACCAACAAAACTTCGTGTGCCCCGCACACCACCAATTCACTGTATGCCATGCATACGAAACAACAAAACTTAGTGCACACTCGTGCACAGCCAAGAGGCTCTACCCCCGTTAAAAAGGGTTACGCCCCCGTACCCCACAAGTATACCACAGCCGCTCAACAAGGAGCGCTGGATACTTAGCTCTCAAAGAGTTCTCCAACTCGTGGATTATCCTCATATCAGAGAGACGGGTATGACTCTAGCCCTTCCGGGCTCCATAATACATAAAGGGTGAGGCACTGAACTATTTGTGCTCTCTCCCAAGTTCGTTCTAATGGGCCCACTCGCTCCGTATTGAGGTGCAGACCCATGAACATAGGCTCAGTTTGCCTCTTTTTTTAATGTTGTGTATCCTCTCATTTGGATCACTAGCATACATGCGTGTGTCTTCTCTCATTGATATTCAGCTTAAGGTGTAATATGACATTGGCTATTGTTAGTACTTAGTGCTCTTTGCACTTGTCTTTGTAATATCAAGACGTACCAGCCTACATGTCCACGGAGATAAAGCTTGTCATCCGTGTCTCCAAGTGGTTTTGTTCCGGAGTAACACACTGTTGTAGTTCTCGATACACACTCGTGCTGATATCCATTACATCTTTGTGTATTCCCACTAGATTAATAACTGCACAAGTGCAATACCAAAACACTCAGTCCTACAGAGTGCAGAGGCGTAAACTCTCAGCAGCTAATATCTAATGAGTCAAACAGATAAGATGAGCGAATTATCATGTGAGTGGTACATTCCAAGTCCACTGTTCCTTGCTTAAGGTATCTGCTAGTATTTTAGCTCTGTCTCTCATCATTGCGTAATCACACGTTTATGTTCACATCATCTGGTATATTTCCTCTAGATTGCAAGAATTTGCTCGATCCTTATGAGGATTCTACATATTATTCCTCCATAATGGGTTTTCATGTTTCTTTCCTTCGGTTTCCTGTCTTTGAACGGTTTCCTTGTCTTCACTGTATACTGTCTTCTACTTTCTGTTGAAGGTTCTTGATTTCTCTAGCCCGTTGGTTTAACTGCGGCTCTTCTCGTCCATCTTCGAGGTAACTTATATTACTGTCCTTAGTATGGAGTTGACTACTTCTCGTGTTCCTAACACTACTTGTCTACTTGCATGGGGTACCGTACTGATACATTACTACTTACCCGACTAACTCATAAATAAGTCTGTCAGGCCCACATGCTCCTATCGGAGTGCGGTCGTCCCATGTCTCATTTAGTAAACTGGTAATGTCTGTCACACGGGTATTGTGAAGTATTCTGTTGTCAATCCCCCTTTGATGGATATCCTTTTTTTTGTTTTTTTATTTTATTTTTTTGTCTTTGTTATCGGTTATCTTGTTGTAAGTGCTATTGCCTTTGTGGCATCGGTGGTAATTCGTGCTATATTTAGTAAACTTGGTTCTCCTATCTCGATCTCATTGAGTACAACATATTTCTTTCCTCACTGTTTATCATGATCACATCTCATCCATAGTTCATATTAGTTCCCTCATCCGTTTAATTGAATGTATTGCAGATTTCATAATAGCTTGAGCAACTTGGCTCTTCGCTTCCCAACCATCCTCACTGACGGTGGTGCATCTACAAAGGGTATGCTTGTCCATAAGGACTAAACATTCATCACTGGTAGTGATTAGCATTAATGCGGGTATACACTGATGGTATTTGGCTAATAAGCCATGTCTGAAAATTCTCGAACAATTAAACTGGTGTGGTTCACAATCATAGAGGCTTTATAATTTCCTTAGTTGCAGTGGTTGGACTAACGGTCTTCCCAAAGTTGCATAGGTTTATAATCTTAAGGTTTGTATGGAAAATATTAAAAAAATTTTGTATATATATAATAAGAAATAATATAATAATAAAAAGTAGTAGTGGCAGTTGCAGTGGCAGCTGCAGTTGTAGCACTTGCTCTGTCAAGTGCGCAAGGCAGATGGAAATTTCAGTGGTTTACTTGTCATAGCGCTTGCAATAGCAAGTGCGCCATGCAGGTAGAAATATTAGTTCAGTAATCACCGGTCTCATTGACTCTGCGTCGTTGAGTATGGCTACATGATAATGTAAGCATTAACGTCCTGTTCATATATATAATCCGTCAAGGTTTCCAAGGTTACTCGCATCGAGTCCACAAACTAGTTCCCAAAAGTCATACACAGAAGGGCGAGTGGTCAATGACACACTCCCACATACTTATAACATATCGTTGTCTAACATCCAAGGTAAGTACATAACAAAGTAAGCAAAAGTCTTCCACCAGCGGTCTCACGGAGTTCAGGGTACTCATGCCCTAACGACTCCTTTCCCTTTCTGGGCTCCAGCATCAGTAGATGTCTGGCCCTCCTGACCGCCTCGTGGTACTCCAGATCCTCCAGCTGAGGTGTTCTGATTATTCCTTGGTGGCCTGTAATTACGGCTCTTAGGGTTCATCCAACACTCGAACTCCTGGTGGCCCTCTTTCTTGCAACACCGACACTCAACTTTACGGCCATTGCAGTCGACCCCAGGATGGTCCTTCCCACAACGCTTACAATAGAAATGGCGCTTGGGTTGTCCGGTGCCTAATGGTAGTATTTAGTTTAAGTTAAAATCTGATGATATAAGGTTAAGGTTACAATTGAATTTGAGAGGTAGGTGTTCTCACCCTTAGGAGGTGCAGATCTCAGAGGCTGAGCATCTATAGCTGGGCCGGTCAACCGAAGGACGGGCTCTTTCCCCTTTGCTCCCAGGTGACCCTGCTGCCCTTTCTTCTGAAAGAATTTCCTGTTTAAGGTTTCAGGTCAGCATTCATAAGGTATTTAATATGGTAAACAATTTAGAATGGGATAAGTCCTTACTTTCCCTTCTTCTGGCTATCGCCTGGAGATGCTCCTCCACCCTCAGACTCTCCCTTAGGGTTCTTTCTCTTCTTAGCCCCGAGAGTCTCTTCCCGAGTCTGGAGCATTAGCTCTGTCCTCGAGGCAGCGTCATAACACTCCTGGAATCTCTTGGTAAGTTCTCACAAAGTTAATTGGTAATGTAGTAAGTAAAGAATTTATGGCTCTCATTTTAATACCTGGATGGTAGTGTAGAGGGTAGCACCCATCGCCATCTGGATGTGAAACAACAATCCCTCCCCGGAACTTCTCGACCTTCACGGTCTCTGAGTAATCAACACCGGGGATAAAGTCCAGCAGACCAATGAATCGAGCGTAGTACTCATCCACGGTCAGACCTCCCTGGAATAATGTCTCGAACTCATGGCGCTTCTTCTGCTTAAGATGCGCCGGGTAGTACTTCCCCCTCAGGAACTCGACAAAGGCAGCCCACGAAAAGTCGGGTATAGCCAGGTGATGGTCCTTGATCAACCTCCACCAAGTGCTGGCTGCATCCTTCAGATGGAAAGCAGCAATGACGACCTTCTGGTTGGCACGTACTTGTAAAGCTTCGTAGGCCTTCTCATGTTCAACAATGAAACGCTCTAAGGCTACGGGGTCTGGCTCCCCAGAATAAGTAGGTGGCCGGGTCTCGGTAACTGACTTCAGCCAGTTTGTTTCCCTGGGTTGTGGCGGGTGGGCTGGTGCTCCTCCAATCTGAGTACCAAGCTGTGCGAGAACGGCAGCAATCGTCTCTACAACTTCTGGAATCACGGGGTCACCGCCTCCACCTCTACCAGTACCACGCCCTCTAGTTCCCCCAGACATCGGTAGTACAGAATGTCACATAAATACTCGGTAATTTACCGTACACATCCAGTAGATATTGAATTGCCTTTAAGGCTAGTCTATCACGCAATTTGTGTTACTAGACACAATATCTTTTAAGACGAGTCGTCTCGTACCTCACAAACGTTTCCCGTAATTTCCCAAGTCCCAAGCTCACTGTCTTAACCTATTTTCTCGTCATCAGAGCAGTACTCCGCTCTGATACCACTTTTGTAACACCTCTCTCCTTAAACACGTAGTAATCTCTCACGTAGCAATAAATAAAACGTCTTACAGCGGAAGAAACAATAACAACATTAATACTCACTCGGGTGTCACCGGCCATTACTCGCCCATGCAAGTAACGAAGCCAAACTATATCCAACTTCAAACATAAACAAACTGCTAACCACCGTGATAACGAGAAAACTCCTATACGTCATACTAAGTCCATAAACCATAAACGTCGACAAGTGAGTGTCTACCCAAATCCCAAATATACATAACTGTACCATAATACATTTACCAGTCTGCCATCGCTATACAAATAAATTCCCTGTGCGGTAATCAAAATAAACTCTAATTACCCTGTTCCCGCTCTTCGGCTTCGACAATAATCAACAACCTGCATCATGGTGTAGTATCAGCGATAGACGCTGAGTATGCCGGGCCTGGACCCTAATGGTCACTTAGTCATTTTAACCATCTTATTATTAGATTGGTTTCATGCTTCACCATTTTACAGTTATAATCAATACTGTAATATATATGCATAGTATACATAACCATCCATCCAAACATTCATAAACACTTAACCATCCATCCAATTCAACATTCATAAAATATTACAAACAACAATTGTATATCGAACGTATCGAAATAATAGCAGTATAATGTACAATCGCCGTAGCGTACAGTTTTCATAGTTAATTTACCTTGGCCTTTAAGGTCCCATCCAAACCATGTTAATTAAATACCAGTTGGGCGTCATGTTAAGACAACCCGATAACCTCACCATGGTCAGTAGTCCTCCCGTACACACAAAGGTGCTCATTTCACCCGAGGTCCGGAGGCCCCTGACTATTCTCTTTTGTCTCGTAAGACGTCCATATAAAGGCCGTAGCCACCTGACCCACGATCCAAATAGGGCTCGTTGGGTATAAACCTGGAGCGGAAACCCAATCGGGAACCCCTCAGTGATCACAAATGCTCAACCAGATAGTTCGTAAACTACACTGGATTCCTCACCTCAACTCATACCATCTCTCTCTCATAAAGTTTAAGATATGCTCTTAGTCTTATGGAGAATATAATTATTAATTAGCTGCCCAATGGGTCTCACAGACACCTAGAAGTAATCTAGGTCATATTCATGTTCGAGATCCATGCTCTAGAGACCGACAATGTCGTGACTCGTTCCTAAGTGTTTTACTTAGGTTGCCATATACTTAATATTAATACTATGGTATTATATCAAGTAACCGTCTTGTCATCACAATAACGTATATGTATGTTTATATAAGTCGATCTATAGTCGACGTAGTGTTAGTCCCGTGGGACGCTCGTGCATAAATAATTAATGCAGTAGCACACAATCACATACATGTATCCAAAACACTTGACACACAAGTGATATCAACCAAATCCGAGCCCAAGGAAATCCTTATGACAACCCGGATCAAACCCCTCTACATACCGTTCACTAAGACCTAGGATGCGCAGTGTAGACCACTAGCTCGTCAAGCGTCCTCGTCTGAAGTATGATCTAAATGGTAATAAAACTATAAGTCAGTCTCCATGACCAACTACATCCGGTATTTCCGAATAACAAGTAACCCCGACAGTTCATCCCTAGATTTCTACAGTTATTTGTTACGGGTTTCTCTAAACCGGTCGGCTTTGTTACTAAAACTCGTATGTCAAAACATTTCGCCTATTAAGGTTAATTCATTATATTTTTTTAATCTTATCCACCATTTAATTTAGGTATATAACCTATAGTTGCATGTATGCATGCATGACTTATTATATTGTATTATTTTTCATATTGTATCATTTTCCCACCATCCATTATAATACATTGTATTATATTATCCATTATCTTAGCAAATTATATTTGCATTCAAAAACTCATAACTTATAGTTTGTAGCTATTTTTATGTAATAACCACCACCATTATACTATATGGTTTCCAACCATATCATATATTCATCCTTATATACATTATTCTTGTATATGTATATATTTACCAATATAGGTAAGTTTCATGAGTTATAAAAGTCTTATATCATATGTTACATTTTATCATCTTATATTAGATGATTATTCCCATTAGTTGTATTATATTATACAACTTATATTAAGATTATTATCCTAATATATGTAACATTTTATGTTGTATATTTACAACTCCTAAGGTTTAATCAATAAATACCTTAGTTTATAAATCTCATTTATTCATAGTTTGTCACATTATTTAATGTGAATATCCTTACCTATATTAATTCCATTTAAACCATATAATTGTTATAACATTTATAACATAGTAGACCATAGTCTAAAATTCATTTTTCCCATCTTTAATAATTCGGTACAGCACCTTATTTTATTTAAATTCCATTTTGACCACATAACATTATGTAATGTTATACCATATACTAATATCATATAATATGATATTTTTATTTCCTTTAATTTATAACTTATAGTTTTTAGACAAAACTATATTATATTGCCGCATAGGCATATACATTTATACCTTATTCTTTCCACATCCCATAGTTTCCTTTATTTACAAAATCACCCACATTATTTATCCATGTTATATATAATATATATATATATATCATATAATATAACATTTTTAACTTAATATAAATATAACCTATGGTTATATATATATATATTTAAAATTACGAACAGGCCCTAGCTGTTCTATAATATATTTTTTTCTAACCCACCAAGTTTCTATAATTGCCATTTGGCCCACTTTATAACATATAGTTTTATAATATCAATAAAACTATATATTATACATATATCTTAATAAATACTCTTATATAATTCTAAAAATCACCAAATTTCACCAAAGGGTTATAAATATTATTCCTAACCCTTATAATCCTGATAATTACTAATCCACCACATATATTTATCCAAAGTGTCATAATGACATAATAACTATATATTATACATATATAGTTTATTTTAATTCCAAAATCAACCCAATAAATTCCTAAAAATTCCAAAGAGCCCATGGGTGTTTATAATACCATTATACACCCTTTATTTTTGGTAATAACATATTTACCACATATGTTATAAAATTGTTACAATTAAATACTTATCTTATAATAAAACCTTAAATAAGTTATCTAACTTATTCAATTTGGTCAAAACCTACCATATGGTCAAGGTTTTAGCACCTTAATATTTCCTTGACCATCATACCATATATTACGGTTTGTACCCTTATTTTTCAGAAATTACCATTTAACACCAAAACCCAAACATTATATATCTTATAATTTTTATTTAAACTCATTTAAACCTCCAATTTCGTCTTTATTATTTTATAGCCCCCAAATTTAATTTATTTACACTATATACCCCATTTCTTTGCGGTAATATATTATATATATATCATACTACTTAAACTTAAATAAACCTATAAATACATAAATAACAATGGCCTAACGTACATGGCCTTATTACAAACATTAGCTTATTAAATGAATTACACATAAATGCCCAAAAATGCATTCATTAAACTCTTGGCCTTACACCACTCTTTTCCATATTTACCAATTTTCCACATATGTCTTAAATTTGACAATTATGTTTAATTAATTAGTTATAAAATTTACTAAACCATTCCATAATCACTAAGGTCAAAATAAGACCTTAATTAACTCATTCACCATCATTGCACAAATTATCACATATTATATTACATATTAATATCCCAAGTTGAAGGTTTTAAGTGATTTATACTTTGTTTTTGCCAAGTAGGCCAATTGTTAGGCCACGGCTGCTTAGGAATAATTTTTTCACAGACTTAGTTTACATGTTTTCAAACAGCAATTAAGGCATGGTTAGTCCTCCAAGCAAGATCTAACCATAAGAAGTGTTAATGTAAATTTTCAAGGTAGATTTTTACCTTAGAATACCAAACAAAATAGGTTTTCTTCGGCCCCCCTGTTTTTACAGTACATAGAGTATCAAAAGAGCTACTAAAACCAGCTTTAAAACTGGTATAAACTCAGATTAAAGATGGCTATTTTTACCTTGATTAAAATGCCTAAAATGGTGTTTTTGGCTTGGATCTGGCTATACCATGAAGATCTTGAATATACCAACTGGATAAGTATGTTAATAAGAATATTATAAGCCTAGGAAAAAGGCTTTCAAACCGGAATTGAAGAAAATCAAGGATAGTGCTTAAAGCACATTTTTATACCTTAAGAACAAGATTAGATTTCTCCACCTTTTTCCCTTGTTACACCGAGATTCACCCTTATTTAACCTCCAAAACAACCAGAAACATTGAATGGAAATGGTTGATGCTTTGCTCCATGGAAAGAGGAAAGAAATTGTGAAAGAAAGAATGGACATAAAATGGCGTAATAAGTCTTACCTTGTCAATTGTTGTTCTCTTATGAACTTTGCATTTATTCACGGTTTGGAGAAGCCAAGAGAGATGAAGAGCTTGGTGTCGGCTGGGAATCAATGGCAAATGAGAAAAATAAAGTGTTTTTTGCTTTTATGAAAGTCTTTAATGTTACTTTATGTATAGTAAATGGTGGTCACTTAGATTTGGCTTCATAATTGATTGGAGATTGATTAATGTGGGGTGTGACAGCCATATGAAGTTGGCAATGAAGGGCATGGTCAATGGATGACATTTGGCCATGGTTAAGGTAAGTAATTAAGTGTTATTTTTGGGTACTATTCATACAAATTGCCCATTTTGATTTTATTTTCAACTTTGATTTAGAACTTTAATAAGTATAGCTATCATGTCACATTAATGTTATAACGAATATAATCTAGTCTTTACGTGACAAAAAGTCATTATCTTAGAGCTCATACACAAAAACGTGTTTTAAGGTATTTTAGTGCACATTTTTGTGGTCGCAAGTGTTTCTGGATCTCAGTTTTCTTTGAGAACAGTTTTGTTGTGTCCTTACCAATACTTGATCATATAATCAAACTATTTATATTATTTAGAGGTCATTAGACCTTTAAGGTTTTCTTAGAGCATATTTTTGCCCTACTTGACCTTGAAGCATGTAAATGCTTGTTCTATGTGCTAGTGTTGTCCAACAATTTTAATATGTTTAGTTATATGTTAATATGATTAGGAAAAAATTTTAGGTCCTAAGTAGTTCATTTGGGTATTTATTTACCCTAAACAGTCAAAGAGTGCAATATCTTGCTTTGTGTTGACCACTGTTGTTCTTAATTGACTTTTAAGGCATGTTTAGGCCTTAATTAATGTGATTAGATGTTTAATCTATGTTTTATTAGTTTGGGGTATTTCAACCGTCTTACATTGATTGAGTCATTCCGATTGCTGAACAGAGTGCCTTGAATCTGGCGGTAGGAAGAGGCTTGGTAAAGATATCTGCTAGCTGATCCTCTATTGGAACAAAGTCAAGTCGAATTAGCTTCTTCTCAGCACATTCCTTAAAGAAATGGAAACGTATTTCAATGTGTTTGGTTCTCGAATGTTGGACTGGGTTTTCAGAGATTTTAATGGTGCTTTTATTATCACAAAAGATTAGAATTTTATCTTGGGTGATGTGGTAGTCTTGCAACTGTTGTTTCATCCAAAGGAGTTGAGAGCAGCATGCTGCTGTGGAAAGAGCAACGGAGTTTTTCTTTTTAGAGGACCGTGAAACTAAGCAAAGACCAAGGAATTGTGCGTTACCTGAAGTACTTTTTCGATCTTGGAGGGAACCAGCCCAATCAGATCACTAAAACCAGATAAAGTAAAAGTAGGGGAACGAGGGTACCATAGATAAAGTGTACTTGTGCCTTTAAGGTATCGAAAGATACGTTTAACTACCTTGAGATGAGACTGTTTTGGTGGTGCTTGAAAGCGGGCGCAAAGACAGACTGGGTATGAAATGTCTGGACGACTGACAGTCAAGTAAAGGAGAGACCCTATCATTCCTCTGTACGTTGTTGCATTGACACTAACTCCGTCGTCATCGAGATGAAGTTTAGCAGTTGTGCAGCTAGGAGTGGACATGCTCTTAACATTTGAAAGATTGTACTTTCCAAGGAGTTCCTTGATGTACTTCTGTTGGTGGATTTTGATCCCGTCTTTCTCCTGTTGAATTTGAAGTCCAAGGAGCTATAGACTTCATAGATACACATCTATAGCCTGAGAGTTCTATGTCTCTTAGAGACTCGAGTGAAGCTTGAAAGAAATTATAGTTTTAGTTAGATTTTTGCATCCTTCTTTTGTTTTCCTGCCATTGACAATCTGTTTCAAACCGTTAACTTTTGATATCAACTAAAATGCAACTATTATATTTTCTATTTGAACACAAATCTTGTTTACGAATGACTTTATTGCATTGGCTGCTTCTTCCTTCATTAAAAATTACAAATATGATCAGAGACATTCCACTAATACAATCTCATCACTTAACACCTAAAAAGCCTACCACATAAACTGTAAGAATTACGACACCTCATTTATTACTCCTCACCGATCAGTCGATGAACATATCTCTAAGCAGTCTACAAATTCCTTGATCAAATCCTTATCACTCACAATCATTTATTCACCTCTCAAAACATGGAACAAGAGCCACAAAGTTCATCAAGCTCAAATGAGTAAACAGTCCATACCACCATCTTCAAGTTTATGTTCACCAAACACCCGAAAAAGTATGTTGCACAAAACTATGTACAACCTGACTCAGACTCTCTCACAGTCTGGTCTGTCAACGCAAGTGCTACTCAATCCCAGACCTGCACCACTCATTGCATAAAGTTGTTCCTAAAACTCTGATCAATCCAACACCTCTACCACCGCTGAATCACCACTCATCAAGGGATTTTCCGATGATGAGAATCATGGTTTAGATGTCTCCACCTTCGACACACCTAACCGTCACTCCACCTAGATTGTCTCTATCAAACTTGTAATTTATAATCTATGGAATGTTATGGTCTTTTCAATAACTTGAGTCGTGTAGTTGCTCCCTATTTTGTTGTATGGCAAAGGGGGAAAAGAAAGATATGTACTTGTGAACTTATGTCTATCATCCTTGTGTTATGTAATTAAATCTTATAGATATGGCCCGGTATAAAGCTGTTGTTGTTTTTTTGTACTATTGTTCATCATTTGATTATCTTTCTAACCATTAACGAACTCAGGGGGAATCCCTCTTAGGGGGAATATTCCCACTTCCTTAAGCTGTCAAGTACATATGATCAAAATCAATTTTGTATCAGTTACCATCATCAAAAAGGGGGGAATTATTAAGTCAAGATCCTTTAGTTTTGATGATAGCAACCCTGTGTTGTTTAACTTGAGCTTTTAATTCAGTTAAATAGGTAGAGGAGTGGCTTAGCATGCAAGGTTGCAAGCGCACTCTGTTCATGACATGTGCCCAACCAGTCGGGCACCTATCTGGGAGAGCTCCGATAGAAATTCTAGTACACACAAGAGGTCAAGCACTATACAACCACACCTCTTATGCATCAGACGGAATAAAAGGACAAAATACATCAAGTGGTTCGACAAACTCATGCAAACTTATACATCCACACAAGCAACTAGCTCACGACAAACGCATAGCTTATTAATGTGCAAGATAACGAGATAAGTCAAGGCTATTAAAAAGCATTCATTATGTAGCCATAATGAAGCTTTAGGGAGAATTTATGAAGCAGACAAGATCAGGCAAGTGGAGAGTGCAAGTGGTGACCGACCACCTGAGTGCTTGCCTCCAACGTGTCCAATTACAAGGCGACACGTGTCTTGACGGCTCCAGATCAAGTTGAAGATCAACCTATATTTGAGTGTGGCTATTTTGCTAGGGATGAAGAATCAAATGACTCTTTTAGTCTAGGAGATCGTAGGCTGGGTGTATCCATCTTAACTTACTTGTATAAATACGAGTATAACATCTTATGTAAATTAACTTGGTTATATACGAAGAAGAGAGATAACAAGAGCAAGTGTGAGTCATACTAAGTGTGTGTAAGTACTATGAAGTTGGTGAGCTGGATAGGACTGGGTCTGGGAGTTAATACTTTGTGTATTTGGTAGACTGATTAGTTGGGGAATGGTTAGGGAAACGTAGGCATGCTTTCAGGAGAGGGTATAGGACTTTGGGATAAAGTCCTAAACTGTCCCGGAGTCCGTAGGTAGGGCGAGGGAGATTGAGTGAATTTTTGTGTGTAAATTCTCAATCGAAAAGGAGTTTCCAGTTTAGTTTATCAAGTGCCTTCCTAAACTATCAAGTAGTTCACATAGGATAACGATACGTCTGCGACCGGTCGGGGACGCATTAGGAGCACCAGCCAGTTTCACAATGCAAAAGGAATTAAACCAGTTTGAAAGATGCAAAGTTTGGCATCTTGTGCCTCTTCCCACACATCAAGGGGTACTTGGCACGAAGTGGGTCTTTAGGAATAAACTGAATGAAATGGGAGAAGTCATTAGAAACAAAGCTCGGTCGGTAGCACAAGGATATCATCAACAAAAAGGGATAGATTTCCAAGAAGCCTTTGCTTCAGTAGCAAGGATGGAATCTATTCGACTACTCGTTGCATTTGCCGCACATAAAGGAACCAAACTCTTTCAACTTGACATCAAAAGTGCCTTTCTCAACTGGTATGTCAAGGAAGAAGTGTATGTAGAACAACCTCCAGGTTTTGAAACACAAGAAGGGAAAAACATAGTACTCAAGCTTGACAAAGCTCGCTCAAACAAGCTCCAAGGTCATGGTATGATCGCATGTCCTCCTATCTGTTGGAAAACAATTTCAGAAGAGGTAAGGTCGACAAAACCCTATTTGTATACAACAACAAAACAGATTTCCTAATAGTGTAAGTATACGTTGATGACATAATCTTTGGAGCCTCTGATGAGAAGTATTGCAAGAAATTCAAGGCATTGATGAAAAGAGAGTTTGAGATGAGTGATCTAGGAGCATTGAAGTTCTTTCTAGGACTTCAAGTCAAGCAAGATAATGAAGGGACTATCTGTTGGGGTAAAACCTAACGGCAAGTGTACCGGTCAATTCTAGCAAGTTTTAATAGAGAGTATTCCCTAAGTATCGAACCAGAGGAGGCGATGTCTAGTTTAAATCTTTACTAAACGGAAAGGAATAAAAAGACTAAATAACAAATTAAAACAGGAAATTGGGGGTTTTGATTTGATGATAAATAAAAGTTGTAAACAGAATGTAAAACAGCAAAAAGCAACAAAATAGTTGTTTTGAAACTGATTTGGGAAAGAGATCCCGATTCACTACTTCTCCCTGAATCTGTAATTCCTATCCCTAAGCGATTTCCAAGACAATTCTGAGTAAAACCCTAGAACAAAGATAATTCACCTCCGGTCTCCCGCTTAGCAAATTCTAGTTAGCAAAGACCGAATTCTAACTCTCGTTACGAACCCACTGTTTACTAACTGCCTTAAGAACAATCTAGATTATCGGTCAATTAGTGATTAGAGGAATTACCGTCTCTAAACTAACCGGTTATTTTCCTGAATTCAATTGAAAGTCGCAGTCGTCACATATAAGCTAACATAATACTAATCTTTATAATTGGCCAAATTATAGCGATTAAAGAAATTAAGCAAGGAAAAATAACTTTACTCAATCGAATTGTATTAAATCACAAAGGAACAAGAATAGTTAATTCAGGGATACATAGCAAACCGGAATCTAAAAGAACTACTCAGCCATTGACATGTTTACAATAAGCAAAACTGTAGTGAGTAGTAATAAAGAACAAGAAAAAACTCTGTTTTGAGACTTCTGGTGAAGTCTCCGTGATGAACTCCTTTCTCTGCTCTGCTCCAAACTCCCGATCAGAATTCTCTCAATTAAGCTACTTCTCTTTGTTGTATCGTGACTATTTTTTGGTGTATCCAAGCATCTCTTTCACGTTGACAGGGCCTCCCCTTTATAACAATCAAACTCTATCTTTTAAATCTTCATACAAGGCGGCTCGTTAAAGATAGAATAATTGAATTCCGTTATTTCCAAAACAGATCTCTGGCGCTCCGCTTGTATTGGTCCAGGTTTGCAACAAGTACGCAAACTCGGACCACCACTAAAACTCGGCAGAAGATTCTCGCTTGAGGATGGTCCGGGTTTGCAAACAAGTACGCAAACCCGGACCACGTCTGAAACTAGGCAGAGAGTTCTACGATGAGATGGTCCGGGTTTGCAAAGTAGGATACAAACCCGGACCCTCAATAAAACACGGCAGTAGTTGATGAAAATCAGCCTTTGACTCTGGTTCGACTTCCACTTGTTGCCTCAACCTCTAAAATCTTCATTTAAGCACTTTGTTGAGCATTTTATCCTGAAAACATATCAAATCGATCATTGGAGACAAATATAACAATAAATTGTAAATAAAGCATTAACGAGGGAAGTTAATGTCATAATGTAGAAAATTAAGCATGAATTAGCCTAGTAAATTTAGACAAATTCCCGACTTATCAACTTCCTCACACTTAATCTTTGCTTTCCCTCAAGCAAATAGAAACATACTAAAATCTTACAGAAGGGAGACGTCAGTTTAGAACCGTGCACAAGGAGATCTAATAATGAAAAGCAGTCATAGAAAACAATGATCCACACTTGCAGGTTTTCATAAACAGTGAATTGAGAAGTATTTTCCAAAGGCTTAAGACATATAGTAAAACCACCTGACTCCAATTTCACTCAGGGACTACTTTCCAATTAACTTCCCACAATCCATGGACGACAAGGGGTGAGAAGTAACATCTTATTCCATATTACCTTTCATCACCACGTACTCATAATCAAGAAAGAATTTGCACTTTGCATTTGAAATTATAAATTTCTTCAACTTTCTAAACAAGCATTAACTTTCTCTTTTATATCCCTCAGACTTTTCTCTCCATTCATGTAGCGGTGTTGGGTCTTCTATCCCAGATCAGATGACCTTAGGTAGATGGGTGATGAGTCACCCCAAGGACTTAATTACCAAATGGACGAGGACTGTTTCTGGGTTAAAAGTTTGATTAGAGGAGTACCTTGCCTTTGTCCTTCCTTCCTTTCATTCAAGAATCATTCCCATACTAGTGCAGAAAATGTTTTTTACCACGGTTATTTTGCCTATATACCACGGTTAGAGACCGTGGTTTATACTCGCGTGGTATATCGGAAAATTACAATAAACCACGGTTCGAAATCGTCATTTAAAAGACGCATTATAAACCACGGTTCGTAAAACCGTCGTTTAAAGCCCGTTGTGTCGCGGGAATCAGACGACTTATACCACGGTTGGGACTGAAACCGTGGTATATAATGTCGTTCCATTGCGTTTTATAAAACGGTTCTAGTGATAACCGTGGTATATGACTACTTTATACGACGGTTTTATAATAAACCGTGGTTTATACTCGTCGTTCCATTGAGTTTTAAACCACGGTTTTAAGTGAACAGTGGTTTTTTTTATTTTTTTTTTGTTTTTTTTGTTTTTTTAGCATCTACCACATATGTTTTCCACCACAACCCAATTTACAATCGTATATACAACCTGTACAGGGCATCCAACTGGTATTGCCCTTTGATAACCAACCACACTATGACCATAAACCAAGTTGCCAGTTTGAATTGCAACATTGAAAACGAATTGCAAACAAACCCATTCAAACTTTCAAAAATAAGAGAGAGTTGAACTTTACAAACTTTGAGAGTTGCTTCAGCAAAAACAAAAGTCTAAGTCTAACTACGTACACTAGGATATAAGATCTAAGAAACACTCAAGTAATTTTTACACCAAAACTGCGATAGATGATCTCTTACAAAGTCGAGATCCCCTTTGGAATACGTGCTCCCTGCTTTTGTGAAAAAAGAAACGATATGTCCATAAAAAGAAACTGATCATCATTAGTACACAATTTTATTTCAAATGCAATAACTTTAACTAAAACTTTGATTGGTATGGTTTACCTTGTCATCATCAGCAAGCGTGTCAATATTTTGTACAATCTCGAACATGTACCGCATCACATAATAGCCACAACTTCGTGAATCAGGCTGCTGAGGACACTGTCATCACACCATCCATGGATTACCAACTTTAGATAGATCAAAAAATTAACGTTTAACTTTAATACAAAAACGCATAAATTAAATGATTACTTACACGTATGTAATGGAAGTCCAAGATGGAGAATGGTTTCTTCACATCACTCAAACCAAGCTTATGACCCCTGCATAAATACAGCATTTTAAAATGAAGCCATTTATTGTCAATAATCTAGGACAAGCTTAAAATAAATACAGAATGCATTAAAATTTTTGAATACTCACTCCTTCAAATATTTCTCTACAGCGATCTCTCGAAGGTCATCAGGGCCGCCCAATGGGTCTAGTATCAACAAGCATGAGGTGTCGATACACAACACCATCAACATCCAATGATTGCTGCCACAGATAAAACAAAGAATGTTTTGTAGAACAATATTTTTAATTATCACAATTAGGAAGCGAAAAATTCCAGTTATTTTGTACTTACATCTGATGATATGGGATCAGCAAATATTTGCTTCTTCTTCGCACCGCAGCACAAAATCCCTGCCTCACGTGCTGTGCACATCCTTGCGCATCCAATGCGGCCTGACTTGCTGACATCAATTGTGGGCACAAGAAAGAGATGGAAAATAATCTCTTGTTCGATATCAGTCTAGTAGTCAAACACCTAAACAACATTTTTTCATAAGATATGTTAAGTAGCTTAAAAAAATGAAAGATAATTTAATAATTTAAAAGATACTTACACACAATAGGCCTGAATCACAGAGATGTTAAGCAGGTCTCCCATCAAAAATTCTCTTAGATCGCTCACGGTAATCATCAGATCTCTGGGCTCGGGGAGTGGAAAACATGCTTAGACACTTTCATGTTGAAATTGGTGACAGACTGCGGCTTCGTCATGAAAAAGTCATACAACATTTTTTTGGGCTGTCAACTTCTTCAGATACTTGGGTGTCAGAATGGGGGATCTCCTAGGAGTCATATCGAAAGGTTTGGCCACTTCCTTTCTCACACTCTGACTCTCCTCATTTGATTTCACAACTTCCTTCCCCTTATCCACTTTCCTCTTCTTAACCGGTCTTAATTCCTTATCAATCTAATAGTATACAAAATTTAAATAATAAACATATCAGTCAACAGTCAAGTTAAAAACTAAACAGTAAGCATGTAATTAAATAGTTTACCATGTCACTACTGACATCAATGAGAGAATATGGCCATGGAACAACTGAAGATTTTGCTTGACCTATTTTACTCCACTGATTCCACTCCAACGGAAGGGGAGAGTCCTCATGACCTTGCACAATATCGTCTACCATCACACGAGCGTGGAGAGGTGGGATGGGCTTGAAATGTACTACAGTGTTCGGTCCGGTCTGTAAAACCCGACCGAATGCAACATGAACAGTCCCACAATCCAACACTTGAAACAAATGACATGATTTAGCCACCTACATCAACTCACAACAGTAAGCAAGCTAATAAAATTATATTGTTTTAAAAGTAATGTTAAAATAACTAAGGAGGTAAAAAGAACAAACCGAAATGTTTTGATAAGGAAATGTGTCTCTGGTAGGAGAAGAAGGTGCAGGATGATCGACCATCGGAGTATCCGCCGTCGTGGTAGGAGCAGACGTCGGTGTAGGATCATCGACAGTATCCGCCGTCGTGGTAGGAGCAGACGTCGGTCTAGCAGTAGGTGCCGGTGTAGGAGACGCGGCCACTATCGATGTATCCGCCGTCGCGGTAGGAGTAGACACCGGTGTAGGAGTAGGTGTCGGTGTAGGAGCATGCACCTGGCCCAATACTAAAGCCTCAAGTCTTCGCAGGCGCTCCTCGTAGGCTTGACGCTCCTCAGCGTGGCGTCTTTCCGACTCAGCGTGACGTCTCTCCGACTCCTCCAACCGGTCATGCACCCGTTCATCCACCATTCTCTCTATCATTTCAGCCTGTGGTACTCTCGATCGAGACGTAGGAAACACGTCTTTTTGGCGAACTTCCCCTCCAAGCCCCCGCACTCGCCCTGGATGATCCTTTTGCCCAAAGGCCTTATTCAGTGGATCATCCTGAGATGGAGGGGCCGGAACCATCTCCCATCGCTCAGTCGAGCCAGACTATTTTAAATTAACAAAAATATTAGAAATGAACTTACTAATTAGTAAACAACAACTTTTAAATATATATACTTACAATCTTGGACGCCAACTCAGCAGTCTCGCTCTGCGGGAACACATATACCCCCTCGTCATTTTTCACCATTCGACCCAGCATAAATGTCTGCACTCTACTTGCATCGTCAACATCATCAATAACTGACTGAGTGTCGTCTTCATTAGTTTTAGTCAGTAAGCCCTCGCTCTTCCACTTCTCCAACCGCCCCGTGTATCCAGCTGGCCCCATGAAGTGCTTGTAGATATTCTTCGCCCGGTTACGTCTCGCTTGTTCTTGACGTAACTGTTACAAAATTTGTATATTTGTAAGTTATACATAATAAAAAAAATATTTGTTAAATTTTATTCCTTAAATAATTAAGAAATAATAATTGTAAAAGTACCTTAAACTCTTCAGTCTGGCGATGGTCAGAGAATATCTTCCAGTCATCCTCCGTGATCATACCATCATACACTACCCACGGCGGTGACCTCTTGGAGCCCGGTTTGGTAATCCAGCCATCTACCAACAGATGCTTGAACTGTCGTAGTGATGTCGCTAGAAGTGATTCAATCTTCGTCCGAAGTTCATCCGCGACCTTGTACTTCTTCTACACCATCTGCCACATGATGTCTTTGTCTGCCTTTTCTTGATCTTTCCAATCCTTATTAATCGAGCAATGGGATTTTACCATCAATCCCAAGTAGGAAGCAAACTTCTTTGCTTCGACCCACCACGATGTCGGAGGTACTTGTCCCAGATCAAATCGATGGGAGAATCTTTCTTCTCCTTCAACCCACGGGTCGGTCCACGTCCCTTCCGAGGGCTGCGAAGTAGATGCAGCTGGTGGTTCTTCAGTAGGGACGTCATCGTCAATATCATCCAGCCCCAACAGTAAGTCCTCTTCGACTCTATCGTCAGGATCCATAATCTGAAAAATAATCAACAATTAACAAGGTTAATACGAACATCTACTGAATCAAATATTGAAACATGACAAAAATAAATAATATAATATTGTCAACCAAACTTACAAAATAACATTTCATCGTTCAATCCACAATCCTTCATTGTGGTCGGACCTTCGATATTCAAAATTAGTTACATTATCTACCTCCATCGGCAACCGAATAGGTACATCTGTTTCATCTTCACAGTCGTATTCATCCTCATCAACAATATTATCAATCCCAACTATCGATCTTTTACTCTGCATTACAATAGACCATCTGGGATTAGACTGATCACGACAGTAGAATACTTGTTTTGCCTTTGATGCAACAATAAAGGGTTCATCAGTAGGAGCTGTCGTTAAATCAACTAGCTTCATACCATGATCCTCCTCACGATATCCCTGTTTGTTGTCCACCCATTTGCAACGAAATACGCAAGTTTCATAACTAGTGTAATTCAAGACCCAAATATCCTCAATAACACCATAATATTCGTTCTTCAGTGTATTACGACTTGTTCCTGTGAAAATGTCTTGTGAAGCGATAAGATGCACACCACTGTTCTGGTTTGTCGATTTACAATCTTGACGTGCAGTGTAAAAAGAAAATCCATTTACATCATATCCTTCATACGACAACACATCGAGATTTGGACCAAGTGCCAACAACTGGATCATTTCATCCACGTTCCTTGAATCTTCATACAACACCTTCTGTCTGAACCACTTAACAAATGTTGCATTCTGCTCTTTTTTTAATTTGGCATTACTCATCGTTGGGTGTTTTGTTTTGAGGTACGCTAGGTGTGCATCGAAATACGGTTCAACAACTTCTGAATGATTCAACACAACCAGATGTGCCTTGTTCAATGTATCAATATCAACTCTGCATAATTTTTTCCCACAGGTACCAACCCCTTTAAGCCTGCCATCATGTCTTGCTTTCGGTAATCCAATAACATCAACACCGTCTAAGTAATGAGTGCAGAAGTCAACTACTTCCTCTGTTACTGTCCCTTCAATTATGCTTCCCTCTGGACGCCGACGGTTTTTCATTTTCTTTTTCAGTATACCCATATATCTCTCAAACGGATACATGTATCGAAGGTATAACGGACCACAATGTTTGATCTCTCTAACAAGATGAACAAGTAGATGCACCATAATATCAAAAAACGAAGGAGGAAAATACATTTCCAACTGACACATGGTGATCACAAGGTCATTCTGTAGTTTATCCAGCGTCTCCACATCAAGCACTTTACACGAAATTCCTTTGAAGAAAACACATAAATTTGTAATAGTTTTCCTGACATCAGCTGGAAGGATTCCACGGAGAGCAACCGGAAGTAAGTGCTGCATCAGCACATGATAGTCGTGAGACTTCATCCCTACCAATTTAAGATCAGACATTGATACCAAACTTGATATGTTCGATGAGTAACCGGATGGCACTTTAATATGACGAAGAGAACTACAAAAACTTATTTTCTCTTCTTTGGATAATGTATGACAAGCGGGAGGCAAGAATGTTCTTTTCCCTCTTTGTTGTGGCGCGAGTTCTTCTCGTATACCCAATTCAACCAGATCTTTTCTACCCTTTAAATGGTCTTTTGTCTTTCCTTTCACGTTTAGTAGTGTCGCAGATACACTTTCACCAATGTTTTTCTCCACGTGCATAGCATCAATGCAATGTCTCACCTCTAAATGTTGCCAATATTCAAGTTCCCAAAATATTGATTTTTTCTTCCAGATGCTCTTTTCAGTGGCTTTAATTGGTGGACCGAAGTTGTTCACAACATTCTTCAACTGATTGTAAGTCTCTCAGCAGCAGATAGTGGTGGTCGAGCGACTGCATGATCCGTTTTTCCATCAAACTCTTTTGTCATCTTACGGTATTTGTGCCCTTTAGGAGGAATTTCCGATGGCCCATGTACACATTTTTTCCACTGTGTTTTAACCGTATACTGCAAGTTCTATCTCCACATATAGGGCACGCTAGAGCTCCTTTAATTGTGTATCCCGAGAGGTTACCGTATGCAGGGAAATCATTGATCGTACAAAACAACATAGCCCGGAGCGTGAAGTTTTCCATACCATATGAATCATACACCGTCGCACCTTCATTCCACAACAATTTTAAATCGTCAATAAGTGGTTGCAAAAACACATCAATTTTGTTTCCCGGTTGTTTTGGACCCGATATCAACAGAGAGAGGAGAATATGTCTGGGTTTCATACACAACCATGGCGGCAGATTGTATATTGTCAATAAAACAGGCCAAGTACTGTGTATACTGCTCAAAGTGCCATAAGGGTTCATCCCATCAGTGCATAAACCAAGTCTTAAGTTCCTTGGGTCTGTACCGAATTGAGGGTATATTCTGTCAATGTTTCTCCATTGTGGTGAATCGGCTGGATGTCTCAATTTACCATCATCCTTTCTATGGGTAGCATGCCATCGGAGGTTCTCAGCATCTTTCTGAACTGCAAACAAACGTTTGAATCGGGGAATTATCGGTAGATACCACAACACCTTCGCAGAGAGCCCACTTAGTGCTTATGTGGTTTTGTCACCCTTTTTTACATAGCGTGATTCCCCACATTCAGAGCAATGGTCATCCAACTCATTCTCCTTCCAATACAACATACACCCATTTGGACAAGCATGTATTTTTTATATTCCATACCCATCGGACACATTAACTTCTTTGCCTCATAAGTTGTTGTGGGTATCACATTGTCCTTTGGTAGTACACTTCAGCAGTTGTAAAAGATCTGTAAAACTGACATCACTCCATCCATGTCTCGCCTTCAGATTGAATAGTTTTAGGACAACGCTCAATTTGTTTTGTGTTTGCGTTTCACATCCACTGTACAACGGTTCCTTTGATGCTTGCATCAGATTTTCGAATGATTTGGGTTTGTTGGAAAAATGTTGTTCAACATCTTCCATCATTGCATTAAGGTCCTCCTGATCATCTGAATCACTACCTAGTGAATCATCTTGAGTATCCCCAAAATCGTGTGAAGCATCCATTTCTGATTGTTCTGCAACGACGTTATCAGCACATTCAAACACTTGTACTGAATGTTGACCATGCAGTATTGTTATGGCTTCATAATCATCTGTAAACCCTCTGCGAATCAGATGATCCTTAATCTTGTCCACACCTCGGTATTTGAAGTCGTTCTTGCAATCGACACAAGGACATCGAATATATCCCTTATCCCTTGGTTTAAGATTGTCAACAAGGACTTTGCAAAATTTATTGACCCCTTCTAGGTACTTGATGTCCAATCTGTCACTGTACATCACTGAGCGCTCCATCTCCTTTTTCAACACACCAGATGTCGTGAACTCGTTCCATTGATCTCCTCTTTTTTTATTTACAGATTTAACAACCTAAACCTATCCAATCACCTTCGATCTCACCTAGGAACAAGTTAATAATATACAGTAGTTCAGTGATAATTTCGGCAGCATTACCCTACAGTTCTCCTAGTGTAGATATATATATATATGAATGTTTCAATTCACATATATATATGTACACTAGAAGAACACTACGGTAATGCTGCTGAAATTATCACTGAACTACTGTATATTATTAACTCATTCACAACCTAGATGGTGAGATCAAAGGTCATTGGACAGTCCCAACAGGGACTATCTAAGACATACCTCTATCAGGTAAATCTCAGACAGGTAATTCTATGTTTGAATTGATTTTCCATTGTTTTAATAGAAAAACAAAAATAAATTGAAACGTTTTAAATACCAACCTGATGAGTACTGGATGGTCAGCTAGCGCGAACATCACAGAAAAAGGAGAGGTAGGCAAATGCTCTTGCGCATAGTATATAACACCTATTCAATGAAATTAGAATAAAGTTAAATTCTGGAAAAAATTTGGCATGACCTTTAAGTATTTTTAGGTACTCCACACTTTTTTATATATGCAAATCCAAACACAATAACAACATTCTCAGCAAAACACACACAATAGACATCATCAGAATGGGAAGCATGCATATTATATTTATGTCAAGCAGCAGCAGTTTATAGTGGATCACTCAAATTAATAAGCATGCCATTAAAATATAGAACTTCCAGAATCATAATCAGAATTACAAATCAATTTATATATTTGATATTAAATCTTTCGTTATTATGCAATAATAAACAATGCGCTGCTTTACATAATTAAATTCGAGTATTATACCAGTTCGATCTGTTTGCTCCCCTCGCGTCTTCAGTCTGATTTTGGTCGAACTCGAAGCAACCTGGAAATCGCCGGTTCAAGAAAATAGTTAGCAAAATGAGGAGGTAACAACTACAGAAAATGTAGCTTTAGATATATTAAAATAATCAATTGGGATGTTTTGGTTTAGGTCCACATAATTAATCAATTGAATCTAAAATAATTAAGTTTTAGTTCACAAGAAAAAGGAAATTAATTGCTAGCACTATGCCAGAATACTACCGTGGGCTCAGATCAGGCAAGCCGGTGGCAGAAGTTCACGTGCGTGGCAGCAGTTAGGGCGACAACCGGTCTCGTCAGAAATTCAAGACTGCGACTTCAATCAAGAAATGATAAGTTCTCATCTTAAAAGTTATAAAAACAATAAAAAATGGTATTGAACAAATGAACAAACGAATAAAATCATTCTTAAAATACTAACCTAGTGAGTAGTGATGGTCAACTCGGAAATGGGATGGAAGAGGAATTTTTCAACCGTAGTAACACCTATCCAATGAAATTAGAATAAGGTTAAATTCTGGAAAAAATTTGGCATGACCTTTGCGTATTGTTAGATTCTCCACACTTTTTTTCAGCAGAAACAAACACAATAACAACATCAGAATACAGGACCCATGAATTAATTTACCAGCCACTTGTATGAAAAAGAGAAAGAAAAAATTGGGATATCACTAGAGGCCACATAATTAGGAAAACAGAAAAAAAAAGATATGGCACCTACAAGTAGAATATTATATGGGTGGCTTTGGCGAAATTAAACTGTTGACCACACCATTTATTGTTAATTCATACCACAAGAATATCATAATGAAATTACAACTGTTAGTCTATGCTAATGTAGATTATGAACGGGCATATGTTTCAACTTTTGATCGGTGTCAAATCGTCAATTCAGTAACTTTCTTTCTCTGAGTAGCATATAGTTCCTAAATCATAGGTTTCTAATTAATTTATTTTAACCTTTCTCTTTTTCTGTTTCCATATCTTTTGATGACCAGGTAAGGATCTTAAGATACGAGAAAAGACATGGCGCCCCAATCTAAAGTTGGTAAACCTCATGTTATTAACAGGATGGTGAAGTTCAAACTGAGCCGCTAGTTAGAAAGCCATTGCGCGAATCAAATAGAATAACGTATTGAACCAGAAAACTATATTATTTCATACTAGTAACTTAATTAGTAAACATGAAGTATAACCTAAAGCCATGCACAATTGATTTACTTAAACCAGTTTTTTTTAACAACCATTAATCTAGTCACACAAGTTATATATATGTAAATTTGGAGATTATGAACTGAGACTAAAAATCTTTTAAATAATCATTATTAAGCATACCGCATATACGAAAGGAATAGTAATCATCACAAGCTAGCAGTGGAAACAAAACACGCACACTCAACTGAAGAATCAGTAAACAAAGCATACATAATAAAACATGAATACTGAGCACATACTAACTTATACTATCGATTTTGTTTCAGCAAAACAGAAACCAAAAACAAGCACATATACTCACAGTTTATTGTTTGATGTAAAAATGCAAGCTAAAACCTAATTAACCTGGCCGGATTTAATTGTAGGTGGTGGCCGGGCATGCGTGGTGCGGCGGTGCGAGAAGCGGGGCGGCAGAGCGGTGAGGTGGTGAGCAGCGTCGGTGTTGGCGCGCCTTGTTCGTTGCTGGGCGACGATGGGGGAAGTCGGGGCGGCGTGGCGAGATGGCAGACAGGGCAGGTGACGGGACGGAACAGCGGAGGAAGAGGGGGCGGCAGCGGAGGAAGAGGGGTGGCTGGTTTTTCGAAATCGCCAGAGAGCAGAGAGCGTCGGGTCGAGGAGGAAGAAGAAGAGGAAAAGCGGGGTTTTTAATTAGAAGAGTTTTAAACGACGGTTCCACGAAAAACCGTCATTTAAAATTTTAAGTTGACGCAACATAAACGACGGTTTATCAAAAACCGTGGTTTATATTATACCGGCGAAACTATATACCACGATTCGGTCACAACCGTCATTTATTATTAGCTAAATACCACGGTTACCTACAGAACCGTGGTATAAAGTCTCGCGATTATATTATATATGACGGTTCCAATAAGAACCGTGGTATAAAGTCTCGCTGTTAGGTTGTATATGACGGTTAGCTTTAGAACCGTGGTATATAATCTTTAAACCACGGTTACAGGTAAAACCGTGGTTTAAAGGGCGTCATTTAAAATCTTTTTTCTACTAGTGCCAAAGTCCCCAAGTGAAATCAAAATCAAATAGTTACACTAATAGGCTTAACTTTTTAATGAAGAAGTAGACAAGCATTAATCAAAACTGTACATACAAGCAGTGCAACCAGAATTCCCACAACTGTTTTCCAGCTTCGATCTCACAAAAACTAGTGCTACTAGTGCGGTGTTCCAAACCAACTTATCCAACCACTGAATAAGACTCAGGTATATTACGCAACCAAAAATTTTTGAGGGCCAACAAAAATGTAGTGAAAATGGAGTGGTAGCCTTTAAAATGTTCAAAATTAGCACATTCGAATGTAATTGAGCACGAGCATGCGTAATTTCCCTTCCTCACACTTAAAAATAAGTAATGCCCTCATTGCTTCATGAAAATGATTAAGACAGAAGGAAAAACATAATTCACAGAAAACAACGTTTGAAGAATAAAAAAAGTTAGAAAATCACGCCCCTGGAGTATGGTGAGAACAACGTCCTCACACTTATGTAAAAACATCGGGGTGTTGAATTCTGGAGAAAATTCGACAGAGTTTCCTTTGGTTCCCTCGGTACCTCACATGCAGCAAAAGCAGACCTGTAGCTCAAGAAATAAAACCAAAAGCCAATACTGACTTGCAGAAACAGTAAGTGTGCGGGTGAAACATCATAGTTAAGTAATACAGACGGAAAATAAAAAGCAGCATTCGAATCCATAATAGAATAGAAGTACAACCAAAGGAAAACTTCTCAGAAACAACTAAGAAAATAAACACATCAAAATATCCGAAAAGGTAGAAAATGAAATAACCCAAACTCCAGGAACCTAGGGGTGTGGAGGCTGTGACTGCGACCCATGCGGAAGATGCCACGCCTCCATACGGGCGAAGCGGGAATCATACTCAGCCATCCTCGCCTCTTGACGAACCTCAGAAGCATGACGACGCGCCTCCAAAGATGTCAAACGAACTCTATAGTTCTGTACTGAGTGGATAAATCATCGAGGCGCGAGCCAAACTCATCAAAGCCGGTGGTGCACACCCCCTGCCAATCCCTGAACTCCGTCATCAGCTCCTCAAATCCCTGCGTCTGACCCGCTGCAGGAACATCAGTATCCCTAACCTCTGAGGGTCCGGCCACGTCGGCACCAGAAGATCGGGCAGCTCTCACACCCGGTCGGGCACGACGGCGCTTTATCCAACCATCCCCGATCTTCTCCCATTGAAACTGATGCATAGATGTCATGTCTAAGGGAGAAGCGGGGTTCTGAGGCCGCTCATCACGGAAACTAACTCCAGCCTTCTCAAAAAGATACTGCATAAAGTGTGAAAAGGCAAGAGAAACAGTGTTGTCCACATCCATGATACGCAAAATATGATCAATAACTACCGAAGAGAAAACTATAGGACAAGCACCGCGAGAGAACTCATCATCCAGCAGATGTCGCAAAAAGAAACAATCCAGAGAATTCAGGTCAGCACACTCTCTCGGGCGAACATTATGCATAATAATGGCCAAAATCAAACGCTCAATCGGGGTCTGCAGTTTATCCCTCATCACAACTTGCTTATCCCTCGAAGACCGTCTTTGACGGTTCTGTACCTCAGGATCATTAACAACCAGACTCATATAGTGTTCCTTCACCCTCTTCTTATCATTATCCAAATGTTTTAAAGCCTCTATAAGCACATTATTATCAAAAGCATCCTGCACTCCAAAATACTCATCAACCGCTGCATGATCAATCTCGATGTACCTCCCTTTTATCCATGCGCTAATTATATCATAACCATCCGTCTTCTCAGTGTGAGCCTCGATTTTAAACCCTATCCTATGTTGATTAAAGCTGATTAGGATCTAACCGGGTTTTAGGTCCACTTATAACCTAAGATTAATAACTATGTCATATAACAATAATTATTAAAACCTAGGCTAGCTCACTGGAACCTATTATGAGTCGCCACCTAATTTTAACCTAGATCAAATTAGGAAAGGAGAGTTCAGGTTCGGGGGCTTGATATTCAACTTATTTAGGGTTCAATTACTTTTATTACCCCTAGAAGTCGTTTTTCCTCTACTTGGTTTAATTACGGCTTTTTACGAGTCGTTTTAACCTAAGTGCGCGAGCTTATGTTTTTTTGTGTTTTTTAGCATTTTTTGACAGAAAATAAAAGTGAAAGTTGAAATTACCTAAACTAGGGTTTCAGAGGCAGAATTAGGTCAAATTTTGTTTCCATCCGTAGCCACGAACCTAATGTCCGTACCCACGGACCCTAGTTAACCTATGTGAAAATAAAAGTCAAATTAAACAGAAAACAAAAATTTGAAAAGTCCGGGGCCACGGACAGGATGTCCGTAGGCCCAGACGTAGTTTAGCAAAACCTAAAATTTTAAAATTTTAAAATCCCGCCGCCGTCCGTGGGTGTCCGTGGCCACGGACAACCCGTCCGTGGTCCCGGACCACCCACGGACAGGGGTTTTATGGTGATTCCCGAAGGTGTTTTCAGCTCAAAATTTATGCACACGTAGCTTGAAAGGTATACAAGACGTTAGTAATTGAAAGACTGCAATTTGAAGCCAAATTATGCACGAAACTTGACGAACAAGTAACAAGGCAGAAACATAAGCAATTAGCAATACATAAGCGTAAAAAGGTTAGTTTGAACCCAAAATTTGACAGAGAGTTAATAAGGTCGTGGAGAGTTAGAAAAGTAGAATTGTAACCTGTTTTACCTTCGAATTCAAGAGGATTCTTCACGTCGGGATTCTTCAGAGGCTTCGATGGTGCCGGTTCCGGATTGAGTTCGACCCAAGCTTCTGGTTGTTGATTGTTGAAGGTGTTCTTCACGTGTTGGAGGTGGTTTGGTTGATGTTTGATGATTGTTGATGTGTTGGGAGTTGAAAATGTGTTTAGATGGTGATTTCGGAGGATTTTTGATGTGATTTTGGTGCTTGGATGTGTAAAAACGTGAAGAGAATGAGACAGCTGCCTTCTTTGAGAGTCTAGGGTTCTTGAGATTCTGATTTGATCATGGGATAAGGTTCCTTATATAGGCTTCCTTAAAGATAGAAAAATCCGGTAAAAACCGAGATTTACCGATGTTTTAGCTCAAGGGCTTCCAAAAGGAATTTGATTATAAAATTTTACACATGGGTAAAGGATGCAATTTCTGATTTTTCTAAAGTGGGATCGAAGTTTTTGGATATTGGGATTTTTTAAATTCAATTTCTCGTCAGATTCAATCAGAAATTGCTAGAAAATTATTGGAAATTTGAAAAATTAAAATTCCAACGCCATTATGCTTCAAATGTCATCCTCTATCATGGGTTAAAATTTCAAAGCATTTTGAATTGATTTGACCCTTATTTGGAGGAGAGAGAAAGCCTATATGGGGCTTAGGAGCCTTGAAAAATTACGAAAATGCCCCTGGAGATGACTAAGCTGTCCCTAGTACTCTGAAATGTGCCGATCAAACTGGGAACCCTCGCTACTAGCCTATTAGTAGAGACTCTCTTCCGGGGGGGTTGAAATTATGGGTATAACAGATTGCCCCCCGTCAACTAGACTTTGTAATGGAATGAAAAGGCTAGTTGATGCTTGAGTGATACCCCAAAAGTTTGGATCTTAAAAGACCCCACGTGCAATTGAAATCCGACAAGTTGTGTCAAGCTATTCTAAGGCGCTGACTACCTATGAGTAAAGTGGAAGGGTGTCGAGCGGTTCTAAGGCGTCGACCACCTAAAGGTAATAATGAAGTAATGTCGGACTATTCTAAGGTGCCGACTACCTATAAGGATGATATGATGTCAAGCTATTCTAAGGCGTTGACTACCTATAATGAATGAGATGATGTCAAGCTATTCTAAGGCGTTGACTACCTATCAATGATTGAAAATTGGTGTTGGGTCGAGTTCTTCTATTCGGGTGAGTTCTTCTACTCTGGTGAGTTCTGCTGCTCTGGTGAATCTGAATCTTTGGCTGAGAATCTGTGTCTTTGAAGAATCTGTATCTTCGGCTGAGAATCTGTATCTCTGAAGAATCTGTATCTTCGGCTGAGAATCTGTATCTCTGAAGAATCTGTATTTTCGGCTAAGAATCTGTATCTTTGAATAATCTGTATCTTTGGCTGAGAATCTGTATCTCTGAAGAATCTATATCTTCGGCCGAGAATCTGTATCTCTGAAGAATCTGTATCTTCCGCTGAGAATCTGTGTCTTCGGCTGAGAATCTGTATCTCTGAAGAATCTGTATCTTCGACTGAGAATCTGTATCTCTGAAGAATCTGTATCTTTGGCTGAGAATCTGTATCTCTGAAGAATCTGTGTCTTCGGGTTATGTAATGGTAACGGTCTCATGTAAACGATTGTGATGAAAACTGATCGCTGGAGTGCCAAACATGGCAATGATGATAAGGTGTATGCAATCAAAATGTATGAAAGATACTTGTTCAAAACAGGAAGCCGTTGGAAAATGTGCCAAACATGGCAATGCTGTAAATTGTCCAGGGCAAGACATTGCTAGAAAGTGTGCCAAATGTGGCCATGATGAGGTTTATGAAACCGAAGTGTTTGAAGGAAATTTGTTCAAAACAAGAAATTGTTGAAAGAGGTGCCAAACGTGGCAGTGTTTGAAGAAAATTCTGTTTAGTGAAAAGGAAAGTGAAATTATCATTTCCTAACTATAGACTTCGGACTTGTAATTTATCTCCTATGAGATGAACATGCCCCCGGTGGGGTATGGTGTATGATGTGAAGGTAAGGGCTTATGTGGGCCTGTGGTGTTTGATGTGCAGGTAAGGGCTTATGTGGGCCTATGTAGTGGTGGTGTGGAGGTAAGGGCTTATGTGGGCCTGTGTAGTGGTGGTGTGGAGGTAAGGGCTTATGTGGGCCTGTGTAGTGGTGGTGTGGAGGTAAGGGCTTATGTGTGCATGTGGTGGGATGTTGGTGGTGATGTTTGAGCTCTGGGTACCGATTGGTGTTGTCATGGCAATTGTTGGAACCAACAATTTCCCCCAGTATTTTTCCCTTAAGACAATCTGAGCTAGAGTTCATGGCAATCGATGATCGATTGCCCCCAGTATTTTCTTTTATTAAACGTGCGAACGAGTCTCGTCCTCACAGGGTCAGGGCTTATGTTTTTATGTGGCGCTTCCTAACCTACACTTGGCGCGTTTGGTGCTTGCACTCGTTCCTCACCTACGGTCACAACTTCTAGACCATTGAATTCGATATTTGATGGATTTACGCATTTGATCTGTTACTTTCACATGATTGGACACACAACTATCAAGTCGAAAGTCTTTAAAGCTTATAACGTGGCCATGGGGTGTGATGGAGGACAACGGGACCATGGAGGGATATTTGAGGTATGTGGAGCTTAAGTGGGTGACCAAAGCTGCACCTTGGGTCTTCTCTCGGATTCATCTTCCTTGTCTTGAAGTCGTATAGCTGCTTTGTGTTGACGTTGTTTTCGAGCTTCTGGACTTGGACTTTTGAAGTTGTCCTTTACACCATTTCCCTTCTCTTTGTCATTTGGATTTCTTCGAGGCACTTCGGGTTTGCCTCTTTGTTTTATCCTTTCTTGACTTCGCCTTCGGGGTTCTTGTGTCTCCCGGTTTTGAGTTTTGAGAGCTGTTTTGATGTGAGCTCTTTGGATCCTGTGTCACTTTAGGACCATTTGAGGATCACCTCGTCATGCTGATAGCGGTTTTGCTTCTCTGGACTGATGAAAACGTTATCTGCGTGTCAGGCTCCTCACTTCCTTTGGTCACCGGGTTGGTTATTCATCACGGGCTGGCTTGTTCTGTAGAGCTTTACAATATCAAAAAGGGATATATGAAAGGCTCAGCTGGGGCGCCTAGGGTTTAATGTCAGGGTTCACAAGCTTTTGGCTATGTGGTGCTGTACCTAGGTGCTTCGTCATTCCTGATAGTTGTGTATCCGCTCTTTGTTACTTTTCACAGGTCTAAGAGTAAATTTACAAATTATCTCCTTCGGTCGGAGTTATGTCGTTTACCTTACCTTTGAATGTGGTCTCGCCGGAGTCGTGTAAAAATGACACGCTCGTTCACTCATGGTTTTTCTGCTTAAGTCACTCTCGTGAATTCTCACTCTGAGACTTGTTCGCATATTTAAACGAAAGGTGAAAGATGACGAACTTAAACTCAGATTGCCCCCAGTATTAATCCAGGGTTTATAACGACAATTTGACACATGTAGATTTGAACCGTTTCGTGGGTTGTTTGGATGTTTTAGGGTGAGTAGTGGTGTTTGGTTGGACATGTTCATCTTTTTAGAACAAAAGACAAGTCGTTTTGTTCAGTTGCCGAGAAATGACCGCTTCATGAACATTAGTTTTAAGAAATGTTTGCTAATGAGCAAGATGATTTGGTTGAAGGTGCAAGGTGAACGAACACATTTCTTTTATTATCATTTTGGTGATTACAAACTGAAAAAGCCGGAAAAACTGAAATTTTAAAATCTAAACTTCATTAAAATATAAATGTGATACACTTCCCATAAAATTGAAAAGAGTAAACATAACACTACTAGACTTTTGCCTATTCAACAAACTAGAGTCCTTGCTCGATAAGGTCTTCGATCTTGTGCTTCAATGTTCTGCAGTCGTCAGTAATGTGTCCTGGTAGTTGATTAATCTGGCAGAACTGATGGAGATGTTCCCCGGCTTGGGTGATCCCAGGACTAGGTGTGAGAGGCTGTAGTAAGTCTAGCTCTTGTAGCTTCACGAGTGCTTGACTGAGAGGCCGGCAAATGTCGGTAAACTGTCTCGGTGCAGAGAACCTCTTGGATCGGGGTGAGGCCTTGACGCTCTGCTTTGTAACACTGGGTTTTTGTATGGTGCTCAATTGGTACGAAACTTGAGTTGCTTTGGCCGGTCCTGACTTAAAGGTCTCGATACTTACACCCTGGGCTTTGGGTTGTCCCAGCTTCAGCTCGCCTTTGTGAATCTTTTCTTCCATGACTCTTACCTGCCCCATCAGCATGTCGAAATTAGGGAAGTATGTGCAACTCAGCTCGTTGTTGTATTGTCTCTACATATTGTCCAAAATCATTCGAATTTTTTCTTGCTCATCCATTTTTGTAGGCATAGCAGCGGCCTTCATCCTCCACTGTTTGATGAAGTCAGACATTGATTCACTGTTTCCCTGTCGGGTACTGGCAAGGTCGGACCTGGTGACTTCAAGATTCTTAGCATACTCGAAATGGTGCAGGAAAGCCTCACAAACCTCTTCATAGGTTTTGGTGTTCATCCTCTGATTCAAGTACCAACGTTGAGGTATTTCATCGAGATAACGGGCGAACACCTTGGCCTTCTGCATGTCATTCAACCTGAGAATGGACATTTCCCTATCGAACATCGCCAGATGGACCTGCGGGTCTGAGGATCCCTTGTATAGAGCAAGTGTGGGTAGCTTCAACTTTAGAGGGAGATTAACCTCGGGGTACAATTCCATAGAAGAGTAATCGAAACCAGCTGGCTTGCTAGCTTTTCCATGCGCTCGACCCTTTTCAGGGCCTTCCTTAATTCTTCAGTTAGTTGGCGGTCCGGGACGACTTGCCCTACAAATCTTTGTGCATCCTGGGCCTCAATAGAGTTAACTTCGATGTAGTCACGCTCGTTCCCAGAGTCAGCAATCTTTCCTGAAATGTTTTCCTGATGACCAACCTCAAGGGAATTGATTTTTCTTTTCAGCTCTTCGATGATGGTGACATACTTAGCCTCCATGTCATTAGTGGTGGACCTATGTTTCTGTTCCATGGCATCAAAGGCAGCCATGTACCTTTGCTCTAAAGCTGCAAACTGGGCCTCCATGCTGACTAGGTTTCCTCCCTTTGCTATACTTGGGATTCGGGCTTATCTGTTGGAAAACAAAAGTGGATTGAGCTAAAATTCTGGACCGTGAAGAAGTTTTAGGTAAAAACTTGTTTGGGCTGCAAGAAAAGCATATGAGCTGGAATGTTTCAAAGATTGTGGGTGGGCACTGAGGCCTGAAATGAGTTGGAAGGGAGGCACATGGGCCGGAATGATTTATGATTTGTGAACTGGTGCCTAGGCTGAAATATTTGAAGAGCGTGGTTCTTGAGCCGGAATGTTCTGAGAATTGGGCGCTTGGGCCAGAATGTGTTTGGGCTAGAAGTAAAGCGCATGGGCCGAAGTGATTTCTAAACCATGTTCTGGATGTGAATTGGAATTTGGGCCGAGTGATTATGATTGGGCCTGAAGATGATACCCATGTCTAGGATCGTGGGTCAAAACCCGAGTGAAAAGTCTTCCTAGACCAGAATGGGCCTAAAAAAGGAAAGGCCTGATGGATTTTTATGGATCGCTTTAGATGGATTTGTTTTTTCATGGGCCTAGAACTAAATTGATAATTCAAATTGGGCCGAAAGAGATAAATCACCTAAGTCTAAACTTTAGGGCCGAAGCCCAAATGTTTCACATATCAAACCAAACAGGGTCTCTGGGCCGCAAACAATGAAGCTGTAAATTCGGGTTGGGCTGAGTTGATGTAGGAAAAGTTCCTATCGATTCCTAGGTTGGGTAGTGGACTGGTCACACAAGCAGACAAGGCCCATACAAATTCTACATGTCCTCACTTGACACTTATCCAATTCGGGTATGGATCGATCCGAAGAGGTGCTTAGGGCGTGGACCCAGTCGCCACAAAGGAATAGGGCTTGCACGCTATTCTCTTTGGGCTTCCCCACTTTTTTCACATCACCTGAAGGTGTGCGTCTACGGTCAGGTCTTTGACTGACCAAACAATGGGCTAGGTAAGGACACTGCCAGGAAAACGCTTGGGGCTAAGGCCCAGGTATTAAGGGGGTGTGGTTAGACGACACCCTCCTCTTTTCCCCCGCTTATTCACATCACCTAAAAGGTGTGAGTCCCAGACAGGGGACCCTTAAACGGGCCCCGGATGAAATCGGTTTGCATGGACCCTCGCTCTCATATGATGCAAAGGTGCAGAGAATTAAAGTGCGCTCAAAAATAAACAAACAAAGTAATAAAGCCATAAATAAGCAACTTTTCGAGTTAAGCCCTCCTTCTTAAAATTAAACAAGTTAAAGTTAAGAGTTTGTCGACTGATGGATTTTTACTCAGTCGAGGTTTCTAATGCCCATACGTTTAATGAGATGCTTTTAGCGTCAATTCTTGTTGCTTTTCTGAGATTGCTTACAGGTGTGGTGATCATAGACACTCCATAGGATGGACACTTGCTTCACAGCAAGTGTGAGGAAGATTCCTACCCCGGTGAAGGACCTAAGTGTGAGGAAGGTGCCCTTCCTCAATCTGAAGATTTCTACACCGGTGAAGGACCTAAGTGTGAGGAAGATGCCCTTCCTTAATCTGAAGATATCAGGGGAGTTTTCGTGTCCTTTCACTCTTATTTTAAGTCCAGCTTACGCTTTGAATGCATCAAGTCCATGAGATCTTTAGTTAACTTTTGATGAATTCGCACTATTTAGAAAGTCCTCTTCTTGGTTTGAATTTGTGAACAATGAGGACATTGCTCCTCTTAAGTGTGAGGAAGTAGGAGTACTTTCTAAATATTGCCATTGCGCTTAATGCCACATTTGTTTTTGTTTGTCCTCTTATTTTGAAAGAATTGTCTCTTTTAGGCACAACAAATATTGAATCTCCAGGTGAAAATTTTTTGTTGAGGTTTTGAAAACGAGCCTGATGACCACCTCAAGAATCTTTCTGCTCTAGGCTGTTTGTATGTATAGTTTTATCCAAATTGGATCTATTTTCACTGAAATTTGGTGGATTAGTTGATTATGAAAACTGAAGTGGTCTAGTTTGGGATCTTGGGAATGATAAGAAAGTTTGGTATGAAAAGGATAAGGCAAGGTACTCCGCTGATCTGAATTGAATTTTCTGAACCAAAACAGGCCTCTTCATTCGGTTATTAAGTCCTTGGGGTGCTTCATCACCCATCTACCTAAGGTCTCGTGATCTGGGATAGAAGGCCCAAAGCCGCTACAAGGGTGAAGAGAAAAGTCTGAGGGGATAAATTGAATGTGCAAATGAAAGAATAAAATGTTAGAAAAGAAATATGGAAAGTTAAACGTTTATGTCATTTTGCCTATTCTGATCATGAGTATGTGGTGTTGAAAGGTATCACGGAATAAGGTGTTACTTCACACCCCTTGTCATCCAAAGGTTAGAGGAAGAAACGGTGGAAGATCCCAAACTATTCTGTTTCAGTTTCTATAATCTAACTTCTTCATGCTTTTAACTTTACTCTCTTTCACTGATTGTGAAAACCTACAGCAAATAGCAGAACTATTCTTTTGATTGTCATTTTGCTCGTTTTCCATCAGCAGTTGTTTGATCCTGAGTTTCGGTACTACGGCCCCTAAAAGTAGTCATATTCTATACTTGCTTGAGGACAAGCAAAAATAAGTGTGAGGAAGTTTGATAAGTGTGAAATATATATACTTTCATAGCTATAATTTATTGTACATTTACAATAATCCATACATTATTTCACACTTATTGTGTACTTTTCTTTATAATATTCGTGTTTTGATGAGGACTAATATATTTTATGTGTCAACTGCAGAAAACGGTGGCATATATATTATATAGAATATATATATATATTCTATATAATATATATATTGATATACAAAGGGA
Source organism: Limonium bicolor (assembly GCA_023374045.1). Lineage (NCBI taxonomy): Eukaryota > Viridiplantae > Streptophyta > Magnoliopsida > Caryophyllales > Plumbaginaceae > Limonium > Limonium bicolor. Next base: position 220,322,024 of record CM041780.1, on the reverse strand, counting down.
CGTGAGGGCTGCACATGACTAACGATGACAGGCTACCATGTTAATCAAGGATGACATTGATTCATTATGAAAAGAAAAGAGATTGGCTGCTACATAAACTCGTGGGCTGGATTTTTAAAAAGATGTGCCGCTCTTGTGGTTGGGGCTGCCTCAAAGTTGAGAAAAAGCCCACGCTTGGACTTGCTGCGTTTTATCAAGATTTGGAGATAAATATATTATGAAGATAGAGGCGGTGGAAAGATTAAGTTAACAGGCTGACTTGGAAAAAGAAAATAAAGAAAGGATCTTGGACGATAAAAGAAAGGGGAGATGCTGATATCGGGGGCACAATTCACCATTCACGCATTCATATATTCAGAGCCGTATTCACGTCCAGGGGAGAGCGGGGCATCAATTCATTCACCATCGCATTCCACCAGACCACTTCCTCCATCCATCTAGTCGACCACCGAAGCAGAAGCAAGCACCACCACACATCAGTTTGACAACACGCAAGGAAACAACAACCGAGCAACACCGGAAATATACCGAGGGCTTAGTAACTGAATTTATTTGCTACATTATTATTTTACGTTACACTTTTATTTGTTACGTGTTATTTTATGTACGTTTAAATATTTATTTTCGTTTCTGAAACCATGAGCGAGTAGTTCTATTTAGTTCCCCGGGTTTGGGAAGCGAACCTATTTCGTAGAATTTTATCATGTAATTATTTCACTACTTTTTATTTATGCAATAGTTTAATTCCTGTTCTTCATGCGCTTTGATTCTCTAGCTAATTATCAAAGTCATGTTTGTAGTTTTCTAATCAAAATGCGGTGCTGAGATTAGTTAACGAGACATAGGAAGTTAAACCGGATTAACGATTAGAAGCATGACCCCGCCTACAGGTTAATCTGTCTCCAATAGGAACTGTTCTTAGAGCGATTGATTTGTTTCCGAATTAGAGCATTAGTATGCTGCTAGTTCTTCCAGACAATTAGAATTCATCGTACATGACCCGGTCGGTGAATTATATATAGTTCCTGAGTTTGTTGCAATGTTAGTGAAATTATTATTTAATAGGATTTGAAGAAATAGGTTAGCAGAACAACCCGTGGAACGCCTTTTATTTACCACATTAATCTCCTTTAATTTTCCAGTTATTGTTTGTTAATTGTTTTATTTCTTTTTGTTAATTTAGTTGCGATTAGATTAATTAAGCTAAACCTGAAAAAGTGACGTTTCCTGTTTTCCTAATTAAGTTTTCTCAGTTAGTTAATAAATTGTCACTTAATTGAACGAGGTCCCTGAGATCGACAACCCCCACTCAATTCACTATTCCGCAAAACGATAGGTACACTGCCTAGGTAGAAGTATAGTAACACATATCTCTGCTAACAAGTTTTTGGCGCCGTTGCCGGGGACCTCTGGCACGGTTAATTGACATTTTTATTATTTAATTGAGACTTTATTTTTATTTTATTTTTTATTTTTTTCTTCTTTTTATTTTTTTATTCTTTTCTTTTCATTTGATTTTACGTAAACATTGATTTTGTTTCTCGATTTGAATTTGATATTGCTTTTTGTTGTGTTATAACCAAATTCCATTGAACTAGTTATACATTGCTCTCGAATTCTATTTTGTTAGTCTGCTGATCAATTACGTTTTGTTTTACTTTGTCTACAAATTGGTTTGTCTTGTTATTTTACGCAAGTTTGGTGCATTTTTATTTTATTCCAGTTTTTTTTACTTTTTTGTATTTCCGCTTTATTTATTTGTTATTATTTTTAGCAATTCTCTTTATATTTTATTTTTCCGTAGTATTTCAGAATGGCGGACAGACAAATCTTGAGTGAATATCAGCAACCGTCAGTTGAGGGAAGACCTTCTGCTATTGTTCTCCCACAAGTTACAACAGCAGAATTAGATTCCTGGCAATTTAAAACAAGTTACATTACTACACTTTACCACCAGGGGCAATTCAGTGGGTTAGACTTAGATGATGCTCCACATCATATTTCTTCATTCCTAGAATTTTGTGGTGCATTTAATAAAACAGGAAATTTGAACGAGCGCATTCGTTTACAATTGTTTCCCTATTCTTTGAGAGATGGAGCCGCCAGGTGGTTAAGAAGTCTGCAACCTCGTAGCATTCATACCTGGGCTGATCTAGCAACCAAGTTCCTAACCAAGTATTATCCACCGTCTAAGACCAGAGAAAAGATCGGTGAGATTAATAATTTTTGTCAGGAACCAGGTGAGTCACTTTATGATTCATGAGATAGGTTCAAAGAACTCCAAATTGCATGCCCACACCACGGTATAAGTAATAGAGACCTTGTTTTGTCATTCTTTAATGGTTTAAGTGACTCTAATAAGCTTTTGCTAAATTCTGCTTCTGGAGGAAATTTTATGAGTAAGACAGGTGCAGAAGCAATTGAGCTCCTGGATTCGATGACCGAGAGCACCAGACAATGGTGCAAGAATAAGGGGAGAGGAGAAGCAGGAATTCACAGTTTTCCCCCGCAGGATCATGTTTCAGCTCAGTTGTCAGCATTAGCAAAAGCTATTGAGAAGCTTACCTTGAATCAACCACAACAAACGGTGAAGCAGCAGCTATATCTTCCCAGTATTTGAATCCGTGATGTGATATCTGTGGTGGAGCCCATGAGACCTTCAACTGCGAGGGACCTAGTTTTGCTGGAAATCCAAATGAGGTAAATTCTATAAACAACCGACCAAGTAACTCTTTTCCTAATGCTTATGGTCAAAATAGTTGGAGAAATAATTAGCAGTCTCAGTGGCGAGGTAATGACCAGTCTATGGGCAATAATTCTTATAATCAGAATAATAGACAATCTCATTTTAATAGACAGCAGGAACAAGTTCAGGATCCCCAGGAAGGAAACAACAAGATCGAGAGCATGTTTGCAGAGTTGCTGAAACAGAGCCAGGCTACTAATTCCAGAATTGCAGACTTGGAGGCCAAATTTGCTGATCAAGCCTACATAAATCAAAGTGTAGAGAGGCAGTTGAGTCAAATGTCACAGCAGTTAGCACAAATACAAGCAGGGTCGCTTCCAAATCAACCGAAACCAAATCCGGTAGCACATTGTAAATCAATAACATTGGACGGTGAGAAGCGACCAGAACCTAGTGCTTCTGAAGCTTCAAAGAAACTTTGAGGCATGAAATTATAGAAGTTGAGGACTCCAACAACAAAGTAGAAAAATCCAAGGAGGAGGAGTCTCCTGAAACTCAACCTACTTTATTTTCTTTTTCTGATTCTCGAATTGCATTAATAAAATCATTGCCATATCCTGTTCCAGTTTTAATGAGTGATTATAAGCAATTGAGAAATTCCTGAGCTTCATGGAACCGTTAACTGCAATTTAAATTGTGATTATGTAGTAATTAATGTATTAATATATTTGAAAATATAGGAATTATTGATAAATGAAGAAGAGTTATGAATTATAAGTCCATTTGATAAATAATTACAGGAGCAGGAGACAGTGGAGTTAACAGAGACGGTCTCAGCAGTCCTTCTAAAGAAGCTCCCTCCTAAGCTTGGTGATCCTGGACTCCCCATCATACCTTGCTCTATTGAAAAGGTAAATTGTGGTAAAGGTTTGTGCGATCTAGGTGCTAGCATCAACTTAGTGCCTTTATCAATTTTCAATAAACTAGGAGTTGGTCAATGTTCCCCTACTTCCATTCGATTGCAATTGGCTGACCGCTCCATAGTTTATCCAAAGGGTAAGGTGGAGGACTTAATAGTGACAGTAGGAAAATTTTCTTTTCCTGCTGATTTTATCGTTGTAGACATGGAGGAGGATTCAGAAGTGCCTATTATCTTAGGTAGACCTTTTATGCGCACTGCTCGTATTTTAATAGATGCAGAAGAAGGGAAAAATAATATTGCGATACCATGATGAGCAGGTCTCTTTTGATATGACTCCTAATAAGAGAAATCTTGCAGGAGTTCAGTTTTGTTCTGGTATAGCTATTGTTGACTCTTTAGTGCGGAGATAGGATTACAGAGAGAGCCTGAGGTGCCTAAAAAAATTTCAAAGATCACCAATACATGTAAGAAAACCGAGACACTAGTCAAGAAGAGACATTCTTCTGCTGCCTGCATGACTGAGGCGCCGGACAAAGGTAAGGATCATATTTATTTTGCTTATCCGGATGACTTTCATGATGGAATGCACACCCCCAAACGAGTACGACAAAAGAAGAAAGTTGAAAAAGTTTGGCGGGTTAAGCGGATCCTTCAACCAAAAAGAAGATGTCCAGTGGATCCTGGTAAACGTAACCATCCTGATTCAACACGCGGCAATGAGATGACGTAATCGAGGGAAAGTCTAGCCAAAGACTATAAAGAAGGGCGGCTGACTGGGAGGCAACCCAGTGGTAGTTTTTAGTTTCCAATTTTCTTTTGATTTGTAGTACTTTTATTTTTATTGTGTTCTTTGTTGTCCAGTTTACTCAGTCGAGGTTTCTAATGCCCATACGTTTAATGAGATGCTTTTAGCGTCAATTCTTGTTGCTTTTCTGAGATTTCTTACTGTTGAAAGCGGAAGTTTTGGAGCAAAAAGATAGTGAGCTAGGGAGATCGAGAGAGATGAAGAAAGGATGTTCTGTATTTCAAAGTTGTGTGTATTCGCAGTACCAACGATGCATATATATAGGTACAAGAAAGGAAGAAGAAAAGGTACTATCCTAACATATAAAGGAAAGAAAAATATATGGGGAATAAAGAATACTAACATAATATCCTAATATGTAAATATGTAATCCATCATAATATGTAACTATCCTAATATGTAATCCTAACACCCCCCCTCAAATCGGAGAAATGACAATTTCAGCGATTTGTTAGAGTGTTGATCATCCCCATGGAATCAAGTTGACTTCGATATTCTTTCCCGGTGAGGGTCTTGGTCAACATGTCGGCTTTCTGATGAAGATTGGAGATGTGAGTGACATTGATGAGGCCCGCTTTGATTTGGTCACGAACGTAATGAACATCAATTTCTATGTGCTTTGTGCGTTCATGAAGACGGGGTTCTTGGCGATGAAGACCGCGGAGAGGTTGTCACACCGAAGAGGGATAGGTGTGATATGTGAGACACCCATTTCGTGGAGAAGGCGAGAAAGCCATGCTAACTCAGTGGTGACGCGACGGAGGGCTCGATATTCTGCTTCGGCAGAAGAAAGAGATACGCATGTTTGTTTCTTGGATTTCCATGAAATGGGAGCACCGCCGAGAAGGATGTAGTATCCACTAACCGATCTGCGAGAAATCGGGCAAGAAGCCCAATCGGAGTCACAGTATGCGGTAAGAGAGAAATTATCAGAATTATTGAGAAAGATGCCATATCCGAGAGTTCCTTTGATGTATTGAAGAAGATGGATAGCGGCATCCCAATGGTGTTGATGTGGTTCATGATTGAACTGACTTAGGAGCTGAACGCTGAAATTCAAATCAGGACGGGTGTTGATGAGGTAATTAAGTTTCCCCATGAGTCGTCGGTAATCAGTAGCATTTGGGAGGGGCTGACCGTCATGGAGATGAAGTTTGATATTTGGCGCTAGGGGAGTGGCCACAGTGTGTTTGGACTCAATGTCATAATCACGAAGGAGATCGGTTGCGAATTTATGTTGGGTTACTGCAACACCGTTGGTTGTATGATGATACTCCATCCCAAGAAACCGACTCATAGCTCCTAAGTCTTTGATTTTGAAGTGATGATGAAGAGTGTTTTTGACATCTTGGATTTTGGACTGATTGTTTCCACACAAGATTATATCATCGACATAGACTCCTAGAAGAAGGATGGAGTCTCCTTCGATCCACTTGAAGAGGGAATGATCATTATCGGATATGGTGAATCCAAGATGAACGAGGGTGGTTGAAAGCTTGGAGTACCATTGTCGGGAGGCTTGTTTCAAACCATATAATGATTTCTGAAGCTTGCAAACCAGTCCTTTTGTTTCGATTTCTAGCCCTTCAGGGGGTTGCATGTAGATATCCTCATGAAGATCGCCATGGATGAAGGCGTTGTTGACATCGAGCTGATGAATGACCCATCGTCGTTTGACGGCTAAGGTGACTAGGGCTCGAACAGTGGTCATCTTGACAACTGGGGAAAACGTCTCATCAAAGTCTACTCCATATTTCTGAGTGAAACCTCGAACAACTAACCGGGCCTTGTACCTTTCCACATCCCCATTGGTTTTATATTTAATTCGGTAGACCCATCTACAAGAGATACACTTCTTCCCTTTAGGAAGTTTAACAAGACTCCATGTACCATTGTCTTCAAGAGCTTTTAATTCGATTGCCATGGCTTCCTTCCACTGCTGATGTTGACATGCCGCCTTGTATGATTTGGGTTCATCAGAACTGTGGCTGGAAACTTGGCAACAAGTGGTACGGGAAGGAGTTAGATCAGTCAAAGAGTGTATGTTCGAGATGTATTGTAACCGAGGTGTGGCAAGGCGTGTGGTCAGAATATGAGAGAAAAAATCAGCAGAGACTTGATTGCATTCGTAATCAAGTAGCTTGGCTGGAGCTTGTCGTTGACGAAGTGAACGTCGAGGATGAGTATGAGTTTGGTTGGAAGAGTCTTGGTCTGCTTGATCTTCTGGTCTTGATATATCTGAAGATTCGACAGCAGATTCAGATTGGTCAGCATCGTTTTTGTCAAGCCAAACGGGATTATTCTGGTCCATGGCATTTGGTGCTTGATCTTCTTCTTGAATGGTTTCTTGAATGTCTGCAATGTTATCACTACTGGAAAAGAAATTTGCATTTTGTTGAGCAACCTGTTCAGGTTGCGGGACAGAGGCACCAGAGGAGGGTTCGATGATGATATCATCGAGGGGAATAGGAAAAGTAGAAAGATTATCATCTTGTCCTGAATTTACGAGAGGAAAAATATTATCAAAAAAGTTACATCTCGACTGGTGATTATGTTACGTTTGTCGAGCAACAATAATCTGTGTCCCTTTTTAGACAAACCAGGCCCTAAGTAGACAGCTTTCGATCCACGATCATCAAACTTTGTTCGAGGGAGATGCGGACCGGTGTGATACGCAAGACATCCAAATGTGTGAAAGGTAGAGAAATCAGGTGGAGCACCATGAAAGAATTCATATGGAGAAATTCCATTTAGTGTGGAGGAAGGAAGACGATTAATGAGATGGGTGGCCATTAAAATACTTTCTCCCCAATAGTCCATGTCTAATCCGGACTGAAAAAACAAGGCCCGGGCAGTTTCCAACAAGTAACGATGTTTGCGTTCCACTATACCGTTTGGTTGCGGGGTGTGAACGCAAGTAGTGTGATGAAGGATCCCTTTGCTTTGAAAAAATTGTTTTAAAACCGTAGAAGATCCTAATTCGTACGCATTGTCAGAATGAACTATTTTAACACATTTGTTGAATTGTCTTTCAGCCATGAGGATAAAATTTTGAATATGTATAGCAGCTTCAGATTTTTGTTTCATGAGAATGGTCCAAGTACTTCTGCTAGCATCATCGACGATTGTCAAAAAATACCTACTACCATCGTGATTAACATACGAACAAGGACCCCACACATCGAGATGTATAATCTCAAAACATACATCAGATTTGTGAACAGAATGAGAAAAAGGAGAGCGATGTCCTTTAGCACGAAAACAGATATCACAAGCAAAATCCAAAGGGATATCATTTCTGCTAACTATACCCATTCTAAGCATTTTATTCAGAGGGGGGTGGCCCATCTTTTTGTGCCAGAACAAAACTTTATCAGTATCATGTTTATGAGGAATAACATGTATGTTATTACAACCATTAGCAGTGCGCTTTAATGAAGGAACATCCAAAACATAAAGGCCATCTTTCTTATGTCCTATGCGTATCCTACTCGTCCAGGTAGGCTCCTGCATATAACAGAACTTTTGATCAAAAATAACATCCACACCAGTTTGTTCAACCAACTTACTCACCGAGATAAGAGCAAGGTTGAAACTGGGCACATATAAAACGTCCTTGAGTTTGAAACTATCCGTCAAATGTACAGTCCCTATGGTATCAATAGTTTCGGTATTGCCATTAGGCATGGTGACACAACGGGAGTGAGATAGTTTTCTTCTGTTGCTTAGGACGTTAATGTTACCAACTAAGTGGTCATTGGCACCAGAATCTATCAACCAGCGCTGGTAATTATCAACAGAGTTTCTATCAGTGGTGGATTCTAGGATGTTACCTGCAAACCCGGTAGATTCAACCTTGCCTTTCCCAGCCGCGGTGCCTTGTGCTTTAACAGAGAGACCACCTGTCTGCTCAAGCATGTCGCACAGACGGTTGAATCTTTCCACGTCTAAGCCTTGAGGATTAGGAATACCTTCTCCACGTTGAGCAGCATTGGCCGAGGAAACCTTTGCGCCTTTCCACCAGTCTGGATAACCTTTTAGTTCGAAACAGTCCTTCTTAAGATGACCAACCTTCCCACAGTGAGTGCAGACACTATCGTTCTTCTTTGTAGCGCTTTCGCGTTTATTTTTGAAACGATTAGCACGATCTGGTTCGCTCTTACTCACGTTGTTAGCGAAGGAAGTTTCAGTCAGATTTTTAACAGTTTTGCCCGTGCTACGTTGCCTCTCTTCATGAAGAATCACAGAGTAGGCTAAGTCCAGACTAGGCAGAGGAGATTTCATAAGGAGATTACCTCGGATGTTGATGAACTCTTCGCGCAGTCCCAGGAGGAATTCGAAAAGCTTTTGATTCTCAATCATTTTGGCGACTTGTCTCCGTATCCACAAACACAGCGTCTAGCAGCGTCTTCATATTGAATTTCACATGAGAGATTTTGTGACGAATTATCATCATGCATAACAAAGAGACATGTATATTGTGCATTTTGATTCGAAGCGTATTGTATCGTAGATTGAAGTGATAGAATTTAGATGCGACAGCAAGTGGCGTACATCTCGAGGCGTGCGAAGTAATCTGCTACACTGGAAGATCCTGCTCCGTTTGCGACAGTTCTCGTCTTAATTCGAAGAGGCGGTCCCATCCGATTGATCTATTTTTACACAAGGCCTTCCACATCGCACGAGAGGAGTTGCGAGACATGAGACCGTCAGCAATTGATGGTTCAACGCTCGAGATGATCCAAGATCTAATTAGACCGTCGCAGCGGTCCCAGGCATTGCGCCGATTTTTGGTAACTTTGATCGTGGTAGGGTTCCATCGATCATCTTGATTTTGTTTTTGGCAAGGAGTGAAATCTCCATCTTCTTCTTCCAAATCTGGAAGCCGTTTCCGTCGAATCGTTTGACGGTGAGGGATACTCCTGGCTGGTCTGAGCTAGATACGGTGAGTGGATCGGATGGATCAAGTCGCAAGACTCGCCATCTGGATTTTTGTTCTTCATTGTCTTCCTCGGCGATGTCGGATGATTCACCGTCCCCATCCAGATCCTTCTCGTAGTCGCTATCACCATTCTCAGTAGTCATAGCGAGGTCGAATTTACTTGCGGATAAACCGCTCTGATACCATGTTGAAAGCGGAAGTTTTGGAGCAAAAAGATAGTGAGCTAGGGAGATCGAGAGAGATGAAGAAAGGATGTTCTGTATTTCAAAGTTGTGTGTATTCGCAGTACCAACGATGCATATATATAGGTACAAGAAAGGAAGAAGAAAAGGTACTATCCTAACATATAAAGGAAAGAAAAATATATGGGGAATAAAGAATACTAACATAATATCCTAATATGTAAATATGTAATCCATCCTAATATGTAACTATCCTAATATGTAGGTGTGGTGATCATAGACACTCCATAGGATGGACACTTGCTTCATAGCAAGTGTGAGGAAGATTCCTACCCCGGTGAAGGACCTAAGTGTGAGGAAGGTGCCCTTCCTCAATCTGAAGATTTCTACACCGGTGAAGGACCTAAGTGTGAGGAAGATGCCCTTCCTTAATCTGAAGATATCAGGGGAGTTTTCGTGTCCTTTCACTCTTATTTTAAGTCCAGCTTACGCTTTGAATGCATCAAGTCCATGAGATCTTTAGTTAACTTTTGATGAATTCGCACTATTTAGAAAGTCCTCTTCTTGGTTTGAATTTGTGAACAATGAGGACATTGCTCCTCTTAAGTGTGAGGAAGTAGGAGTACTTTCTAAATATTGCCATTGCGCTTAATGCCACATTTGTTTTTGTTTGTCCTCTTATTTTGAAAGAATTGTCTCTTTTAGGCACAACAAATATTGAATCTCCAGGTGAAAATTTTTTGTTGAGGTTTTGAAAACGAGCCTGATGACCACCTCAAGAATCTTTCTGCTCTAGGTTGTTTGTATGTATAGTTTTATCCAAATTGGATCTATTTTCACTGAAATTTGGTGGATTAGTTGATTATGAAAACTGAAGTGGTCTAGTTTGGGATCTTGGGAATGATAAGAAAGTTTGGTATGAAAAGGATAAGGCAAGGTACTCCGCTGATCTGAATTGAATTTTCTGAACCAAAACAGGCCTCTTCATTCGGTTATTAAGTCCTTGGGGTGCTTCATCACCCATCTACCTAAGGTCTCGTGATCTGGGATAGAAGGCCCAAAGCCGCTACAAGGGTGAAGAGAAAAGTCTGAGGGGATAAATTGAATGTGCAAATGAAAGAATAAAATGTTAGAAAAGAAATATGGAAAGTTAAACGTTTATGTCATTTTGCTTATTCTGATCATGAGTATGTGGTGTTGAAAGGTATCACGGAATAAGGTGTTACTTCACACCCCTTGTCATCCAAAGGTTAGAGGAAGAAACGGTGGAAGATCCCAAACTATTCTGTTTCAGTTTCTATAATCTAACTTCTTCATGCTTTTAACTTTACTCTCTTTCACTGATTGTGAAAACCTACAGCAAATAGCAGAACTATTCTTTTGATTGTCATTTTGCTCGTTTTCCATCAGCAGTTGTTTGATCCTGAGTTTCGGTACTACGGCCCCTAAAAGTAGTCATATTCTATATTTGCTTGAGGACAAGCAAAAATTAAGTGTGAGGAAGTTTGATAAGTGTGAAATATATATACTTTCATAGCTATAATTTATTGTACATTTACAATAATCCATACATTATTTCACACTTATTGTGTACTTTTCTTTATAATATTCGTGTTTTGATGAGGACTATATATTTTATGTGTCAACTGCAGAAAACGGTGGCATATATATTATATAGAATATATATATTCTATATAATATATATATTGATATACAAAGGGACGTTAGGGCTGCACATGACTAACGATGACAGTCTACCATGTTAATCAAGGATGACATTGATTCATTATGAAAAGAAAAGAGATTGGCTGCTACATAAACTCGTGGGCTGGATTTTTAAAAAGATGTGCCGCTCTTGTGGTTGGGGCTGCCTCAAAGTTGAGAAAAAGCCCACGCTTGGACTTGCTGCGTTTTATCAAGATTTGGAGATAAATATATTATGAAGATAGAGGCGGTGGAAAGATTAAGTTAACAGGCTGACTTGGAAAAAGAAAATAAAGAAAGGATCTTGGACGATAAAAGAAAGGGGAGATGCTGATATCGGGGGCACAATTCACCATTCACGCATTCATATATTCAGAGCCGTATTCACGTCCAGGGGAGAGCGGGGCATCAATTCATTCACCATCGCATTCCACCAGACCACTTCCTCCATCCATCTAGTCGACCACCGAAGCAGAAGCAAGCACCACCACACATCAGTTTGACAACACGCAAGGAAACAGCAACCGAGCAACACCGGAAATATACCGAGGGCTTAGTAACTGAATTTATTTGCTACATTATTATTTTACGTTACACTTTTATTCGTTACGTGTTATTTTATGTACGTTTAAATATTTATTTTCGTTTCTGAAACCATGAGCGAGTAGTTCTATTTAGTTCCCCGGGTTTGGGAAGCGAACCTATTTCGTAGAATTTTATCATGTAATTATTTCACTACTTTTTATTTATGCAATAGTTTAATTCCTGTTCTTCATGCGCTTTGATTCTCTAGCTAATTATCAAAGTCATGTTTGTAGTTTTCTAATCAAAATGCGGTGCTGAGATTAGTTAACGAGACATAGGAAGTTAAACCGGATTAACGATTAGAAGCATGACCCCGCCTACAGGTTAATCTGTCTCCAATAGGAACTGTTCTTAGAGCGATTGATTTGTTTCCGAATTAGAGCATTAGTCTGCTGCTAGTTCTTCCAGACAATTAGAATTCATCGTACATGACCCGGTCGGTGAATTATATATAGTTCCTGAGTTTGTTGCAATGTTAGTGAAATTATTATTTAATAGGATTTGAAGAAATAGGTTAGCAGAAAAACCCGTGGAACGCCTTTTATTTACCACATTAATCTCCTTTAATTTTCCAGTTATTGTTTGTTAATTATTTTATTTCTTTTTGTTAATTTAGTTGCAATTAGATTAATTAAGCTAAACCTGAAAAAGTGACGTTTCCTGTTTTCCTAATTAAGTTTTCTCAGTTAGTTAATAAATTGTCACTTAATTGAACGTGGTCCCTGAGATCGACAACCCCCACTCAATTCACTATTCCGCAAAACGATAGGTACACTGCCTAGGTAGAAGTATAGTAACACATATCTCTGCTAACAAGCCACGGACCTAATGTCTGTACCCACGAACCCTAGTTAACCTATGTGAAAATAAAAGTCGAATTAAACAGAAAACAAAAATTTGAAAAGTCCGGGGCCACGGACTGGATGTCCGTAGGCCCGGACGTAGTTTAGCAAAACCTAAATTTTTAAAATTTTAAAATCTCGCCGCCGTCCGTGGGTGTCCGTGGCCACGGACAACCCGTCCGTGGTCCCGGACCACCCACGGACAGGGGTTTTATGGTGATTCCCGAAGGTGTTTTCGGCTCAAAACTTATGCACGCGTAGCCTGAAAGGTATACAAGACGTTAGTAATTGAAAGACTGCAATTTGAAGGCGAATTATGCATGAAACTTGACGAACAAGTAACAAGGCAGAAACAAAATCAATTAGCAATACAGAAGCGTAAAAAGGTTAGTTTGAACCCAAAATTTGACAGAGAGTTAATAAGGTCGTGGAGAGTTAGAAAAGTAGAATTGTAACCTGTTTTACCTTCGAATTCAAGAGGATTCTTCACGTCGGGATTCTTCAGAGACTCCGATGGTGCCGGTTCTGGATTGAGTCGACCCGAGCTTCTGGTTGTTGATTGTTGAAGGTGTTATTCACGTTTTGGAGGTGGTTTGGTTGATGTTTGATGATTGTTGATGTGTTGGGAGTTGAAAAATGTGTTTAGATGGTGATTTCGGAGGATTTTTGATGTGATTTTGGTGCTTGGATGTGTAAAAACGTGAAGAGAATGAGACGGCTGCCTTCTTTGAGAGTCTAGGGTTCTTGAGATTCTAATTTGATCATGGGATAAGGTTCCTTATATAGGCTTCCTTAAAGATAGAAAAATCCGGTAAAAACTGAGATTTACCGACGTTTTAGCTCAAGGGCTTCCAAAAGGAATTTGATTATAAAATTTTACACATGGGTAAAGGATGAAATTTCTGATTTTTCTAAAGTGGAATCGAAATTTTTGGATATTGGGATTTTTTTAAATTCAATTTCTCGTCACATTCAATTAGAAATTGCTAGAAAATTATTGGAAATTCAAAAAATTAAAATTCCAGCGCCATTATGGTTCAAATGTCATCCTCTATCATGAGTTAAAATTTCAAAGCATTTTGAATTGATTTGACCCTTATTTGGAGGAGAGAGAAAGCCTATATGGGGCTTAGGAGCCTTGAAAATTTACGAAAATGCCCCTGGAGATGACTAAGTTGTCCCTAGTACTCTGAAATGTGCCGATCAAACTGGGAACCCTCGCTACTAGCCTATTAGTAGAGACTCTCTTCCTGGGGGTTGAAATTTTGGGTATAACACTCAGCATTAGCATAAAACAATTTTATCAAGCGCGGATAATAGCATCCCTGACCCATATGCAACAAATTTCCCCAACCCTTTGAACCGAACACATTCTGTAAATCAAACTCAGTGATTAACTCATCAGACACTGACCTTTCCGGAATTATTTTCCGGTCCTTGACATTATACCAATCAAAGGCGGCGTCACTGATGAAGTCCGAGCGCACGGACTCACGGTATTGTACTGGTGGCTGCGGTGCAGGCGGTGTAGGTGCGGCCGATGACGAGGCGGCAGCAGTAGTGGACCGGCGTGTTCGCTTTGGTGCCATAGCAACACACAAAATAAGAAATAAGCGAGGATGGGCTGTGTTGACCGGTTCGAAAAAGAGCACAGGAGGGAGTAGGCGGTGAGTGGGCTGGGAATATCGGAACTCGGATGTGGTGGTGCGAGGTGTCTGAATTCGACGGGGAGTGAGGACGCGTCGACCGGAGCAGATGGTGATGTAGGTGGTGGTGCTAGTTCGGGAGTCGGGATAGGAAGAAATGTCGGGAGTAGGAGGTGGTGGCTGTGCGATGGTGGTCGGGTGACAGGGAAGCGACTGGAGGTTGAAGGGTGGATTAGCGGTGGTGCGAAAGGGCAGCAGACGGGTAGTGGTGGTGCGGGTAATGAGGTGTGGTTGTGTCGTGAACGTGGTGAGATCGGGAAGTGGTAGCGGGGGCGTAAGTGGCGAGGCCGGAGGTGGTGTGGTGATACGGGAAATGGCGGTGTGGTGAAATTGGGGCCGGGCGAAGACGGTCGGAGAGACTGGTAGCAGCGCAAGGAAGAAGAAAGAGATTTAGGGATTAAGTCCCGCGCGCCCCTCTTATGTTCTGCATGCAACTTGGTCCGGGTTTGCAAACAAGTACGCAAACCCGGACCACACTCAAATACGCCAGGACTGCTCCGCGCTTATGGTCGTTTCAAACCAGTACGCAAACCCGGACCACCTCCAAAAGTGGGCAGTGAGTTACTCGATCTCCTGGTCGGGTTTGCAAACCAGCATAAAAACCCGGACCACCTCCTAAACATGACAACAAGTTCGCCAAACTCTTGGTCCGGGTTTGCAAACCAGTACACAAACCCGGACCACCCTCAGAAGTGGCCAGAAACTTAAATCTGTAACTGATATCCTCCCTAACTGCTAAATTTACCTTCAAAACAATAAATACTAAACAAACATGCCTAACAACACACATTAGACCAAGAATTAAGAATGAAAAACAATAAAACTTACGAATAAACAAAGCAAAAATAGTAAAACTCACAAAACTAGGTTGTCTCCCAGCCAGCCGCCCATCTTTTCGG
This sequence comes from Limonium bicolor, assembly GCA_023374045.1. Taxonomy (NCBI): domain Eukaryota; kingdom Viridiplantae; phylum Streptophyta; class Magnoliopsida; order Caryophyllales; family Plumbaginaceae; genus Limonium; species Limonium bicolor. The sequence goes on along the minus strand of CM041780.1, from coordinate 220,306,751 downwards.
TCTTTGGCTAGACCGTGCAACTGTAGAATCAACATGGAGGATCATGGACCGTGATCACCGATGGACTTCGGCGATGTCACCACTGAGATAATGCTTCAACTGAGACCCGTTGACTTTGAATTCTCCCTTCCGCATTGATTAAACCGATGGCTCCGTAAGGCGAGACACTCGTCACTGTGAACGGTCCAGACCAACGAGACTTCAACTTCCCTGGAAATATTGTCAGACGGGAGTTGAATAGAAGAACCTTATCCCCAACGTGAAACTCACGCTTGACTAACAGCTTATCATGCCACCCGCTTCGTCTTCTCCTTATAGATTTTAGCGTTCTCATAAGCTTCCTCTCTAACTCCTCCAGATCACACAGTTGTAGCTTACGCTTCTCACCAGCCTTTTGGAGATCAAAATTCAATGCCTTAATTTCCCAAAAGGACTTCTGCTCCAGCTCCACGGGTAAGTGACACGCCTTGCCATAAACCAACTTGTACGAGGACATACCTAAAGGTGTTTTAAAGGCAGTGCGGTACGCCCACAAGGCGTCATCTAACTTAAGGGACCAATCTCGCCTCGAAGATGTGACAGATTTCTGGAGGATCCACTTAAGTTCTCTGTTGGTGATCTCGACTTGCCCGTTCGTTTGCGGATGATACGATAGAGAAACCTTATGCCCGACACCATACTTCTGCAGAGAGAGCTTCAAACTGTTTGTTGGCAGAAGTGTGTACCCCCGTCACTAATGATCGCTTGTGGGACAACCAAAACGGGTAAAGATATTCCTCTTTAAAAACTTAAGCACCACTCTTGCATCATTGGTAGGTGCTGCTATCGCTTCAGCCCACTTGTGACATAATCTACTGCTACCAAGATATAGAGGTTACCTTGAGATGATGGGAATGGTCCCATGAAGTCAATGCCCCAAAGATCGAATGGCTCAACCTCCAAGATCAAATTCAATGGCATCTCGTGACGTCTGGATAAATTCCCTGCCTCTGACATTGGCCGCATGTGGAAACAAACTGATAAATGTCCTTATTCAAATTCTTCCAGAAGAAGCCAGCCTCCAAAACTTTCGCGGCTGTCCTAGCCGGACCAAAATGACCCCCTGCTTCTCTAGAATGACAATGCGTCAGGATGTCTCAAGCTTCCTCCTCAGAAACGCACCGACGAATCATACCATCTGCACAGACCTTGAACAGAAACGGGTCATCCCAGAGGTAGTGCTTGACCGTGGAGAAAAACTTCTTCTTCTGCTGATATGACAACTCTGGAGGAATGATGCCCTTGGCTAGGTAGTTCGCGATGTCAGCATACCAAGGGTCCGTGGAATGACCGATCATGTAGACATACTCATCCGGGAATATTCATTGAGCGGCCTGCCATCATCTGGAACTTCCATACGGGATAAGTGATCCGCCACTCCGTTCTGCGCTCCAGGTTTGTCTCTAATCTTAATGTCAAATTCCTGCAAAAGCAAAATCCATCTGATCAAACGAGGTTTAGCGTCAACCTTTCCAAAGAGATACCTGAGAGCGGAGTGGTCGGTGTGCACAATGACTTTGCTGCCAATGATGTACGGTCGAAACTTATCACAAGCAAAGACAATCGCCATCAGCTCCTTCTCTGTTGTGGCGTAATTCTTCTGCGCCTCATTCATAGTCTTACTAGCATAGTAGACTATCCTCAATACCTTGTCATGTCTCTGACCCAAAGCTGCTCCCAATGCGTGGTCGCTGGCATCACACATAATCTCAAAAGATAACGACCAATCAGGAGCAACAATAATAGGTGCAGAAACCAAGTTAGCTTTAAGCAAATAAATGCATCTGAGCACTCTTGCGTAAACTCAAATTTAGCATCGTTAAGTAATAAGTCGCAAAGAGGTTTAGAGATCTTAGAAAAATCCTTAACAAAACGCCTAAAAAAACCTGCGTGACCGAGGAAACTCCGGACATCCTTACCGATGATGGTGGTGGCAGCTGCTCGATGACTTCAACCTTGGCTTTGTCAACCTCGATCCCTTTCTTAGAAATCTTATGTCCGAGCACGATGCCTTCCTACGCCATGAAGTGGCACTTCTCCCAATTGAGCACCAAGTTAGTTTCCCTGCATCTAGCTAAGATTAATCCAAGTCTCTCAAACATGAATCAAAAGTCGGCCCAAAAACAGAAAAATCATCCATAAAGATCTCGATGCACTTTTCAATAAATTCAGCAAAAATAGCAGTCATGCAACGTTGAAAAGTGCCTGGTGCATTACATCAACCAAAAGGCATACGGCGATAAGCATAAGTACCATACAGACATGTAAAAGTGGTTTTCTCCTGGTCTTCCTTAGCAACTGGAATTTAAAAAAACCGGAGTAACCATCTAAGAAACAATAATATTCTTGTCCTGCAAGCCTTCTAACATCTGGTCAATAAAGGGAAGGGGGAAGTGGTCTTTCCTAGTGGCGGCATTTAATTTCCTATAATCAATGCAAACTTTATGCCCAGTAATAGTACGCTGAGGAACTAATTCACCTTTATCATTAGGTGCCACAGTTAAACTTCATTTCTTAGGTACTACCTGAGTAGGACTTACCCATTCGCTGTCAGAGATTGGATAGATTATACCTGCATCCAATAGCTTGATAACCTCCTTCTTAACTACCTCTTTCATGTGCGGGTTCAGTCTCCGTTGGGGCTGTCTCAATGGCTTGTAATCCTCCTCAATATAAATGCGGTGGGTGCAAAACGTAGGAGAAATACCTTTGATATCAGCAATGGACCATCCTAATGCTTCTTTGTTCCTCTTTAAAATCTGCAACAAAGCTTCCTCATGTTCATCAGTTAAAGTATTAGAAATAATAATAGGTAAATCAGCAGGAGGAACTAAGAAAGCATATTTAAGGTGACTAGGAAGAGGCTTGAGTTCAAGAGAAGGTGGTGATTCCACAGAAGGAGCTAGCGTCTTTGGAACTCGGTCCAGCGTTCCTCCTCGCATCTGTGGTTCTTCCTATATAGCCTCCCAGCAGAAAGTTGAAATGCTGTAGCAGAAACCTCATAATCATCATGAGTGGTTTCTATGGAATCTACCAAACTTCTCCAATGCATCCAGCTCTGTGGGGCTATAAGAATAGTCCTGCATCAAAGTGTCAATACAGTCTAGACTAAAACAAGCATGAACATCAGAAGGGTGAGTAGTAGCCTTGGTCATATCGAAGACAAGCTCTTCATCATGTAACCGCTGTATAATCTTCCCCCCCTTCGACATCAATGAGGGTCCTTGCTGTTCGCATGAATGGTCGACCTAAAATAAGCGGTACTACCTTATCTTCCTCCATGTCTAAAATAACAAAGTCAGCAGGGAAAGCAAAAGTACCAACCGAAACAATTAAATCTCTTACTACCCCTCTAGGTAGGATAATTGACCTATCAGCTAATTGCAAAGTGATTCGTGTAGGTTCACACTCTCCTAAACCAAGCTTTAAATACATAGATAAGGGCATCAAATTAATACTCGCCCCTAAGTCACATAAACCCTTACCACAATTTACGTTACCTATCGCGCAAGGTATGACCGGAGTACCTGGATCATCAAGCTTAGGTGGAAGCTTCTTCGAAAGAACAGCTGAAACGCTCTCAGTAAGCTGCACAGTATCCTTCTCCACTAAAGATTGTCTGTTGGACAGGATGTCCTTCATGAACTTCGCGTATATCGGCATCTGCTTCAAAGCTTCAGAAAAAGGGATGTTAATGGTTAGTTTCTAAAGATAGTTAAAAACTTACCAGACTGCTCATCCAAGTCTCTCTTCTTCAACCGGTTTGGAAATGAACTGGCGCTTCAACACTGCGCGTCGTGGAGGTGTGGAAGTCTTAGTAGTTGCTAATCGTCACCTCCTCTTCAGCTGGTTCCTCCTGAGAACCTGCTGGTGCAGTTTTCTTCATCCTGCTCAACATTAGGAAGAGGAGCCTCAACTTCAGGGACCACCGGGTCAAGCTGTGTACCACTCCTTAATGTGATTGCCTTGGCATGCTCTCTCGATTCTGCTCCGACTGACTAGGCAAGGAACCCAAAGGACGCTGAGCTAACTACTGAGATATCTGAGACAGCTGAGTCTCGATGTTCCTATTGAATGTCCTCTGATCATTATTAAAGGTTCTCTGCTCCTGGTTGAAGGCTTCCAGCTCATTAAACTTCTTCATGTTAACCGAGATGAAATCATTCATCCTGGCCAGAACTTCATCCATACTAGAAGACACTCTAGCACCTGAATTTTGTGCTTGCTGATTTTGTAGTGGCTGCTTTCTGATAAGAAGAATTATACTGCTGCTGGGGTCTCTGATTGTAGTTGTTGTTACCACCAGCTTGGTAACGATTCTGCTGCTGAGAATGGTAACCCGGGTTGCCTTGATTCCCGAAATAATTACCCGGTCTGTTACCAACATAATTCGTTGCCTCTTCTTGTGGTGGAGCACATTGGCACATGTTAGAAGCCCTACCACAATATTCACAAGGTGGATAAACCTCAGGAGCAGCTGCTGCATTTGACTGCGGATTCATCACTGCACACATATGCTCAAACTGCTTCGACATTGCTTCTATCTTGGCAGCCAGAAAAGTATTCGAATCCACTTCATAAACTCCAGCAGGTTTCTTCGGTGCAGCTTCTCCGGCTCTCGTACCTCCCCACTGATTAGCTGCTGTAGTAATAGTTTCTAACAGTTCTTTAATTCGTGTAATGGGCAGCTCCATCAAACTTGCTCCAGCGCATGTATCGACCAACAACCGGCTAGAAGGGTCCAAGTCCTTGTAAAACGACTACAGTACAACCTCTTCTCCTAGTCCGTGATGCGGTACCTTCCTTTCTATCCCCTTAAACTACTCCCAAGCTTTAGACAAGGTCTCACCGGCAAACTGTTTGAAGTTGGTAATTTCTCCTCTCATGGTTAGCATCTGAGAGGGTGGAAAGTACTTCGCCAGAATTGTATTGGTCAACTCTTCCCAAGTAGTAATGTTGTTAGGCGTCAATGAGTTCAACCATTCAACTGCCCTATCCCTCAGGGAGAACGGAAACAGGGTGAGCCGAGCAACCTCCTGCGAAGCTGGTGTCGAACACGCTCCTACCAATCTCAGGAATGTAGTGAGGTGAACGTTCGGGTCTTCAGTAACCGTCCCGCTGAACTGAGGTGCGTTCATCACCATGGTAATGTAGTGGGTCTTGAACTGCCACTGCACTCCTGCTGGTAATGCAAGAATCACTATTGGCGGCACCAGCCCTTCAACACTTGGTCGGGTGTAGTCCCTCATCTGCCTCTCGTTGTTCGCCATGTTAACTTCCGGCTGAACTTCCGGAACCTCTTCGTCAACAGGTGGTTCAAGCACCCTCTCCTCAACCGGTGGATCCAGATTCAAATCCCTACGAAGCTGTCTTGCAATCCTCTCGATCTCGAGATTGAGTTCGAACTCCGGTTCTCCTGCAGAGCGGGTTTTAACCATAAACCGAGAGTTAGTAAACTGAAGCTAAAATAGTGAAATTAAAAGAACAATAGCAATTAAATTAAAACAACAAGAATCGGAGAAAGATAAAAAGGAATTAACTCACAAAATTTGCAGATAAAAATCCTAATTACTAAACACAGAATATTCAAATAAAGAAATAAATCAAGAATAAAATCTGGAGAATAAAAGAAAATCTAAAACAAAATCAAACTAAAAAACAAAACAGATTAAAGATAAATAAACTAGCAAAACTGCTAATAAACACACGTCAACCTAATAACTAATCGAATCAAAAACAGAACAAGAAAAGAAAGAAAATAAACAAACTTAACTACTGTAACGACAGAATAGAATCAAATAAAACTCAAAGTCACAAAAACACGTTAAATAAAACGCAAACAATCGAACAGAATAAAATTAACTAAAATGAAATAAACAAAAATAAATAACAGGAAATAAAAATGAAATAAAGACTAAACTAAATAACCGTGCCTCCCCGGCAACGGCGCCAAAAACTTGTCGGGGTAAAACCTAACGGCAAGTGTACCGGTCAATTCTAGCAAGTTTAATAGAGAGTATTCCCTAAGTATCGAACCAGAGGAGGCGATGTCTAGTTTAAATCTTTACTAAACGGAAAGGAATAAAAAGACTAATAACAAATTAAAACAGGAAATTGGGGTTTTGATTTGATGATAAATAAATGTTGTAAACAGAATGTAAAACAGCAAAAAGCAACAAAATAGTTGTTTCGAAACTGATTTGGGAAAGAGATCCCGGTTCACTACTTCTCCCTGAATCTGTAATTCCTATCCCTAAGCGATTTCCAAGACAATTCTGAGTAAAACCCTAGAACAAAGATAATTCACCTCCGGTCTCCCGCTTAGCAAATTCTAGTTAGCAAAGACCGAATTCTAACTCTCGTTACAAACCCACTGTTTACTACCGCCTTAAGAACAATCTAGATTATCGGTCAATTAGTGATTAGAGGAATTACCGTCTCTAAACTAACCGGTTATTTTCCTGAATTAAATTGAAAGCCGCAGTCGTCACATATAAGCTAACAAAATACTAATCTTTATAATTGGCCAAATTATAGCGATTAAAGGAATTAAGCAAGGAAAAATAACTTTACTCAATCGAATTGTATTAAATCACAAAGGAACAAGAATAGTTAATTCAGGGATACATAGCAAACCGGAATCTAAAAGAACTACTCAGCCATTGACATGTTTACAATAAGTAAAACTGTAGTGAGTAGTAATAAAGAACAAGAAAACTCTGTTTTGAGACTTCTGGTGAAGTCTCCGTGATGAACTCCCTTCTCTGCTCTGCTCCAAACTCCCAATCAGAATTCTCTCAATTAAGCTACTTCTCTCTATTGTATCGTGACTATTTTTCGGTGTATCCAAGCATCTCTTTCACGTTGACAGGGCCTCCCCTTTTATAACAATCAACTCTATCTTTTAAATCTTCATACAAGGCGGCTCGTTAAAGATAGAATAATTGAATTCCGTTATTTCCGAAACAGATCTCTGGCGCTCCGCTTGTATTGGTCTGGGTTTGCAAACAAGTACGCAAACCACCACCACTACTAAACTCGGCAGAAGATTCTCGCTTGAGGATGGTCCGGGTTTGCAAACAAGTACGCAAACCCGGATCACGTCTGAAACTAGGCAGAGAGTTCTACGATGAGATGGTCCGGGTTTGCAAAGTAGGATACAAACCCGGACCCTCAATAAAACACGGCAGTAGTTGATGAAAATCAGCCTTGGACTCTGGTTCGACTTCCACTTGTTGCCTCAACCTCTAAAATCTTCATTTAAGCACTTTGTTGAGCATTTTATCCTGAAAACATATCAAATCGATCGTTGGAGACAAATATAACAATAAAGTGTAAATAAAGCATTAAGGAGGGAAGTTAATGTCATAATGTAGAAAATTAAGCATGAATTAGCCTAGTAAATTTAGACAAATTCCCGACTTATCACTATAATATCGCAGCAAAAGTACGTAAAGGATTTACTTAAGAGATTTGGGATGGAGACATGTAAGCCTTTTGATACACCAATGGCAGTTGGCACAAAGATGGGTATCACAACTAGTGACCAACCCGTCGGTCAGTGATCGTACAAAGAAATAATTTGTTCTCTATTATATCTAACTGCTAGTAGACTTGACATTATGTATAGTGTTTGCTTATGTTCCAGGTTTCAAGCAGATCCATGAGAGAGTCATCTCACAGCCGTAAAAAGAATCCTACGTTATCTCAAAGGATCCATGAATCTTGGACTCTTTTATCCAAGATTCACTAACTGCAACATTATAGGATTTTCATCTATGGTGGTTTTATAACTAATCAAAAGAGCACGTCAGGAACGACATTCTTTGTTGGATCATACTTGATCGTGTGGGGATCAAAGAAACAACAAAGTGTGGCAATCTCAACTACTGAATCATAATACATAGCTGCAGCAAGCTGTTGTGCTCAACTTTTATGGCTTAAACAACAAATTGGTGATTATGGTGTCAAAACAGGTACGATACCTATTATGTGTGATAATACTAGCGCTATATCTATCTCCAAAAATCCAATACATCATTCTCGTACTAAACACATTTATATTAGACATCATTTTCTTAAAGATTATTGTGAAAAGGAACTAGCTGGGTTAAAATACATTTCAACCAAAAACCATCTAGCAGACATCTTTACCAAGCCATTAAGTAGAGAAAGGTTCAATAAGATTGCTCATGATCTTGGAATGATATTCATTAATCACGATTAGGCTATCTTTCAACTCTCATGACCAGTCATCAATAGGTCACCAACAAATAAGTATGTCACTCAAAGGTCTTTGTACAGTTTAATGCATGAACGTTGAATCAAACGGCTACTTGAAACAGATACGTCAGAAAAATCACAAAAGAGAGGCTAGGAACGGATCAATTCCGAAAGTTCATGACTGATGTCCATTATGAATAGTACTGTTACGACCTGTCAGTGAGTGGACAGTAAACGGTACCCGATCATTACCCGATAACTATAAAAATGCGACAAGAGTCACACTCTTGTCACAGATTGCCTTCAATCTCTCTAAATTCTCAAGCTCAAAATAAGCTTTCTCTCCTCTCTTACAAACACTCTCATGAGTTTAGTGCAAAAAATCCTTGCGATACTCATCTCATAGCCTCGCTAAAGAAATCTCGATCCATAGTACTAAACTCTAGCAATTTCTCCATCTAAAATGGCACCAAAGTCTGCTCGCCATTCCAAGAATCTCAAAACCACTTTCAAGGATCTTAGTCCCAAAAAGATCACTGACATACAGTTGACAAGTCCTGCAACAATGCCACCGCTCACTCGTCTTTCCGAAGATAAAGAAGATCAACTAACACTCAGAGCAATGGACGAAGGTGGTCTTCAAGTAGAGGAGGTAACCTATATAAATAACTACCTCACTAAACTTCAAAACCTCATTCTCTTAGGAATCCTCAAACCCACCATACTCTCTGCTATCACTTCATCAGAACTCGTGGCACTCATCGATCAACCATCAAAATCCACCAAAATTTCCGTAAAACAATCGACCGCAAACAAACCCAAACCTTCCAAAAGCTTGACACACGCTCTACCAGCCACACCACTCACGCTTCAAAACGTATTCAAGACAAACAAAAACCACCTGAGCAAGTACACTCCATACCCGAGCCTGCATCTCACAGACTTCACTTCACCGATGACAATGAAGCGACTCCTTCAAATATCATCGAGCAAACTGTCCAAGAAGTGGAGGAAGAAGAGGTCTAAAGTGACGAGAAGTCACAAAAGGATAAATCAGTAGAAGAGGAACCTCAAGAAGAAGTGTGATAGCACCAGACTCCGCCTCACCTACTACTCGAGCTGATCAACCCATTAATGACTACTCTTCGACACCTCACCAATAAAGTCAAGAGGAAGGAAACGGTACGGAATCACGCTCTTCAGTCATTCTAACCTTAGAGGAACGTGATCAACTGAAAAAGGTCAAGGGTAAGCAAATCATGGCTCCACCGCCTTTTACTCAAGAGCTAGAAGAGCTCTTCCAGACTAAATGTGACGTCACTAGGTCACAACCCAAGCAGTTGCTTAAACGTCTGAAGAGGTTGGGTCAACTACGACCCACCACCGTCAAAGCTGTAAATGTCGACGATAAGTCATGCCCATCCTGCCTAAAACGATGGACACGGAGTGGATGGATAAGATGGGTCTAGGACAGATACTGGAGCTCTTAGAGTTCCAAGGATGGGTGGACTACTTCCAAGAACCTGTCGTCTGCTACACTGAACTGCTCAAGAAGCACATGCGGCATCTTGACACACTCCAAAGAGACGATGATGAGGACTACATCACCTTGGAAGTTCAGGGAATCTACATCAACATAACTAAGTCTTGGATATGCAAGACTTTCAACTTGGAGCCTGAAAGATTAGTCGTTCCCAAGGAACTACATGGAACGACCTAGGGAATCAATGGGAAAAATGGTTCACCTCTTCAACAAAGGAGCGACCATGAAGAATTTTAACACAACACAGATGTCCATTCCCGACAGAGTCCTACATAGCATTCTCACCCAAAACATCACCCCACGGAACCAGCGCACCCACATCGTAAATGTAAGAGATGTGCGGCTCATGTATGCTATCAGGATGAAGAAGAAAATTGATCTTCCAGTAATGATCTCCTTGCCCTTGATGAAAGCAGGTACTTGAATCAAGGGTTAGTGCATGGAGGAGTAGTCAGCATGGCACTCAAAGAGTCTGGAGTGGACATCGATCGCTTCAAAGAATGTGCACGGACCGCTCAAGATAGCATCTGTTCCGAGATGTTGTCGAAAATGGGGATTAAAACCCAAGGGGAGAAGCTGACTATCCTACAGAGTCTACAAGGAGTGAGGACTCACGCTCAGAGCCTCACCCACTCACCAAGCCTTCGGCAAAGAAGCAAAAATGTAGTCTCTCACCGGTCCAGGGTAGGTTGGGAACCAGTCTGGATGCTTCAGCTCGAGATGTTCTTCAGCGTGTGAGAGTGACTCTTACAGCTGTCCAAACTGTCTCTGAAGAACCAAGTGTCCAACATGATAAGTGCGACATATATCTATTTTCACGGCTTTAATTCTTCCTATTTTCATAACAATTCATGTCATGTCATATTTCTCACTTGTCATATGTTTTCCTTAGATTTATGTTTTGATATGAACTGATACATTTTATGTGTCAAATGTAGGTAAAAGTCATGGAATTTCATTCTTCACTTCACTAGCTTCGCAACACACACAAACGGGAAGCAAAACAAAGTTCGAACGAAGAATCTAGACCCTGTTCAAGTTATGTCAAGACGTGTGTCCATTATTATATAATGAATGTCTCATTATTATATAATGATTGACTCATTATTACATAATGAGTGACTCATTATTACATAATGATTATTCAGTCGTTACCACATTATATCATCATTGAGTCATCATTGTAGTGGGCTGCATAATTAATCTACCATATTAAACCACGTACACAGCACATAAATCAATATTTCTTGGCCGACCACACCATGAATCTCTTTATGGACTTAACAGCCCATCATTACTCACATCTAGTCATCGACTCATTATTGGGCTGCACAAAGGGATTTATTCTTGCTGCCACATCATTATGGAAGGCTGCTATCATAAATTAATGGATGATTCGCTAATGTTTAATGATGGAACGCTGGGTACACTTAATATAGAGAATTCCTCGTTGCTGCTATATATATGAGGAGATATTGAGGCGTTCTCTGCGCCTCTGATTTCATTCTTCCACCACGACCACTGCTAGCATAATTCATCGCCACAGCACATCACCACCTACATACAAGTCCACCATTGTTATCACACCACATTTCTAACAGAGGATTAATGCAAAGACACACGATGACGGAAGGCGGAGCGGAGAATCTTCTAACGGAGTTTCTTCTTCCCTTTTTATCTTATCTGTCAATGTGTTCTTCCTTTGTTGTTTTTGTTATTTTTATAATTATGTTTGATTAGTTAGTTTAGCTCTCCGGATTGGGGTAGTAAACCGGATCTTTATATTTATTTTGTAATCCCTTTACTAGTTCAATAATGCAGTAATTTAATTCCAGTTCTTCATGCGCTTTAATCTCGAGCTAATTATTAAAGCTATACTTGTAGTTTTCTAATCAACACGCGAGAGCTGAGATAGATAACAAGACATAGGAATTAAACCTGATTAACGACTAGAAGCGTGATCCAGCCTATAGGTTAATCGGTCTCAAATAGAATCTGTTCTTTATGCGATTGGTTGTGTCCAGATTAGAGCATTAGTCTACTGCTAGTTCTAGCAACTGGTTAGGATTCGTTAGACTTAGTCGTTGATGAATTAATTAAAGTTTCTGAGTTTATTGCAGAATTAGGGGAGAGTTTATTAATAGATTAGAAAGTGAAGGTTTATAGAACAATCCGGGTTGCTTCCTTTTATTTAGAGTTTTACTCTTTATTTATTTTTTTAGTTTATTTTATTGTTTTATTATTTTATGTTAGTTTGTTTGGTCATCCTTTTTATTAAATTAAGCAAACCTGAAAAGTGAAGTTTCCTATTTTCTTAGTTTAGTTTCTCAATTAGTTAATAAATTGTTAATTAATTGAACGAGGTCTCTGAGATCAACAACCCCCATTCAATTCACTATTCCACAAAACGATAGGTACACTGCTTAGGTAGAAATATAGTAACACATATTTCTGTAACACAACACATGGTTCAAGGAGCCATAGATTACATAGACAAATACATATAGCCTGAGAGTTCTACGCCTTCTAGCGGCTTGAAAGAAACCGTGAGCTACCTTTAAAACTTTGTTAGATTTTTGTGTCTTTCTTCTCTTTTTATTTATGTTAGTGACTATCTGTTTCAAATGAATCTTTTGATATCAACCAAGTGTCAGTTGTTACAATTTCTCAACACTTGTTTATGAATGACTTTATTGCATTAACTGCTGCTTTCTTGATTACAAATTACAAAATGCTAAGAGACATACCATCACATCATTACACTAATCCAACTTCATTACTTGACACCTAAAAAGCCTACTTTCTAGATGCAAAAAATGGCGGTGACTCATTTATTATACCTCCCCGATCAATCGTAAGCCTATCTGATAAGTCGGGAATTTGTCTAAGTTTACTAGACTAATTCGTGCTTAATTATCTACATTATGACATTAACTTCCCTTCGTAATGCTTAGTTTACACTTTATTGTTATATTTGTTTCCAATGATCAATTTGATATGTTTTCAGGATAAATGCTCAACAAAATGCTTAAATGAAGATTTTAGAGGTTGAGGCAACAAGTGGAAGTCAAACCAGAGTCAAAGGATGATTTTTACCGATTACTGTCGTGATTTAATGAGGGTCCGGGTTTGTGTCTGACTTTGTAAACCCGACCATCTCATCGAAATCTTCTTTGCCTAGTTTCAGACGTGGTCCGGGTTTGCGTACTACTTTTGCAAACCCGGACCATCTTCAAGCGAGAATCGTCTGCCGAGTTTTAGTGGTGGTCCGGGTTTGCGTACTTGTTTGCAAACCTGGACCAATACAAGCGGAGCGCCAGAAGATCTGTTTCGGAAATAACAGAAGCCAAATATTTTTATCTTTAACGAAGCCGCCTTATATTAAGATTTAAAGATAGAGTTTAATTGTTATATAAGGCGAGGCCCTGTCAACGTCAAGGATATGCTGGGATACACCACAAATTGTCACGTTACAACACAGAGAGATTAGCATAGTTCGAGACTGATTCTGAACAGAAGTTTGGAGCAGAGCAGAAGAAGCAGCTCTTCACGGGGACTTCACCAGAAGTCTCAACAGAGTTTCCTCCTGTTCTTTATTACTATTTTGCTTATTGTAAACATGTCAATGGTTGAGTAGTTCCTTTAGATTTCGGTTTGCTATGTATCCCTGAATTTACTTTTCCTGTTCCTTTGTGATTTAATACAATTCGATTGAGTAAAGTTATTTTCCTTGCTTAATTTCTTTAATCGTTATAATTTGGCCAATTATAAAGATTAGTATTTTGTTAGCTTATATGTGACGACTGTGGCTTTCAATTGAATACAGGGAAATAACCGGTTAGTTTAGAGACGGTAATTCCTCTAAATCGCTAATTGACCGATAATCTAGATTGTTTTTAAGGCGGTTAGTAAACAGTGGGTTCGTAACGAGAGTTAGAATTCGGTCTATGCTAACTAGAATTTGCTAAGCGGGAGACCGGAGGTGAATTATCTTGGTTCTATGGTTTTATTCAGAATTGTCTTGGAAATCGCTTAGGGATAGGAATTGCAGATTTAGGGAGAAATAGTAAACCGGGATCTCCTTCCCAAATCAGTTTCGCAACAATTATTTTCTTGCTATTTACTGTTTTACAATCTGTTTACAGTTTTAATTCTCATCAAATCAAAACCCCCAATTTCCTGTTTTAATTTGTTATTTAGTCCTTTTAATTCCCTTCCGGTTAGTAAAGATTTAAACTAGATATCACCTCCTCTGGTTCGATACTTAGGGAATACTCTCTATTAAAACTTGCTAGAATTGACCGGTACACTTGCCGTTAGGTTTTACCCCAACAAGTTTTTGGCGCCGTTGCCAGGGAGGCACAGTTATTTAGTTTAATCTTTATTTTATTTAATTTGTTTTTTATTATTTCCTTTTGTTCTGTTTCAATTTTCTGTGTTTTGTTTTTCTTTTATTTAACTTGTTTGTTTCATTACTCTCAATATTTTATGTTCCGTGTTTTTGATCTCGCTAGTTCCGTTTTTAGTTTAGGAAAGTTTTCACGTTTTATATGTTTTATCTTTAATCTGTTTTAATTTCTTTTCGATTTTGTTTTAGATGTTCTTTTATCTTCCAGATTTTATTCTTGATTTTATTCGAATATTCCGTGTTTAGTAGTTAGGATTTTATTCTGCATATTTTGTGAGTTGATTTCTCTTTATTTTTCTCCGATTTTGTTGTTTTAATTTAATTGCTTCTGTTCTCTTAATTTACGCTATTTTAGCTTCAGTTTACTAACTCTCGGTTTATGGTTAAACCCGCTCTGCAGGAGAACCAGAGTTCGAGCTCAATCTTGAGATCGTGCGATTTGCAAGACAGCTTCGGAAGGATTTGAACCTGGATCCACCAGTTGAGGAGGGGGTGCTCGAACCACCTGTTGTTGAAGAGGGTCCGGAAGTTCAAGCAGCAGTTAACATGGCAAACAACGAGAGGCAGATTAGGGACTACACCCGTCCGAGTGTTGAAGGGTTGGTGTCGCCGATAGTGATTCCTGCATTACCAGCAGGAGTGCAGTGGCAGTTCAAGATCCACTACGTGACCATGGTGATGAACGCGCCTCAGTTCAGTGGGACGGTTACTGAAGACCCGAATATCCACCTCACTACATTCCTGAGATTGGTAGGAGCGTGTTCGACACCAGCTTCGTAGGAGGTTGCTCGGCTCACTCTGTTCCCATTCTCCCTGAGGGATAGAGCAGCTGAATGGTTGAACTCACTGACGCCTAACAGCATAACTACGTGGGAAGAGTTGGCTAATGCATTTCTGGCGAAGTATTTTTCCACCCTCTCGGATGCTGACCATGAGAGGAGAGATTACCAACTTCAAACAGTTTGCCGGTGAGACGTTATCTGAAGCTTGGGAGCGTTTTAAGGGGATAGTAAGGAAGGTACCACATCATGGACTAGGTGAAGAGGTTGTACTGCAGTCTTTTTACAAGGACTTCGATCCGTCTAGCCGGTTGTTGGTTGATACATGTGCTGGAGGTAGTTTGATGGAGTTGCCCATTACACGAATTAAAGAGCTGTTAGAGACTATTACTACAACAGCTAATCAGTGGGGAGGTACGAGAGCCAGAGAAGCTACACCGAAGAAACCTACTGGAGTTTATGAAGTGGATTCGAATACTTTTCTAGCTGCCAAGATAGAAGCGATGTCGAAGCAGTTTGAGCGCATGTGTGCAGTGATGAATCCGCAGTCAAGCGCAGCAGCTGTTCCTGAGGTTTTTCCACCTTGTGAATATTGTGGTAGGGCTTCTAACATGTGCCAGTGTACTCCACCACAAGAAGAGGCAGCGAATTATGTTGGTAACAGACCGGGTAATTATTTTGGGAATCAAGGCAATCCGGGTTACCACGCTCAGCAGCAGAATCGTTACCAAGCTGGTGGTAACAGCAACTACAATCAAAGACCCCAGCAGCAGTATAATTCGTCTTACCAGAAGCAGTCATTACAGAATCAACAAGCGCAGAATTCGGGTGTTGGAGCGTCTTCTAGTATGGATGAAGTTCTGGCCAGGATGAATGATTTCATCTCGGTTAATACGAAGAAATTTTATGAGCTGGAAGCCTTCAATCAGGAGCAGAGAACTTTCAATAATGATCAGAGGATATTCAATAGGAACATCGAGACTCAGCTGTCTCGGATATCTCAGCAGTTGGCTCAGCGTCCTTTGGGTTCCTTGCCTAGTTAGTCGGAGCAGAATCCGAGAGAACACGCCAAGGCAATCACATTGAGGAGTGGTACACAGCTTGACCCGGTGGTCCCTGAAGTTGAGGCTCCTCTTCCTAATGTTAAGCAGAATGAAGAAACTGCACCAGCAGGTTCTCAGGAAGAACCAGCTGAAGAGGAGGTGGAGATTAGCAAGACTACTAAGACTTCCACACCTCCACGACGCGCAGTTGCTGAAGTGCCAGTTCCTTTTCCAAACCGGTTGAAGAAGAGAGACTTGGATGAGCAGTTTGGTAAGTTTTTAACTATCTTTAAGAAACTAACCATTAACATTCCTTTTTCTGAAGCTTTGAAGCAGATGCCAATATATGCGAAGTTCATGAAGGACATCCTGTCCAATAGGCGGTCTTTAGTGGAGAAGGATACTGTGCAGCTTACTGAGAGCGTTTCAGCTGTTCTTTCGAAGAAGCTTCCACCTAAGCTTGATGATCCAGGTACTCCGGTCATACCTTGCGCTATAGGTAATGTGAATTGTGGTAAGGGTTTATGTGATTTAGGTGCGAGTATTAATTTAATGCCCTTATCCATGTATTTGGAGCTTGGTTTAGGAGAATGTGAACCTACACGAATTACTTTGCAATTAGCTGATAGGTCGATCATCCTACCTAGAGGGGTGGTCAGAGATTTAATTGTTTGAAGAGTAGGTACTTTTGCTTTCCCTGCTGACTTTGTTATTTTAGACATGGAAGGAAGACAAGGTAGTACGCTTATTTTGGGTCGACCATTCATGCGTCAGCAAGGACCCTCATTGATGTTGAAGGAGGGAAGATTATACTACGGTTACATGATGAGCAGCTTGTCTTCGATATGACCAAGGCTGCTGCTCACCCTTCTGATGTTCATGCTTGTTTTAGTTTGGATTGTTTTGACACTTGATGCAGGACTATTCTTATAGCCCCACGGAGTTAGATGCATTGGAGAAGTGTTTGGTAGATTCCATAGAAACTGCTCACGACGATTCTTATAGCCCCACGTTTTGCACCCACCGCATTTATCTTGAGGAGGATTACAAGCCATTGAGACAGCCCCAGCGAAGACTAAACCCGCACATGAAAGAAGTAGTCAAGAAGGAAGTTATCAAGCTGCTGGATGCAGGTATAATCTATCCAATCTCTAACAGCGAATGGATAAGTCCTACACAGGTAGTACCCAAGAAAGGGGGCTTAACTGTGGTACCTAATGATAAGGGTGAATTAGTCCCTCAGCGTACTATTACCGGGCATAGGGTTTGCATTGATTATAGGAAATTAAATGCCGCCACTAGGACATACCATTTTCCCCTTCCCTTTATTGACCAAATGCTAGAAAGGCTTGCAGGACAAGAATATTACTGTTTCTTAGATGGTTACTCCTCCGTTATTTTCAAATCCAATTGCTAAAGAAGATCAGGAGAAAACCACTTTTACATGTCCATATGGTACTTATGCTTATCGACGCATGCCTTTTGGTTTATGTAATGCTCCAGGCACTTTTCAACGTTGCATGACTGCTATCTTTGCTGATTTTATTGAAAAGTGCATCGAAATCTTTATGGATGATTTTTCTGTTTTTGGACCGACTTTGATTCATGTTTGAGAGACTTGGACTTAATCTTAGCTAGATGCAGGGAAACTAACTTGGTGCTTAATTGGGAAAAGTGCCACTTCATGGTGCAGGAGGGCATCGTGCTCGGGCATAAGATTTTTAGGAAAGGGATCGAGGTAGACAAGGCCAAGGTTGAAGTCATCGAGCAGCTGCCACACCATCATCGGTAAAGGATGTCAGAAGCTCTCTCAGTCACGCAGGTTTTTATAGGCGTTTTGTTAAGGATTTTTCTAAGATCTCTAAGCCCCTTTGCGATTTATTACTTAAGGATGCTAAATTTGAGTTTACGCAAGAGTGCTTAGATGCTTTTAATTTGATCAAAGCTAAATTTGTTTCTGCACCTATTATTGTTGCTCCTGATTGGTCGTTGCCTTTTGAGATTATGTGTGATGCCAGCGATTACGCATTGGGAGCAGCTTTGGGTCAGAGGCATGACAAGGTATTAAGTAGTCTACTATGCTAGTAAGACTATGAATGAGGCGCAGAAGAACTACGCCACGACGGAGAAGGAGCTGCTGGCGTCGTCTTTGCTTGTGATAAGTTTCGACCGTACATCATTGGCAGCAAAGTCATCGTGCACACCGACCACTCCGCTCTCAGGTATCTTTTTGGAAAGGTTGACGCTAAACCTCGTTTGATCAGATGGATTTTGCTTTTGCAGGAATTCGATATTGAGATTAGAGACAAACCGGGAGCGCAGAACGGAGTGGCGGATCACTTATCCCGTATGGAAGTTCCAAATGATGGCAGGCCAATCAATGAATACTTTCCTGATGAGTATGTCTTCATGATCCGTCATACCACGGACCCTTGGTATGCTGATATTGTAAACTACCTAGCCAAGGGCATCGTTCCTCCAGAGTTGTCATATCAGCAAAAGAAGAAATTCTTCTCCACGGTCAAGCATTACCTTTCAGACGACCCGTTTCTGTTCAAGGTCTGTGCAGATGGTATGATTCGTCGTTGTGTATCTGAGAATGAAGCTAGAGACATCCTGACGCATTGCCATTCTAGAGAAGCAGGGGGTCATTTTGGTCCGGCTAGGACAGCCGTGAAAGTTTTGGAGGCCGGCTTCTTCTGGAAGAATCTGAATAAGGACTGTTATTAGTTTGTTTCCACATGCGACCAATGTCAGAGGTAGAGGAATTTATCCAGACGTCATGAGATGCCATTGAATTCGATTTTGGAGGTTGAACCGTTCGATCTTTGGGCATCGATTTCATGGGACCGTTTCCATCATCTCAGGGCAACCTCTACATTTTGGTAGCAGTGGATTATGTCACCAAGTGGGGTGAAGCGATAGCAGCACCGACAAATAATGCAAGAGTGGTGCTCAAGTTTTTAAAGAGGAATATCTTTACCCGTTTCGGGGTCCCACGGGCGATCATCAGTGACGGGGGTACACACTTCTGCAACAAGCAGTTTGAGGCTCTTCTACAGAAATATGGTGTACTGCATAAGGTTTCTCTACCGTACCATCCACAGACGAACGGGCAAGCTGAGATCACTAACAGAGAACTTAAGTGGATCCTCCATAAATCTGTCACATCTTCGAGGCGAGATTGGTCCCTTAAGTTGGATGACGCCTTGTGAGCATACCGCACTGCCTTTAAAACACCTTTAGGTATGTCCCCTTACAAGTTGGTCTATGGCAAGGCGTGTCACTTACCTGTGGAGTTGGAGCACAAGTCCTTTTGGGCACTCAAAGCGTTGAATTTTGATATACAAAAGGCTGGTGAGAAGCGTAAGTTACAACTGTGTGATCTGGAGGAGTTTAGAGTGGAAGCTTATGAAAACGCCAAAATCTATAAGGAGAAGACGAAGCGGTGGCATGATAAGCTGTTGGTCAAGCGTGAGTTTCAAGTTGGGGATAAGGTTCTTTTATTCAACTCCCGTCTGAAACTATTTCCTGGTAAGTTGAAGTCTCGTTGGTCTGGACCGTTCACAGTGACAAGCGTCTCGCCCTATGGAGCTATCGGTCTAGTCAATACGGAAGGGGCGACATTCAAAGTCAACGGGTCTCAGCTGAAGCACTATCTAAGTGGTGATCTGGCCACAGTCCATTCGGTGCTCACGGTCCATGACCCCCCATACTGACCATACAGTTGCATGGTCTAGCCAAAGACAGAAAAGACGGGCGGCTGTCTGGGAGACAACCCAATTTTGTGAGTTTTACTATTTTTGCTTTTGTTTTTTTCTCGTAAGTTTTATTGTTTATCATTCTTTATTTTTGGGATAATGAGGTTGTTAGCCGTGTTTTGTTTAGTTATTCTTCGGTTTGAAGGTGAACTCAGGAGTTTGGAGGAACATCAGTTACCAATTTGAGTTTCTGGCCACTTTTAAGGGTGGTCCGGGTTTGGAGCTTGGTTTATAAACCCGGACCAATAGTTGGGCGAAGCTACTAGCGTATTTGGAGGTGGTTCTGGTTTACGTTCTGGTTTGCAAACCCGATCAAGAATTTGAGCTCCCTTCTGCCTACTTTGGCGTTGGGACCGGGTTTGCGTGCTGGTTTGCAAACCCGGACCGCATAATGCGGAGAACTAACTGCCTTATTTTTCGTATGGTCCGGGTTTGCGTCCTTGTGTGCAAACCCGGACCCAATTTTCTACAGAAACAAAAGGGAGCGCGTGATCAATCCCTAGCCTACTACCTTTTTCAACCTCGCGCGGTGCCCAAACTCCCGACCTCACCTGTTTTCGCATCTCCACGCCACCACTACCCGTCCCAGCCCGACTCACACCACTCCCATCTCCACCCTCTTCGCCGCACCACCACCACTCCCCGTCTCTTTCTGCGGCCCAGTTCCCGGTGCTCCGCTCCTCCTGTTCTGCAAATCACCACCCGGCACCACCCGAGTCCACCCCCATCTCAAATTTCTCCACCTCCGCATCGCCACACCACCACCGCCCCGTCCTTCTTGTATCACCACCACTTCACCGTCCCACCGTTTTCTCCCCAGCCTAGTCACACCAACTCCGGTCCCGCGCCCCGACTCACACAGTCATCCACTCCTGTTCGCTTATTCGAACCGGTAGCACACAAACCACCCTCGATTTTCTATTTTGTCTGTTCCTATGGCACCGAAGCGTGCACGCCGGTCCACCACTGCTGCCGCCTCTTCATCGGCCGCGCCTGCACCGCCGCCACCAGTCCAATTCCGAGAATCAGTGCGCTCCGATTTCATCAGTGAGGCTGCCTTCGACTGGTATAATGTCAAGGACCGGAAAATAATTCCGGAGAGGTCAGTTTCTCCTGAGTTAATTTCTGAATTTAATTTGGACAGTGTGTTTGGTGAAAAAGGTTGGGGCAATCTGTTGCATCTCGGTAGGGGGAGCTATTATCCGAGATTGGTTAAGTTGTTTTATGCCAATGCTGAGAAGGAAGATAATTCTAGTGTGATTTTATCAAGGGTGAAAGGGAAAGTCATTCGGTTAGGATTTTCAAAAATCAGGGAATATTTTGGGTGAGTGTAAGATTTGCTGATGATGCTTTTACTGAGGCCCTGAAACATGAGAAGAATGATAAGAAGAGGGCTAAGGAGCATTATTTGTGTTTGATTGTTAATGACCCTGAGGTACAGTACCGTCAGAGACGGTCTTCGAGGGATAAGCAAGTTGTGACGGGGGACAAGCTACAGACCCCGCTGGAGCGCTTGCTTTTGGCTATCATTATGCATAATGTTCGCCCCAGGGAGTGTGTTGACCTTAACTCCTTGGATTGTTTCTTTTTGCAGCATTTGCTGGATGATGCATTTTCACGTGAAGCTTGTCCTATAGTTTTCCCTTCAATGATTTTTGATCATATTCTGAGGATCATGGATGTGGATTGTACTGCTTCCCTTGCTTTCCCGCACTTTTTGCAGTTTCTTTTTGAGAGGGCGAGGGCTGACTTCAGTGATGAGCGGCCTCAGACTCCTACTTCTCCCTTAGACATGACAGCTATGCATCAGTTTTAGTGGGAGAAGATCGGGGATGGTTAGATTAAGCGTCGTCGTGCCCGACCGGGTGAGAGAGCCGCCCGATCTTCTGGTGCTGATATGGCCGGACCCTCAGAGGTTAGGGATACTAATGTTCCTACAGCAGATCACACGCAGGGATTTGAGGAGCTGATGACGGAGTTCAGGGATTGGCAGGGGGTGTGCACCACCCGCTTTGATGAATTAGCTCGCGCCTCGATGATTTATCCACTCAAGTTCAGAACTATGGAGTTTGTTTGACTTCTTTGGAGGCGCGTCGTCATGCTTCTGAGGTTCGCCAGGAGGCGAGAATGGCTGAGTATGATGCCCGCTTTGCCCGTATGGAGGCATGGCATCTTCCGCATGGGTCGCAGTCACAGCCTCCACGCCCCTAGGTTCCTGGAGTTTGGGTTATTTCATTTTCTACCTTTTCGGCTATTTTGATGTTTTTATTCTCTTAGTTGTTTCTGAGAAGTTTTCCTTTGGATTGTACTTCTATTTTATTTTGGTTCGCATGCTGCCTTTTTCATTCCGTCTGTATCACTTAACTATGATGTTTCACCAGCACACTTACTGTTTCTACAAGTCAATGTTGGTTTTGGTTTTATCTCTTGAGCTATAGGTCTGCTTTCTGCGTGTGAGGTATTGAGGGAACCAAAGGGAACTCTGTTGAATTTCCTGCAGAATTCAACACCCCGCTGTTTTACATAAGTGTGAGGACGTTGTCCTCACCATACTCCAGGGGCGTGATTTTCTAACTTCTTTTATTCTTCAAACGTTGTTTTCTGTGAATTTGTGTTTTTCCTTCCGTCTTACTCATTTTCCTGAAGCAATGAGGGCATTGCTTATTTCTAAGTGTGAAGAAGGGAAATTACACATGCTCATGCTCAATTACATTCGAATGTGCTAATTTTGAACATTTTTAAGGCTATCACTCCATTTTCACTACATTTTTGTTGGCCCTCAAAAATTTTTGGTTGCGTAATATACCTGAGTCTTATTCAGTGGTTGGATAAGTTGGGTTGGAACACCGCACGAGTAGCACTAGTTTTTGTGAGATCGAAGCTGGAAAACAGTTGTAGGAATTCTGGTTGCACTGCTTGTATGTACAGTTTTGATTAATGCTTGTCTATTTCTTCATTAAAAAGTTAAGCCATTAGTGTAGCTATTTGATTTTGATTTTACTTGGGGACTTTGGGAATGATTCTTGAATGAAAGGAAGGAAGGAAAAAGGCAAGGTACTCCTCTAATCGAACTTTTAACCCAGAAACAGGCCTCGTCCATTTGGTAATTAAGTCCTTGGGGTGCCTCATCACCCATCTACCTAAGGTCATCTGATCTGGGATAGAAGACCCAACACCGCTACATGAATGGAGAGAAAAGTCTGAGGGATATAAAAGAGAAAGTTAATGCTTGTTTAGAAAGTTGAAGAAATTTATTTTAAATGCAAAGTGCAAATTATGAGTACGTGGTGATGAAAGGTAATATGGAATAAGATATTACTTCTCACCCCTTGTCATCCATGGATTGTGGAAAGTAATTGGAAAGTAGTCCCTGAGTGAAATTGGAGTCAGGTGGTTTTACTATGTGTCTTAAGCCTTTGGAAAATACTTCTCAATTCACTGTTTATGAAAACCTGCAAGTGTGGATCATTGTTTTCTATGACTGATTTTCATTATTAGATCTCCTTGTGCACGGTTCTAAACTGATGTCTCTCTTCTGTAAGATTTCAGTATGTTCTATTTGCTTGAGGGCAAGCAAAGATTAAGTGTGAGGAAGTTGATAAGTCGGGATTGTCTAAGTTTACTAGACTAATTTGTGCTTAATTATCTACATTATGACATTAACTTCCCTCCTTAATGCTTAGTTTACACTTTATTGTTATATTTGTTTCCAATGATCAATTTGATATGTTTTCAGGATAAAATGCTCAACAAAATATTTAAATGAAGATTTTAGAGGTTGAGGCAACAAGTGGAAGTCAAACCAGAGTCAAAGGCTGATTTTTACCGATTACTGTCGTGATTTAATGAGGGTCCGGGTTTGTGTTCGACTTTGTAAACCCGGACCATCTCATCGAAATATTCTCTGCCTAGTTTCAGACGTGGTCCGGGTTTGCGTACTACTTTGCAAACCCGGACCATCTTCAAGCGAGAATCGTCTGCCGAGTTTTAGTGGTGGTCCGGGTTTGCGTACTTGCTTGCAAACCCGGACCAATACAAGCGGAGCGCCAGAAGATCTTTTTTGGAAATAACGGAAGCCAATTATTTTATCTTTAACAAAACCGCCTTATATGAAAATTCAAAGATAAAGTTTAATTGTTATATAAGGCGAGGCCCTGTCAACGTCGAGGATATGCTGGGATACACCACAAATTGTCACGTTACACACACAGAGATTAGCATAGTTCGAGATTGATTCTGAACAGAAGTTTGGAGCAGAGCAGAAGAAGCAGCTCTTCACGGGGACTTCACCAGAAGTCTCAACAGAGTTTCCTCGTGTTCTTTATTACTATTTTGCTTATTGTAAACATGTCAATGGCTGAGTATTTCCTTTAGATTTTGGTTTGCTATGTATCCCTGAATTTACTATTCCTGTTCCTTTGTGATTTAATACAATTCGATTGAGTAAAGTTATTTTCCTTGCTTAATTTCTTTAATCGTTATAATTTGGCCAATTATAAAGATTAGTATTTTGTTAGCTTATATGTGACGACTGTGACTTTTAATTGAATACAGGGAAATAACCGGTTAGTTTAGAGACGGTAATTCCTCTAAATCGCTAATTGAGCGATAATCTAGATTGTTCTTAAGGCGGTTAGTAAACAGTGGGTTCGTAACGAGAGTTAGAATTCGGTCTTTGCTAACTAGAATTTGCTAAGCGGGAGACCGGAGGTGAATTATCTTGGTTCTAGGGTTTTATTCAGAATTGTCTTGGAAATCGCTTAGGGATAGGAATTGCAGATTTAGGGAGAAATAGTAAACCGGGATCTCCTTCCCAAATCAGTTTCACAACAATTATTTTCTTGCTATTTACTGTTTTACAATCTGTTTACAGTTTTTAATTCTCATCAAATCAAAACCCCAAATTTCCTGTTTTAATTTGTTATTTAGTCCTTTTAATTCCCTTCCGGTTAGTAAAGATTTAAACTAGACATCGCCTCCTCTGGTTCGATACTTAGGGAATACTCTCTATTAAAACTTGCTAGAATTGACCGGTACACTTGCCGTTAGGTTTTACCCCAACACTATCCTTCAACCATCTATAAATTCCTTGACCAGTCCTCGCATTCTACATCACCATTTTTCATCATCATTTTTTTATTCATTTGAAATTCTACCAACACTCTTGCCATGGAACAGGAACCTCAAAGTTCATCAAGCTCAAATGAGCAAACAGTCTACTCAATAATTCAAAATTTTATGTCCACAAAACACCCAAGGAAATATGTTGCTCAAACATACATCCATCCTTATTCCCACTAACTCACAACCTAGTCTAATAACGTAAGCCCATATCAATCTATTGAAACCTACTTAATAAACTCTCCACTTTCAGACACTTCTACCACAGCTGAGTCTACCAACTTTCATGGTTACTCTGATGGTGAAGTCTATAGTTTAGATGTCTCAACCTCCGTCGAACCCAACAGCCACAACATTTAAAATGTCTTCATCATCTTGTGGTTTCTAATCTATGAAATGTTATGGTCTGTTCAATAACTTCAATCGTGTTGTTGCTCCCTATTTTTGCTGTATGGCAAAGAGGGAAAAGAAAAGATATGTACTTGTGAACTTATGACTATCATCCTTGTTTTATGTAATCAATCTTAATGAAAACTCTTTACTATGGCCCGGTACAAGGTTGTTGTTACTGATTTTTTCTTTTTCAACTCTTAACAAACTCAGGGGGAATCCTACTTAGGGGGAATTCTCACTTTCATAGCTAAATATCAAACATCAAGTACATATGTCCAAAATCAATTTTGTATCGGTTGCCATCATAAAAAAGGGAAAAATTGTTAAGTCAATATCCTTTAGTTTTGATGATAGCAAACATGTGTTGTTTATCTAATATGTTTGTTGAGCTTATAATTTAGATAAACAAGTAGAGGAGTGGCTTAGCACGCAAGGTTGCAAGTGCACTCCGTTCATGACGTGTGCCCATCTATTTGGGCACCTGTCTTGGGAAAGCTCCGATAGAACTTCTAGTACACACAAGAAGTCAAATACTACACAACCATATCTCTCATGCATCAAACGCAGTAGTAGGACAAAAGACATCAAGTGTGCCGACAAACTCATGCACACTCATGTATCCACAAAAGTAACTAGCTCACAACAAAAGTCTTGCTCATTAATGAGCAAGATAACGAGACAATGCCACAGCTATTAAGAGGCACTCATCATTACGCATCATTAATGAAGCCTTAGAGAGCATTAATTAAGTCATCAAAGCTCTGAGTTGATAACGCAAGTGGAAGGTGCAAGTAGTGACCGACCACTTGAGCACACACCTCCAATGAGTCCAACCACAAAGCGACACGTGTCCTGACGGTTCCAGAGCAAGTTGAAGATCAGCCTATATTCGAGCTTGGCTATTCTACTAAGGATAAAGAAGCAAACGGCTCATAGAGTCTAGGAGATCATAGGTCGTTTGTTATAAGTCTTAATACACATGTATAAATACGATGTATAACATTTATGTAAGATAACTTGGTCATACGTGAAAAAGAGAGATAACTAGAGCAAGTGTAAGTCAGACTGAGTGTGTGTAAGTACTAGAAAGTTAGACGTTAGTGAGCTGGACAGGACTGGGTTTGTGAGTTAATACTGTGTGTATTTAGTAGACTGGTCAGTCAGGGAACGGTTAAGGAACCGCAGGCCTGCTGTCAGGAGAGGGTAGAGGACTTAGGGATAAAGTCCTAAATTGTCCCGAAGTCCGTAGGTAGGGCGGAGGGAGATTGAGTGAATTTCTTAGTGTAAATTCTCAATCGAAAAGGAGTTTCTAGTTTGAGTTTATCAAGTACTCCCCTGAAATATCAAGTAGTTCACATAGGATAAAGACACGCCTACGACCGGTCGAGGACATATCAGGAGCATCAGCCAATTTCAATTCTCACCTGTCTCATCAGCATGTCAAAATTGGGGAATTACGTGGAGCTTAGCTCTTTGTTATATTGCTTCTGCTTCTCCATATGTCCATAATTATTCGAATCTGTTCTTGCTCATCCATCTTAGTATGCATAGGTTGGGATGAGCCTCGATTTTGAACCTCTATCCTATATTGATTCGGTTTGATTAGGATCTGATCGGGTTCTAGGTCCACTTATAACCTAAGCTTAATAACTACGTTATAAAACATTAATTACTAAAAACCTAAGGTAGCTCACTAGAATCTATTATGAGTCGCCACCTAAGTTTTAACCTAAGTAAACTTGGAAATGTAAAAGTTCGGGTTTGAAGGCTTGGTATACGTCTTTTCTGGGTTCAAATTACTTTCACTAGCCTTCTAAGCTTTGTCGTTTTTCCTCTACTTATGTTATTTAGGGCCTATTACGGAGTCGGTTTAACTTAAGTGCGTGGGTTTTTTTTTGACATTTTTAACTAAAAATTAAAGTGAAAACTAAAATTACCTAAACTAGGGTTTTGGAAGTCAAATTTAGTTATGTCCATGGCCATGAACCTAATCTCAGAACCCATATACCCTAATTAAGCTAGTTATATAGAAAAGTCAAAATTGCAAAAAAAAACAAAATTTTGAAAAGTCTAGGGCCACAAATAGGGCATTTGTGGGCCCGAACATGTGTTTGGAAAATCTAAAATTTGAAAAGTCTAGGGCCACGGAAAGGCACGGACTAGCCATGGACGGTGGCTTTCGTGCACTTCCCGATGGTGTTTTCGACTCAGATTTTATGGATACGTACAATACATGAAAGATTCCTAATATGTTAGTGATCAAAAGATTTCAGTTTTAATTCAAAATTAATGACAAAACTTAGTAAACAAGTTATTAGGCAGAAACGAAAACAAACGTCAATTTGGGAGCCGGAAAAGATCGGTTCGATCCCAAATTTTTACAGAGAGTGTATTAAGTGGAAGGGAGTTAGAAACTTGGATTCTAACTTATTTTACCTTCAGAATTAGTGAGTTCCTTCACGTTGGGAATCCTCGGGAGCTCTGTTGATGGCAATCCCTAATTGATTTCGACCCGAGCTTCTGATCCTTGCTTGTTGATGGTGTTACCCACATTTTGGCAGTGGTTAGTGTAACACCCTAGATTTTCTAACCTTTTATTATGTCAATTACTTAACAATTCAGGTTTAATAATTAGTAAGCAGCAGAATCAAAACCTAAATCCAAAGCATTATTGCCACACTCGTAACTAAACGAGTGCTAAGACCTACACAATTAACTGAATTACCAAACTATTATTATCACTAAAAAGGAAATTCATCAATAACATTATTGTCTTTTAATTAACAAGAAAGTTGCAGTCTAAAATAAAATTGTTTGTAAATACTTAATCTACTGGAGTCGTTGTCTCATCCCATATACTTCAGGAGTTTCAGTGACAGAAATCCAAACAATCACAGAAAAAAGCCACAATAAAGTAAGGAAATCGAGTAAGTTACCATTTCACTCCGTAAAAACATTTTCTCTTTGAAAACAATTTTAACATTATAACACACACACTAACATACAAACCATTTCAACAATATTATTACTCAATAGTAAAATAATCATTATAATATTTCATGTTTGGTTCTTAGGAACCCAAGAATATATTAGCCAATTTATTTTAACTATCTTTCTTGTCCCAACAAGTAGCCAGGACAAAACAACCTTTCTCACTTTTGGGTACAACACGCAGCTGTAACCCGAACCTCAACACGTAGCCGGGAATCCAACTCACCACTAAATTCTCAAGTGTGCACACCCCGTATAGTACAAAAGACTAAGGAGTAGAAATAGGGCTAACTGTGTCCTAATGCGGCCCACAATATCTCATAGTAATGCGGCCCGCATTTATCATCTCATTCATGTGTCATAATATGGCCCACATGCACCATGGTTTTCTTCTCTTTAAACTTCTTTTAATAATTATCAGTATTCACTAGTTAATCAATCAAAACACACTTATACAACCATAAAATAATCTGTGTGATAAATCGTCATGATTACATAATTTTTTTAATATATTATTGCATTAATAATTTCATAACAATTTTCAATTAATCTATTTTAGAAAGAATATTCAAATAATCACCGATATCCATTACAGAATAATTCATTCACATAATAAAATACAATTAGCTTAACACGCAATAGTTGAATCTTAAACACAATCACACATACAAAAATTCACATCCGTTGTATAAATTTATTTTATAGAGTTTATAAAAGTTAGTGAACGCAAAAACTTACCTGATATTCTAGAGACGATAAGCACGAAATATACGACTCTTGTCTTTCACAAATTCGGAGTAGCTATGCACCACAGATTACACAAAGAAAAAACATTGATTTATCTCTCCCCTTTTATTTTTCCCTTGGTGTGTAAGTTGACAGGCTGGATCTTCTACTTCTTCTTATTCTTGTTTTTACTCTGCGTAGTAGAGAAAGAAACAGAGGTATATATTTTGTTATATTGTGTTGCACCAATGTACGTGATGGTGAGGTGAGGATGATTGATGTATATATATTTGTTTTTCTTGTGTATGTGAACCGCAGAGAAAATGGAGAGGAAATGAAAAAGCAATATCTTATTGTCTGGCTTAGAAAAGAATGCAAGAGAGAGATGACTCGAGGGAGATAAGGAAGACATAAGACTAAATTTGTGAAGAAGGATGAAGAAGATGACACCTATATATAGTCGGTCATAACCTAAAGAAAGTGAGGGAATGTGAAATGGAAGGAATATGAACTAATTTACTAATGAAGGTACTTAAACTGTATAATTAAATTAAAGAAAACTAAAATTTAGGAAATACATAAAGATAAACTGATTTATTAAATTAATTTATGAAATATGGATAGACGCAACCGACATGATAAATTGAGTTGGGAATATGGAAGGATAAAACTGACTTATTAGATAAAGTCATAAAAATGGAAAGATAAAATAGCTTATCAAATAGAGTTATGAAATATGAAAAGATAAATTGACTTCTTAAATTAAGTACAACAATTATAGCTTTAAATTAAGTAACAACAACTAAATTAAGTAAAATCAATTATAGCCTCCTGAATGTAAAATGTAACACCCCACTCGTAATCACGTAATAGTCACTCTCGTAGCAATAATTAAAAACGTCTCACAGTGGAAGTCACACAGTAATAAACCTCACTTG
The DNA here is from genome assembly GCA_023374045.1 of Limonium bicolor. NCBI lineage: Eukaryota > Viridiplantae > Streptophyta > Magnoliopsida > Caryophyllales > Plumbaginaceae > Limonium > Limonium bicolor. Next base: position 220,276,786 of record CM041780.1, on the reverse strand, counting down.
GGTGTCACATGCCATTACACACGCCCATGCGAGTAAAGAAGCAGGAATGAAATGAAAATGAAACAACGCTGGTAATTGATACGTGTCCAAAATGAGCATGTTTTATAGGTGTATTTCATATATTATATTAACACTTTTCTTGCTCATTTCTCCACTTCGGTTAGTTTTCCTCTAGTTTATGTTTTATTGTTTATCTCACAAATTTATTGGTTTAACATGAGGAAACCAAGCTGGAAGTAAAGTAGACGAAGAGACGAACGCATAGACGCAAACGGCTCAGAAAACGGAGTCCAAACGAAGAATCTAGAGCCGGTCAAAGTTTGTAGAACAAAATAAAATCACGACCTCGTACCTCACCTGTGACCGCCCCTGTACCTCGTGATAACAAGCGGACGAGAGACAAGTTACAACCGCATGCACTTGGGCGGTAGCCATGCGGACGAGACAAGTTACAACCGCTTGCACTTGGGCGGTAGCCATGCGGACGAGACATACCTGCGAGCATGGAGGCAACCGCCTCTAAATGGGCGGACAAGAGGAGAGCCATGCACAGAGGAGAGGACCGCCCCATAGCATGCGGACGTGAGTGATGCGTGTCCGCCTCTGCGACGTCGAGAAAACAGGCGGACAGGAGAGGAAGAGACCGCCTCTCTTTGGGCGGTTGTCTAGCGGACAACACAAGGAAACCGCCTTGTTTAGGCGGTCGTAACTAAATATCAGTCGCGAACAGTTTTTTTCCTCATGCCGACTGTCTGCAACTCGCCCCGCTCCAACTCGTCCACTGTCTCCAACTTGCAACGCCTACCTTAATTCACGCCTGTGTTCAGCTCTGTCCCCTGCAATAAATGAGCAATCAATCAACTGGCACGTCCCTTATCTTGTCCACGCGTGATCCAGCTTTTTCTGCCGCCTCAATCAAATCCTCACGCGGTGTCCCTTATCTGCTGCCTTCTTCCTTTCCCTATATAAACGCACGTAACTTCACCACAAATAAAAGATCCACCACCCATACGACCAAACACCATCGCTCCACTTCACCACAAACCTCACGCCATCTCATTTCTCTTATCCCGCATTCTCCATTTTATTTATTTCTACGTTCCACCATATTCACCTCTAGTCCTACGTATACAAAATAGCAGAACAAATACAGGAGTGACTACAGATGATTTCTACTACTCTTGTTCATGTTTATCTATTTAATATGTTCGGCTAGAATATTTATACTCTGGGAACGGTTATTATGTGTTTGTATTAATTATGCATTATTTTTACTGGTTTATTTAAATACAGTTTGTTACGTTTTAAAGGTTATCTCGCACCTTTTTAATAAATGTCATGAGTTTATTGAACTGCTTTACTAAATCTATTTTGATCAGACCGGTGATAAATAGATAGGTTAATTAAGACGTAAAACTGGAGGAAACTTGTTATGATTTAATAAGTTAGTATTCAGTTGCAAATGTAATTCCTCAATACTCCTCTACCGTTTACAGGCATTTTGCTTGAGTTTTCATCGGACCTTGCATTACAGGTAAACGAGTTCTTATGAGTTTTCATCGGACCTTAAGAAAATAACAGGAACCTTGCCAAATTATTAAACCAGTAGAGATAGCTTAATTATTCAGATTATAATAACCTGACCCAGAGTTCCATTTAATTTATCTATTAACTTAGTTTATTTTATCTTTTCTTTTTATTTATATTACAAGTCAATTAATCCCCCCTCTTGTGACACGCTTAGGTACTATTATATGCACATTAGTCCCACGGTTCGATATCCGGTCGCTTTCATTTTCTACTATACTACTGCGACCGGGATTTGTTTGCAGCCCGACGTTTATTTTGAGTTTTTAATTTCTTTTCTTTTAATTTTACACCAGTTTAACCACTCACTCTACAACGTCTGCAAAATGGCGCCGTTGCCGGGGACTAGTTTATTCTAGTCCCTAAGCCCCGGATTATTCACTTGTTATATTAGAATATTTTGTTTATATTATTTTTGTTTGTGGTTTATATTAATAGTCTTTTATATTTTTATCTATTTTATTTTGTTGTTGTTTATATTAATTATCTTTTATATTTTGTTTATATATATTTTGTTTATATTATTAAGTATGTGTGTTTTCTAATTTGTTATTGTTTCAGTAAGTAGCGTAATCGAAAAAAAAAAGAGCAACAGAGGCGTGTCCGCCTGTTTTGACCGCGGACAGACTTGCGGTCACCAATAGCCACGTCCGCCTCATTAGCTGCGGACTCCACGCGGTCAGCTACACCTGTCCGCCTTGTTTCGTGAGGTTGTCCACGCGGACGCCAGCACCTGTCCGCCTCATCAGCCGCAGTCTCCACGCGGACGCCCTACAGTCCGCTAGCTTGTCCGCCTCTCTATACGCGGACGTCCAAGCGGACGTCCCTAGACTCAGAAAAAAAAACCCGCTGCGTTTCAATTCTGTTCTTCTCCAATCTGCTCCAACTTCTTCCATCTATTTCTACTTCGTTTTATATTTTGTTTATATTATTATTGTGTTTGTTTCTAATTATTTTATTTTCTAATCTTTTTCTGTAGTTTTGTTTTATATACAAAAAAAAAAGAAATGGAACAGGTGTACGAGCAAGAGTTTATATTATTCACAGTATTTATACTGCTCCGTGTGTGGGGGAGCTCATGATTATGAGGATTGTCTCATATTCCAAGAACAACTCTGGTTAGAAGATCAACCAGACTACCTGGAGAGAATCGCTCAACAAGAACAGCAACCAACGAGCGAAATAATTCATGAGGTAGAACACCCCACTACGGATGTAAGTTATTCTCTTCCCTCTATAGTCACCTACCGCCAGTTTCCATCCTTCTCTATGCTCTACCCAGAAGATGAGGATATTTACATCCTCAAAAATGAAGAGAAGGAAGTGCCATCACCTCCCGCCAATAGATCCAAACAAAACGCCACTATCACCTTTAAAGAATTAACTTTCTCTGAAGATGATTTTAATCAGCGTTCTTTCTATGAGCCTCACCTACAAGAGGAGGATGTTTACATCCTCCAATTTGAGGAAGAAAATCATCACCGCCGGTTCTTCTGTTAGAACTACGTTACCGGCAGTACCTCCTCACACCAGATTTTGTGGAGTATTCATTTTCCTATTTTATATGCCGAAATAACGTTTTGTTTTGATCCAGGTGGTTTTCTTTTAATTATTACAAACTTCGTTTTCCTGGCAGAATTATTGTCTACTTACATTTTTGATCCAGGATAACGAAGCGGGCGTCTAGCCAAAGACGTTAAAGAAGGGCAGTTTCCTGGGAGGCAACCCGGATGAACTTTTATTTTATTTTGCTTTTATGCTCTTTTAATTTTCAGGTTCTCTTTAAATTTTATTTTTGCTAACTTTTAACCCCGTTTGTAGTATGGTTGCTTCTAGTGTCTTATGCAGGTGCAAATTCATGTCTACACTGCAACCAAGCTACGCTACTTGAGGCTGAAGCTCAAGTGTGGGGGAACTCCTTTAACAAACTAGCAAAAATAATCTCAGGGGAGTACCAGTTTCTTTACTTATGCTTTTATTTAAATAATTACTGCAGAGGAGCGTTTATGTGCTTAAATGTTTATTTGTGACCTTTGTGTTATCTCTATTTTATCTACTTACCGAAAAGGTCTTCTGAAACCTTCCCTTGTTTTTCTGGTGAACAATGAGGACATTGTTCAAATTAAGTGTGGGGGAGTGTGCCCTTTCGGTGGAATTTTGTGCTTAAATGTTTAATCTCTCTGCTTATCTTGCGTTTGTTTAAATTCAATATCGTGGACCCTTTATTTGTGGGTTGTTCTCTTTAAGAATAAATACTGTTATGAATTGTGGGATAAATTGTACAAAATTTTAAATTTTGATTACTTTTGAGGAGCATTTTATATGCGGTGTGACCAAATAATCTGCAAATGGTTGGATTTTATTGCTCAGGGTTTCTTTCTGTCTTCTCTCTTAGGGATTGCTAAGGGGTGCTTCTCTGTAAAAAAAAGAGAAGAAAAATCTATATAAGGGACTTGCGAGACACCATTGGTAACCAACAAAGAGAGTTGAGTGTTCTTAAACAAAAGCTTGATGCTTATCTATTATCTCCTCATCCCTTATGCAAAAGTGAAACAAATGCATAAATCTATTTTTCCTTGTTTTTCTCCTCAATGCCCATTCTTGAGAGAAGTTGGCCATGGTAAAAGTTCTCAGAGTCACCTAAAAGAAACATTGAAGTACCTTGGATCATACCCCGAAACTCTATATTTTATTTTTACCCTGAGCACACCTATGCCACCAGCAGTTAATTTTTCACACTCCTCAATAAGTTAAAAAGATCATGTTTATCCTACCCTTCATAATAATATTTGTTAGTATTGAGCATTCCCTACTTACTTGGGTACGTGGTTTTGCTTGAGGACAAGCAAAAAGATAAGTGTGGGGGTGTGATACGTGTCCAAAATGAGCATGTTTTATAGGTGTATTTCATATATTATATTAACACTTTTCTTGCTCATTTCTCCACTTCGGTTAGTTTTCCTCTAGTTTATGTTTTATTGTTTATCTCACAAATTTATTGGTTTAACATGAGGAAAACCAAGCTGGAAGTAAAGTAGACGAAGAGACGAACGCATAGACGCAAACGGCTCAGAAAACGGAGTCCAAACGAAGAATCTAGAGCCGGTCAAAGTTTGTAGAACAAAATAAAATCACGACCTCGTACCTCACCTGTGACCGCCCCTGTACCTCGTGATAACAAGCGGACGAGAGACAAGTTACAACCGCATGCACTTGGGCGGTAGCCATGCGGACGAGACAAGTTACAACCGCTTGCACTTGGGCGGTAGCCATGCGGACGAGACATACCTGCGAGCATGGAGGCAACCGCCTCTAAATGGGCGGACAAGAGGAGAGCCATGCACAGAGGAGAGGACCGCCCCATAGCATGCGGACGTGAGTGATGCGTGTCCGCCTCTGCGACGTCGAGAAAACAGGCGGACAGGAGAGGAAGAGACCGCCTCTCTTTGGGCGGTTGTCTAGCGGACAACACAAGGAAACCGCCTTGTTTAGGCGGTCGTAACTAAATATCAGTCGCGAACAGTTTTTTTTTCCTCATGCCGACTGTCTGCAACTCGCCCCGCTCCAACTCGTCCACTGTCTCCAACTTGCAGCGCCTACCTTAATTCACGCCTGTGTTCAGCTCTGTCCCCTGCAATAAATGAGAAGCAATCAATGAGCAATCAACTGGCACGTCCCTTATCTTGTTCACGCGTGATCCAGCTTTTTCTGCCGCCTCAATCAAATCCTCACGCGGTGTCCCTTATCTGCTGCCTTCTTCCTTTCCCTATATAAACGCACGTAACTTCACCACAAATAAAAGATCCACCACCCATACGACCAAACACCATCGCTCCACTTCACCACAAACCTCACGCCATCTCATTTCTCTTCTCCCGCATTCTCCATTTTATTTATTTCTACGTTCCACCATATTCACCTCTAGTCCTACGTATACAAAATATCAGAACAAATACAGGAGTGACTACAGATGATTTCTACTACTCTTGTTCCTGTTTATCTATTTAATATGTTCGGCTAGAATATTTATACTCTGGGAACGGTTATTATGTGTTTGTATTAATTATGCATTATTTTTACTGGTTTATTTAAATACAGTTTGTTACGTTTTAAAGGTTATCTCGCACCTTTTTAATAAATGTCATGAGTTTATTGAACTGCTTTACTAAATCTATTTTGATCAGACCGGTGATAAATAGATAGGTTAATTAAGACGTAAAACTGGAGGAAACTTGTTATGATTTAATAAGTTAGTATTCAGTTGCAAATGTAATTCCTCAATACTCCTCTGCCGGTTTACAGGCATTTTGCTTGAGTTTTCATCGGACCTTGCATTACAGGTAAACGAGTTCTTATGAGTTTTCATCGGACCTTAAGAAAATAACAGGAACCTTGCCAAATTATTAAACCAGTAGAGATAGCTTAATTATTCAGATTATAATAACCTGACCCAGAGTTCCATTTAATTTATCTATTAACTTAGTTTATTTTATCTTTTCTTTTTATTTATATTACAAGTCAATTAATCCCCCCCCCTCTTGTGACACGCTTAGGTACTATTATATGCACATTAGTCCACGGTTCGATATCCGGTCGCTTACATTTTCACTATACTACTGCGACCGGGATTTGTTTGCAGCCCGACGTTTATTTTGAGTTTTTAATTTCTTTTCTTTTAAATTTTACACCAGTTTAATCACTCACTCTACAACGTCTGCAGTATAATATATACAACCGCAGTGATAACAAGATACTAACCTATACATCAATCTAAAAACAAAAGTAATCTCAATGACAGTGAGCATCTAAACATTCCTGATTGTATACAACATCATTAACCAAGTAAACTAATATCCATCCTAACACAATATGAATTCTCAGTGCGTATTCAAAATAAAACCTACTAACCGGGTCCCGCACTTCGGCTTCAAACGGTAATCATCACCTGCATAAATGTCGTGGAGGCTCAGCGATAAACGCTGAGTATGCTAGGTTCGGACCCTATTGGTCCTTAATAGTTGCCGTCGTCATTATATTAGATTCATTACATGCTTTTACCGGTGTACAAGTATATTAAAGCAGTAAATGCATGAGTGACTGGTAATGTGAAACAATTAAGACAACCACTACAAATTCACACACAACAGCACATATATAAACACATTTAATCATAAAAACAATAAACACGTAGCCGTTAAGTAACAGTCTTGTACTCATTGATATAACATCAATATCAAGGTCAAAAAAGCTATAAGACACGCAGTCGTTTATAAGGGTCATTTCACATTAGCACAAACGACCTCACGGGCCCTCACGTAACATTGTATTTTAGTTAGCACTGTCGGGAGTCAAGTTAGGACATCCCAAAATAACTCACATTGTAACACCCCAACTCTTAAAACCGGGATCATCTCAAAACTCCAACATTTATATTAACAACACAGTGGAATTTTTACAACTATTGGTGTTACCACCGTTAGTCACAGACGTGACTAATAGGCATACTAAATTCTCCAAGATCTAGCTACGGTCTGATGAACCGAATATACCGAACATTAGTGTACACAACCTTAACTAAAATACAAATCTTAAATACAAGTATCTCTCATATCCTAATACATTATACTACAACTTATACCATCTACTAGATGAGTGTACATGCACAACCGTGAACAACAAAAAGGAAAAACACGAAGAAACGTCTTACCCGCTCCTACTCTCAGGACGGTCGTCATCTATCGTTTACCTGTAAAATAATATGGATGCCCCGAGGGGCTCAGCACCTTTGCTGGTACGGTTAACGTGTAGCCCCAAGCTAACGGGGCTATGCACGCACTACTTTGTCGTAAACATGCGATTGATTATTTATACAACATTAATAAGAAGTACAATAAACACCACTCAATATATGAAGCAATTCATAGCTCAACCACATTGAACGACTTAATAAGCATTCTTAAGTAAGCGAGTTCGTTTTTAACTCCTCATACTTGAGAAACATTTAGTCTCATATTTCCTCTTATCTCAAATATATCAACCGTTCTTTAATTAGATTGGTTGTTCCTTAATTCATTATTTATCTTTGTCGGATCAAAAGTAACCCTAGCCAATGAGCTATAAACTTCACTGGGTTAAATAAATAATATTTCTTAAATTTGGGATTTAGGTAGATCCCACCACACCATCTTAATAATGCCTCCCACCTCGAACAGAAATCGAGGTGACCGAGTCTATATGTCGAATCTAGGCGACGAGTCCGAAAACATGTCTCATTTGGAAGTTGGAATCTGATAAGGATACCAACCTCCCCTTAATACATGCATGACCGAACCATTCTGGATTCCTCACTCCTCCCAAGTTCCAGTTAGTCGAAGTCTCAAAGACAAAGGTGTTAGTTAAACCTCTTTCGAGTATTAACAACCAATAATAAGGAGTGTTATGTTCTCGTACAATTTATTACTAAGTATAGTTAGTAGTTCTCAAAGAGAAGTTGTGTTAGTTTGAAAACAATCACATAACAAATACAATACCGGTTGCATGCTTTATCTTGTTTAGTCGGAACATACAAACAAATAGCACACAAGCCGAGGGACACCTCGTTAGCAAGCAAGCTACAATAAAACCATACCCACCGTTGGTCGTTTGGTTGCCTATTCTCCTCCGGAGTCCAAATACTCCAAACCCTAAAACATTCATCCAATCGGATGGTTAATTACTTTCAATTAACCTAACTCGTATCATCACTAACGATTTCCGATTAACAACCTCTAAGTCATCGTAGTTCAATCTTAATCACATAAGTCATTTTACTTCTCATTATTTTTAGGTCCTTATAGGTATATTTTTTCACCATCATTACTCTCCTAATGGTTTATTACTAATGCCACATTTTCTTCTCTTTTTTTAATAAGACCCGACCGAGGGTCGGTCGGTCGGATGCAGCGACATCCGGGTTTGGAAATTTCAACTCGACCGACCCAGCCAGGGTCGGTCCCTTGGGTCGGTCGGGTGCAGACCCATTTTTCAAAGTGTGTATTTTACTCAAATCTTTTCACAAATTCTAACAGTTCTAACACCATGTTTAACCCACTTAACCCTTAACCCTCTCATACTTGGGTTAAAACTCCATTATATATCCTCCAAAATATTGTAATTTATTCACACGCAAAACCTTGATCTTCATGCATTATTTCTTTATAACACATTTCTAACCTTCACCTCAAGTGGTATAGTTACCAATTCTTTTCACAACTCTTCCTAGAGTGTGTTAACCTCTTCTCTTCAATTCTAACTTCATAACTCCTTGTTTACCAACCTAGTTATACTAGACTTAGCCTTCTTTCATCTCCTCACACAATTTCCTTTCCTTTACATTTCCTACTCATTGTTCCCAAGCTTGCACATACACATGCATCTCTAGTCATACTCTTAATAGCTTACAACTTTTCCTCATTTACCTTGACCATGCTAAATCCTTCTTAGACATTTTCTATCTCCTTTACTCAATTTACTCACCATTCTCATGGTTATACATTCTAAGTCATTCTCTTGACAATTTACAACATTCTCCTACAGTTTTCACCTCCATCACCCAAGTCTACTCATTACCATCAAGGTTATCCTTATTAATTCACTACTAGACAATCTCTTAACATCTCACAACATTTTTCCTCAACTTCACATTAATCTTAGCAATTCTTCCCTTGTAGTTTAAAGGTGATTATCACTCCCATTTAACTTGTAATTCCTCCTAGACAACTCTAGGTCTTTCTAATCCTCAAGAACACCTTAGTTCATTTACTTCCACCAATTTAACTCTTAATGACTCCTAGTAAGTCCTAGGTCATAGTAATTCACTAGAACACTTAAAACACTTGGTTTCTACTCAAATTTTGTCATAGCTTATCTAGTATATTATCATGCCCATATGCATAGTCTTTCTTTAATGGATGTTATCAAAACACCAATTGCACTCAAATTTTGTCATAGCTTCTCTAGTATATTATCATGCCCATATGCATAGTCTTTCTCCTCTAATAACACAAGTTAACTAAATCCTTAATGGATGTTATCAAAACACCAATTGCACTTAAACACATCAATCCACAATACATTGCATTAATCTTAAATTGCATAGCACTAAAGCTCTAAATGACATGGCTTTTAGGCCCTTAAATGACATACGCTAAACACTGAATTTCCAACATTTAGAGCTTTCAACCTGTATTTACACAACATCAATCCCATGGAAAATATAAATACTCTTGTAATTCAACTTATGGTTGTTTTTCTAACTCATATACCATTAGCTCTTTAGTCACAAGTTCATAAACTTGTTCATGTTCTTTCCTAGGTTAATATAACCCATGTTTATAATGTAAGCCCTAGGCTACATTTGTATCAATTAAATTCACCACTCCTAAGGTATTAAACTACTTTAAGGTAAGTAATTTACCTTAGGTTTCAAGCCTTTCTCTCATTCTCTTCCTCTTGGTTTTCATGATTAAAAATCGGCCAAGGTGTTTTGTTCCCTTGCTAATCTTCTAATCAATATTCAAATAGATGTAATGAGTACTAAGTAATATACCTAGACTCATGGAATCATTCCTAGGTTACAAGGGAGTGCTTAGTGCACTAAAATGAATGATTACCTTAGGCATTGGAATGGACTTTCGGTGGGAATCAAGGCATGGCTTCCATAAAGCTCTTGAAGATTGAATAGATGCTAATTCAAAGAGTAAAGTAAGGCCTCTTAAACAACCAAAATCAGCCATGTATAGAAAGTGGAGAAAAGGATGATTTTTGAAGCTTTTCTTACTTTAAACCAAAGAGAGTCTATACTAGCTCTTGAAACTGAATTTTCCTCTTAAAATGGAGCTCATTCAATGGAGTCCAACTTCTGGTTTTGGAATTTTGAAAAGAGGGGATGAAAGGCCTTGACTCAACTAAGATAAATATGTGTTTAGTTTTATTTGGAGCTTAGAGTTGCATTTGGCAAGTGAATGAAGATGAAGAACCATGGCTGGAGCTTCACGTTTTTCTTTGGGAGAGAAGAGGACGAAGGAACCGGTGGGGAAGGAAGGAAATGAAAAGAGAAGAGAGAGAAGAGAGGTATAAGGTAAGATATTTGTTATTATAAAGCAAATAGTGAACTTCTACTCTCCTTCCTCTTTTCTAACAAGTGTTGGCACTTAAAGTGGTGACTCACCCCTTAAAAAACCGTGCCCCCGTTATATGTAGGGAGTGGTTTGACCATTGACCACTTAAAGAAGTCACTTGACTTGTTTTGGGCACTATTTAGGTACTATTCATAATTAGTGCACAAATTTGTGAAATTTTTGGTTTCTCATTGATTTAGGCTTCCTCATGTGATACCAAGTAGTAAACATGTTATTAAGGTATAATCTTGGTCAGCTAGCCACTCAAAACCCATTTCTAAGACAGTTTTTCAAAAATGTGCTTTAAGGAGTTTTAAAGCACAATTTGTGTTTTAACTTGTTTTTGAGCTTGGTTTTCTTTGGTAATTGATTTAACATGTTCATTAGCATGTTAATAAGGTCTAAGAATGCTTTGGGTCCTAATCAAGGTTACACCAAGTCTAGAGCAAGTATTTGCTTAAATTGACTTTATTGTGTTTTTGTGTTTTCTTTGGTTTAAATTGTCTACCAATGTTTCTAAAGCATTTTTTAGCCTTATTACATCATAACTTGATGTTTAGTTACCATATTTAGGTTTGGGTATTTCACACATGGACGATGGTCCCATGTACACACAAGGTGCTCATAATGCCCAGAGGATCAGGAGATCCCGGGACTTTCACTTTGCCTTTTTTAAAGGCGTCCACAAATGGCCAAGGGCCTGGTGCCAACAGTAGCACACTCTGCCTGACGATCTATATAGGATCAATCAGGATTTAACAAGAGTAAACCCGATCCGGGTGTTAACTCTAGAGATCTCTATGCGTAACCAATAGCCGGTGGCTATCTGGGTTTATATACATATCATCACACTCATCCACTCTCTAACACTTGATTAAATTAATCAGTTACCCAAAGTATAGTTTTAGATCTTGGAGATTACATTTATTACTTAGCCGCCCTATGGGTCTTACGCATACCTAGAAGTAATCTAGGTCGTATTCATGTTGGAGAACTATGCTCTAGAGACCGACAATGTCGTGTCTCGCACCTAAGTGTTTTACTTAGGTTATGTTATACACATACTTATAATACTAGGCGTATTATATAAAGTATCCACAATCACATCACATTGCTCGTATATGTTTTTTATATAAGTCGAATTATAGTCGACGTAGTATTAGTCCCGGAGGACGCTCGCGCATAATAAATAATGCGAGAAAAGAAGCAGTTAAGCATCACATAACATTTCACACGTACATACATATATTACACACGTTATACAACACATATATCTGAGCCCGAGAAAGCCCTCAGGACATCTCAGATCAAACCGTCTACATACCGTTCACCTCAGACCAAGGATGTGCAAAACCCTAGCTCGTCAAGCGCCTCCGTCGGTAGTACGATCTAAATATACACAACACTATAAGTCAATCACATGACTTAATTAAACTCGGTACATACGAATAATACTAGTAATCCCGACATTTCATCCCGGATTTCAACAGTTAATTGTTTAAAGTAACGTTACGTAAAACTCGTCATTCGTAGTAATTACTAACATCCGGGTTTATTTAAATGCGCGCTTGTATAAAATGTCTTAGTTGTAGCGTTTTCAAATGTTAGGATTTATTCCATTGTACCTCATAATATTTACGAGTACATAAATATACATCCGCGTTTATACTTAGGTATTAAACTTAACCAATTCGGTTAGGTATACAGGTACATTTATAATTCATTATATGCATTAACATTGTTCTCATTTGAACTTAGGCATATAATCTATAGTTGCATGTATCCATGCACTAATGTTATATGGTATTATTATTTTACCATTTATTATAGTACAATGTATTCTAATATACAAGACTTGTAACAAGTTATATTTAATTTCAAACTAAATAACTTGTACTTTATAAACTCACTGATGTAATAACATTAACTCTTTTATATTATATAGTTTCCAACTATACCATATACTTATTATGTATATATTTCACATACGCTTGCGCATTACGCATATATATATATATACTTATACATTTATATTTCATGAAATTACACTCTTATATTATATGTCACGTTTTTATCATCTTATGTAAGATGATTATTTCCATTTACTGCATTATCTTAATATTATGTAACATTCCGTGACATCTTTATAATTCCTAAGGTTATTTTAATACTAACCTTAGTCATTTTCTCATTATTTTTACATTATTTCATGTGAATGTTATTAATGATAATTGTTTCATTTAATCACATTAATACTTATAATAGCTATAGTGTTTTATATCATTGTAAACTATAGTTTAAAATTTATTCTAAATACTTTCTATATACGCAACAACCCCTTATATTTTATTAATTATGTTTTGACCACATAATTTATACAATGTTGTATTTATTTATATATATCATATGATATTTTCATCTCATTAAATATTATAACCTATAGTTTTAATAAAACTACATTATTGCCGAAAGGCATATACATTATGATTCTGATTTTTATCAACTCCTCATATTTTTCCCATTATTACAATATTGCCACATATTTAATATAATGTTATACATATCATATGTTATAACATTTAACTTTATAATAATTATAGCTTATGGTTTTATTACAAGCTAATTTTTATTGCCGAATTGGCACATATATTATAACTCCATTATTTCTCCATATCACATACTTTTCTTTTATTTCAACTATACCACATATTTCATATAATGTAACGTATACTTTATATTATATCATTTTCACTTTGGGATAATATAACTCATGGTTATATATACTTCCAAATTTCCAAACAGACCTTAGGTATGTTTTGATTTATATTTAAACACTCAAGTTTCTATAATTACACTTTTGACCACAAACTTTATATAATGTTATATATATATATCATATATTATAACATCTAAACCTTATAACAAATATAACCTATGATTATATTTTTATTAAAACTTCCGAACAGACCCTAGGGTCTTTTCTAATTTATTTTTTAACACATTAACTTATATATTTACACTTTCACCACATATCATATAATATATTTATACATACATTATATCATTTTAATTATTGTATTCATGTAATAACCTATAGTTTTAGGTATACTAATTGCGAACAGACCCATGGGTTGTTGCCATTTATTTATCACCCCTTATACTTTTTATAATTACGGTTTGCCCCAGATTATAACATATACTTTTAATTTCATTAAAACCATATATTATACACATTTCCTAATATATCCTTTTATATTATTCTAAAAATTACCAAACTTTATACAAATGTTATAAAGTGTTATATTAACTATTCTAACCCAGAATTTTCGGTATTTACTATTTTTACCCTTAAGTTTTGTAAATTTCATTTTTAACCCATGATATTACTATATGATCATAATTTCATTATTTATGTGACTAATCTTGGTCAAGGCTCCTACTATGGTCAATATTGACCTATTGACTACCAGTTTGACCACAAGTTCTATTAATTACAGTTTTGACCCAATACTTTCAGAAATTACATTTTTGACACCGAATTTTATAAAACTTTATAAAATTCATTTTAATGGCTTTTAGAGTATACTTTTGGCTATGGTTTATATTTAGCCTCTAAATTTACTTTAATTGCAAACTAACCCTTAAATGTACTCGGTAATATTTATTATTACCTTAAATTCATTTTAACCTTAATATAACATAAAATCAAATGGCCTAAGTACATGGCCTCATTACAAACCTTAACTTATAATAAAAATTACATATAAATGTCATAGAAGACATAAACACTCACGGCTTGGTACTTATTTTATCCAGGTATTTTCTAAAATTATATTTTGCCACATAAATTATTTCCTTGACTTAATAAGCCATTTAAACACTAAGTAAACTATCCAACAATGTTATATAACATTTAATACACAATTAAGTTATTTACCACCTTGTTAACTCACAGCTTAATAGTATAGTTTTTCTAAAATTATACTTTAGTCATTTCATTAATTCCCATGACATTATATGTCATATAAACATTACGTTAACAAACTAAAAAAATATACAATATTATAATACATAGTTAAGTCACTTTAACCTTATAATGTTCTCGGCTTGCATCAATATGTAACATAATGATATAAAACTTTATATATAAGGAATTAGTACACTTACTTGATTAATAGCAAAACCAATCAGCCAAACTCACTCCAATGCTCACGGCTAGATTATATACATAGGTTTAAGTTAGTTTTTGAACTTTAAACCTACACATGAACTTGATTAAGGCATAACTAAGAGATAATTAGCTTACTTTGACAAGTTATAGTTAAGCTTGATCTCTACCAAGATGGGCAGAATGTCCCCATGCTCCAGCACATACACGCCACCATTTTGCAAGGAAAAATATAGGTATTAGTCATCTTATCATCAAGGGTAATTAAGGACTAAACTAAGCATAGCTTAACTTGACTTTACCCTCATAATGGTAAACTTAGGTGGGGTTATTCACGCCTGGAATTTGAGGAAATCAAGGTGTCAAAAACACCATATAAACCAGAAACAAAACCGACAAGGAATATGGTAGAGATCTAAGGTTTTTACCTTGTAAAAATGGACTTCAATGGTGTTTCTAGCACCAAATGGACTAGCACTTCATGGAGTTGGTGTCTCCACTGATTATTCATGTAAAAATGAAGATAATAAGCTTAGGAAGTGAGGAAACAAAATCGGCAATGGAGAAAACCAAGATTAACAAGCTTAAGGTATTTTTTTTTACCTTATAAGTTACTTTAGAATAACTTCCCTTCTTCTTTGATTTCCAGTAGAGAAAACACCTCAAATTTTCAATCCAAACAAGTTGGAATGATGGATGGAAGTGGGATTAGATTACACCACTAGGAAGAGGAAGAAAAGGGGGAGAAAATGGCTATAACCTTGATTTAGGAGCTTACCTAGAGTGAAGTGAGTTCCTCCTTGAAGTTTCTACTGGCTCACGGTAATGGAGGCAGAGAAGGGAGCTTTGGAGCTGCTTTCATGGCTGGGAGAAGGTAAGTGAGGTGAAAGAGTTCAATTGGCTTTTTAATGTAATTAATGTCATAAAAGGAATAGTGCTAGGTGAGTCATGTTTACATATTTTGGAGGTTACTTAGGCATGAGGAAAGCCTTCTAAGTGGGCAGCAATGACCAGTCAAGGTCAAGGAAAGAGTTTTGACCATTGACTAGATTAAGAGATTAAGTGTTATTTTGGGTACTATTCACCCAAAATCACCACTTTGATGTTATTTGAAAATTTTGAATTAAACCTTATAATATGGTGAATCATGTCACATAATGTTATAAAGAATGTAATCTAGACCTTAAAGTGACATAAAACCAATACTTTTGAAGTTATACACAAAAATGTGCTTTAAGGTGTTTTAGTGCACATTTTGTGTTAGAACTTGTTTTTGTGCTTGGTTTTCTTTGGTAATTGTTTTATTACATCCATTACATGATTAATAAATTTAGAAATCTAATTTGGACTCTAATGGAGGTCACAAAACCTTTAAGGTTTCTTAGAGCACATTTTGCCCTAAGTGACTTTTAAGCATGTTAATGCTAGTTCTTTGATGTTGGAGTGTTGTCCAATAGTTTTATTACGTTCATTTATGAGTTAATATGCTTAGCAATTCAACTTGGATCCTAAGGGATTTATTTGGGCACATTTTGCCCAAATGGTCCAAGGGTGTAATATTTACTTATGTTGACCATTGTTGTTTTAAATTGGTTTTAAGGCATGTTTAGGCCTTAATTTAATTGATTAGATGTTTAATCAATGTTTAATTAGTTAGGGTATTTCATAAAATAATTATAACTTCGTTATACAAATTAACATACCAAATTAATCAGAAAAGTACGAGGATCGTTAATAAAATTACAACTGGTCTATTTAAAAACATTATTTTATTAACACGAATGATCTTTATTAAATACAATATAATATACGCATAACTTATAGTATAATGTACACATAAACATATATTGTACTTGTCAACTTATATATGCATAAATAATATAATAAATGTATTTTAAATCAATAATAGTATTTGAATCGTATCATTATTATTATAACTCCATTTTTAATAACTAAAACTCCATATTAATCAAAATAAAAATGAGGATCATTAATAAGACAATAAAAATTATAACCAGTCTATTTAAAAATGTTATTTATTAAAATGAATTATCTTTAGTAAATAATATACTCATAACCTACAAAACATATGTACTCGTAGTCTTTTTATATGCTTGTAAATTATAAATGATCTCATAAACTATATAAATATTTGTAAACTATATAATATCCATATCAACTATATAATATACGTATTTTGAAATTTAGGGGTATTTCAGTTAGGAGAGTATTCGATGATTGGTGTGGCAACGAGAGTTAGAAACTAGTTTTTGTGATGATTTCGGTGGAATTTCGGTTTTGAATCGAGGCTCGGGAGTTCAAAACGTGGAAGATTAGTGACAGTTGAGAGTATGACTTTATAGGGTTCTTGGTAATCTGATTAAGTCAAGAGAAAAAGATCCCTTATATAGACAACACTAAAGATAGAGTAAACTCGGTAAAGGAGCAAAGTTTACGGGATTTAGTTGGGTAACTTCCAAAAAGAATCTGACTATGAAATTTTCTAGCATGTAAAGGATGATATTTCTAAATTTTCTTATGAAAAATTGAAGTTTTTTTTGATAAAGGAATATTTTAAAATCAATTTTTCGCCAGATCTATTCAGAAATTACTGGAAATTCGAAAATTCGAAATTCCAAAGCCCTTATGCTCTAAATGTCATCCTTTATAATGTGTTAAATTTCAAAGAATTTTGAGTTGAGTTGAGTCATTTTGAAGGAGAGAGAAATTTACAAGATGGCTTGAGAGCCCTAAAAATTATAAAAATGCCCATCATGGTGATTAAGCTGTCACTATGATTATGCTAGGATAGAGGATGTTCTGAAAACGTTTTAATTAACTCATGATTCTATGCCCTTTGACCCTTTTCCCTTTAAAGCACTTGTGTCCTAAGAGACCTTTTCCCTGGGGTCAAATTTTGTGTATAACAACATGGTGGAAGTCATCAGTTCGACCTAATTATCCCTAAACCCAATATGATTTTCTATTTTGACTTACAGTGATTGAATTAGAATGGATAAGAGGCTCATGGATAGCTCTGAGGGGAGGGATGGCTATATTGATGGCAGTGAACTCCATGCAAATAGGAAGCGCACGGGTCTACGTTATCCCAATCTGCTTTGTCTACCAACAAGAAAGTTATAAGTAATGCAAGTATGAATCTCATGGAGAGTGATCTGATCAGGGTGAACCTTGGCTGGCATGCTTAACATATGCAATATGGAAAAAGACTTTAGTTTCCCGTATAAAAAAAGGAAAATTACATCCCCCGAATGTGGTTTGACATATTTTCAGTATCCACCCACGTGGTTTGATTACTTTCCCACCCATGAACTTTCCTTCATTTTATATCCATCAACAATTTAGCCATTTCTGTCCACCCGTGTCCACGTGGCACTCTATGGTTTATTTTCCTGTAAAGCCTCAGAACCATAAATAACCCAACAAAGCCCTATTACTGAACTACCCCGCTTGACTAAAACACTAACTGCCATTAACTTGGAGCAAGTCGCCGCCATTAATCTCTTCGGTATCTCCAATTCCGCTCTAAATTCCACCTCGAAAAACCATTTCAGCCACCTCAAAACTTTCCTTCATCTTCGTCTCTTGCCACCGCTGCTCCTTCCTAGCAGAAAACCCAACTCACCTCTTTGAAAACTCCCTCGCTGGCTTAGCAGTAGGTAGATACCATTAGCAGAATTGATGACATTCAATTCCACGGACAAAAAACTAACCGGTGACAGCGATGTCGGTTGGATAAGCTTGTTGAAAACCAGCAAATGATGAAAAATGGGTAAAAAAAGATGGCTGCCTCCTCCGTCATTGTCTTCTTCTTCTTCTTCTTCTTCCCCTCGAATCTAAGTCTCCCTGTCTAAAAATGAAGGCTCGATTACAACGCCTTCTACCACCTCTCTCAATCTTGCACACCTCACCCCATCCCCCCTCCCCCCTCTTCTCACCTCACGTTTCCTCCCACCTTTCCTCTCCGAGTCCGTTACCTCGTCTCTCTCCGCCTACTCCCCGAGGATGGCCCTCATCATTACCACGTCGTTCGACGAACTTCTTTCTATCGCCGCTTGTCTCTCGTTCAGCTTGAACCACCTTCTACTACTAGGTGCCCCCTTCCCACCACCCTTTTTCCAGTTGACATCTTCTTTCCCCACCAATCTCAATCCCTAGTCGTTGTTCTCCAAGACCCATCAATTTCTCCACTTGGCTTCCTCAACTTTGATCCCTTAAAACCCTAACCCTCCAGATCTCTAACCACAACCCCCAATTCTTTCATTCTTGAGTGGGCGGTCGATGAATCACCACAATAATTGACAAATTATTACCACCGGAACTTGACCGTGTCGGGAATCAACCGCGGTGATGTGAGTTGGATGTGGAGGAGTTGTCGCTGTAGACTTTGACAACTATTTATTGAGCTACTGTGAAGGGGCTGGTGTCGACGAACGTGGTGATGCGTGGTTCATGGAGTGTCTTCGTGGGGTTAAGGAAGTGAAATTAAGGTCTGACCTACTGTAGAGAAATTGCACGGTGTTGATTTGGGGTTTAGATTGGTCAAACCAGGTCTAAATGAAACCGGTTGACATGTCAGTAGTAAGGAAGCACACAACAAGACACCATGTGGACACTAAACTAACAACGGATGTGCGGAGATGATTGATGGATGTAAATCGGAGGAAAATTTATAGGTAAAGAAAGTAATTATTCAACACGTGGGTGGATTGTGAAAATATGTCAAATCATATGGATTGGAATGTAATTTAACATCACTTATCCCTTGTCCGGGCTGAAATCAAATGCGAGTCCCGCTTCAGTTGGGGGGGGTTTGTGGGGGCTCTTCTGCTGGCTAGTGGCTTTTCTCATTCCGTCTCTGTTTCTACCGAGCGAGTTGGTCAAGGGGTATATGATGGCAAAGAAAGCGGCGAGTAGAGGAGAGCTCGTGGAGCGATGGAGAGCCATAGAAGAAGAAGAAGATCACAATGATCACGGCGGATGCGATAGTTCCGAACTGAATCGTATTCAACTGCTTAAAGAACGATGGTTCTCATCTCGTGTCTTCTTCAGTTGCTTTCCTTCACCCCAAACCCCCATGTGTCCACAGTTGGTTCATCGTGTTTTCGGGAGTCAACTTTATGTTAATGCAATTTAGGATGTGACTTTCCTGAGTCTCTATTTACCTCGTGTTACTTGCGGAGTCGAGTCCCTTGTTTCATAGTGTTCCTACTTGACGAAAATGATCGATGAACTTATTGAGAAGAAGATTACTGAAGCACAAAAAAGGGATTGCTTTATTTTTTTAACGATGTGCTATAGGCTGTGCGTATATTACTTGACATTGCAATCATGTTTGAACGCCCTAATGTCTACGAAAGACTTGCCTTTTTGTAGTCAATAGTTTCCGTCTTCATTTTTGGACTCAGGTTTTCGGATGCGTACAACTTCTTGATCTCTTCGCCATTGGAATGTCATATATGGTGTGGATACTGGAAAACATGGGGCCCTTCTAGAGACGTTCTACAATTACTTCAAAGTTAATGACTCCGATTCTCACCTCAAGGTTTTATGGCTAGGATGTCCAGGGGAATGGTGGGTGCACGCAATGCATTTCTCAGCATCACCGTGCGCAAGACATGTACAGGTTGGATTATGAATCAAGTGTTATTTCTCCACTCCTTTGTATATTACAAAGCCTCGATGAAGAGAGGTCTCTCTACATTTGAAAGAGTTAAATGCAAGGATAACAGCAGGGGAGTATGATCCTGAGTGTGAGAATATTGAGGTAGTCAGTCTTATGTTCGAGGTATGCGTTCCTCTTCGGAGAGTCCATAGTTCTGTCATGCTGTATATCAATATTTTAGCTTGAACCTCCTTTCTTTCTTAGAGGGTAAAAATTGTGCTAGTAACTGTTGATCTCATGTTTTTTGGTGCCCATTATGATGATTTGTCTTTACTAAAGCAGTTATAGTGGCTTGAGGTACAGGTTCCTGGTATACTGCAGTCTTAGTGTGTGCTCTTGCCAATTGTTCAGGTATTGAGTTTTCTGTTTTATTGGATGATAAATCAGTGGCCTCAGAATTCCAGGCTTTTATTGAAGCTGTGACGCGCTCATGAACTGACATTGGCTAAGCAACAGCGCTTTCCGGTAAATCCTGAAAATCTATGTGAATTTTTGTTTGTTTTCATTTGCGGACATGTTTCATGTTGTGCTGCTTGTCTTTAATTATAATTGAATGTCCTTCAATCAGGGTCTGTAGCATTGCTTTTCCTAAAAAGTAGGAGAGCAAGTTCCATTGGTCTTCGCCTTGCCGGTGCTATGGAAAAAATAAGGTCTGCATAAATCTGCAAAGCAAACAGTTCTTTGGTTTCTCTTTACTGTATATATGCCATGATATATCAGATTTGCAGTCTTAACAGCTAGTTATGTGTAGGGGTGAAGAAGACTTAAGAACCACCAGTCTTCTTACCCCTACACATAACTAGCTGTTAAGACTGCAAATTGAATAATCATGGCATATATTACAGTAAAGAGAAACCAAAGGACTGTTTGCTTTGCAGATTATATGCAGACCTTATGTTTCCCATAGCACGGCAAGGCGAAGACCAATGGAACGTGCTCTCCTACTTTTAGGAAAAGCAATGCGTACAGACCTGATGAAGGACATTCAATATAATTAAGACAAGCAGCACAACAGAACATGTCCGCAAATGAAAACAAACAAAAAATTCACATAGATTTTCAGGGTTTACCGGAAGCGCGGTTGCTTAGCCAATGTCAGTTCATGAGCGCGGTCCAACAGCTTCAATAAAAGCCTGGAATTCTGAGCCACTGATTTATCATCCAATAAACAGGAAAACTCAATACCTGAAACAATTGGCAAAGAGCACACACTAAGACTGCAGTACCAGGAAACATGTACCTCAAGCCACTATAACTGCTTTAGTAAAGACAAAATCATCATAATGGGCACCAAAAAACATGAGAATCAAACAGTTACTAGCACAATTTTTACCCTCTAAGAAAGAAAGGAGGTCAAGCTAAAATATTGATATACAGCATGACAGGAACTATGGACTCCGAAGAGGAACGCATACCTCGAACATAAGACTGACTACCTCAATATTCTCACACTCAGGATCTACTCCCTGCTGTTATCCTTGCATTTAACTCTTTCAAATGTAGAGAGACCCTCTCTTCATCGAGGCTTTGTAATATACAAAGGAGTGGAGAAATAACACTTGATCATAATCCAACCTGTACATGTCTTGCGCACGGTGATGCTGAGAAATGCATTGCGTGCACCCACGCATTCCCTGGACATCCTATGCCATAAAACCTTGAGGTGAGAATCGGAGTCATTAACTTTGAAGTAATTGTAGAACGTCTCTAGAAGGGGCCCCATTGTTTCCCAGTATCCACACCATATATGACATTCCAATGGCGAAGAGATCAAGAAGTTGTACGCATCCGAAAACCTGAGTCCAAAAATGAAGACGGAAACTATTGACTACAAAAAGGCAAGTCTTTCGTAGACATTAGGGCGTTCAAACATGATTGCAATGTCAAGTAATATACGCACAGCCTATAGCAACATCGTTAGAAAAATAAAGCAATCCCTTTTTTGTGCTTCAGTAATCTTCTTCTCAATAAGTTCATCGATCATTTTCGTCAAGTAGGAACACTATGAAACAAGGGACTCGACTCCGCAAGTAACACGAGGTAAGATAGAGACTCAAGGAAAAGTCACATCCTAAATTGCATTAACAAGAAAGTTGACTCCGAAAACACGATGACAACAACTGTGGACACATGGGGGTTGGGGTGAAGGAAAAGCAACTGAAGAAGAAACGAGATGAGAACCATCGTTCTTTAAGCAGTTGAATACGATTCAGTTCGGAAACTATCGCATCCGCCGTGATCATTGTGATCTTCTTCTTCTTCTATGGCTCTCCATCGCTCCACGAGCTCTCCTCTACTCGCCGCTTTCTTTGCCATCATATACCCCTTGACCAACTCGCTCGGTAGAAACAGAGACGGAATGAGAGAAAGCCACTAGCCAGCAGAAGAGCCCCACAAACCCCCGCCCAACTGAAGCGGGACTCGCATTTGATTTCAGCCCGGACAAGGGATAAGTGATGTTAAATTACATTCCAATCCATATGATTTGACATATTTTCACAATCCACCCACGTGTTGAATAATTACTTTCTTTACCTATAAATTTTCCTCCGATTTACATCCATCAATCATCTCCGCACATCCGTTGTTAGTTAGTTAAGTCCACATGGTGTCTTGTTGTGTGCTTCCTTACTATGACATGTCAACGGTTTCATTTAGACCTGGTTTGACCAATCTAAACCCCAAATCACCGTGCAATTTCTCTACAGTAGGTCAGACCTTAATTTCACTTCCTTAACCCACGAAGACACTCCATGAACCACGCATCACCACGTTCGTCGACACCAGCCCTTCACAGTAGCTCATAAATAGTTGTCAAAGTCTACAGCGACAACTCCTCCACATCCAACTCACATCACCGCGGTTGATTCCCGACACGGTCAAGTTCTCGGTGGTAATAATTTGTCAATTATTGTGGTGATTCATCGACCGCCACCACTAAAGAATGAAAGAATTGGGGGTTGTGGTTAGAGATCTGGAGGGTTAGGGTTTTAAGGGATCAAAGTTGAGGAAGCCAAGTGGAGAAATTGATGGGTCTTGGGAGAACAACGACTAGGGATTGGAGATTGGTGGGGAAAGAAGATGTCAAACTGGAAAAATGGTGGGGGGAATAGGGGCACCTAGTAGTAGAAGGTGGTTCAAGCTGAACGAGAGACAAGCGGCGATAGAAAGAAGTTCGTCGAACGACGGTGGTAATGATGAAGGGCCATCCTCGGGGAAGTAGGCGAGGGAGAGAGACGAGAGGTAACGGTACTCGGAGAGGAAAGGGGGGAGGGAAACGTGAGGTGAGAAGAGGGCAAGATTGAGAGAGGTGGTAGAAAGGCGGTGTAATCGGAGCCTTCATTTTTAGACAGGGGGAGACTTAGATTCGAGGGGAAGAAGAAGAAGAAGAAGAAGAAGAAGAAGAAGACAATGACGGAGGAGGCAGCCATCTTTTTTACCCATTTTCTCATCATTTGGCTGGTTTTCAACAAGCTTAATCCAACCGACATCGCTGTCACCGGTTAGTTTGTCCGTGGATTGAATGTCATCAATTCTGCTAATGGTATCTACCTACTGCTAAGCCAGCGGGGAGTTTTCAAAGAGGTGAGTTGGGGGTTTCTGCTAGGAAGGAGCAGCGCGGTGGCAAGAGACGAAGATGAAGGGAAAGTTTTGAGGTGGCTGAAATGGTTTTCGAGGTGGGAATTTAGAGCGGAATTGGAGATACCGAAGAGATTAATTGCGGCGACTTGCTCCAAGTTAATGGCAGTTAGTGTTTTAGTCAAGCGGGGTAGTTCAGTAATAGGGCTTTGTTGGGTTATTTATGGTTCTGAGGCTTTACAGGAAAATAAACCATAGAGTGCCACGTGGACACGGGTGGACAGAAATGGCTAAATTGTTGATGGATATAAAATGAAGGAAAGTTCATGGGTGGGAAAGTAATCAAACCACGTGGGTGGATACTGAAAATATGTCAAACCACATTCGTGGGGATGTAATTTCCTTTTTTATACGGGAAACTAAAGTCTTTTCCATATTGCATATGTTAAGCATGCCACCAGGTTCACCTGAGTCAGGATCAAACTCTCCATGAGATTCATACTTGCATTACTTATAACTTTCTTGTTGGTAGACAAAAGCAGATTGGGATAACGTAGACCCGTGCGCTTCCTATTTGCATGGAGTTCACTGCCATCAATATAGCCATCCTAGCCCCTCAGAGCTATACCATGAGCCTTTCTCCATTCTAATTCAATCACTGTAAGTCAAAATAGAAAATCATATTGGGTTTAGGGATAATTAGGTCGAACTGATGACTTCCACCATGTTGTTATACACAAAATTTTGACCCAGGGAAAAGGTCTCTTAGGACACAAGTGCTTTAAAGGGAAAAAATGGTCAAAGGGCATAGAATCATGAGTTAATTAAAACGTTTTCAGAACATCCTCTATCCTAGCATAATCAATAGTGACGCTTAATCACCATGATGGGCATTTTTATAATTTTTAGGGCTCTCAAGCCATCTTGTAAAATTTCTCTCTCCTTCAAAATGACTCAACTCAACTCAAAATTCTTTGAAATTTTAACACATTATAAAGGATGACATTTAGAGCATAAGGGCTTTGGAATTTCGAATTTTCGAATTTCCAGTAATTTCTGAATAGATCTGGCGAAAAATTGATTTTAAAATATTCCTTTATCAAAAAAAACTTCAATTTTTCATAAGAAAATTTAGAAATATCATCCTTTACATGCTAGAAAAATTTCATAGTCAGATTCTTTTTGGAAGTTTACCCAACTAAATCCCGGTAAACTTTGCTCCTTTACCGAGTTTACTCTATCTTTAGTGTTGTCTATATAAGGGATCTTTTTCTCTTGACTTAATCAGATTACCAAGAACCCTATAAAGTCATACTCTCAACTGTCACTAATCTTCCACGTTTTGAACTCCCGAGCCTCGATTCAAAACCGAAATTCCACCGAAATCATCACAAAAACTAGTTTTCTAACTCTCGTTGCCACACCAATCATCGAATACTCTCCTAACTGAAATACCCTAAATTTCAAAATACGTATATTATATAGTTGATATGGATATTATATAGTTTACAAATATATTATATAGTTTATGAGATCATTTATAATTACAAGCATATAAAATAGACTACGAGTACATATGTTTTGTAGGTTATGAGTATATTATTTACTAAAGATAATTCATTTTAATAAATAACATTTTTAAATAGACTGGTTATAATTTTTATTGTCTTATTAATGATCCTCATTTTTATTTTGATTAATATGGAGTATTTAGTTATTAAAAATGGAGTTATAATAATAATGATACGATTCAAATACTATTATTGATTAATTAAAATACATTTATTATATTATTTAGCATATATAAGTTGACAAGTACAATATATAGTTTATGTGTACATTATACTATAAGTTATGCGTATATTATATTGTATTTAATAAAGATCATTCGTGTTAATAAAATAATGTGTTTTAAAATAGACCAGTTGTAATTTTATTAACGATCCTCGTACTTTTCTGATTAATTTGGTATGTTAATTTGTATAACGAAGTTATAATTATTTTATGAAATACCCTAACTAATAAACATTGATTAAACATCTAATCAATTAAATTAAGGCCTAAACATGCCTTAAAACCATTTAAAAACAACAATGGTCAACATAAAGTAAATATTACACCCTTGGACCATTTAGGGCAAAAATGTGCCCAAATAAATCCCTTAGGATCCAAGTTGAATTGCTAAGCATATTAACTCATAAATGAACGTAATAAAACTATTGGACAACACTCCAACATCAAAGAACTAGCATTAACATGCTTAAAAGTCACTTAGGGCAAAATGTGCTCTAAGAAACCTTAAAGGTTTTGTGACCTCCATTAGAGTCCAAATTAGATTTCTAAATTTATTAATCATGTAATGGATGTAATAAAACAATACCAAAGAAAACCAAGCACAAAAACAAGTTCTAACACAAAATGTGCACTAAAACACCTTAAAGCACATTTTTGTGTATAACTTCAAAAGTATTGGTTTTATGTCACTTTAAGGTCTAGATTACATTCTTTATAACATTAATGTGACATGATTCACCATATTATAAGGTTTAATTCAAAATTTTCAAATAAAATCAAAGTGGGTGATTTTGGGTGAATAGTACCCAAAATAACACTTAATCTCTTAATCTAGTCAATGGTCAAAACTCTTTCCTTGACCTTGACTGGTCATTGCTGCCCACTTAGAAGGCTTTCCTCATGCCTAAGTAACCTCCAAAATATGTAAACATGACTCACCTAGCACTATCCTTTTATGACATTAATTACATTAAAAAGCCAAATTGAACTCTTTCACCTCACTTACCTTCTCCCAGCCATGAAAGCAGCTCCAAAGCTCCTTCTCTGCCTCCATTACCGTGAGCCAGTAGAAACTTCGGAGGAACTCACTTCACTCTAGGTAAGCTCCTAAATCAAGGTTATAGCCATTTTCTCCCCCTTTTCTTCCTCTTCCTAGTGGTGTAATCTAATCCCACTTCCATCCATCATTCCAACTTGTGTTGGATTGAAAATTTGAGGTGTTTTCTCTACTGGAAATCAAAGAAGAAGGGAAGTTATTCTAAAGTAACTTATAAGGTAAAAAAAAATATACCTTAAGCTTGTTAATCTTGGTTTTCTCCATTGCCGATTTTGTTTCCTCACTTCCTAAGCTTATTATCTTCATTTTTACATGAATAATCAGTGGAGACACCAACTCCATGAAGTGCTAGTCCATTTGGTGCTAGAAACACCATTGAAGTCCATTTTTACAAGGTAAAAACCTTAGATCTCTACCATATTCCTTGTCGGTTTGTTTCTGGTTATAATGGTGTTTTGACACCTTGATTTCCTTCAAATTCCAGGCGTGAATAACCCCACCTAAGTTTACCATTATGAGGGTAAAAGTCAAGTTAAGCTATGCTTAGTTTAGTCCTTAATTACCCTTGATGATAAGATGACTAATACCTATATTTTTCCTTGCAAAAATGGTGGCGTGTATGTGCTGGAGCATGGGGAACATTCTGCCCATCTTGGTAGAGATCAAGCTTAACTATAACTTGTCAAAGTAAGCTAATTATCTCTTAGTTATGCCTTAATCAAGTTCATGTGTAGGTTTAAAGTTCAAAAACTAACTTAAACCTATGTATATAATCTAGCCGTGAGCATTGGAGTGAGTTTGGCTGATTGGTTTGCTATTAAATCAAGTAAGTGTACTAATTCCTTATAATATAAAGTTTTTATATCATTATGTTACATATTGATGCAAGCCGAGAACATTATAAGGTTAAAGTGACTTAACTATGTATTATAATATTGTATAATTTTTTAGTTTGTTAACGTAATGTTTATATGACATATAATGTCATGGGAATTAATGAAATGACTAAAGTATAATTTTAGAAAAACTATACTATTAAGCTGTGAGTTAACAAGGTGGTAAATAACTTAATTGTGTATTAAAATGTTATATAACATTGTTGGATAGTTTACTTAGTGTTTAAATGGCTTATTAAGTCAAGGAAATAATTATGTGGCAAAAATATAATTTTAGAAAATACCTGGATAAAATAAGTACCAAGCCGTGAGTGTTTATGTTTCTATGACATTTATATGTAATTTATATTATAAGTTAAGGTTTGTAATGAGGCCATGTACTTAGGCCATTTGATTTTATGTTATATTAAGGTTAAAATGAATTTAAGGTAATAATAAATATTAGAGTACATTTAAGGGTTAGTTTGCAATAAAGTAAATTTAGAGGGCTAATATAAACCATAGCCAAAAGTATACTCTAAAAGCCATTAAAATGAATTTTATAAAGTTTTATAAAATTCGGTGTCAAAAATGTAATTTCTGAAAAGTATTGGGTCAAAACTGTAATTAATAGAACTTGTGGTCAAACTGGTAGTCAATAGGTCAATATTGACCATAGTAGGAGCCTTGACCAAGATTAGTCACATAAATAATGAAATTATGATCATATAGTAATCATGGGTTAAAAATGAAATTTACAAAACTTAAGGGGTAAGAATAGTAAATACCGAAAATTCTGGGTTAGAATAGTTAATATAACACTTTTAAACATTTGTATAAAGTTTGGTAATTTTTAGAATAATATAAAAGGATATATTAGGAAATGTGTATAATATATGGTTTTAATGAAATTAAAAGTATATGTTATAATCTGGGGCAAACCGTAATTATAAAAAGTATAAGGGTGATAAATAAATGGCAACAACCCATGGGGTCTGTTCGCAATTAGTATACCTAAAACTATAGGTTATACATGTTACAAGAATTAAAATGATATAATGTATGTTATAAATATATTATATGATATGTGGTGAAAGTGTAAATATATAAAGTTAATGTGTTAAAAAATAAATTAGAAAAGACCCTAGGGTCTGTTCGGAAGTTTTAATAAATATAATCATAGGTTATATTTGTTATAAGGTTTAGATGTTATAAATATATGATATATATATATAACATATATAAAGTTTGTGGTCAAAAGTGTAATTATAGAAACTTGAGTGTTAAAAATATAAATCAAAACATACCTAAGGTCTGTTTGGAAAATTTGGAAGTATATATAACCATGAGTTATATTAATCCCAAAGTGAAAATGATATAATATAAAGTATACGTTACATTATATGAAATATGTGGTATAGTTGAAATAAAAGAAAAGTATGTGATATGGAGAAATAATGGAGTTATAATATATGTGCCAATTCGGCAATAAAAATTAGCTTGTAATAAAACCATAAGCTATAATTATTATAAAGTTAAATGTTATAACATATGATATGTATAACATTATATTAAATATGTGGCAATATTGTAATAATGGGGAAAAATATGAGGAGTTGATAAAAATCAGAATCATAATGTATATGCCTTTCGGCAATAATGTAGTTTTATTAAAACTATAGGTTATAATATTTAATGAGATGAAAATATCATATTATATGATATAAATACAACATTGTATAAATTATGTGGTCAAAACATAATTAATAAAATATAAGGGGTTGTTGCGTATATAGAAAGTATTTAGAAATAAATTTTAAACTATAGTTTACAATGATATAAAACACTATAGCTATTATATAGTATTAATGTGATTAAATGAAACAATTATCATTAATAACATTCACATGAAATAATGTAAAAAAATAATGAGAAAATGACTAAGGTTAGTATTAAAATAAACCTTAGGAATTATAAAGATATGTCACGGAATGTTACATAATATAAGATAATGCAGTAAATGGAAATAATCATCTTACATAAGATGATAAAAACGTGACATATAATATAAGAGTGTAATCATGAAATATAAATGTATAAGTATATATATATATATGCGTAATGCGCAAGCGTAATGAAAAATATATACATAATAAGTATATGGATAGTTGGAAACTATATAATATAAAAGAGTTAATGTTATTACATCAGTGAGTTTATAAAGAGTTATTAGTTTGAAATTAAATATAACTTGTTACAAGTCTTGTATATTAGAATACATTGTACTATAATAAATGGTAAAATAATAATACCATATAACATTAGTGCATGGATACATGCAACTATAGATTATATGCCTAAGTTCAAATGAGAACAATGTTAATGCATATAATGAATTATAAATGTACCTGTATACCTAACCGAATTGGTTAAGTTTAATACCTAAGTATAAACGCGGAGGATGTATATTTAGTACTCGTAAATATTATGAGGTACAATGAATAAATCCTAACATTTGAAAACGCTACAACTAAGACATTTATACAAGCGACGCATTTAAATAAACCCGGATGTTAGTAATTACTACGAATGACGAGTTTTACGTAACGTTACTTTAAACAATTAACTGTTGAAATCCGGGGATGAAATGTCGGGATTACTAGTATTATTCGTATGTACCGAGTTAATTAAGTCATGTGATTGACTTATAGTGTTGTGTATATTTAGATCGTACTACCGACGGAGGCGCTTGACGAGCTAGGGTTTTGCACATCCTTGGTCTGAGGTGAACGGTATGTAGACGGTTTGATCTGAGATGTCCTGAGGGCTTTCTCGGGCTCAGATATATGTGTTGTATAACGTGTGTAATATATGTATGTATGTGAAATGTTATGTGATGCTTAACTGCTTCTTTTCTCGCATTATTTATTATGCGCGAGCGCCTCCGGGACTAATACTACGTCGACTATAATTCGACTTATATAAAAATACATATACGAGCAATGTGATGTGATTGTGGATACTTTATATAATACGCCTAGTATTATAAGTATGTGTATAACATAACCTAAGTAAAACACTTAGGTGCGAGACACGACATTGTCGGTCTCTAGAGCATAGTTCTCCAAACATGATCTACGACCTAGATTACTTCTAGGTAGCGGAAGACCCATAGGGCGGCTAAGTAATAAATGTAATCTCCAAGATCTAAAACTATACTTTGGGTAACTGATTAATTTTAATCAAGTGTTAGAGAGTGGATGAGTGTGATGATATGTATATAAACCCAGATAGCCACCGGCTATTGGTTACGCTAGAGATCTCTAGAGTTAACACCCGGATCGGGTTTACTCTTGTTAAATCCTGATTGATCCTATATAGATCGTCAGGCAGAGTGTGCTACTGTTGGCACCAGGCCCTTGGCCATTTGTGGACGCCTTTAAAAAGGCAAAGTGAAAGTCCCGGGATCTCCTGATCCTCTGGGCATTATGAGCACCTTGTGTGTACATGGGACCACCGTCCATGTGTGAAATACCCAAACCAATATGGTAAACTAAACAAGTTATGATGTAATAAGGCTAAAAAATGCTTTAGAAACATTGGTAGACAATTTAAAACCAAAGAAAACACATGAAAACACAATAAAGTCAATTTAAGCAAATACTTGCTCTAGACTTGGTGTAACCTTGATTAGGACCCAAGAGCATTCTTAGACCTTATTAACATGCTAATGAACATGTTAAATCAATTACCAAAGAAAACCAAGCTCAAAAACAAGTTAAAACACAATTGTGCTTTAAACTTCTTAAAGCACATTTTTGAAAAAACTGTCTTAGAAATGGGTTTTGAGTGGCTAGCTGACCAAGATTATACCTTAATAAACATGTTTACTACTTGGTATCACATGAGGAAGCCTAAATCAATGAGAAACCAAAATTTCACAAATTTGTGCACTAATTATGAATAGTACCTAAATAGTGCCCAAAAACAAGTCAAGTGACTTCTTTAAGTGGTCAATGGTCAAACCACTCCCTACATATAACGGGGGCACGGTTTTTTAAGGGGTGAGTCACCATTTAAGTGCCAACACTTGTTAGAAAAGAGGAAGGAGAGTAGAAGTTCACTATTTGCTTTATAATAACAAATATCTTACCTTATACCTCTCTTCTCTCTCTTCTCTTTTCATTTCCTTCCTTCCCCACCGGTTCCTTCGTCCTCTTCTCTCCCAAAGAAAAACGTGAAGCTCCAGCCATGGTTCTTCATCTTCATTCACTTGCCAAATGCAACTCTAAGCTCCAAATAAAAAACTAAAACACATATTATCTTAGTTGAGTCAAGGCCTTTCATCCCCTCTTTTCAAAATTCCAAAACCAGAAGTTGGACTCCATTGAATGAGCTCCATTTTAAGAGGAAAATTCAGTTTCAAGAGCTAGTATAGACTCTCTTTGGTTTAAAGTAAGAAAAGCTTCAAAAATCATCCTTTTCTCCACTTTCTATACATGGCTGTTTTGGTTGTTTAAGAGGCCTTACTTTACTCTTTGAATTAGCATCTATTCAATCTTCAAGAGCTTTATGGAAGCCATGCCTTGATTCCCAACCGAAAGTCCATTCCAATGCCTAAGGTAATCATTCATTTTAGTGCACTAAGCACTCCCTTGTAACCTAGGAATGATTCCATGAGTCTAGGTATATACTTAGTACTCATTACATCTATTTGAATATTGATTAGAAGATTAGCAAGGGAACAAAAACACCTTGGCGATTTTTAATCATGAAAACCAAGAGGAAGAGAATGAGAGAAAGGCTTGAAACCTAAGGTAAATTATACCTTAAAGTAGTTTAATACCTTAAGGAGTGGTGAATTTAATTGATACAAATGTAGCCTAGGGCTTACATTATAAACATGGGTTATATTAACCTAGGAAAGAACATGAACAAGTTTATGAACTTGTGACTAAAGAGCTAATGGTATATGAGTTAGAAAAACAACCATAAGTTGAATTACAAGAGTATTTATATTTTCCATGGGATTGATGTTGTGTAAATACAGGTTGAAAGCTCTAAATGTTGGAAATTCAGTGTTTAGCGTATGTCATTTAAGGGCCTAAAAGCCATGTCATTTAAGAGCTTTAGTGCTATGCAATTTAAGATTAATGCAATGTATTGTGGATTGATGGGTTTAAGTGCAATTGGTGTTTTGATAACATCCATTAAGGATTAGTTAACTTGTGTTATTAGAGGAGAAAGACTATGCATATGGGCATGATAATATACTAGAGAAGCTATGACAAAATTTGAGTGCAATTGGTGTTTTGATAACATCCATTAAAGAAAGACTATGCATAGGCATGATAATATACTAGATAAGCTATGACAAAATTTGAGTAGAAACCAAGTGTTTTAAGTGTTCTAGTGAATTACTATGACCTAGGACTTACTAGGAGTCATTAAGAGTTAACTTGGTGGAAGTAAATGAACTAAGGTGTTCTTGAGGATTAGAAAGACCTAGAGTTGTCTAGGAGGAATTACAAGTTAAATGGGAGTGAAATCACCTTTAAACTACAAGGGAAGAATTGCTAAGATTAATGTGAAGTTGAGGAAAAATGTTGTGAGATGTTAAGAGATTGTCTAGTAGTGAATTAATAAGGATAACCTTGATGGTAATGAGTAGACTGGGTGATGGAGGTGAAAACTGTAGGAGAATGTTGTAAATGTCAAGAGAATGACTTAGAATGTATAACCATGAGAATGGTGAGAAATTGAGTAAAGGAGATAGAAAATGTCTAAGAAGGATTTAGCATGGTCAAGGTAAATGAGGAAAAGTTGTAAGCTATTAGAGTATGACTAGAGATGCATGTGTATGTGCAAGCTTGGGAACAATGAGTAGGAAATGTAAAGGAAAGGAAATTGTGTGAGGAGATGAAAGAAGGCTAAGTCTAGTATAACTAGGTTGGTAAACAAGGAGTTATGAAGTTAGAATTGAAGAGAAGAGGTTAACACACTCTAGGAAGAGTTGTGAAAAGAATTGGTAACTAGTACCACTTGAGGTGAAGGTTAGAAATGTGTTATAAAGAAATAATGCATGAAGATCAAGGTTTTGCGTGTGTGAATAAATTACAATATTTTGGGAGGATATATAATGGAGTTTTAACCAAGTATGAGAGGGTTTAAGGGGTTAAAATGTGTGTTAGAACATGTTAGAATACTTGTGGGGAAAAGATTTGAGTAAAAATAAACACTTTGAAAAATGGGTCTGCACCGACCGACCCAAGGGACAGACCCTGGCTGGGTCGGTCGAGTTGAAATTCCAAACCGGATGTCGCTGCATCCGACCGACCGACCCTCGGTCGGGTCTATTAAAAAAAAGAGGAAGAAAATGTGGCATTAGTAATAAACCATTAGGAGAGTAATGATGGTGAGAGAAAAATATACCTATAAGGACCTAAAAATAATGAGAAGTAAAATGACTTATGTGATAAGATTGAACTACGATGACTTAGAGGTTGTTAATCGGAAATCGTTAGTGATGATACGAGTTAGGTTAATTGAAAGTAATTAACCATCCGATTGGATGAATGTTTTAGGGTTTGAGTATTTGGACTCCGGAGGAGAATAGGCAACCAAACGACCAACGGTGAACGGTATGGTTTTCTTGTAGCTTGCTTGCTAACGAGGGTCCCTCGGCTTGTGTGCTATTTGTTTGTATGTTCCGACTAAACAAGATAAAGCATGCAACCGGTATTGTATTTGTTATGTGATTGTTTTCAAACTAACACAACTCTCTTTGAGGAACTACTAACTATACTTAGTACTAAATTGTACGAGAACATAACACTCCTTATTATGGTTGGTTAATACTCGAAAGAGGTTTAACTAACACTTTGTCTTTGAGACTTCGACTAACTGGAACTTGGGAGGAGTGAGGAATCCAGAATGGTTCGGTCATGCATGTATTAAGGGGAGGTTGGATCCTTATCAGATTCCAACTTTCAAATGAGACATGTTTTCGGACTCATCGCCTAGATTCGACATATAGACTCGGTCACCTCGATTTCTGTTCGAGGTGGGAGGCATTATTAAGATGGTGTGGTGGGATCTACCTAATCCCAAATTTAAGAAATATTATTTATTTAACCCAGTGAAGTTTATAGTCATTGGCTAGGGTTTACTTTTGATCCGACAAAGATAAATAATGAATTAAGAACAACCAAAATCTAATTAAAGAACGGTTGATTATTTGAGATAAGAGGAAATATGAGAACTAAATGTTTCGCAAGTATGAGGAGTTAAAAACGAACTCGCTTACTTAAGGAATGCTTATTAAGTCGTTCAATGTGGTTGAGCTATGAATTGCTTCATATATTGAGTGGTGTTTATTGTACTTCTTATTAATGTTGTATAAATAATCAATCGCATGTTTACGACAAAGTAGTCGTGCATAGCCCCGTTAGCTTGGGGCTACACGTTAACCGTACCAGCAAAGGTGCTGAGCCCCTCGGGGCATCCATATTATTTTACAGGTAAAAGATAGATGACGACCGTCCTGAGAGTAGGAGCGGGTAGACGTTCTTCGTGTTTTTCCTTTTTGTTTCACGAGTTGTGCATGTACACTCATCTAGTAGATGGTATAAGTTGTAGTATAATGTATTAGGATATGAGAGATACTTGTATTTAAGATTTGTATTTTAGTTAAGGTTTTGTGTACACTAATGTTCGGTATATTCGGGTTCATCAGACCGTAGCTAGATCTTGGAGAATTTAGTATGCCTAGTTAGTCACGTGGGTGACTAACGGTGGTAACACCAATAGTTGTAAAAATTCCACTGTGTTGTTAATATAAATGTTGGAGGTTTATGAGATGATCCCGGTTTTAAGAGTTGGGGTGTTACAATGTGAGTTATTTTGGGATGTCCTAACT
This sequence comes from Limonium bicolor, assembly GCA_023374045.1. Classification (NCBI taxonomy): domain Eukaryota; kingdom Viridiplantae; phylum Streptophyta; class Magnoliopsida; order Caryophyllales; family Plumbaginaceae; genus Limonium; species Limonium bicolor. The sequence goes on along the minus strand of CM041780.1, from coordinate 220,240,964 downwards.
TGACTCCCGACAGTGCTAACTAAAATACAATGTTACGTGAGGGCCCGTGGAGGTCGTTTGTGCTAATGTGAAATGACCCTTATAAACGACTGCGTGTCTTATCGCTTTTTGACCTTGATATTGATGTTATATCAATGAGTACAAGACTGTTACTTAACGGCTACGTGTTTATTGTTTTTATGATTAAATGTGTTATATATGTGCTGTTGTGTGTGAATTGTAGTGGCTGTCTTAATTGTTTCACATTACCGTCACTCATGCATTTACTGCTTTAATATACTTGTACACCGGTAAAAGCATGTAATGAATCTAATATAATGACGACCATAACTATTAAGGGACCAATAGGGTCCGAACCTAGCATACTCAGCGTTTATCGCTGAGCCTCCACGACATTTATGCAGGTGATGATTACCGTTGAAGCCGAAGTGCGGGACCCGGGTAGTTAGGGTTTTATTTTGAATACCGCACGAGAATTCATATTGTGTTAGGATGGATATTAGTTTACTTGGTTAATGATGTTGTATACAATCAGGAATGTTTAGATGCTCACTTGTCATTGAGATTACTTTTGGTTTTAGATTGATGTATAGGTTAGTATCTTGTTATCACTGCGGTTGTATATATTACTACAGACGTTGTAGAGTGAGTGGTTAAACTGGTGTAAAATTAAAAGAAAAGAAATTAAAAACTCAAAATAAACGTCGGGCTGCAAACAAATCCCGGTCGCAGTAGTATAGTGAAAATGTAAGCGACCGGATATCGAACCGTGGGACTAATGTGCATATAATAGTACCTAAGCGTGTCAAGAGGGGGGATTAATTGACTTGTAATATAAATAAAAAGAAAAGATAAAATAAACTAAGTTAATAGATAAATTAAATGGAACTCTGGGTCAGGTTATTATAATCTGAATAATTAAGCTATCTCTACTGGTTTAATAATTTGGCAAGGTTCCTGTTATTTTCTTAAGGTCCGATGAAAACTCATAAGAACTCGTTTACCTGTAATGCAAAGGTCCGATGAAAACTCAAGCAAAATGCCTGTAAACGGCAGAGGAGTATTGAGGAATTACATTTGCAACTGAATACTAACTTATTAAATCATAACAAGTTTCCTCCAGTTTTACGTCTTAATTAACCTATCTATTTATCACCGGTCTGATCAAAATAGATTTAGTAAAGCAGTTCAATAAACTCATGACATTTATTAAAAAGGTGCGAGATAACCTTTAAAACGTAACAAACTGTATTTAAATAAACCAGTAAAAATAATGCATAATTAATACAAACACATAATAACCGTTCCCAGAGTATAAATATTCTAGCCGAACATATTAAATAGATAAACAGGAACAAGAGTAGTAGAAATCATCTGTAGTCACTCCTGTATTTGTTCTGATATTTTGTATACGTAGGACTAGAGGTGAATATGGTGGAACGTAGAAATAAATAAAATGGAGAATGCGGGAGAAGAGAAATGAGATGGCGTGAGGTTTGTGGTGAAGTGGAGCGATGGTGTTTGGTCGTATGGGTGGTGGATCTTTTATTTGTGGTGAAGTTACGTGCGTTTATATAGGGAAAGGAAGAAGGCAGCAGATAAGGGACACCGCGTAAGGATTTGATTGAGGCGGCAGAAAAAGCTGGATCACGCGTGAACAAGATAAGGGACGTGCCAGTTGATTGCTCATTGATTGCTTCTCATTTATTGCAGGGGACAGAGCTGAACACAGGCGTGAATTAAGGTAGGCGCTGCAAGTTGGAGACAGTGGACGAGTTGGAGCGGGGCGAGTTGCAGACAGTCGGCATGAGGAAAAAAAAACTGTTCGCGACTGATATTTAGTTACGACCGCCTAAACAAGGCGGTTTCCTTGTGTTGTCCGCTAGACAACCGCCCAAAGAGAGGCGGTCTCTTCCTCTCCTGTCCGCCTGTTTTCTCGACGTCGCAGAGGCGGACACGCATCACTCACGTCCGCATGCTATGGGGCGGTCCTCTCCTCTGTGCATGGCTCTCCTCTTGTCCGCCCATTTAGAGGCGGTTGCCTCCATGCTCGCAGGTATGTCTCGTCCGCATGGCTACCGCCCAAGTGCAAGCGGTTGTAACTTGTCTCGTCCGCATGGCTACCGCCCAAGTGCATGCGGTTGTAACTTGTCTCTCGTCCGCTTGTTATCACGAGGTACAGGGGCGGTCACAGGTGAGGTACGAGGTCGTGATTTTATTTTGTTCTACAAACTTTGACCGGCTCTAGATTCTTCGTTTGGACTCCGTTTTCTGAGCCGTTTGCGTCTATGCGTTCGTCTCTTCGTCTACTTTACTTCCAGCTTGGTTTTCCTCATGTTAAACCAATAAATTTGTGAGATAAACAATAAAACATAAACTAGAGGAAAACTAACCGAAGTGGAGAAATGAGCAAGAAAAGTGTTAATATAATATATGAAATACACCTATAAAACATGCTCATTTTGGACACGTATCACACCCCCACACTTATCTTTTTGCTTGTCCTCAAGCAAAACCACGTACCCAAGTAAGTAGGGAATGCTCAATACTAACAAATATTATTATGAAGGGTAGGATAAACATGATCTTTTTAACTTATTGAGGAGTGTGAAAAATTAACTGCTGGTGGCATAGGTGTGCTCAGGGTAAAAATAAAATATAGAGTTTCGGGGTATGATCCAAGGTACTTCAATGTTTCTTTTAGGTGACTCTGAGAACTTTTACCATGGCCAACTTCTCTCAAGAATGGGCATTGAGGAGAAAACAAAAGGAAAAATAGATTATGCATTTGTTTCACTTTTGCATAAGGGATGAGGAGATAATAGATAAGCATCAAGCTTTTGTATTTAAGAACACTCAACTCTCTTTGTTGGTTACCAATGGTGTCTCGCAAGTCCCTTTATAGATTTTTCTTCTCTTTTTTTTACAGAGAAGCACCCCTTAGCAATCCCTAAGAGAGAAGACAGAAAGAAACCCTGAGCAATAAAATCCAACCATTTGCAGATTATTTGGTCACACCGCATATAAAATGCTCCTCAAAAGTAATCAAAATTTAAAATTTTGTACAATTTATCCCACAATTCATAACAGTATTTATTCTTAAAGAGAACAACCCACAAATTAAGGGTCCACGATATTGAATTTAAACAAACGCAAGATAAGCAGAGAGATTAAACATTTAAGCACAAAATTCCACCGAAAGGGCACACTCCCCCACACTTAATTTGAACAATGTCCTCATTGTTCACCAGAAAAACAAGGGAAGGTTTCAGAAGACCTTTTCGGTAAGTAGATAAAATAGAGATAACACAAAGGTCACAAATAAACATTTAAGCACATAAACGCTCCTCTGCAGTAATTATTTAAATAAAAGCATAAGTAAAGAAACTGGTACTCCCCTGAGATTATTTTTGCTAGTTTGTTAAAGGAGTTCCCCCACACTTGAGCTTCAGCCTCAAGTAGCGTAGCTTGGTTGCAGTGTAGACATGAATTTGCACCTGCATAAGACACTAGAAGCAACCATACTACAAACGGGGTTAAAAGTTAGCAAAAATAAAATTTAAAGAGAACCTGAAAATTAAAAGAGCATAAAAGCAAAATAAAATAAAAGTTCATCCGGGTTGCCTCCCAGGAAACTGCCCTTCTTTAACGTCTTTGGCTAGACGCCCGCTTCGTTATCCTGGATCAAAAATGTAAGTAGACAATAATTCTGTGTAACACCCCTACCGCTAATACCGTCATTACTGTACAATTACTTACCTTCGCAGCGGATAATACATACTCAACGGCGGGTGTACAATGCCGCTAGTCACCCACGTGACTAACAAGGCTAGCTACACTACTGCATACTACCGGTCTGATGAAATGAACATACCGAGTGCTCTACACAATACAACTTCCCATTACATACTCAACCATAATACAATACAACTCCAATACAATACTATACCGAGTATACTACGATCCTTAATTACCGATACAGCTTAAGCTTCCACATTCGCATTACATTACAAGTACCAATCCAACTGTACAACTACCCATGCTTACGTAGCAGTCCCCGTCCTACTCTCTCGAACGGTGGTCAGCTTCGGGTACCTGCACACTAAAAATGGTCCCCCGAGGGGGTCAGCTTACGCTGCGCATGATCTTCGCTATACCGCGTGCTAACCGCGGTACATCAACTACTTTGGGTCGAATATACATGGAGTTCATTTACATGCATACATACTACTCATGCTACAATAATACAAACAGCGATACTTACATACACATACAATTTCAATACTTACTAAGGAAGACAGTTCGATAGTCAACCATTCGTATTCGTTAATCACTCATTACTCCTCGTACTATATTCGATATTCGCTACTCTACTCATACCTACTCCTACTTTTACATACTCAGCACTCCATGTTCGATACTTTATTCGTACACGTTCCTTCCTCCGTACTCGTACTATATATACTTATGCACACTCATTACTCAATACTCTCACATACTCATACGTACTCGTTACTCAATACTTACTCATACATACTCAATACTCATACTTACTCATACAACTTAATACTCAATACTCACTACATACTCATACTCGCTTCTTACTCGATGCTCATTACTTTACTCATACGTACGCAATACTCAATACTCATTACTTTGGTCTCTGGGCTGAGTCATACTGAAGACTCGCCACCGGGCCTACAATACGAGGGCTGTACGATCAGCTCCTCAAATACTCAAATGTCCGTACTACCGGACTGCTCGTATTCCCAACACTCTTCTCTCAGAGTATACATTCTTACAGATAGCCTAGAAGTATCTCTCTCGATAATCTCCACTGGCTTAGGGAATTACTACTGTCTAGTATCCTCAGATTTAAGGGTTTCCCCAACATATCGGATACTCTCATACACGGGACATACTTACATTAGTCGGGTCCTCTCATAATGGGTCGACTAATTGCTAAGGGGTTTGAAGATCCCTCGTCATTCTTTACTACTCTCATGGTTCGTATCTTGCACCAAGAATGATTCCTTTAATAGGGGTTACTTACACACTTCCACTACTTACTGTTTGTGGTTTATTCACTTCGGTTCTCCTAACATTATCGGGAGGTTACTACTCCCGTACATTCTCTCACGTTCTAGTGAGTTCCTTGATTTGTGTTACCGGTTATTGGTTTGTTGATATAGTGCGTTTCTACGGTTCTGTTAGTTCACCACGTGACTCTTACTACGAGTCACTACACAACAAGACTCATCTAAGAGTCGGTCTACGCACTAAGTGAAGCCATACAATCAATCAAGAAAGGTTAGCTCACACAACATACAACAAGACATACAACGAAAGGCAATAAACCATTTTCATGCTTTAGTCTTGATTAGCCGGCATACAGCACACAAATCAATGTAACTCGGTTAGCACGTGGGGCATGAGAAAATCATACCTTTCACCGGGGTTAGCTTTACCGTGTGTTCCCTCGTTCCTTGGTTCACACTTGTTTCACTGATAATGTTTCAAACATGTCATTAATACTATGCTCATACGATACGTAAAGAATTACTACTCCCGTACTTACCCCGTTATCTCGTTGGTTCGGTTTATCTTAAGGTTTATAAACTTGTAATTTCCTTAATTACTCCTCATACCTGTTTATACCATTAATGACCCTTAAACATCATTACTTAGGTACTAATTATCTTATACTAACATTACCGTTCACTTTACATACTTACTAATTCTTACTTATACAGTTTCATTCCTACTCTTCTCTTACTTCTCATTCTTATTCTACCTTGTTTATACTCCTAATCACTCTTATTTATGATTACTTAAGTCTTAAGTAACCTATATAACCATATCCAAACAATACCTTACGCTACAGCCCGTTAAAAATTTCTCTCGGGTGATTTATATTATTGGTCCGGGACCTTGTCCAGCTCCCAAGTCCCGGACCACAATTGGTTGAATCCGTATTTGATTTTGTAAAGTGGTCCGGGACCTTGCACCAGGGGCAAGTCCCGGACCAGAAACAGATTAAAACTCACGGTTATTTGGGCATGGTTGGTCCGGGCCTTAATGTAAGAGCTAGGTCCGGACCAACAATGGTCTGTTACGACTGAATATTTCCCCACGCTCTGTTTCATTCTCTTCTTCCTTTATTCACTTCCCTATGGTTTCTAATGTTAATATTATGTGTTTAACTACTTACCCAAGTATCTAACTCACCTAAATTCATCACCAAAATCAATCTCTCAACCTACTGCTATTTCACCATTTCCACTATTTCACTTCTTTTCTTTCTGTTGCAGTCCAACGAGTTGCTGCTACTGCTTCTTATTTATTTTCATTCTCTTCTACAATGCTAACAGCTCCTAAGTGATATAGTTTTTCTCTAAATTTTGACATGGTATCCCCTAAAAACTTAAGGTTTCACCACACTAGTTGTTCACTCATCAAAGAACACAACCTGTTCAACTATACATATATGCAGACGACAGTTTATGCATATATATGCGCATCAGTTCCCATTATACAACAGCAGTACTTATTTGTTTTGACAGATTTCAACTCATCTACCCAACTAAAGTTAAAATACCATTATGTTCATCCGTTCATACGGTTACAGTGGTTTCCTTCATTTGTTAAACAATATACATATAACAGCATAGCACAAACCGAACAGAGGTAAGTTTTTACCTTGTTTTGCTTCTGTTTTGTTTTCTTTCCTTTCTTCTTTCTTTGTTTTCTTTTCTTTCTCCACCGGTTACTTCACAAGTCTAACATCATAACCCACAAATTCAATACCAAGACTAACCTAACCTTACGTACGGTTAAATATAAGATTTAGGTTTTTAGAATTTCCTTTACTCTCAAGAGTGCCAAACAAAGCTTGGAGTGGTTCACGTACAAAATTCCAACTCCACCAATGAGCTCAAATCGGCTAGAACACAAGGAGTAACCAAGGGTTTTTAGTTCAGATTTCGTTTTGCCTTTGAGGCTAGAAAAATATGTAGTTTTTGAGAATGTTTTTACCTTACAAGGACAAGGAGAAGGAGGGCCTTCTAATGGTAGTCTCGAAGCTCCAAATGGGGTATACCCATGAAAATGAAAATACTCTTTTCTGGATTTTGAAAAGAGAGGATTGTTGCTCTTGAAGAGAGGAAGACAATGGTATACTTTTTATAATTTTTGGACAAGTATTGAGGGAGTTACAAAGGAGAGAAGGTGGTGTTTTGTGAAGGTTTCTAGTTTTCCATGGCTGTTCGGTGGGAAGCAACCAGAGAAGGAAAGAGAGAAAAACTCAGAGAAGGAAAGAGGTGCTGTACGTGAAGAAAGGAATGAGGGTAGGAGAGAGAATAGGTAAGTATGTTACTTTATGTTTTCTTTTATTGTTTTTGTCTTTTTGCAAATGAGAAAGGAATTAATATTGTGAGAGGGGGGAGAAACAAAATCGGACAGACCCAGCCCCATGTGGGTTTTGAATTCCTTTTTACATTATTGGACACATAAGTTTGTGTTATTTATATTTCTACCCCTCAACTTCCCGTTTTTAACAGTTTTTACTATTCGGTACCCGTTTTTCGGAATTTTCTTGTTTAATTAATTTTATTGGTTCTAGACCTTCATTAATATTTATTAATGACTATTTAATTACTTATAATTATTACGGGTCTATTTAACCCGTTTGGAAATCGCGTTCTCTCGGTTTCCTCGAAAAGCGCGTTTTAGGATTCGTTTGTGTTTTTAATCCGTTTCAAGGATTCGTTTTCTTCGGGAATCATTCCCATATACTAATTAGGCATTAATAAGCCTTAGGAATCCTTATAATACTCTAACCGAGGTCTCGTACCTCCTTTGGTTATATAACGCTTATTGTAACGTTTTTCATTTTTAAAGCGTTTACTCATTTCCTTTGGATTTATTTTCTTCACCAAAGTTACTTAGGCACTATTAGGCCCTTAAATACCATAGTAAAATAATTTAATCACCATATTTAAGTTCGGGGTATTCATTCTGCCAGGAAAACGAAGTTGTAATAATTAAAAGAAAACCACCTGGATCAAAACAAAACGTTATTTCGGCATATAAAATAGGAAAATGAATACTCCACAAAATCTGGTGTTTGAGGAGGTACTGCCGGTAACGTAGTTCTAACAGAAGAACCGGCGGTGATGATTTTTCTTCCTCAAATTGGAGGATGTAAACATCCTCCTCTTGTAGGTGAGGCTCATAGAAAGAACGCTGATTAAAATCATCTTCAGAGAAAGTTAATTCTTTAAAGGTGATAGTGGCGTTTTGTTTGGATCTATTGGGGGAGGTGATGGCACTTCCTTCTCTTCATTTTTGAGGATGTAAATATCCTCATCTTCGGGTAGAGCATAGAGAAGGATGGAAACTGGCGGTAGGTGACTATAGAGGGAAGAGAATAACTTACATCCGTAGTGGGGTGTTCTACCTCATGAATTATTTCGCTCGTTGGTTGCTGTTCTTGTTGAGCGATTCTCTCCAGGTAGTCTGGTTGATCTTCTAACCAGAGTTGTTCTTGGAATATGAGACAATCCTCATAATCATGAGCTCCCCCACACACGGAGCAGTATAAATACTGTGAATAATAAAACTCTTGCTCGTAACCTGTTCCATTTCTTTTTTTTTTGTATATAAAACAAAACTACAGAAAAAGATTAGAAAATAAAATAATTAGAAACAAACACAATAATAATATAAACAAAATATAAAACGAAGTAGAAATAGATGGAAGAAGTTGGAGCAGATTGGAGAAGAACAGAATTGAAACGCAGCGGGTTTTTTTTTCTGAGTCTAGGGACGTCCGCTTGGACGTCCGCGTATAGAGAGGCGGACAAGCTAGCGGACTGTAGGGCGTCCGCGTGGAGACTGCGGCTGATGAGGCGGACAGGTGCTGGCGTCCGCGTGGACAACCTCACGAAACAAGGCGGACAGGTGTAGCTGACCGCGTGGAGTCCGCAGGTAATGAGGCGGACGTGGCTATTGGTGACCGCAAGTCTGTCCGCGTCAAAACAGGCGGACACGCCTCTGTTGCTCTTTTTTTTTTCGATTACGCTACTTACTGAAACAATAACAAATTAGAAAACACACATACTAATATATATAAACAAAATATAAAAGATAATTAATATAAACAACAACAAAATAAAATAGATAAAATATAAAAGACTATTAATATAAACAACAAACAAAAATAATATAAACAAAATATTCTAATATAACAAGTGAATAATCCGGGGCTTAGGGACTAGAATAAACTAGTCCCCGGCAACGGCGCCATTTTGCAGACGTTGTAGAGTGAGTGGTTAAACTGGTGTAAAATTAAAAGAAAAGAAATTAAAAACTCAAAATAAACGTCGGGCTGCAAACAAATCCCGGTCGCAGTAGTATAGTGAAAATGAAAGCGACCGGATATCGAACCGTGGGACTAATGTGCATATAATAGTACCTAAGCGTGTCACAAGAGGGGGGATTAATTGACTTGTAATATAAATAAAAGAAAAGAAAAATAAACTAAGTTAATAGATAAATTAAATGGAACTCTGGGTCAGGTTATTATAATCTGAATAATTAAGCTATCTCTACTGGTTTAATAATTTGGCAAGGTTCCTGTTATTTTCTTAAGGTCCGATGAAAACTCATAAGAACTCGTTTACCTGTAATGCAAGGTCCGATGAAAACTCAAGCAAAATGCCTGTAAACGGTAGAGGAGTATTGAGGAATTACATTTGCAACTGAATACTAACTTATTAAATCATAACAAGTTTCCTCCAGTTTTACGTCTTAATTAACCTATCTATTTATCACCGGTCTGATCAAAATAGATTTAGTAAAGCAGTTCAATAAACTCATGACATTTATTAAAAAGGTGCGAGATAACCTTTAAAACGTAACAAACTGTATTTAAATAAACCAGTAAAAATAATGCATAATTAATACAAACACATAATAACCGTTCCCAGAGTATAAATATTCTAGCCGAACATATTAAATAGATAAACATGAACAAGAGTAGTAGAAATCATCTGTAGTCACTCCTGTATTTGTTCTGCTATTTTGTATACGTAGGACTAGAGGTGAATATGGTGGAACGTAGAAATAAATAAAATGGAGAATGCGGGATAAGAGAAATGAGATGGCGTGAGGTTTGTGGTGAAGTGGAGCGATGGTGTTTGGTTGTATGGGTGGTGGATCTTTTATTTGTGGTGAAGTTACGTGCGTTTATATAGGGAAAGGAAGAAGGCAGCAGATAAGGGACACCGCGTGAGGATTTGATTGAGGCGGCAGAAAAAGCTGGATCACGCGTGGACAAGATAAGGGACGTGCCAGTTGATTGCTCATTGATTGCTTCTCATTTATTGCAGGGGACAGAGCTGAACACAGGCGTGAATTAAGGTAGGCGTTGCAAGTTGGAGACAGTGGACGAGTTGGAGCGGGGCGAGTTGCAGACAGTCGGCATGAGGAAAAAAACTGTTCGCGACTGATATTTAGTTACGACCGCCTAAACAAGGCGGTTTCCTTGTGTTGTCCGCTAGACAACCGCCCAAAGAGAGGCGGTCTCTTCCTCTCCTGTCCGCCTGTTTTCTCGACGTCGCAGAGGCGGACACGCATCACTCACGTCCGCATGCTATGGGGCGGTCCTCTCCTCTGTGCATGGCTCTCCTCTTGTCCGCCCATTTAGAGGCGGTTGCCTCCATGCTCGCAGGTATGTCTCGTCCGCATGGCTACCGCCCAAGTGCAAGCGGTTGTAACTTGTCTCGTCCGCATGGCTACCGCCCAAGTGCATGCGGTTGTAACTTGTCTCTCGTCCGCTTGTTATCACGAGGTACAGGGGCGGTCACAGGTGAGGTACGAGGTCGTGATTTTATTTTGTTCTACAAACTTTGACCGGCTCTAGATTCTTCGTTTGGACTCCGTTTTCTGAGCCGTTTGCGTCTATGCGTTCGTCTCTTCGTCTACTTTACTTCCAGCTTGGTTTTCCTCATGTTAAACCAATAAATTTGTGAGATAAACAATAAAACATAAACTAGAGGAAAACTAACCGAAGTGGGAGAAATGAGCAAGAAAAGTGTTAATATAATATATGAAATACACCTATAAAACATGCTCATTTTGGACACGTATCAATTACCAGCGTTGTTTCATTTTCATTTCATTCCTGCTTCTTTACTCGCATGGGCGTGTAATGGCATGTGACACCCAAGTGAGGTTTATTACTGTGTGACTTCCACTGTGAGACGTTTTTAATTATTGCTACGAGAGTGACTATTACGTGATTACGAGTGGGGTGTTACATTTTACATTCAGGAGGCTATAATTGATTTTACTTAATTTAGTTGTTGTTACTTAATTTAAAGCTATAATTGTTGTACTTAATTTAAGAAGTCAATTTTATCTTTTCATATTTCATAACTCTATTTGATAAGCTATTTTATCTTTCCATTTTTATGACTTTATCTAATAAGTCAGTTTTATCCTTCCATATTCCCAACTCAATTTATCATGTCGGTTGCGTCTATCCATATTTCATAAATTAATTTAAAATCAGTTTATCTTTATGTATTTCCTAAATTTTAGTTTTCTTTAATTTAATTATACAGTTTAAGTACCTTCATTAGTAAATTAGTTCATATTCCTTCCATTTCACATTCCCTCACTTTCTTTAGGTTATGACCGACTATATATAGGTGTCATCTTCTTCATCCTTCTTCACAAATTTAGTCTTATGTCTTCCTTATCTCCCTCGAGTCATCTCTCTCTTGCATTCTTTTCTAAGCCAGACAATAAGATATTGCTTTTTCATTTCCTCTCCATTTTCTCTGCGGTTCACATACACAAGAAAAAAAATATATACATCAATCATCCTCACCTCACCATCACGTACATTGGTGCAAACAAATATAACAAAATATATACCTCTGTTTCTTTCTCTACTACGCAGAGTAAAAACAAGAATAAGAAGAAGTAGAAGATCCAGCCTGTCAACTTACACACCAAGGGAAAAATAAAAGGGGAGAGATAAATCAATGTTTTTTCTTTGTGTAATCTGTGGTGCATAGCTACTCCGAATTTGTGAAAGACAAGAGTCGTATATTTCGTGCTTATCGTCTCTAGAATATCAGGTAAGTTTTTGCGTTCACTAACTTTTATTAACTCTATAAAATAAATTTATACAACGGATGTGAATTTTTGTATGTGTGATTGTGTTTAAGATTCAACTATTGCGTGTTAATGCTAATTGTATTTTATTATGTGAATGAATTATTCTGTAATGGATATCGGTGATTATTTGAATATTCTTTCTAAAATAGATTAATTGAAAATTGTTATGAAATTATTAATGCAATAATATATTAAAAAAAATTATGTAATCATGACGATTTATCACACAGATTATTTTATGGTTGTATAAGTGTGTTTTGATTGATTAACTAGTGAATACTGATAATTATTAAAAGAAGTTTAAAGAGAAGAAAACCATGGTGCATGTGGGCCATATTATGACACATGAATGAGATGATAAATGCGGGCCGCATTACTATGAGATATTGTGGGCCGCATTAGGACACAGTTAGCCCTATTTCTACTCCTTAGTCTTTTGTACTATACGGGGTGTGCACACTTGAGAATTTAGTGGTGAGTTGGATTCCCGGCTACGTGTTGAGGTTCGGGTTACAGCTGCGTGTTGTACCCAAAAGTGAGAAAGGTTGTTTTGTCCTGGCTACTTGTTGGGACAAGAAAGATAGTTAAAATAAATTGGCTAATATATTCTTGGGTTCCTAAGAACCAAACATGAAATATTATATAATGATTATTTTACTATTGAGTAATAATATTGTTGAAATGGTTTGTATGTTAGTGTGTGGTTATAATGTTAAAATTGTTTTCAAAGAGAAAATGTTTTTACGGAGTGAAATGGTAACTTACTCGATTTCCTTACTTTATTGTGGCTTTTTTCTGTGATTGTTTGGATTTCTGTCACTGAAACTCCTGAAGTATATGGGATGAGACAACGACTCCAGTAGATTAAGTATTTACAAACAATTTTATTTTAGACTGCAACTTTCTTGTTAATTAAAAGACAATAATGTTATTGATGAATTTCCTTTTTAGTGATAATAATAGTTTGGTAATTCAGTTAATTGTGTAGGTCTTAGCACTCGTTTAGTTACGAGTGTGGCAATAATGCTTTGGATTTAGGTTTTGATTCTGCTGCTTACTAATTATTAAACCTGAATTGTTAAGTAATTGACATAATAAAAGGTTAGAAAATCTAGGGTGTTACACTAACCACTGCCAAAATGTGGGTAACACCATCAACAAGCAAGGATCAGAAGCTCGGGTCGAAATCAATTAGGGATTGCCATCAACAGAGCTCCCGAGGATTCCCAACGTGAAGGAACTCACTAATTCTGAAGGTAAAATAAGTTAGAATCCAAGTTTCTAACTCCCTTCCACTTAATACACTCTCTGTAAAAATTTGGGATCGAACCGATTTTTCCGGCTCCCAAATTGACGTTTGTTTTCGTTTCTGCCTAATAACTTGTTTACTAAGTTTTGTCATTAATTTTGAATTAAAACTGAAATCTTTTGATCACTAACATATTAGGAATCTTTCATGTATTGTACGTATCCATAAAATCTGAGTCGAAAACACCATCGGGAAGTGCACGAAAGCCACCGTCCATGGCTAGTCCGTGCCTTTCCGTGGCCCTAGACTTTTCAAATTTTTAGATTTTCCAAACACATGTTCGGGCCCACAAATGCCCTATTTGTGGCCCTAGACTTTTCAAAATTTTGTTTTTTTTTGCAATTTTGACTTTTCTATATAACTAGCTTAATTAGGGTATATGGGTTCTGAGTTAGGTTCATGGCCATGGACATAACTAAATTTGACTTCCAAAACCCTAGTTTAGGTAATTTTAGTTTTCACTTTAATTTTTAGTTAAAAATGTCAAAAAAAAACCCACGCACTTAAGTTAAACCGACTCCGTAATAGGCCCTAAATAACATAAGTAGAGGAAAAACGACTTAGAAGGCTAGTGAAAGTAATTTGAACCCAGAAAAGACGTATACCAAGCCTTCAAACCCGAACTTTTACATTTCCAAGTTTACTTAGGTTAAAACTTAGGTGGCGACTCATAATAGATTCTAGTGAGCTACCTTAGGTTTTTAGTAATTAATGTTTTATAACGTAGTTATTAAGCTTAGGTTATAAGTGGACCTAGAACCCGATCAGATCCTAATCAAACCGAATCAATATAGGATAGAGGTTCAAAATCGAGGCTCATCCCAACCTATGCATACTAAGATGGATGAGCAAGAACAGATTCGAATAATTATGGACAATATGGAGAAGCAATATAACAAAGAGCTAAGCTCCACGTAATTCCCCAATTTTGACATGCTGATGAGACAGGTGAGAATTGAAATTGGCTGATGCTCCTGATATGTCCTCGACCGGTCGTAGGCGTGTCTTTATCCTATGTGAACTACTTGATATTTCAGGGGAGTACTTGATAAACTCAAACTAGAAACTCCTTTTCGATTGAGAATTTACACTAAGAAATTCACTCAATCTCCCTCCGCCCTACCTACGGACTTCGGGACAATTTAGGACTTTATCCCTAAGTCCTCTACCCTCTCCTGACAGCCCGGTTCCCTTAACCGTTCCCTGACTGACCAGTCTACTAAATACACACAGTATTAACTCACAAACCCAGTCCTGTCCAGCTCACTAACGTCTAACTTTCTAGTACTTACACACACTCAGTCTGACTTACACTTGCTCTAGTTATCTCTCTTTTTCACGTATGACCAAGTTATCTTACATAATATGTTATACATCGTATTTATACATGTGTATTAAGACTTATAACAAACGACCTATGATCTCCTAGACTCTATGAGCCGTTTGCTTCTTTATCCTTAGTAGAATAGCCAAGCTCGAATATAGGCTGATCTTCAACTTGCTCTGGAACCGTCAGGACACGTGTCGCTTTGTGGTTGGACTCATTGGAGGTGTGTGCTCAAGTGGTCGGTCACTACTTGCACCTTCCACTTGCGTTATCAACTCAGAGCTTTGATGACTTAATTAATGCTCTCTAAGGCTTCATTAATGATGCGTAATGATGAGTGCCTCTTAATAGCTGTGGCATTGTCTCGTTATCTTGCTCATTAATGAGCAAGACTTTTGTTGTGAGCTAGTTACTTTTGTGGATACATGAGTGTGCATGAGTTTGTCGGCACACTTGATGTCTTTTGTCCTACTACTGCGTTTGATGCATGAGAGATATGGTTGTGTAGTATTTGACTTCTTGTGTGTACTAGAAGTTCTATCGGAGCTTTCCCAAGACAGGTGCCCAAATAGATGGGCACACGTCATGAACGGAGTGCACTTGCAACCTTGCGTGCTAAGCCACTCCTCTACTTGTTTATCTAAATTATAAGCTCAACAAACATATTAGATAAACAACACATGTTTGCTATCATCAAAACTAAAGGATATTGACTTAACAATTTTTCCCTTTTTTATGATGGCAACCGATACAAAATTGATTTTGGACATATGTACTTGACGTTTGGTATGCTATGAAAGTGAGAATTCCCCCTAAGAAGGATTCCCCCTGAGTTTGTTAAGAGTTAAAAAAAGTCAGTAACAACAACCTTGTACCGGGCCATAGTAAAGAGTTTTCATTAAGATTGATTACATAAAACAAGGATGATAGTCATAAGTTCACAAGTACATATCTTTTCTTTTCCCTCTTTGCCATACAGCAAAAATAGGGAGCAACAACACGACTGAAGTTATTGAACATACCATAACATTTCATAGATTAGAAACCACAAGATGATGAAGACATTTTAAATGTTGTGGCTGTTGGGTTCGACGGAGGTTGAGACATCTAAACTATAGACTTCACCATCAGAGTAACCATGAAAGTTGGTAGACTCAGCTGTGGTAGAAGTGTCTGAAAGTGGAGAGTTTATTAAGTAGGTTTCAATAGATTGATATGGGCTTACGTTATTAGACTAGGTTGTGAGTTAGTGGGAATAAGGATGGATGTATGTTTGAGCAACATATTTCCTTGGGTGTTTTGTGGACATAAAATTTTGAATTATTGAGTAGACTGTTTGCTCATTTGAGCTTGATGAACTTTGAGGTTCCTGTTCCATGGCAAGAGTGTTGGTAGAATTTCAAATGAATAAAAAAATGATGATGAAAAATGGTGATGTAGAATGCGAGGACTGGTCAAGGAATTTATAGATGGTTGAAGGATAGTGTTGGGGTAAAACCTAACGGCAAGTGTACCGGTCAATTCTAGCAAGTTTTAATAGAGAGTATTCCCTAAGTATCGAACCAGAGGAGGCGATGTCTAGTTTAAATCTTTACTAACCGGAAGGGAATTAAAAGGACTAAATAACAAATTAAAACAGGAAATTGGGGTTTTGATTTGATGAGAATTAAAAACTGTAAACAGATTGTAAAACAGTAAATAGCAAGAAAATAATTGTTGTGAAACTGATTTGGGAAGGAGATCCCGGTTTACTATTTCTCCCTAAATCTGCAATTCCTATCCCTAAGCGATTTCCAAGACAATTCTGAATAAAACCCTAGAACCAAGATAATTCACCTCCGGTCTCCCGCTTAGCAAATTCTAGTTAGCAAAGACCGAATTCTAACTCTCGTTACGAACCCACTGTTTACTAACCGCCTTAAGAACAATCTAGATTATCGCTCAATTAGCGATTTAGAGGAATTACCGTCTCTAAACTAACCGGTTATTTCCCTGTATTCAATTAAAAGTCACAGTCGTCACATATAAGCTAACAAAATACTAATCTTTATAATTGGCCAAATTATAACGATTAAAGAAATTAAGCAAGGAAAATAACTTTACTCAATCGAATTGTATTAAATCACAAAGGAACAGGAATAGTAAATTCAGGGATACATAGCAAACCGAAATCTAAAGGAAATACTCAGCCATTGACATGTTTACAATAAGCAAAATAGTAATAAAGAACACGAGGAAACTCTGTTGAGACTTCTGGTGAAGTCCCCGTGAAGAGCTGCTTCTTCTGCTCTGCTCCAAACTTCTGTTCAGAATCAATCTCGAACTATGCTAATCTCTCTGTGTGTAACGTGACAATTTGTGGTGTATCCCAGCATATCCTCGACGTTGACAGGGCCTCGCCTTATATAACAATTAAACTTTATCTTTGAATTTTCATATAAGGCGGTTTTGTTAAAGATAAAATAATTGGCTTCCGTTATTTCCAAAAAATCTTCTGGCGCTCCGCTTGTATTGGTCCGGGTTTGCAAGCAAGTACGCAAACCCGGACCACCACTAAAACTCGGCAGACGATTCTCGCTTGAAGATGGTCCGGGTTTGCAAAGTAGTACGCAAACCCGGACCACGTCTGAAACTAGGCAGAGAATATTTCGATGAGATGGTCCGGGTTTACAAAGTCGAACACAAACCCGGACCCTCATTAAATCACGACAGTAATCGGTAAAAATCAGCCTTTGACTCTGGTTTGACTTCCACTTGTTGCCTCAACCTCTAAAATCTTCATTTAAATATTTTGTTGAGCATTTTATCCTGAAAACATATCAAATTGATCATTGGAAACAAATATAACAATAAAGTGTAAACTAAGCATTAAGGAGGGAAGTTAATGTCATAATGTAGATAATTAAGCACAAATTAGTCTAGTAAACTTAGACAAATTCCCGACTTATCAACTTCCTCACACTTAATCTTTGCTTGCCCTCAAGCAAATAGAACATACTGAAATCTTACAGAAGAGAGACATCAGTTTAGAACCGTGCACAAGGAGATCTAATAATGAAAATCAGTCATAGAAAACAATGATCCACACTTGCAGGTTTTCATAAACAGTGAATTGAGAAGTATTTTCCAAAGGCTTAAGACACATAGTAAAACCACCTGACTCCAATTTCACTCAGGGACTACTTTCCAATTACTTTCCACAATCCATGGATGACAAGGGGTGAGAAGTAATATCTTATTCCATATTACCTTTCATCACCACGTACTCATAATTTGCACTTTGCATTTAAAATAAATTTCTTCAACTTTCTAAACAAGCATTAACTTTCTCTTTTATCCCTCAGACTTTTCTCTCCATTCATGTAGCGGTGTTGGGTCTTCTATCCCAGATCAGATGACCTTAGGTAGATGGGTGATGAGGCACCCCAAGGACTTAATTACCAAATGGACGAGGCCTGTTTCTGGGTTAAAAGTTCGATTAGAGGAGTACCTTGCCTTTTTCCTTCCTTCCTTTCATTCAAGAATCATTCCCAAAGTCCCCAAGTAAAATCAAAATCAAATAGCTACACTAATGGCTTAACTTTTTAATGAAGAAATAGACAAGCATTAATCAAAACTGTACATACAAGCAGTGCAACCAGAATTCCTACAACTGTTTTCCAGCTTCGATCTCACAAAAACTAGTGCTACTCGTGCGGTGTTCCAACCCAACTTATCCAACCACTGAATAAGACTCAGGTATATTACGCAACCAAAAATTTTTGAGGGCCAACAAAAATGTAGTGAAAATGGAGTGATAGCCTTAAAAATGTTCAAAATTAGCACATTCGAATGTAATTGAGCATGAGCATGTGTAATTTCCCTTCTTCACACTTAGAAATAAGCAATGCCCTCATTGCTTCAGGAAAATGAGTAAGACGGAAGGAAAAACACAAATTCACAGAAAACAACGTTTGAAGAATAAAAGAAGTTAGAAAATCACGCCCCTGGAGTATGGTGAGGACAACGTCCTCACACTTATGTAAAACAGCGGGGTGTTGAATTCTGCAGGAAATTCAACAGAGTTCCCTTTGGTTCCCTCAATACCTCACACGCAGCAAAAGCAGACCTATAGCTCAAGAGATAAAACCAAAACCAACATTGACTTGTAGAAACAGTAAGTGTGCTGGTGAAACATCATAGTTAAGTGATACAGACGGAATGAAAAAGGCAGCATGCGAACCAAAATAAAATAGAAGTACAATCCAAAGGAAAACTTCTCAGAAACAACTAAGAGAATAAAAACATCAAAATAGCCGAAAAGGTAGAAAATGAAATAACCCAAACTCCAGGAACCTAGGGGCGTGGAGGCTGTGACTGCGACCCATGCGGAAGATGCCATGCCTCCATACGGGCAAAGCGGGCATCATACTCAGCCATTCTCGCCTCCTGGCGAACCTCAGAAGCATGACGACGCGCCTCCAAAGAAGTCAAACAAACTCCATAGTTCTGAACTTGAGTGGATAAATCATCGAGGCGCGAGCTAATTCATCAAAGCGGGTGGTGCACACCCCCTCCAATCCCTGAACTCCGTCATCAGCTCCTCAAATCCCTGCGTGTGATCTGCTGTAGGAACATTAGTATCCCTAACCTCTGAGGGTCCGGCCATATCAGCACCAGAAGATCGGGCGGCTCTCTCACCCGGTCGGGCACGACGACGCTTAATCTAACCATCCCCGATCTTCTCCCACTAAAACTGATGCATAGCTGTCATGTCTAAGGGAGAAGTAGGAGTCTGAGGCCGCTCATCACTGAAGTCAGCCCTCGCCCTCTCAAAAAGAAACTGCAAAAAGTGCGGGAAAGCAAGGGAAGCAGTACAATCCACATCCATGATCCTCAGAATATGATCAAAAATCATTGAAGGGAAAACTATAGGACAAGCTTCACGTGAAAATGCATCATCCAGCAAATGCTGCAAAAAGAAACAATCCAAGGAGTTAAGGTCAACACACTCCCTGGGGCGAACATTATGCATAATGATAGCCAAAAGCAAGCGCTCCAGCGGGGTCTGTAGCTTGTCCCCCGTCACAACTTGCTTATCCCTCGAAGACCGTCTCTGACGGTACTGTACCTCAGGGTCATTAACAATCAAACACAAATAATGCTCCTTAGCCCTCTTCTTATCATTCTTCTCATGTTTCAGGGCCTCAGTAAAAGCATCATCAGCAAATCTTACACTCACCCCAAAATATTCCCTGATTTTTGAAAATCCTAACCGAATGACTTTCCCTTTCACCCTTGATAAAATCACACTAGAATTATCTTCCTTCTCAGCATTGGCATAAAACAACTTAACCAATCTCGGATAATAGCTCCCCCTACCGAGATGCAACAGATTGCCCCAACCTTTTTCACCAAACACACTGTCCAAATTAAATTCAGAAATTAACTCAGGAGAAACTGACCTCTCCGGAATTATTTTCCGGTCCTTGACATTATACCAGTCGAAGGCAGCCTCACTGATGAAATCGGAGCGCACTGATTCTCGGAATTGGACTGGTGGCGGCGGTGCAGGCGCGGCCGATGAAGAGGCGGCAGCAGTGGTGGACCGGCGTGCACGCTTCGGTGCCATAGGAACAGACAAAATAGAAAATCGAGGGTGGTTTGTGTGCTACCGGTTCGAATAAGCGAACAGGAGTGGATGACTGTGTGAGTCGGGGCGCGGGACCGGAGTTGGTGTGACTAGGCTGGGGAGAAAACGGTGGGACGGTGAAGTGGTGGTGACAGAAGGACGGGGCGGTGGTGGTGTGGCGATGCGGAGGTGGAGAAATTTGAGATGGGGGTGGACTCGGGTGGTGCCGGGTGGTGATTTGCAGAACAGGAGGAGCGGAGCACCGGGAACTGGGCCGCAGAAAGAGACGGGGAGTGGTGGTGGTGCGGCGAAGAGGGTGGAGATGGGAGTGGTGTGAGTCGGGCTGGGACGGGTAGTGGTGGCGTGGAGATGCGAAAACAGGTGAGGTCGGGAGTTTGGGCACCGCGCGAGGTTGAAAAAGGTAGTAGGCTAGGGATTTGATCACGCGCTCCCTTTTATTTCTGTAGAAAATTGGGTCCGGGTTTGCACACAAGGACGCAAACCCGGACCATACGAAAAATAAGGCAGTTAGTTCTCCGCATTATGCGGTCCGGGTTTGCAAACCAGCACGCAAACCCGGACCAACGTCCAAAGTAGGCAGAAGGGAGCTCAAATTCTTGATCCGGGTTTGCAAACCAGAACGTAAACCAGAACCACCTCCAAAATACGCTAGTAGCTTCGCCCAACTATTGGTCCGGGTTTATAAACCAAGCTCCAAACCCGGACCACCCTTAAAAGTGGCCAGAAACTCAAATTGGTAACTGATGTTCCTCCAAACTCCTGAGTTCACCTTCAAACCGAAGAATAACTAAACAAAACACGGCTAACAACCTCATTATCCCAAAAATAAAGAATGATAAACAATAAAACTTACGAGAAAAAACAAAAGCAAAAATAGTAAAACTCACAAAATTGGGTTGTCTCCCAGACAGCCGCCCGTCTTTTCTGTCTTTGGCTAGACCATGCAACTGTATGGTCAGTATGGGGGGTCATGGACCGTGAGCACCGAATGGACTGTGGCCAGATCACCACTTAGATAGTGCTTCAGCTGAGACCCGTTGACTTTGAATGTCGCCCCTTCCGTATTGACTAGACCGATAGCTCCATAGGGCGAGACGCTTGTCACTGTGAACGGTCCAGACCAACGAGACTTCAACTTACCAGGAAATAGTTTCAGACGGGAGTTGAATAAAAGAACCTTATCCCCAACTTGAAACTCACGCTTGACCAACAGCTTATCATGCCACCGCTTCGTCTTCTCCTTATAGATTTTGGCGTTTTCATAAGCTTCCACTCTAAACTCCTCCAGATCACACAGTTGTAACTTACGCTTCTCACCAGCCTTTTGTATATCAAAATTCAACGCTTTGAGTGCCCAAAAGGACTTGATCTCCAAAAGGCTGGTGAGAAGCGTAAGCTACAACTGTGTGATCTGGAGGAGTTAGAGAGGAAGCTTATGAGAACGCTAAAATCTATAAGGAGAAGACGAAGCGGTGGCATGATAAGCTGTTAGTCAAGCGTGAGTTTCACGTTGGGGATAAGGTTCTTCTATTCAACTCCCGTCTGACAATATTTCCAGGGAAGTTGAAGTCTCGTTGGTCTGGACCGTTCACAGTGACGAGTGTCTCGCCTTACGGAGCCATCGGTTTAATCAATGCGGAAGGGGAGAATTCAAAGTCAACGGGTCTCAGTTGAAGCATTATCTCAGTGGTGACATCGCCGAAGTCCATTCGGTGATCACGGTCCATGATCCTCCATGTTGATTCTACAGTTGCACGGTCTAGCCAAAGACCGAAAAGATGGGCGGCTGGCTGGGAGACAACCTAGTTTTGTGAGTTTTACTATTTTTGCTTTTGTTATTTCTCGTAAGTTTTATTGTTTTTCATTCTTAATTCTTGGTCTAATGTGTTTGTTAGGCATGTTTTGTTTAGTATTTATTGTTTTGAAGGTAAATTTAGCAGTTAGGGAGGATATCAGTTACAGATTTAAGTTTCTGGCCACTTCTGAGGGTGGTCCGGGTTTGTGTACTGGTTTGCAAACCCGGACCAAGAGTTTGGCGAACTTTCTGTCATGTTTAGGAGGTGGTCCGGGTTTTTATGCTGGTTTGCAAACCCGGACCAGGAGATCGAGTAACTCACTGCCCACTTTTGGAGGTGGTCCGGGTTTGCGTACTGGTTTGCAAACCCGGACCATAAGCGCGGAGCAGTCCCTGGCGTATTTTGAGTGTGGTCCGGGTTTGCGTACTTGTTTGCAAACCCGGACCAAGTTGCATGCAGAACATAAGAGGGCGCGCGGGACTTAATCCCTAAATCTCTTTCTTCTTCCTTGCGCTGCTACCCAGTCTCCCGACCGTCTTCGCCCAGCCCCAATTTCACCACCACCGCCATTTTCCCGTATCACCACACCACCTCCGGCCTCGCCACTTACGCCCCCGCTACCACTTCCCGATCTCACCACGTTCACCGCGACAACCACACCTCATCACCGCACCACCACTACCCGTCTCTGCCCTTTCGCACCACCGCTAATCCACCCTTCAACCTCCAGTCGCTTCCCTGTCACCCGACCACCATCGCACAGCCACCACCTCCTACTCCCGACATTTCTTCCTATCCCGACTCCCGAACTAGCACCACCACCTACATCACCATCTGCTCCGGTCGACGCGTCCTCACTCCCCGTCGAATTCAGACACCTCGCACCACCACATCCGAGTTCGATATTCCCAGCCCACTCACCGCCTACTCCCTCCTGTGCTCTTTTTCGAACCGGTCAACACAGCCCATCCTCGCTTATTTCTTATTTTGTGTGTTGCTATGGCACCAAAGCGAACACGCCGGTCCACTACTGCTGCCGCCTCGTCATCGGCCGCACCTACACCGCCTGCACCGCAGCCACCAGTACAATACCGTGAGTCCGTGCGCTCGGACTTCATCAGTGACGCCGCCTTTGATTGGTATAATGTCAAGGACCGGAAAATAATTCCGGAAAGGTCAGTGTCTGATGAGTTAATCACTGAGTTTGATTTACAGAATGTGTTCGGTTCAAAGGGTTGGGGAAATTTGTTGCATATGGGTCAGGGATGCTATTATCCGCGCTTGATAAAATTGTTTTATGCTAATGCTGAGTGTTATACCCAAAATTTCAACCCCCAGGAAGAGAGTCTCTACTAATAGGCTAGTAGCGAGGGTTCCCAGTTTGATCGGCACATTTCAGAGTACTAGGGACAACTTAGTCATCTCCAGGGGCATTTTCGTAAATTTTCAAGGCTCCTAAGCCCCATATAGGCTTTCTCTCTCCTCCAAATAAGGGTCAAATCAATTCAAAATGCTTTGAAATTTTAACTCATGATAGAGGATGACATTTGAACCATAATGGCGCTGGAATTTTAATTTTTTGAATTTCCAATAATTTTCTAGCAATTTCTAATTGAATGTGACGAGAAATTGAATTTAAAAAAATCCCAATATCCAAAAAATTCGATTCCACTTTAGAAAAATCAGAAATTTCATCCTTTACCCATGTGTAAAATTTTATAATCAAATTCCTTTTGGAAGCCCTTGAGCTAAAACGTCGGTAAATCTCAGTTTTTACCGGATTTTTCTATCTTTAAGGAAGCCTATATAAGGAACCTTATCCCATGATCAAATTAGAATCTCAAGAACCTAGACTCTCAAAGAAGGCAGCCGTCTCATTCTCTTCACGTTTTTACACATCCAAGCACCAAAATCACATCAAAAATCCTCTGAAATCACCATCTAAACACATTTTTCAACTCCCAACACATCAACAATCATCAAACATCAACCAAACCACCTCCAAAACGTGAATAACACCTTCAACAATCAACAACCAGAAGCTCGGGTCGACTCAATCCAGAACCGGCACCATCGGAGTCTCTGAAGAATCCCGACGTGAAGAATCCTCTTGAATTCGAAGGTAAAACAGGTTACAATTCTACTTTTCTAACTCTCCACGACCTTATTAACTCTCTGTCAAATTTTGGGTTCAAACTAACCTTTTTACGCTTCTGTATTGCTAATTGATTTTGTTTCTGCCTTGTTACTTGTTCGTCAAGTTTCATGCATAATTCGCCTTCAAATTGCAGTCTTTCAATTACTAACGTCTTGTATACCTTTCAGGCTACGCGTGCATAAGTTTTGAGCCGAAAACACCTTCGGGAATCACCATAAAACCCCTGTCCGTGGGTGGTCCGGGACCGCGGACCTATGGTCCGGGACCACGGACGGGTTGTCCGTGGCCACGGACACCCACGGACGGCGGCGAGATTTTAAAATTTTAAAAATTTAGGTTTTGCTAAACTACGTCCGGGCCTACGGACATCCAGTCCGTGGCCCCGGACTTTTCAAATTTTTGTTTTCTGTTTAATTCGACTTTTATTTTCACATAGGTTAACTAGGGTTCGTGGGTACAGACATTAGGTCCGTGGCTTGTTAGCAGAGATATGTGTTACTATACTTCTACCTAGGCAGTGTACCTATCGTTTTGCGGAATAGTGAATTGAGTGGGGGTTGTCGATCTCAGGGACCACGTTCAATTAAGTGACAATTTATTAACTAACTGAGAAAACTTAATTAGGAAAACAGGAAACGTCACTTTTTCAGGTTTAGCTTAATTAATCTAATTGCAACTAAATTAACAAAAAGAAATAAAATAATTAACAAACAATAACTGGAAAATTAAAGGAGATTAATGTGGTAAATAAAAGGCGTTCCACGGGTTTTTCTGCTAACCTATTTCTTCAAATCCTATTAAATAATAATTTCACTAACATTGCAACAAACTCAGGAACTATATATAATTCACCGACCGGGTCATGTACGATGAATTCTAATTCTGGAAGAACTAGCAGCAGACTAATGCTCTAATTCGGAAACAAATCAATCGCTCTAAGAACAGTTCCTATTGGAGACAGATTAACCTGTAGGCGGGGTCATGCTTCTAATCGTTAATCCGGTTTAACTTCCTATGTCTCGTTAACTAATCTCAGCACCGCATTTTGATTAGAAAACTACAAACATGACTTTGATAATTAGCTAGAGAATCAAAGCGCATGAAGAACAGGAATTAAACTATTGCATAAATAAAAAGTAGTGAAATAATTACATGATAAAATTCTACGAAATAGGTTCGCTTCCCAAACCCGGGGAACTAAATAGAACTACTCGCTCATGGTTTCAGAAACGAAAATAAATATTTAAACGTACATAAAATAACACGTAACGAATAAAAGTGTAACGTAAAATAATAATGTAGCAAATAAATTCAGTTACTAAGCCCTCGGTATATTTCCGGTGTTGCTCGGTTGCTGTTTCCTTGCGTGTTGTCAAACTGATGTGTGGTGGTGCTTGCTTCTGCTTCGGTGGTCGACTAGATGGATGGAGGAGTGGTCTGGTGGAATGCGATGGTGAATGAATTGATGCCCCGCTCTCCCCTGGACGTGAATACGGCTCTGAATATATGAATGCGTGAATGGTGAATTGTGCCCCCGATATCAGCATCTCCCCTTTCTTTTATCGTCCAAGATCCTTTCTTTATTTTCTTTTTCCAAGTCAGCCTGTTAACTTAATCTTTCCACCGCCTCTATCTTCATAATATATTTATCTCCAAATCTTGATAAAACGCAGCAAGTCCAAGCGTGGGCTTTTTCTCAACTTTGAGGCAGCCCCAACCACAAGAGCGGCACATCTTTTTAAAAATCCAGCCCACGAGTTTATGTAGCAGCCAATCTCTTTTCTTTTCATAATGAATCAATGTCATCCTTGATTAACATGGTAGCCTGTCATCGTTAGTCATGTGCAGCCCTCACGTCCCTTTGTATATCAATATATATATTATATAGAATATATATATTCTATATAATATATATGCCACCGTTTTCTGCAGTTGACACATAAAATATATTAGTCCTCATCAAAACACGAATATTATAAAGAAAAGTACACAATAAGTGTGAAATAATGTATGGATTATTGTAAATGTACAATAAATTATAGCTATGAAAGTATATATTTTCACACTTATCAAACTTCCTCACACTTAATTTTTGCTTGTCCTCAAGCAAATATAGAATATGACTACTTTTAGGGCCGTAGTACCGAAACTCAGGATCAAACAACTGCTGATGGAAAACGAGCAAAATGACAATCAAAAGAATAGTTCTGCTATTTGCTGTAGGTTTTCACAATCAGTGAAAGAGAGTAAAGTTAAAAGCATGAAGAAGTTAGATTATAGAAACTGAAACAGAATAGTTTGGGATCTTCCACCGTTTCTTCCTCTAACCTTTGGATGACAAGGGGTGTGAAGTAACACCTTATTCCGTGATACCTTTCAACACCACATACTCATGATCAGAATAGGCAAAATGACATAAACGTTTAACTTTCCATATTTCTTTTCTAACATTTTATTCTTTCATTTGCACATTCAATTTATCCCCTCAGACTTTTCTCTTCACCCTTGTAGCGGCTTTGGGCCTTCTATCCCAGATCACGAGACCTTAGGTAGATGGGTGATGAAGCACCCCAAGGACTTAATAACCGAATGAAGAGGCCTGTTTTGGTTCAGAAAATTCAATTCAGATCAGCGGAGTACCTTGCCTTATCCTTTTCATACCAAACTTTCTTATCATTCCCAAGATCCCAAACTAGACCACTTCAGTTTTCATAATCAACTAATCCACCAAATTTCAGTGAAAATAGATCCAATTTGGATAAAACTATACATACAAACAACCTAGAGCAGAAAGATTCTTGAGGTGGTCATCAGGCTCGTTTTCAAAACCTCAACAAAAAATTTTCACCTGGAGATTCAATATTTGTTGTGCCTAAAAGAGACAATTCTTTCAAAATAAGAGGACAAACAAAAACAAATGTGGCATTAAGCGCAATGGCAATATTTAGAAAGTACTCCTACTTCCTCACACTTAAGAGGAGCAATGTCCTCATTGTTCACAAATTCAAACCAAGAAGAGGACTTTCTAAATAGTGCGAATTCATCAAAAGTTAACTAAAGATCTCATGGACTTGATGCATTCAAAGCGTAAGCTGGACTTAAAATAAGAGTGAAAGGACACGAAAACTCCCCTGATATCTTCAGATTAAGGAAGGGCATCTTCCTCACACTTAGGTCCTTCACCGGTGTAGAAATCTTCAGATTGAGGAAGGGCACCTTCCTCACACTTAGGTCCTTCACCGGGGTAGGAATCTTCCTCACACTTGCTATGAAGCAAGTGTCCATCCTATGGAGTGTCTATGATCACCACACCTACATATTAGGATAGTTACATATTAGGATGGATTACATATTTACATATTAGGATATTATGTTAGTATTCTTTATTCCCCATATATTTTTCTTTCCTTTATATGTTAGGATAGTACCTTTTCTTCTTCCTTTCTTGTACCTATATATATGCATCGTTGGTACTGCGAATACACACAACTTTGAAATACAGAACATCCTTTCTTCATCTCTCTCGATCTCCCTAGCTCACTATCTTTTTGCTCCAAAACTTCCGCTTTCAACATGGTATCAGAGCGGTTTATCCGCAAGTAAATTCGACCTCGCTATGACTACTGAGAATGGTGATAGCGACTACGAGAAGGATCTGGATGGGGACGGTGAATCATCCGACATCGCCGAGGAAGACAATGAAGAACAAAAATCCAGATGGCGAGTCTTGCGACTTGATCCATCCGATCCACTCACCGTATCTAGCTCAGACCAGCCAGGAGTATCCCTCACCGTCAAACGATTCGACGGAAACGGCTTCCAGATTTGGAAGAAGAATGGAGATTTCACTCCTTGCCAAAAACAAAATCAAGATGATCGATGGAACCCTACCACGATCAAAAGTTACCAAAAATCGGCGCAATGCCTGGGACCGCTGCGACGGTCTAATTAGATCTTGGATCATCTCGAGCGTTGAACCATCAATTGCTGACGGTCTCATGTCTCGCAACTCCTCTCGTGCGATGTGGAAGGCCTTGTGTAAAAGATACGATCAATCGGATGGGACACGCCTCTTCGAATTAAGACGAGAACTGTCGCAAACGGAGCAAGGATCTTCCAGTGTAGCAGATTACTTCGCACGCCTCGAGAAATTGTGGGATGAAATCGCCAGTGTTGCTGATGTAGACGCTTGTGTTTGTGGATACGGAGACAAGGTCGCCAAAATGATTGAGAATCAAAAGCTTTTCGAATTCCTCCTGGGACTGCGCGAAGAGTTCATCAACATCCGAGGTAATCTCCTTATGAAATCTCCTCTGCCTAGTCTGGACTTAGCCTACTCTGTGATTCTTCATGAAGAGAGGCAACGTAGCACGGGCAAAACTGTTAAAAATCTGACTGAAACTTCCTTCGCTAACAACGTGAGTAAGAGCGAACCAGATCGTGCTAATCGTTTCAAAAATAAACGCGAAAGCGCTACAAAGAAGAACGATAGTGTCTGCACTCACTGTGGGAAGGTTGGTCATCTTAAGAAGGACTGTTTCGAACTAAAAGGTTATCCAGACTGGTGGAAAGGCGCAAAGGTTTCCTCGGCCAATGCTGCTCAACGTGGAGAAGGTATTCCTAATCCTCAAGGCTTAGACGTGGAAAGATTCAACCGTCTGATAACATACATGTTATTCCTCATAAACATGATACTGATAAAGTTTTGTTCTGGCACAAAAAGATGGGCCACCCCCCTCTGAATAAATGCTTAGAATGGTTATAGTTAGCAAAATTATATCCCTTTGGATTTTGCTTGTGATATCTGTTTTTCGTGCTAAGGACATCGCTCTCCTTTTTCTCATTCTGTTCACAAATCTATTATGTTTTGAGATTATCCTCTCGTGTGTGGGGTCCTTATTCGTATGTTAATCACGATGGTAGTAGGTATTTTTTGACAATCGTCGATGATCTAGCAGAAGTACTTGGACCATTCTCATGAAACAAAAATCTGAAGCTACTATACATATCAAAATTTTATCCTCATGGCTGAAAGACAATTCAACAAATGTGTTAAAATAGTTCATTCTGACAATGCGTACTAATTAGGATCTTCCACGGTTTTAAAACAATTTTTTCAAAGCAAGGGATCCTTCATCACACTACTTGCGTTCACACCCCGCAACAAAACGGTATAATGGAACGCAAACATCGTTACTTATTGGAAACTGCCCGGGCCTTGTTTTTTCAGTCCGGATAGACATGGACTACTGGGAGAAAGTATTTTAATGGCCACCACACTCATTAATCCTTCCTTCCTCCACACTAAATGGAATTTCTCCATATGAGGCTTTCATGGTGCTCCACCTGATCTCTCTACCTTTCACACATTGGATGTCTTGCGTATCACACCGGTCCGCATCTCCCTCGAACAAAGTTTGATGATCGTGGGTCGAAGCTGTCCTTAGGGCCTGGTTTGTCTAAAAAGGGACACAGATTATTGTTCTCGACAAACGTAACATAATCACCAGTCGAGATGTAACTTTTTTTGATAATATTTTCCTCTCGTAAATTCAGACAAGATGATAATCTTTCTACTTTTCCTATTCCCCTCGATGATATCATCATCGACCCTCCTCTGGTGTCGTCCCGCAACCTGAACAGGTTGCTCAACAAAATGCAAATTTCTTTTCCAGTAGTGATACATTGCAGACATTCAAGAAACCATTCAGAAGAATCAAGCACCAAATGCCATGGAACCAGAATATCCCGTTTTACTTGACAAAAACGATGCTGACCAATCTGAATCTGCTGTCGAATCTTCAGATATATCAGACCAGATCAAGCAGACCAAGACTCTTCCAACCAAACTCATACTCATCCTCGACGTCACTTCGTCAACGACAAGCTCCAGCCAAGCTACTTGATTACGAATGCAATCAAGTCTCTGCTGATTTTTTCTCTCAGATTCTGACCACACACTTGCCACACCTCGGTTACAATACATCTCGAACATACACTCTTTGACTGATCTAACTCCTTCCCGTACCACTTGTTGCCAAGTTTCCAGCCACAGTTCTGATGAACCCAAATCATACAAGGCGGCATGTCAACATCAGCAGTGGAAGGAAGCCATGGCAATCGAATTAAAAGCTCTTGAAGACAATGGTACATGGAGTCTTTTAAACTTCCTAAAGGGAAGAAGTGTATCTCTTGTAGATGGGTCTACCGAATTAAATATAAAACCAATGGATGTGGAAAGGTACAAGGCCGGTTAGTTTGTTCGAGGTTTCACTCAGAATATGGAGTAGACTTTGATGAGACGTTTTCCCCAGTTGTCAAGATGACCACTGTTCGAGCCCTAGTCACCTTAGCCGTCAAACGACGATGGGTCATTCATCAGCTCGATGTCAACAACGCCTTCATCCATGGCGATCTTCACGAGGATATCTACATGCAACCCCCGAAGGGCTAGAAATCGAAACAAAAGGACTGGTTTTGCAAGCTTCAGAAATCATTATATGGTTTGAAACAAGCCTCCCGACAATGGTACTCCAAGCTTTCAACCACCCTCGTTCATCTTGGATTCACCATATCCGATAATGATCATTCCCTCTTCAAGTGGATCGAAGGAGACTCCATCCTTCTTCTAGGAGTCTATGTCGATGACATAATCTTGTGTGGAAACAATCAGTCCAAAATCCAAGATGTCAAAAACACTCTTCATCATCACTTCAAAATCAAAGACTTAGGAGCTATGAGTCGGTTTCTTGGGATGGAGTTCATCATACAACCAACGGTGTTGCAGTAACCCAACATAAATTCGCAACCGATCTCCTTCGTGATTATGACATTGAGTCCAAACACACTGTGGCCACTCCCCTAGCGCCAAATATCAAACTTCATCTCCATGACGGTCAGCCCCTCCAAATGCTACTGATTACCGACGACTCATGGGGAAACTTAATTACCTCATCAACACCCGTCCTGATTTGAATTTCAGCGTTCAGCTCCTAAGTCAGTTCAATCATGAACCACATCAACACCATTGGGATGCCGCTATCCATCTTCTTCAATACATCAAAGGAACTCTCGGATATGGCATTCTCTAAATTCTGATAATTTCTCTCTTACCGCATACTGTGACTCCGATTGGGCTTCTTGCCCGATTTCTCACAGATCGGTTAGTGGATACTACATCCTTCGGCGGTGCTCCCATTTCATGGAAATCCAAGAAACAAACATGCGTATCTCTTTCTTCTGCCGAAGCAGAATATCGAGCCCTCCGCGCGTCACCACTGAGTTAGCATGGCTTTCTCGCCTTCTCCACGAAATGGGTGTCTCGCATATCACACCTATCCCTCTTCGGTGTGACAACCTCTCCGCGGTCTTCATCGCCAAGAACCCCGTTCTTCATGAACGCACAAAGCACATAGAAATTGATGTTCATTACGTTCGTGACCAAATCAAAGCGGGCCTCATCAATGTCACTCACATCTCCAATCTTCATCAGAAAGCCGACATGTTGACCAAGACCCTCACCGGGAAAGAATATCGAAGTCAACTTGATTCCATGGGGATGATCAACACTCTAACAAATCGCTGAAATTGTCATTTCTCCGATTTGAGGGGGGGGGGGGGTGTTAGGATTACATATTAGGATAGTTACATATTAGGATGGATTACATATTTACATATTAGGATATATGTTAGTATTCTTTATTCCCCATATATTTTTCTTTCCTTTATATGTTAGGATAGTACCGTTTCTTCTTCCTTTCTTCCTATATAATCATCGTTGGTACTGCGAATACACACAACTTTGAAATACAGAACATCCTTTCTTCATCTCTCTCACTTTCGATCTCCCTAGCTCACTATCTTTTGCTCCAAAACTTCCGCTTTCAACAATGGATGAATTTCCGGGCCCTTTAAAGGTCCAGCTAAGTTCTAAGTCTTGAGAAAAGATTCTGAGGGGAAACATAGAGAGAGGGAGAACCTGAAAGGTCAAATTCTTTCTAACCAAGGCGTGGACTTGGACGAGGAAGCCACCATTAACCATTGTCCCGGAAAAAGATGTAAACAAGAAAAATTACCAACAAACAGAAAAATGTATGGACCCAGGACAAAAGTTCAGACTTCCCGGGGACCAAACGCCAAAGCTCAAAATACGAAAAAAGAAACTTCGTATATTCCTCCCGACTATGGCTCTTACATGCTTCGATCCAGCTTCTCTTTTGTTCCACCTAGGTGATCATATCATCAAATTGAAGGTGCGCCAGGAAACCAATGAATGGGAGGTGGGAGAGCGGCGAAAAACAGGTAAAACGTAGAACACGAAAGATTTTGTGTTTCATCATTCTTCAAGAATATATTGGCTTTTTCGATCGAGGGAAAAAGTTTGATCCGTTCTCTGCCTTTCTCCATTTCCATTGGAAACATGGCTGTGAAGCCCCACCGCTAATCCTGAGAGGAAATTTCCTTTGCCCGTTCAAGTATAAAACTCGGGTCACTACTCACTCGTCTATTTGGGGTTAGTTTAAATTGTTTGATCCCATACTTAAAAAAAAAAAATTGTTTGATCCCAATTTTTCGGCTACATTGTAAGGGCTAAAGCACATGAAAATTCCCGTTCATGCACTAAAACACACAATTGGACAGGTTGTGCAATTAATTCCAGGCTGGTGTCATATATTGTTAAAGGACCCTAACTGTGCACGCACTTGCACTTCCCAGGTGCGGTTGTTTTTACACGGATAGAGACCGCACTTGTCAAATGCGGTCCTTTAGCAATATATGTGGGTAGACGGCCGCCCTCCCTCCCTATAAATACCCCATTTTCTACCCACATTCTTCACACAATCTCACAAACTCTCCCTTATTCTCTCATATTCTCATATTCTCTTGTTGGGTGATCATGGTAGGAGTAGTAGGAAAAATATTTTGCAAGCGAGATGGCGGTAAGATATGCCGAAGCAGCTGGAGGACCCGGGCCGGATCAGATGGATCCGTTTTCGCTACAGACGACTCATATCTCGTATGCGATTTTATCTGGACGTGAGGTTAGTATTCTAATTACTAAAATGTTTTAATAGTTAGTTAAAATTATTATATTTAGATAATTTAATAATAAAAATTAGTATAATTAGAGATTTATTTATAATTGAATTTAGGAGTTTCGGTCGCTTATGAATAGAGTACTGAATGGACGTGGGGTGCGAAGTTGGTTGAAACCCCCCATAGATTGATTGCCCCACTGATACACGCTGCTGGGTTATGGGGTCCTGCTAGATTAGTGACAAAGCTAATAATTATATATGCAATGCTTCGGTCGAGAGATGGAGACCGGAGACACACACATTTATATTTCCATTGGGGAGGTTTCCATTATATTAGAGGACATGGCGCAGCCTTTTGGTTTGCCTATTGAGGGTATGCCGGTGATAGGTGATACCAGTATTGATGTTCGACGACTATGCACTGATTTATTGGGGAAGACTCCAGATCCCCAACACATCAACGGTAACTATGTTCTTTTAACATGGTTATCTGAAAACTTCCAAGATAATGATCCAGAGTTGACTGACGACGCCCCGCCTGCTATGATTGCTCAACATGCTAGGGTGTACATATTGAGGCTGCTTGGTGGGACCTTGATGCCATCCTACCATGGAAACACCGTAGACTACTGTTATCTGCCTCTACTGGCAGACTTTGACGTGGCTGGCCAGTACAACTGGGGCTCTACTGTGTTAGCTTGGATGTATCGTCATTTATGCATGACCACACAGATTACATCTACGGGATACCTTCACTGCAGCACCAGATTACTTACTGTATGGGCGTATTCGAGGATCCCTCGATTTTTCATACGCCGGACTAGGCAGATTGCTGATTGTGAGCCTCGATTTTAAACCCTATCCTATGTTGATTAAATTGATTAGGATCTAACCGGGTTTTAGGTCCACTTATAACCTAAGGTTAATAGCTATGTCGTATAACAATAATTACTAAAACCTAAGCTAGCCCACTGGAACCTATTATGAGTCGCCACCTAATTTTAACCTAGGATAAATTAAGAAAGGTAGAGTTCGGGTTCGGGGGCTTGGTATTCGACTTATTTTAGGGTTCAATTATTTTCATTACCCAAGAAGTCGTTTTTCCTCTACTTGGTTTATTTACGGCTTTCTACAAAGTTGTTTTTAACCTAGGTGCGCGCTTCTGTTTTTTTTATTTTTTAACATTTTTTGACAGAAAAATAAAGTGAAATTAAAAGCTACCTAAACTAGGGTTTCAGAGGCAAAATTAGGTCAAATTTTTATTACGTCCGTAGCCACGGACCTAATGTCCGAGACCACGGACCCCAGTTGAATTAAATGATTTCGAAAACAGAACAAAAATAAAAATGCAAACTTGAAAAGTCCGGGGCCACGGACAGGGTGTCCGTGGGCCCGGACATGTATTGACAGAAACCCAAAAATTTGAAAAAATATAAAATCCCGCCACCTTCCGTGGGTGTCCGTGGTCACGGACAACCCGTCCGTGGTCCCAGACAATGAGTCCGAGGTCACGGACAACCCACGGACAGTGAGTTTTTGATGGTTCCCGAAGGTGTTTTGAGCTCAAATTTTATGGGTGTGTAGCCTGAAAGATTATAAACACGTTAGTAATTGAAAGAACCAATTTGAAATCGAAATTAATACAAACTTAGCAACAAGTAACAAGGCAGTGGCTAAAACAATTAGCGATACAGAAGCGAAAAAGAGTTAGTTTGAGCCCAAATTTTGAGGCAAGACTGATAATAACGTGGGAGTTAGGAAAGTGAAATTTCTACCTGTTTTACCTTCGGATTCACGATGATTCTTCACACCGGGATTCGTGAAGTGCTCCGTTGATGGCAGACCCGAAAGGTTTTCGAACCAAGCTTCTAGTTGTTGGTTGTTCTTGCTGTTCTTCACGTTTGGTGGTGTTTATGTGGGGTTTTGATGATTATTGGTGCTTTGGGGATTGGAAAACGAGCTTAGATGATGATTTCAGGGGATTTTCGGTATGATTCGGGTGGCCGGGTGTTGAAAAACGTGAGAGAGAGAGAGAAGGCTGTGCTTTCTGTCTTCCTAGGGTTCTTGAGCATATGAGATCCTCCTTTTATCAAAAAAACCTATCCCCTTATATAGACTTTCTTAAAGATAAAGAAAATCTAGTAAAAGTAAGATTTTTTGATATTTTAATTAAGTGACTTCCCAAAGGAATGTTGCTATTAAATTTTAACCACATGTCAAGGATGGAAATTACGAATTTTTTGAAGTGGAATCAGATTTTTTTAAAGGTTGGAATATTTTTAAATTGAATTTCTCGTCAGATTCAGTCAGAAATTGCTAGAAAATTATTGGAAATTCGAAAAATCAAAATTCCAACGCCATTATGCTTAAAATGTCAAAGCATTTCAAGCTGATTTGAGCATCCTTGGGAGGAGAGAAAGCTTATAGGAGGTCTCAAGAGCCTTAAAAATTACGAAAACACCCCTAACAATGACGAAGCTGCTCCCCATGTCCTGGAACGCGCCGGTCGAGCCGGAATCTCTCACTACTTTATTGAAATGCCCCTCACAACACCAAAACCTCGTAGACCCTAACTGGGGGGGGGGGGGGGGTCAAAATTTTGGGTATCACAGATTGCCCCCCGTCAACTGGACTTTGTAATGAATGTGAAAAGTCTGGTTGATGCTTGAGTGATGCCCCAAAATTTTGGACTCCACAGAATCCTCCATGTTGTGCGAAACTGCGTTGACTACATCCAGCTATTCAGAGGCGCTGACTACCTAAGCAACAAACGTTGTCGAGCTGTTCTGAGGCGCTGACTACCTATAAGTGAAAATGTGTCAAGCTATTCTAAGGCGCTGACTACCCAGGTGACGAGAATGAAATAATGTCAAGCGGTTCTAAGGCGTTGACTACCTGTAATAAATGAAATGTGCAATGTCAAGCGATTCTAAGGCGTTGACTACCTAGGATGTGAAAACTGTATGCAAATGCAAGAATGCTAAAATGCTAACGATGCTGAAGCTGATGATGATGCTGATGATGCTGATGATGCTCGGATGCTTCTGGGGACCGAAACCCGTGCCAATGCTCCTGGCTGGACCCAATGTGGACTTATTGCCATCGCCCCCCAAGCCGGTGTGCAGGGATAACTCCTGGTAAAAACCCTGGGGACTTATTGCCTTCGCCCACCATCCGTTGATCCCAAAAAATAAGTTGACATCGCAAAAGGAGGATTTATTGCCATCACCTCGCCAACTTTTTGTCGCCAGGTCTTGTGACATGCCTGGATAATGCAACTAGGTCTTATGACAAGCCTATATGAATGAGATGAATGCAATGTGTTTGATGAGGGTGGGTAAACTAAAAAGGTAACGCTAGGTCTTACTACGAGTCTAAGGGAATGCAACTAGGTCTTATACGAGCCTAAGGGATGGTTCTAGGTCTTATGACGGGCCTAAAGATGGATCTAGGTCTTATGATGGGCCTAAATATGGATCTAGGTCTTATGATGAGCCTAAGGATGGTTCTAGGTCTTATGACGAGCCTAAAGGTTGGATCTAGGTCTTATGACGAGCCTAAAGATGGATCTAGGTCTTATGACAGGCCTAAAGGTTGGGTCTAGGTCTTATGACGAGCCTAAGGATGGTTCTAGGTATTATGACGAGCCTAAAGGTTGGATCTAGGTGAAAGTGAGTCAAGTGCATGATGGGTTCAAAAGAATGTAAAAGGATTAGGGCTCAAGACGGGTCTGTGGATGTTTGAATGTGGAGGTAGGGCTTTGGACAGGCCTATGGAAATTTGATGTGGAGGTAGGGCTTAGGACGGGCCTGAGGAAATTTGATGTGGAGGTAGGGCTTAGGACGGGCCTGAGGAAAATTGATGTGGAGGTAGGGCTTAGGACGAGCCTGTGTGATATGAGGAGGGTTTGACCCTTTGGGCTTCGGGTTTTTTGGGCCTCCATCGGTGTCGTTGTTGCAATTGTTGGGACCAACAATTGCCCCCAGTATTCTTCCTTAAGGCAATCTGAGTTTTCAGGATTTTATGGCAATTGATCGGAACGATTGATTGCCCCCAGTATTTTGTTTGATTAATTGCGCAAAAACAAATCTCATCCTCACAAGGTCATGATTTATTTTGATGTGGTGCCTTCTATCCTACACTCAAAGTGTTTGATGTTTGCACTCGTGCCCTCCTTTTGGTCAAGACATCTCAACCATTGAATTTGACATTTGTTAGATTTACGCGTTCAACCTGTTACTTTCACGTGATTGGATACACAACTACTAAATCGGAAGTCTTTTAAGCTTATAACGTGGCTATGAGGTGTGATGAAAGACAAAGGGATGATGGAGGAATGTTTAGGATATGTGGGGCTATAAGGGTGACCAAAGCTGCAACTTGCACCTTCTCCCGGACTTGCTTTATTTGTCTTGAAGTCGTTTGGGTATTTCATGATGACTTCGTTTCTGAGCTTGGAACTCTGGATTTTTGAGTTGCACCTTCTC